>JAWWLV010000180.1:29297963-29316791 GCA_035041135.1 Platyrinchus mystaceus | reverse complement strand
TTCCAGCCCCCCCCACCTAGCACACGTCGGGGGCTCCCCGCACCCCCCGGCCGCCAGCGGAGCGCCCGGGCCGCCCCCGCCGGCTGCGCTGCACGGGGCGGCCGCGGCCGGGCACGGGCTGTTCGGGCTGCCGGTGCCCGCGCTGCTGGGCTCGGTGGCCGGCCGCCTCTCCTCCGCGCCCCTGGCCGTGGCCGGCTCTCTGGCGGGCAACTTACAGGAACTGTCGGCCCGCTACCTGAGCTCGTCCGCCTTCGAGCCCTACTCCCGGACCAACAATAAAGAGAGCGCTGAGAAAAAAGCACTGGACTGACTCTAAGTACCTTCCCCCCCCCTATTTATATTTATAGTCTCTATTTGTGGCGGTATTTATGGGACGGGCGGCCGGCAGCCGCCCCCCCCGCGCTCCCCGCCGCCCCCCAGCCCCGCGGCGCGGCTCCTGCGCGGGCCGGGGCGGAGCGGGGCCCGGAGCCCGCGGGCCGGGCCGGGGCGGAGGCCGGGAATGGGAACGGGAACGGGGCGAGGGGCTTTGGGCACCTCCCCGGGGCCCGGCGGGAGCGGAGCGGCCCCCGCGCTCCGCCTGCCCCGCGGCCCGTCTGTCCGTCTGTCCGTGCGGGAGAGGGGTGTCGGCCCGTTCGTTCGTCTGGGGAAGGGCCGGAGAGGGAGAGCGGCCGGGCTCCCTTCGGTCGGCTTTAGCGAGGGAGCAGGATTTCGGAGAGAGAGGAGGATGGAGCTGCAGGTGATGCCCGTTTTCGGTTTTTTGTTTTGGTTTTTTTGGGGGGGTTTCTTTTTTTTTTTCTTCTTTTTTTTTTAATTGTTGTTGTGTCTCCCAGACTCAGTGATTTCTAAGCACAAAAGTTTTGGGGCGCCACCTGTGACCCTCGTTTACCCCCGTGCTCGCTGCACTACAGTCCCCGGCTACCGACCGAGCCCTTAACACCAGTCAGAAAAACCTCCAGCAACTTTTGTTTTTCACGGTAAATCTTGAATATGGGAAGGGCCGGAACTGACTGAAAAATACAGTCACGGAGCGGGGAGACTGAAACCAGTGGCTGCAGAAATTTTCAATAAAATTGTCTCCTCCTTCGAGGTAACACAACTGTCCCTTCTCCCCCCCTTTTTTTTTCCTTTTTTTTTTTTTTTTTTTTTCTTTTGAATTCCCACGGGCCAGTCCCGCGGACCTTATCTGCAAAAACAAGTCTGCAGATAAATCATGGAACTCGCGACTTTATTTGTATCTAGATCTGTTGAGATGGTAATTCTTATCTTTATTGCTCTATTTGATTTTTCCAAATAATTTCAATGTGCATATACACACAGAAAGCCCTGTAGCCTTCCTTCCTCCATAAATAACGCTTTCATATATCACTCACACTTCATTTGAAAGGAACAGAAAATATAAAAAGCGTAACATTTGTTATTTTTGTACTTTAAAACACATCTATGTAACAGCCTTTTTTTCTCCCTTCATAATTCTTACTGCTATTTTCTCCACGAACATATGTATTTCACCTTCTAGTATTCCAGATCGAATATTTCCTGTTCAATTTCGGTACTTGAATTTGCCAGAAAAGGGATGCTGTACTTAGCTAGTTCTTTGGGGAAAAAAATTGTTTACTTCGGTTTTAAGTTTCTTTTCTTTCTTTGAACTTTAACACATGGCGTTTACAAACTGTATAAATATGTGCCACCAAACTGTAACCAAAAAAGAAAAAAAAAATTACGAAAAGTGGAATGGTTGCTGTAGAATATAGAGTTAACTATAGACCAGAACTGGACAGAAGGAGCTGGATTGAAAGGAAATAGTAATTTTATTGTAAATTATTTACGTCTGAAGTTTCTAGGCAACTAGTCGAAAAAATAATGAATGAATCGAGCGCTGAGCCCTTGCTACTAACTTTTGTTCTGAATGTTTTGGATATTTGGATGTTTTGTATTTATGTGGTGAGAGTGAAATATATTATATCTATATGATGACGGAATTAGGTGTATTTTCGTCTTATATTCATAGCACCCAAATTGCCTTAATTTAATATGTGCGCTGAAAAAAAAAAAAACCCACCAAAAAAACAAAAACAAAAACAACAAAAACCCGCAACAAACAACGAAAAAAACCGCTGTCCCTACATAACCCTCCCGATTTTTTTTTTTTTAATTTTATTTTTTTCATTTTAAGCGGGGAGTGTGAGGTCCTCTTGGTAGAGGGTGATCTCTTCCTCCTGGGGCAATCTGGGGCATTCCCAGTCTCGTGCCCGGTTCCATCCCAGCCCTCACAGCGCTCCCCGGTCCCGCGGACCCGATGCCACGCCCGGGTCGGAGCGGCGGCATTTCCCTGCAGGAGGCAATCCTGGTGCCCGGTGTGCCAGGTGCCACCACCGGCTCTGCCACCCCGTGCAGGGACCTGCTCACCTTCACATCTCTTCTGCCTGCGGCGGATGTCACGCCTGGCAGGCACTTACGGGTAGCACTTACGGGTGCACATACGTGTGTGTCAACATATATCTGTACAAGCTACACATACGTAGGAAAAAATACATATGGTTGTGTGCATAAATATGGATATTTATAAGTATTTGCTAAACAGCTCTTTTTTCCATCCTGTTTGGCAGCCCAGCCCTGAGCACCCTTTGCTGGGCAGCCACTGCGGGGCAGAACCCACGGTTCTCAGGGGCGCCCTCAATGCTCAGGCTCCCCAGGCCAAGCCACCTCCAGCACCGTGGCACCTGCTCTTCCCATGGCTTCACCCTGGCCACGGGGCTCTGGCGTGGCCTCCACTGGGCTTTGCCATGAGCCCATCCTAGCCAGGGCAGATGCAGTGCTCCAGATTAAGAGGGAAGGATCTGGTGGCGGTGCTGGTTTGCTTATTGCTTTTTTTATGAAGTGTGTAAAAATCATCTGATGAAGGGCAACGCAAGTGAAGGACAGCATCACAGGTGACATTTGAAGAAGTGACATTGAAAATGCTGGTCAAGACGGGAAAACTTCAAGGGGAGGGGAGGGAAAAGTGTTGTTAAAAGGAAAAGAGCTGAATGTGACAAAACAGATTTGCCAGGGAGACCCTGAGGGACAGGGTAGTTTTCCGTTTCTGTCTTGCCTGCGTGGACTGTGCAGCATCACCCGCAGCCCTGTACAAAGACAGCAGCCCTGGCCTGGGCTGCCTTTACCAAGGAGGCAATTGCCACCACTCAAACTTTCCCTGGTCTCCCCTGCCCAGTGTGGGGCTGTCCTGTGTGGTGAGTTTGCCCTGTCCTGCAGGGACCACCCTGCTGTCAATATGAGGCCATTTCGGTGCCCAAATCTGCTGCTACACTGTGAGCTGTGGGAACACCAGCACAAATGTATCCTGCCAGAGCTGTCTCAGGTGCCCTCATGTTAAAAGAGATTTCCATGCTACTCTATTATTTTAACCGGAGGTGGTAGGGGCTTTCCTGTCCCCTCGCACAGGCACCATGAGGCCCTTTTTCCCTCGTCTCTGGCCTGACCTGCAGGTTCAGAGTTGGACCTGTGGTCAGGGTAAGCTCTTTGCTCCTCATCTAAGGCAATTTCAGCCAGCATCAGGCTAAATTGCTGTCGCTGTAGCAGAAGTCCTTATTTTACAGCTTTGCAGCCCTCAGTATACATGCAAAGAGCTAGACATTTTTATTTGTATTACTATTAACAGTTTCTGAATATTTCCAAAAAAAGGGATGTGCCTGAGGTGTGAAGGGGTTTTGTCCAAGCATTCAAGTAAAATAAATAATACAAGAAATTATTTTGTTTTCTCCTGTCTTCTTCAAATTCTACCTGTCTCACATCTGTATCAGAAGCTGCTTCTGGGCTGGGGTCAGAGCAAAACCAAGGCTTCTCCAGTCCCATGCAGGGCTATCACAGTCCTGTTTCAGTCTCTGCTTGTGACTCAGGTCAGAACCTTGGATCCCAACAGAGAGGGAGGCAATTTGTTGTTTCCTTTGAATTTTTCTGCATCTCAAAAGCATGGAGTTCCTGAGAGCCTAAACACCTTCCCTTCTACAGGAGAACAAACTAAAACATGTTCATCTGCATTTCTGTCGAAGGGGAGGGAATATCACCTGTCTCACTGCATAGGACAAGTTAAAAATCATTCATATGCACATCTATATATACAGTGAGCCTGAATATAAAAACTAGCATGGGATTTTTTTTTCTTTTTTTTTTTCCAACTACACTAAAGCTGTTCTAAGCTGTGTGCTGCCCAGAGACACTGCTTGCTTGTTTTCACTGAAATGCTGAATTTCGTTTTACTGAAGCAATGAAAACAAACAACCTTTCTGAAGCTATTTGCTGCTGAAGGCTTTGCTGCATTTCATGCTGTACTGTTTGTTATTTGTGCCCATCACTGTGGCACCAGAGCTCAAACAGAGAAATATTTTGCTTATGCAGAGGGAGCATGTTTGAGTGTGAGGGGCAGGAATATTTAGTAGGAAAGCAAACAAGCAAAATATAAATCTATATCTGGCATGATTTTTTCAAGGAAATCTTAAAAGTATTTCTGTGGCAGGCAGACTCCCCCAAACAGGGTGCAGCATGGATTATTTAAATTTGTTCAGCTGAATCCAAGGAATATTTTCACAGGTCCATGGACACTGTCTCTCTTCCTGTGCCTCTCAGGAAGGCAAAAATCTCAGGATCAGCTCCAGAGCACACAGAGTGAACACAAAACAATGTTAACCAGGTACACATGGGGAAAAGAGGAATCAGACTATTTAGAGGATTTTTTCAAAAGCATTTGCCCACCCAATTAACATAGGCCCTGATTTACTTTCTGCTCCTCCATATCCCTCATGCCAGGGATTAGTGCAGCCTCTGACCACTTTGTCTCCATTTGCAATCCTGTCATGAGCCCAAGATACATGACCTTGTGACGTGTAAAAAAGCACACGAGGTCCCTAATTAACTTCAGAGTATTTTATTTCTTTAAAGAAAAGAAAAGCACTTCAAAAGAATAACTCTTGAACAGAATCAAGTCACAGTCACTAGCGAGTGTTTAACAAAATTACCAGGGAAGCTAAAGTGAAATCAATCGATGTGCTGCTGTCTATGTAACAGCTGTAATATAAACTGTGACCCCAGACCAGAGCCATGGTCAAAGTGCTTGCTGACATGAAGCATTTGTGATTCAGGTGTATGAACTCTCTAAGAAGCAGTTTACTCCCCACCTTTCTGCTTCTAACAACTACTGAGCAGCTTAGACACAGTATTTATTATCTTGCTATACGCAGTTGTTACTGTTCATGCCGTTCTGCATATCTGTGTAAGTGACGGATTCCAGTTTAAGTCTTAAACTTTTCTAGGGGGGTGACTTCCGCAGTTAATCATACACAGAACAAAAATTATTATATTTTGCATATCAATTTTCTGCTTTTTGTTAACATAAATAGTCCCAAGTTCTGTCATTAGAAGAAGCAGAACAGACTTTCCCAAGCCGTCTTCTGCAACCACTTCCTTTATAATTCTCTTTTGCTATGTTACCTTTTCTTCCTTTCTTTCTACATGAGAAATCAAAATCATTTTAACTTATTTCCATACACAGTTCTTGTGAACCGTACCTAATATAACTGTCTGCCAAGATGTGCTGCCTTTTTTTTCCTGTGGATAAAGCAAATTAATACATTCCCAGAGCCGTTTTCTCTTCAGCTATCTGCAACTCATTCTTCTGTTTGATCTCCCTGCTGTGCACAAGAACGAAAATATTGCACCAGTAAGGATTCACCCAGAAAACAAACCTTTACCTGACACGTGATGCCATGGTCAGTGAAAGAAAACTGGATCACAGTTCTCATCTGCTGAGATGCCACTGCCTGGGCAAATGAAAAAGGTTTTTTCTTTCAGCTGAAGCAGCCAGGCAACGAACCAGATGTAGCAGAGAACAAATAACACAGCTCAATTCACACCAGGTGGGTCCACAAAGTTTGTCACAGAACCAGGTGCATCTACCTGGTAGAAATTTATTCTTACAACTGTCACAAATAAGTTTTTTGGATGCTTAAATAAACAACATCAAAGGTATTGACAAAAGCAGGATTTTATAAGAATTTGTGAAAATGCAACTTTACAGAGTTTGATGGCAAGGTTCACTCTATTACTTACTACAGAGCTTAAAGCATAAAAAGGGACATGAAATTAGAAACAATTTGGAATGATTTATATGCAAGCCAGGAACTGAAAAAGGGATAAGGTGTAAAAGATATGGGTGCAAAGATAAGGGTGCAAAAGGGCTTAGCAGCACTTAATCATTGAATACTTTAACACTTATGAATGTTTTAATACTTACAAATGTTTCCACATAATTTAAAATTTACAAAGTGACTTTATAGAGTTCACTACAATTATAACATTGACTTAACCATAAAACTGAGATAGTAACATTCATACCATAATCAATTCACAGGCACACAGGTAAAATGATGCTTACACCTATTTCTGTGTGCGTAAAGGTACCTATCAAAAATACCCCTCATGTTCAGTGAAATACTCCCATCAAATCCCCTTTGGGTTTTCCAAAAGGCAAGGGTTGCACCTTGAGGAACATGGAGATGGGAGGCTGGGTGTGGGTATTAGCCTCGGCCTCCTCGTCAGTGACAGTTCTTCAAGTATCACAAGCTTGAGTGTTTGTGAGCTCTGGGAGGCCCCACTCAGAGGGAGGTGGTGGTGCTGTCTCCTGCAGTCCAGCAGAGCTCAAAGGGCCTCACTTAGGACTGCTGTTGATAGGGTTATGAGATGATTGACTGGTCATCAGTAAGTTTCCATCCTGACCACAACTCAAGTTGGTAACTACTGGGCTTTTTGTAGTTTCCCAAAGTGCAGTGGCAATGGTGCTGTTCCACTCGGGCTGCAATTCACAATGGTGCCACTGCACTCAGGCTACAATTCAGGTAGATGGTTTCCCAAGGCTACAACGGATAACTGCTTTTCCTTCCTTTCCCACCTTGTTTGGGAAGCTGATATTTCTGGTTGTTTCCACCTCTATCATACAAGGGCTTCTGGTGTGACCAGGGGGTGCCTCATGGCTCTACTGGGATGGTCAAGGGATGCTTCACTACTCAGCTGGCTCTGTCAAGGCTTTTCAGAGCTGAGATCATGGAGCAGGCCCAAAGATGGGGAGCGGGGATACACCACCACAACAACCCAGAAAAACATCACTGAAGGAGCATGGAGAAGAGTCTGTGAGACTGATGTAAAACCAAAGGGAAATAGAGTTTCCAATTCTGTCTCAAAAATAAAAGAAAATGAATGCTAACATGAATTTGAATTTTTCCTAAGGTTTTTATCCTTTACACATTCAAAGATTTTCTATTAGTATAGCTGCACAGGGATCAATCCAGAGAAAAATTTGCAAGAGAAATCTCATGGAGTTCTTGTTCTTTTAAATTCCCTTCCACAATTTTGTTAGTCTTATTTTAGTGGACAAAAAAGAGAAAGAAACTCATGTTGGCAAGTATCAAGTTGGCAAGTCAGGAGTTGCAGCTTCAGGGATTCAGAGTGGATATTGGGAAGGAAGGCAGACAGAACACAAGAGAGGGACAAGGAAGGTTTCTTGAGGCCACACCTGGGAAAAACTTAAAGATAACATATGAAAGGTCAAATGAAAGAAGTCCTTGCCCTGGCTACAAAAATGTTGTCAGAGAAAGAAGAAGCAAAGGACAATATGGTGTGTGTACAGAAGCATGGAAGTGTGTCCTCATGGCTAAGCCCCTAGTCTGAAATTAAGAACAGAAAACCATTTGTCATTTCTACCAGAATTTATGTTTGATTCTAGGAGCACTTTTAGTCATTGGTCAGTGAGTTTCTATCTGTTCTTCCTCTGAGGTGGGAATACTGATACTCATCTAAACCTATGCAGAAGGAGGTACCAGTATATACTTTTACTTAAATGAAATTGAGACAAAATTATGATCAAAAATTTAACAGCCACCATAGTCAAATCTAATTCCATATTTGCAGTCATTCCTTCCCATTAGTCCCAATCTTCCTTCTTTCCCTGTCTAGTCTCTAATTTAAACCTCTAAAGTGTGCCTTCCACTAGGTGGTCATAATCTCTTTGAGGTCTCTAAACAGTTTCATAAATCAAGTCCTAAATGGAAATCAGAAGCAGGCAGGAGAATAAAACATCTGTTGCCATAAAGAGCTAAGGAGGAATAAATAGGCAATACAAGGCATCCTGAGTGCATGCTCCAAGATAATCTCTATACTTCTCTGGACACAACACTGCGAACATCCTCAAAATCAGATGATTACTGAGATGAATTAGTAAATAAGAGCCCATTTCATCAGGTGTTGAGGGGAACTTTAATTGTGCTCAGGCTCCAAATAGGAAACTTCATACCATGGCCACAGCTGTTAAAACAACAGAGCCTTATGGAAACAGTCTTGGATTACTGGCCCCATGGAGTGAAACATTCATAATGAAAGGGATTATGCTTATTATTTCCCAGCACATTATGTTTTCTTAGATATTCTTACTGTCATTACTATTATTTACCAAGATAATTGATATACACACATACTTAACTGTGTTTGAATGCATATTTAATGCTTTATTCCACTGGCATAGTTCGAATATGGTCATAGGGAAAATAACATGAGACACATGAATTAGTCGCCATTTGTTAAGAGTAAGGTCCTAAGAAACTCGGTGTGTTTGCTTCTCTCCCACTTGCCAAGTGTCTTATTGCCTTTACTTGATGAAATCAGATCCTTTGCCATGTAGAGCTTAAATGGTGTTTTGCAGGAAGACGATCACCATAGATGACACCAATGCTTACTGACTTCAGTCTTAGCATATAGGCCCTTTGTGTGCAGAATAACTTTTCTCTTTCATTAGAAGAGCCAAGTGGGAAAAAGTCCAGAGGAATTGATTTAAACTCTTAAACATGGAATTTTTCTGTTCTGAAGGGAAAGCAACAGTCTTATAAGTTGCATTTCCAGTTCATGTATTAGTCTATATTTCATTTTCAATTTGAGCTCCTAAAGTTTCTAACTAGAACGAGGGCAGTCTGACTTAGTGGCAAAGCTCCTCAGGAAAATGCCTTGTACTATATGCAAGACTTTCAGAGAAACAAAGGCTAAGCTGTATACATAAAAGAAGAAATGGCCACCTAATCAGGTAGTAGAAAATTTTCTATTGCACATCTCAAATTTCTTAGAAGTATGTTCAGTGCTGAGAACAAACATATGAAAGTTATTTGAGAAGACTGGATTAATGGGGAAAAGATGAAAAATCAATCAATATAGTTTTTACTATAAAATAGAATTTAAAAAATAGGTAAAGAAGAAATATTTTAATTCTGATGGAATATGTTCAAATACTGATGATCAGAATATGTCTGTAGAAATCTCTCCCTTCAAATAGGAGTTTTTAGCATGTATTTACCTTCTATGACCTCTGGGGCCAGAGGTTTCTGTGTTGGGTTGGTGTTACTGTCTCAAAACTTCTTCATGAGCCAAACCTTGCATCCATCTGGACAAAATCAGTATGAAACGTAAAGTTTATCTCCATCTTGTTATCTACAGCTAAGATAAATTTTCTAATGTTCTAACTGAACTTCTGTATGTTATTATTGGGCAGTCAGACACATGAATTGAAGTGGAAAAATACAGTGCAGAGCACCAGCTCAGCCAGAGAGGCCTCAAGGCATAACAATAGTCAATGGTCTTTTTCTGCTAGAGTGCCCTAAGCACCAGTGACTCTTCAAAAACAAATTATTAGCAATATCAATATGATTCCTAGGATACCTTTACATTTAAGTGCTCGTGTTCAGAGAGAAACCTGCTCGCAGTGTACACGCAGTTGTGCCGGGGGCTGCTGTGGGACCTCACCTTGTCTTTCCCCGCTGTGTGCCCGGTGAAGGCAGAGCCTTTTCGTCACTCAGGGTTGAGGGCTGGGGCTTTCCCCGGAGCCGGCGGCGGGTGCGAGCCCGCTCAGCACCGCGGACAGCGGCGGCCCCTCCGCGGGGCTCCGCGGGGCTTGGGGACCAAAACCCGCGCTGGGGCTCTGGGGCCGGGCTGTGGGATCCCTAAGGAATCGCTCCCCGCCTCCGTAGAGCAGAGTCTGGCGCCTTGCCGGTGTCAAGACTGCGCAAAAAGGAGTTTGACTGAAAAGATCTGAACGTCTCAAAAATGTGTCTGTAATGGTAAAGTCTTGATAAAACCAAAATCAGAGGACAGAGACAAGGTGTCGTGTCATGAGTTTCTTTAATCAGGAAGAGCATTTAGCAAAGACAAAGCTGTTAGAACCGAAAGACTCAGTTGCTGCGACACCCTTCTGATACTATGCTGCTCATCATCAGGCAGGTTTGCCAGCTCAGTTCAGCCCTACTGCTCTAACCACAGAGTGATCTCCTTCCCACAGCTTTGTATGCTGAGCATGATGCCATATGAGAGGAAATATCCCCGTGCACAGTTGGGGTCAGTTGTCCCACCTGCTTCCCCCCCAACTCCTTGTGTACCCCCAGCCAACTTGCCGGGGGGGTGGAGTGAGGAGCTGAAAGGGCCTTGACTCTGGGCAAACACTGCTCAGCAGGAATGAAAACATCCCCAAATTACACACATTGTTTTCAGCATAGATCCAAAACACAGTCCCAGAGCAGCTACCGTGAAGAAAATTAAGTGTACCCCAGCCAAAACCAGGACACTATGTTCCCTAACCTCCATGTAATCCAAATGTACATGTAACACAATTTTGTCACAGTCAACAGGAGCAACCTCATCTCCTTGACACCACTTAAAAGATATTTCTAAGACCTGTAGGTGATCAGAATTCCTATTTAAAAGCATTCACTGCTCTTTCCAGACCTACAGTTGTGTGTTCAGGAAACCTCTGCTAGAAAGTACCAAATTATAACAAATTCAATGGGGCCAGAATGTGCAGACCTTGGTTGGTAATCAGAGAGATGCAGTTCTACCACTTTGTCCATTTGCTTTCCCTTTCCATTCTGCTCCCACTCTTACTTAGTTTATGCTGTAAGATTTGCAGGTAGAAATTCTCCCCTGCTATGCATTTGCATAATTAGGCCAGTCAATAAGCACTGCTTTCATGTGAGTAACCATAATAAATAGCTTTTCAATCCTTAAGCATATAGTAAATGGTGAAACCTCCACAGCCACAAGTTCAAGCCCTTTAAAGAACTGTAATGCTAGTTTCTATTAAACTCAAGATAAATGATGATTTTTTACCTGAACATTTGTTTTCACAGTTTGGAGAGCAGATACACCCCTTTCTAGGCACATGTGGGTACACTAGCACTATAAAATACTCCTGCTAATTCCCATGGGACTATATTAATGAAAAAAAAGATTTACAGAGTTCACCTTTTTGAGAGCTTCCAAGAAATTTAATATTTAAACACATGTATGTTTCTGTTAAGAACAATCCTTGAAACAGCCTGCACTCCATACCTAATTGGTGTGGATATGCAGTTAACACAGAAAAAAGTTCAGTGACAAAGACGATTTTGCAATGCCTATTTGTGCTAGCCAAAGCAGTGAGAATCCCAACAGCAGAGCAAAGCCAGGACAGACTTTTCAATAACAAGAAAGGAACAAATGCATAAAGTGACCTCTCTCCTGAAAGCTGTGTGAGCAAAGAGTAGTCCCTGAGAAAACATTTCTGCCTAATTACATGACTTCCTAAAATGGAAGATGGGAAGATGAGAAATACTGGCTCTTTCAGATCAGCATCCTGAGATGGCTCTTGTGTAGTAAACTTTGGTGGAAAGCTGTATCTGTTTTACCTTGTTACTCTGAAGTTTACTGGGTAAGATTTAAAAGCAGACTAATCAAAACATTCAGCTCAGCTTGGTTTTGAAATCTTCATAAAGAACTATCAGATGTTTCATTGCAAGTTCTTGATGTGTCAAGATCAAGAGGTCACAAGTGCCAAAAGGAGGAGAAGAAACAATTCAACTTATGTAAAATAAGATTTTTAGATACAATCCTCTTCCTGCCTATCTGCTTCAGACTAACAGTGCAAGAGACTTCTGTACTTGCAAGGTATGCTGTGGCAGGTGGCAGTAATGTGGGGATTACCTAGCACTTATGGGTTAATATTGAGTCTATTAACTCTTGGTAGCCTGGGATGGGAGACCAACCAAAAAGATGTCTTGCAACAATGCTGGTGGGCAACTTTTTCATTCTTGATTAATGTAAGAGTTAATCTCCTGGTGAACTCCTACATTAAGTTTCTGGTGAGTTTTGCACCACAAAACAGGGTAGGACTTGAATTCAGCTCTTTCCACAGCTAGAACTGTATAGAACAACTTTCCTCTGTATTCAGGATTATTTCAGGTCCAGAGCTCAACAGGATTCAGTTGAGGTGTTACCTTTCATTCACACACGAACCATAATTTTTAAAGGTATAGAAGAAACTTTTCCTCTGGAGCAAAGTGTTCTGTACTGACTAATAAGAGATCAGCTGAAATATTGGACACTGTCTAAACTGGAATGCTGGCTAGAAGATCAGTGGTTAATATAATACTACTTGGTCTATGTTGTTATGCAATAAATATTCAGATCCATGCATACCTGTGAAGAGTGTGCTTTGAGAGAGGGAAGAGGGAACAGCACAGGCAGCACCATGTCTTCATGGGTTATCCTGCAAACTAGTGTGCTGAAAAGAGTCAGCAGTAGTATTTTCTAACATTACACAGAAAAAAGAGATATCCTTAACTGGAAGGAAATAACTTTCCAACCTGACATGGCCCGATGTTTTTTATGGGGAACATAAAATTTTATGAAGAGAAGTTTGGAAATCTCTCAGGTGGAGAACTTTTAACCTGTATCATAGAGATGCATTGGGGAAGGCTGGAGAGAAAGCATAAGGTTTTGAAGCCTTCAAGTACATGATACCATTTAGCTAGTACTTAATACTGGAGCATGATCCCACAGCCCCATTTAGCACCAATTCTAGCTGACTCTATTTGGCAGCATAAGGCCTTTGGGGTCAGAGTGCTCAGTTTACAGTTTTGCCCTTTCAGTCTCATGAGTAAGGAAGCATTTCAAACCTTGAGCTTCAGAAAGAATTTAAGAAATGCACAAGAGAGCCAACTTTTAAATGAACTGGAAAGATTTTATGAGGACAGAAGATCAACAAGTGACCAGGACTCCAACTGTGAAAGAAAATGTGAGAAACAAACACCTCTTCTAGTGTGAAATTGGTCTAATTCTTGGGGCCTTTAGAGTGGCAGTATCAAACAACTGGCCAATATCGTGTACACTTTCTGCCATCCACATAGCAACAAGTCCATTACCACACTCTGGGAAGCAGTCAAATTTGCCACAGGTTTGTTTAACCCCTCATTTCAAAGTGGAGATGGAAATTTTTTTCCCTCACTGAGAGCTGAATGTGTCTTTCTCAACGCACTTGGAAACCAGTGTTAGAATGCACCTCAGTGCTACACACAAGTAACTCTGCAGAAAATCAGGAGCTGTATGAAGTGGGGTTACAGATGCACCTGACCTTAAAGGGGGTTTAAAAGAAAGACTTTTTCATAGTGCTGGTAGAGATACAGCCAAGATGGTTTTAAACTAAAAAAGTATAGATTCAAACCAGATATAATGAATAAGTTTTTTACAATGACAGTGGTCAAACACTGCACAGGTTGCCCAGAGAGATGGTGGATGCCTCATCTTTGCAAACATTTCAAGGTCAGGTTGGATGAGGCTTTAAACAACCTGGTCTCTTGGAAAGTATTCCTGCTTATTGCATGGGAGTTGGACAAGATGGCCTTTAAAGAGCCCTTCCAAGATGGCCTTTAAAGAGCCCTTCCAACCCAAACCAGCCTATGATTCTACAATTGGTGGGCAGTGGGTGCATTGGTGGGCAGGTAACTACAGCTGGATCTTGAAAGAGGCACCTACAACCCAGGTCCAAGCAAGCTGCTAAGTTGCTGATCATCAATATAGGGTGAAGGCTGGCATACTGCTTCAGATATTTAGACATCAAATGGATTTGCCTGGTTTCATTTAGAATATCTGATAATGTATTTTTATACTTTGAGGGATTTCTAGGTATGATTAATGAAACAAACTGGAACTCTGTCAAATCCAGACATGAACTATGCCTCACAGATCTATCATGCCTTTTCATCTTGCCCTGTTTTGCACTGTCACCTGAAGGAATAGGTGTCACTGGGTCTGGTTGCTGGCTCTGTCAGCACTTCCGGTCTGTTCTTGTGTTGTTAAGACTTCAAACAAATTCAACTGCAGATACCTTGATAGCAAAAAAGGCAGTATGTAGGATAACTCCTTGCCCTTGAGAAGAAACTCCTTCTAGTCCAGCTAGTTTTACTGTTTCAACAGCATGCAAGAGGAGCACTTTGTGTGTGTGTGTGCTTTGGTGAGTGATTGTGTCTCTCTCTGGTGGGCAAGGCAGGTAACACTGCTCCTTAGTTAACAGAGACAGAACTGTGTGATTTGTTAAATCACTGCTCCGATGCCCTTACCAACACCAGTTCCTATCAGATCCCCCTTCACAAAGCAATATTGATCATCTTTCTAAAGGGAGGAATCTCCACAACGATATTGTTGAAGAAAGGAGGAACGTTTTGTCAAGAAGAGGTATTTCTAGTAAAATAGCCCTCTAAGGAGCATTCACTTTCAAATCAGTAACACACAAGTATAGCTAACTCACAAAACAGCAGCCAGTTATATATGCAGATTTCAATGAGGCTTTGAGGAGAAACAATAGGGCTGTTTTTAAGGGTGGTTGGCCTGTTGAAGTGCATTTCTCTGAATAGATACAATGCTGTAGTGCTGAATGGATTCAATAGTGCTGTCTCAAACATGGCCAGGAGTGTCTAGAAGTGGGTGGAGGTAGAAAGAGCTAGTGGGACTCTTCTCATGGTTGACTCAGGCTGCCTCCTCCAATCCTTTCTTTGCCCTGGCAGGGGCCGCAGTTTCCTTCCCCTTTTCCTCTGTGACAAGCATCCTTCTCTGCATGAACATTCCCCACCTTGAAATAATAGAATGAAATTTAAAACAATGTGGGCCTAAAAAATTAAAGCATAACTTTGTCTGAACAAGATGTTTGGGTTTCAGAAGACTCTCCTAAGGGAAGTGAGTAATATCTTGGCCCTTAGGCTGTTTGAAACTGGGAAGGAAAAATACATGCACAGATAGAATATACTGTAGGAATCAATCTGGCCTTGGCCTCTGTAAGGAAAACAAGTGACCTTAATGATCTATTCTGTCTCTAGAGCACTCACACAGAAAGCCGTGCTCGTTCCAATTCAGCTGTGTGCCCAGCGCACAACACAATGGACCTCACTCCTTGGGAGGCTCTAAGTGCCACTGCAACACAAATAAACAAGTTCTGCACAAGATGGTGAGGGCACCAGCAGCCTACAAAAAGCAGCTCTTGGGGGCCACACGAAGACTTGGAGTGAGGGGTTGTGTGGCAGGAGAATTTATGTAAGGAAATTCACTTCCCTGATTGAAGGATACACTTCAATTCAGAATGCATGCCTCCTTTTGGCCATTATAAATTTCACATACACTCTCCTGTGTATGTCAAAATAGAAACACAATGACTGCAAGCTTATGGGTGACACCACTGAACAATGACATAAAATACAAGATATGAGACAGAAATATATAAATAGCTGCAGGCCACGATCTGCTCTCACTGTTTATGTGCTGCTCTATTAATACTAATAGGAGTTAAGTACACAGAATAGTGACAGCTATCACCCTTCAGCTCTGCCAGCAGTTCTTAAGTACTGCTGTGGTCCAGCCAGCACTTCTTGGTGCTGCACACAGCTGCCTCCATCACTGTTCGAAAGCTACCACTGGACCACAGGGAACAGCACATTCCATCTGCCCTGACATCAGAGGTGGCTTTAAGGTTCTTGTCTTCAGTCTCACTATGTCCCATTGTAACATGAAAACAAGAACAACAACAGTAATACTATAATCTTAGTGTTCTTATGCCTTTTTCAGGATAGTTTGTCATAATTTTGAAACTGGTGCTAAAAATTAGATTTGGGTGTCCCGGAAAATGTCTTTGAAATTTTTCAGCTGAGAAAGCCACAGGCAATATATATGGCATAAGACTACCATGGTAGTATGATGCCCCAGCCATCTCATTGTTTGGGGTTTTCTGGGACAGTTGGATTTTTTTTTTCCTTTTAGTGACATCCATTACCTCTCTGGGTTCTGAGAAGGGAATTCCAAACCCTGCAGGAACAGCCTGCAATAGTCTGCAATAGAGAGCATAGTCTGCTCTCTGCACAGTAGAAGAAATTATAATGAGCCATTGAACTGGCTGGTTCTCAGGATGTGTCAGTCTCTCTTCACCAAACTTTTAAAAGCCAGGCAGCTAAAATACTCCCAGTGGCAGAGAGATGATATTCAGCTAACCTCTCCAACTCCTTCTCTGCTTATAGCGCACATTTTCCAAACAATTTTCTAATGTGTGTTGAAATACATTTTTTTAAATACAGCTCACCTAAACTTCACTCCAGCCCCCACTGTTGGCAGGAGAAAGTTTCTATTAACTTCAGATGCACTGAGTCAGGCCAAGAGGAAGAAGTTACCATGTGAACTACTTGAAGTTTTATTCCTCCTAAGGTTGAAACACATAAACGTGTGTTCACACACACATAAAAGAAGTATCCTTTGCTCTGTCTGCTCCACCTTAAAACAGATATTTTGCGCTCTTGGGTATCCTTGCTGTGCCGTAACTAGCAATGCAAACTCATAGCTGCAGTGTGGGATGGAGATTGCCCTGCTGCTCCCTTGCTGGTGGTGTGCCATTGCTACTCCCAGCTCAGCCCCACCCCAACACTGTCCTTGCCACTTTATAGAGCTTAGGTTTTTATGCAAAAGCAAACAGGCACAACTGTGGGCTTGGGACACTCTGCAGACACTACCCCTTAAGGGGATCCCAGGGACCTCAAAGGAGGTAGATGTTGAGACAAGGCAGTTATTGCAAAATGAAAACTACAGTCAGACCTGCAAGGTAGGTTTGCTTCTAATCCACAATTTAAAGGGAGTTATTTCTCCCTCTTGCCCCTACTGTGATGCCCACTATGCAGGCTTACTTAGGCTTGGCTCTAGAAGCAGAACTTGAAGCTTACTGTGCCTTTTGAAAGAAAGTATCAGAGGGCCTGTTATATCTCTTTATTAATAGGTTTTCACTAATCCTCTATTCATTGATGTCCATTATGAGATTATAAAGCTAAAATTAAGTTAGTACATGCAGTATGTCTACAATGAATTCAATAATTGTGTGTTTCTAAAGAAAAAAATTGTTCAATAATTATGTCTGAGATCAGCAACTGGCATCACAGTCTTTGTTGACTGAGAAATATTGCTAAAGTGGGGCAGCTTTTCTCTGCCTGTACGAGCTAAACCCCCAAGTCGAGCTGGTTCTGCTCTCTTAGAAGAAATGTTAAGAAGTGTTAGTAGCATGCGTAGGGTGCAAAAGTGCATTTTGAGGAGCAATTAAAAGCCCCAAGCTGGCAGCAATGACAAGTATGGTGGCAGGAGCTATTCTCAGAGAAGAAATGTATTAGCAGTTACATTCAAAGTTTATTTCTATCAATGGAATTTGATAGATGGCAGCAAGCCAGGATGGCAAAGCAGTCTAAGGCACTGCCCTCAGGGTGCAGTCTCCCCTGGAGTCCACTTCTGACAGGTTCTTTTCTGGACAAGGGGATCAAATGCACCCTCGGGCAGTTTGCTGATGACACCAAGTTGTGTGGGAATGTTGATCTGTTGGAGGGAAGGAAGGCTCCATCTGGGCAGGCTGAAACAATGGGCCAAAGTCAACTGTGTGAGATTCAACAAGGCCAAGTTGTGCCTTTGAGTCACAACACCCCCTGAAGTGCTGCAGGCTGGGGACAGAGTGGCTGGAAAGTGGCCCAGCAGAAAAGGACCTGGGGGTGCTGGTTGACAGCAGCTGAACATGTGCCAGAGTCTGCCCAGGTGGGCAAGGAAGCCAAGGGCATCCTGGCCTGGATCAGAAATCGCATGGCCAGCAGGAGCAGGGCAAGACCATCCACCTGTACTGGGCTCTGGGGAGGCCACACCTTGAATCCTATGCTCAGTTTTGGGCCTCTCACTACAAGAAGGACATTGAGGGGCTGGAGCATGTCCAGAGAAAGGCAATGGAGCTCGAAAGGTTCTGTAGCATAAGTCTTATGAGGAGCAGCTGAAAGAGCTGGAGGTGTTGAGCCTGGAGAAAAGCAGGCTCAGGGGAGACCTTTATTCACCACAGCTGCGTGAAAGGAGGTTGTAGCCAGGTGGGGGTGGTCTCTTTTCCCAGGTAACAGATGGCAGGACCAGAGGCAACAGCTTCAAGTTGCATCCAGGAGGTTTAGACTGGATGTTGGGGAAGGAGTTGTCAAGCATCAGAACAGACTGCCCAGGTAAGTTGTGGGGTCACCAATCCTGGAGGGATTTAACTGCTGTATAGATATGGCACTTAGGGACTTGGTAGAGCTGGATAGATATTTGGACTTGATGACCTTAACTGTCTTTCCCAATCTAAGTGATTCTATGATTCTATGTTTATATATAACCTCTCTGAAACCAGGTTTACTTGTTCATTACACATCTAGAATGGTACTGCCCTGATGTTGCATGTATAATCAGCAAGAAAATCAACCTGAATTACCTTTTCCTGGGAAGTTTCCTGGACCTGACATGTTTTTTTGGCAGAAGAGGAGTGTCATGGTTTGAGAGCCCTAAAAATCCAATTCCGAGTTCAGGCCTCCCTCCCCAGTTTTAACCCGGTGTAAGATGGGTTTTCCAGACAAAACACACAAGACTCAAAATAGGGGGAAGGGAATATATTACAAGACTGTACAAACAAAT
>JAWWLV010000180.1:29269875-29297863 GCA_035041135.1 Platyrinchus mystaceus | reverse complement strand
TTTATATTTCGACAGAGCGCTCATTGGATTAATTCTAAAGATCACCACCCCCTGGGGGTTTACCATTTTCTCACCTTTGGGGGGGGAAAACTGTTTTTCCCCACCACAAGGAGGAGGAAAGGAGCTTGGTTAGCTGATTTTTATGAGGAAATGCATTTATAAGATGCTGAACTTAGTTTACTTTGTATCCAGGGCCAATTATCAGGCTTGACTGGTACAAAAGTCTTCCATGTTTAAGACATGAGATGAAAATAGCACACCTAGTGTATTCTTCCTTTCTGATCATTATATAGTTAGCTAAAATCTGGCTACAGGTGCTTGTATGAGGAGCTTCCAGGAGAGGCAGAAGTTTAGCAGAAAAACAGGCAGCTAAGTACAAAAGGGAAGTTAATCTTTCCAAGAAAAGTCAGCACACTGCATACTGTGCTGAGCAAGTAAATTTTAAGAGCTTTACAGGACACTTGTTTCTAACTAAAACAGCTTTTTGGTTTTAAAATCCCTCCCCTGTTTTCACAAGTTTTCTGAAGTTATACCCCCTCCTCTCAGTTGGCTGGTCCTGCTCTGCCTACCTTTGCTGCTTTCAAAACCACTTGCCTCTCTGGGGGCTGGCTTATTGAAACACAGGGTCACATCTGCAGCCCTTACTCAAGCAAAATTCATATTGACTCAATCACACTTCATAGAAATAAGGTCTGCAGAGCCTGGCCTTCCCTCACAGCCAGAGCAATACATCTGGTTAAAAGGTGATTCACTGAAGGAGCTGCTGCAAAGAAGCCAACAATGAGAACTTCCATCCTTCTGTCTTAAAGTGAGTGAAACTCTGCCCTCATCAAAGTCAGGGACATAATTGACTTTCACTTACTGAACCAGAAATTTCACATTTTAAATAGATTTGATATGATCTCTGCAGTTTCCTGGAAGGGCTGCAAGACCATCACAAATGATTTCCCACTCCAAACATGATATATTGAGCTGACTCATGCCACTCACATTAGCTGTGTTTCTTTATAAATCCAGTCTTTCCATCTAGTCTAGTCCCTGGCATGTATATCAGACCTGAATGGGTCTGGATTTTATTTTCTGTTCCTCCTTTTATCCTTGCATTAAGTCCGTGAGGAAAGGATGACTTTGATAAATGCTTGCACTTTCAAAGGTGGGGGCTCTGATGCAATATCATCTGTATTTTTCTCAGTTAAATTCTCCCACTTAACATTTTGTATTAATTTTTGATTCTGTGTTGGCAGTGGATGGGATGCATGGCACCACAAGCTGGCTAAAGAGTCCCTTACAGAGAGAAAGTCCCCTGGAAACTGAGGGTAAGGCATTCCCTCCCAAACTCATGCAGCTCTTTGACCAGCGAGCGAGCTTCCTGTAAACTGGGGAAGAGCAAGCAAGGGAAGAGGGGAGTGGATCAGACAGGCAGCTGGCTGGTAGGGCAGCTCTGGGGTCCTGCCCTGCATGTCCTGATTGATATTTTCTTTTCACTCAGCTCCTGGGTGATACCTGCTTTATGCAAAGATCAATACTTTTCTATGGATGAATTTTACAAATCCAGCAATAAAATAAAAATAATTTTAAAACCCCATCACCCCAAATTATGTGAGATTTAAATAAGAACTAACCACTTAGTACTTTCAGATCTATATTTTAGGGATATAGGAAATGGGAATCATTCTGCTCAGTACCAGCAGCTGCCTGGACTCTGTGTTTAACCCCATCAGTGTTCTGGTCCAGCAGTGCACTGAGACAGCATGCCAAGGTAAGCCTATGAAATTACTGGAGCTTAACTTTTATAGCCATAAAGTGTCAGAAAGTGATTTGTGGTTCTAGAATTGCTCTAAATATTCTTTATTGTTGTCCTACCACTCCACAATCTGGAGCAATTGAAAGCATTGCAGGTAGCTGGTGCTCCCAGTTTTCTTCCTTATGATTGTACTGACTCAATGAGATGTCATTGCATCGTGTTTAATAGTAATAGTGAACACTAAATTCTTTGCTGCATGCAGTATCTGTAGTGACATTCATGCAATAGCCATTCTGAATAGCAGATCAATTTGGAAAAAAAAAAAGGCAAATCCTTTCTTTCGCATATCCATGAAAAGAAAGATATATAAAATCCTTTTATTTTATATTGCTGGCTATAAACAGGACCAGCCTTCGCAGTCATACAGAGAGACAGAGCAGAGGAAGATAAACACCAATGATGGATGTCTCTGTTTGTAAAAAACTAACCAGGGGGAGTACCAGAAAAACAACTAGGAAAAAATCCATTATGAAAATATTTTACATTCTGTCAGCTTTTGCCTTTGTCAGAGAAGAAGTAAAAAGGCAGGAGAGCATGATATTAAGGTGCCACTACCTAATAATTTCTTGATAATTGCCCTTCAAGAGCAAATAACAATGAAATGAGTAAGGTAGAGCTTTCATCCACTCTATCCTGATTTAGGCAGTATGCTTTGGTATACACTTCCTTTGAGTAAACAGTACCTATAGTTATACAGGATCTATTCTCCCATTGATGTGCCAGGGATTTATGTAGGTGAGTCCCATTAATGTTAATGGAAGTTATGTGTGTAATTCCCCTTTCTCAGCAATGAGAGAATAGACCTTTATGTTTCTAAAGTAATTACAGCCTTAGCTCTGGCTAGGCTGTTCTCCCCACCCTCCCCCCTTTGATAACTTCCTTGCTTCCCTCCCCAGAATTGACTCTGGGAGAAAAAAAAGGGAAAAATTCCTCCATTCAGAAAGGAAAATTGGAGAAATAGCTGAAAGGTGAAACAAATGTAACTAGATCCACTCATTGTGTGAAGGAAATGCAAATACAGGAAGCCAATCCACATCCGCTACCTTTGCTGTGCTTTTGGGGACAGATGTAGATTAATTTTCCTTAAATTGTGTATTCACTGTTTTCTGGTCGTGCGGGTTACTTGGAGAGAACAAGGGTGGGTTTTTTGGCATTTCATTGTTAAGCAGTTTTAGAAAAACTACACGTTTTGATACTGCCAGACTTTTGCAGAAAAAGGTAAATTGGATGGAGATTTTGGAGAAGGAATTAACTGATTCACAGAAACCCCTGTTATCAGCTGAGTCTGAGTGGGGGGATGGTGTATCCCACGTGAGAGTTTAAACACTCTGGAATTTTGTAACACCTCCTTTAGGAAGTTTCTTAGCCCTGGTTTCAAGGCCAGCACGCTTTGGAGACTGCTGTACAGAGTTTTAAACTTGTTTATGTTCTCTTCATCTGATTATCTCCGAAAGTCACGTGCCAGCTTTTATACTACATCTCTCCATTTCTAAAATATAGATACCAGTGTTTTCCATGTAGAGGAGGACAATGGAAGTCTGCCTCACTGATGCACCTGAGGTGTGCAGAGAATGCCTGTAATATTTACTTGCTTGATCGTTCTAGGCATTTCTGACAATAAAATCATGAGAGCAATATTTTACGTCCTTCTGAAGAGATTAGGTTAGTTTTGCAGCTCTACTGACTCTGTTTGGATCTCTGTCATTGCTCTCCAGAGCTGACCCAAGGCCCCATCATGAGGGATGGGGCACAGTGGGGGTCCCTGAGTATGTGGCTCAGGGTGAAGGAGGACCCTCAAAGCTTTGAACGTGCTGATCCTCTGCCTGCTGGTCATGGTGTGCCTCTCTCCCCCCCCCACAGCAGCTGGCACCACGCACACCACAGCCCCTCCTTCTCAGCCGCCTGGTTGTGCCCATTGCTGACATTCACAAAAAAGAAGAACAAGGACGTTTTTTGCACCCTGAAAAAGTGCTGCCCTCCACAAATCTCTTCTGCCTGTGCCTTCTGCCAGCCTCACTGCCACAGCTACATTTAGAGTGAGTAGCACTCTTTGGGAGCTGATTTAAGCAGGTGTGAGTGTGGTTGTGTTTATCACCGATGTCTCTGAAAAGCTACAAATATAAATTCAAAGGTAAAACCTACGACTTTAGAAATACCAGGAGGCTACACGGCAGGCAGCTCAAAGTTTCATGGATGCAACAACAGGGGCAAGGAATCCCTCTGCATGCTCTGACTCCTTTTTTCCCCTTTCATTTAAATTCTTCACTTCATATTTTTTTCCCCATTTGCTGCAGAATTCAAGGGGGACAGACAGTACCCAGCAGGATCAGACCCCCATTTAGGAATCCTTCTATTTTACTAATCTCCTGCAAAAAGGAGTTGTATACTCTTGTGGTTCTTTGCCACCTGGCAGGGATAACAGAAAATTTCCAACAGTTTCTTATAGGCTCACCCAGAGTTTCATACCCCTCCTGCCACATCAGGGGAAGAAAGGAAGAGTGGGTGGAAACTTTTTTAAAGTATCAAATCAGTCAAAATGCTGATTTATTTTCTTAAAAGCTTGGTGGAGATTAACCCCTGTGACATTTACAACACACATACATTAACTGGATTGAAATACCACTGGAGCTGTAAATGTGAGGGGGAGTGGAGGGAAATGATTGGAATGGAAAGAAAAAAAAGTTCAACATATTCACTGTACACTCACCTCCCCAAAGAGGCTGGAGTGGTTTTCAGAGGCTACTTCTCTCTCTGTTATTTTTTTAAGTGCAGCAATACTGTGTAGGAAGCACAGATTCACACACACCAGCAGCAGCTCATAAGCATGGCTTCGTCTGAAAGCTCTTTTTCTGAGCAGTCCAGTGAAAAACAAGAACCATTTGACACTCTGGAGCAGTTACTTTTCACTCCCTTGAAAATAAATGCTATTTTTTGTTTTTCTAATGGTCTGCTGTGGTTTTCAGGGAGAGCCCTTGCTCTGCAGTAAACTTTGTCCTCTGCTCTGACCTTGTGCAGCACCAGAGAAGGTTGAAGAGTTTGGGAGAGACACAGTGGGTTTTGCAGCAGGATTTCTTGGGTTAGCTTGTTCAGTCTCTTCTGCTGTTTCAGTTCATGCAACTTCAGGGCTGTTCTATAATGAGGACTTGTGTGGATGACCCTGGAACAAGCCCTACTCACCTTACTCATGTGTGTAATCTGCTCAGTTCAGGAGACAGGGCACGATTCACCTGCAGATGACTCAGAGACTGAGGTCTAGGTCTACAGAAGTGATTCTGCCTTTTTAAATTATTTTATTAAAACTCCTCAAATATGCTACCTTTTCCACCAGCAGATGCTCTGTGTTTGCAAAGCAGCTCCTCCAGCATATCTTAGGAGCTGCACATGAAAACACACTGCCACTCACCACACACTGGCTCCTTGAGTCACTTTGAGTTCTTTCCTGCCTTTCCTTTCATTTCCAAGAAGTAAATTGAAACAGAAATAAATCCACAAAGCATCCAAAATCGTTACAATACACCTGTATGCTTTAAAGAAGGCAGATATGTTTTGAGAAAAGGAATGTTATAGGCCTTTTTACTCTGCACTGAAGTTTTGACATTTCCGTACATTTAATTTTTCAGCTTCCAAGGGAAACATTTTCCAGCTTGATCATCTACTTTTCTGTCCATCTCTTAAGGTGCTTTTGTGATGCCACCTTGTTTCTGAGATATACCTTACCAAAACATTGTTAAGTAGCAGAAAATGCCATGTCAGAGACAGTTACTTTTATCATGATGAGAGCAATGAATCAGCCATTGAAATCAAAAACACATATTAAGATAACTTCACAAGATTAAATTCTGCTAGCTATCCTTTCTTAATTTGACATTAAAAATACACTAATTTTTTTATATGAGTCTGGAAAATGCTGATTTGCAACCCTTGGATCACCAGAAGTACTTCAGGAGATCAATAGGAGAATGGAGCACTTTTTGCTGTTCTCTCCAAACAAATGGTTATTCCACATTTCTTAGGTGCTTTGTATTTGGAGGGTTGGGTTGTTTGTTTTACAGTAGTTGTGCAAGAATCGTGTCTTTGTCTTACCTTCCAACTCTAACCATAGGTCCCTGTTCTTTGAGCAGAAAATCTCTGCTGATTAAGGGATCTCACATTTCATATGCCTCTTTTTTTTTTCTTGTATTGCAAATACTCATTAAAAAGTACATCTGAGTAGTTCTTTGGTGAAAGAATTGCTACTGTAGCTTCCTTTCTGTGTACGTTGATGTGCTATAGAAGCTTTTATTACTGGATTTTTGCATGCAACACCTTGAAACATTTCCATGAAAAGAGTCTCCTAAGTGTTTTGCCCTTGCATAGAGCAGTGTCTAATGAAAAATATTCATTATGAGCAAATGCGGAGATGAAAATCTACCAGATATATTCTATCTAAAAACTTGCATTGAGCAAGATTATAATAATACACACACACTGTATATGTCTCTACTTTATCAGGCTGTGGGAGGCAAACTCCTTTGACCTATGAAGTTGATCTGTGAACTGTGTCAAAAAATTCAAAACCTCACGGTTGAGGTTTGTGCATTCTATTAGCATAATTTACCACCCAAGCTGTAAATGTACACTTTGCACAGTGGCATGCT
The DNA here is from genome assembly GCA_035041135.1 of Platyrinchus mystaceus. Classification (NCBI taxonomy): domain Eukaryota; kingdom Metazoa; phylum Chordata; class Aves; order Passeriformes; family Tyrannidae; genus Platyrinchus; species Platyrinchus mystaceus. The sequence goes on along the minus strand of JAWWLV010000180.1, from coordinate 29,291,422 downwards.
GAACAGATAGCATTTTACAACTTCCTAAGGGGAAGTGTTTATATCTAACATTTCTTGTGTACATTTGATTATAAGTTTGCCCTAATAGCTGCCTTTTTTCTCTTTTCCCATCCTTCCTGTTATTCCACATACACACACACACATACACACACACACACACCCCGCCCTGGTTGCTCTGCAAGTGCCTAATAAAAAATGTCTTCTCTACTTCAAGTCCTGGATGTTTATTTATTCCACATAATGGACCAGAGAATCCATAGGGAAACTAACTTCTGCCTGGATTTACCCACCTCCTTCCGAGGACGACAGAAGAAGGGATGTGAGACTCTTGGCTTGCATTTGGGTTTCTTCAGCTCCCCAAAACAGAGTTTGTGCATTGGCAATAACAAAATGGAAGAAGGATCCAAACCTGAAGGTGAAATATAAGCAGATCTTGGCTTTTTGTTTTGTTTTGTTTTTTTGCATGTGTGTGTATAAAGGGTGTTTGTAGCACTTACTTCACGGTTACTAAAGCTTTGTATGACCAATTCAGAATCAGCAAGATGATGTGTGCCATCCCCCCCTCTGCCACAACCCCTCTGGCTACACCCTCCCTTCTTTTTTTTTTTTTTTTTTTAATTCCTGAAATTAAAATGTGTTGGAATGCTCAGTGCTGCTTTTCACTCTCTTTTCAATGGGCCCTTTAGTTTTTCACACCAAGGTGTCCTTTGGGGTGCCAGGTCAGGCTACCAAAACAGCTTCTAGGAGGGGATTAGGACCAATTAACATCTTTGTACACAAAAGCCACTGGCAGCTGAACAGGCGGCCTGGTGGCCTGCTCGGGAGCTGCATTTTAAATAGGGGCCTTCTGTACTTGAGCTCAAGTGGGAAGAGGCGGAGAAAGTTTTTATTTATAATTGAAAATGCTGCTCCTGGATAAAGTCTAATGAAAGGCAGAGTGGTGTTCAAAAGTATCTAACAAATACCAGTTGAATATTGGCCTTTATTGTATGATTTCCATCAAGGATAGCATAACAATATAGTCATTTCTCCTACATATTGAGATGAAGTGATTTTTCTTGTAGAAGAAAACAGCTTCATCCACACATTTCATCGGCCCTTCTGGTTTTCATTTCATGTTCTAATTCAGCTTTACATTGAAAACGTCTGGTAGGATGGCTACTTAGGAGTGATATTAGCCCATAAATCTCTTTTTGAAGGGAATTCTGCCCTTCATCTACCTGATCCACCACAGCTCAAGCCCACAGGAAAAAAGAAAAAAAGAAGACAATTTACGTACATGCATCAAGATGGAGGGGGAGGGATTCCTACAAGGGAATCACTGTGTTTCATATGAGTAAATTTGCATTTATAACCCTTGGGTTTGTGCAAAGAGGGAAAAAATAAAGAGCTCCAAGTCTGAAGTGCTGAATTTAGATGAGTCAGATCCTCAGCAAAGGTAATGGCCTAAACAGTTTTGCCCTGGGTGTTTTGCACCTGACTTAATATCTTCGCTTCTGCTCTGTTTTGTTTTCAGTGCATATCACTTCTAAATCATCACTCTTGCAATCTGATCAGGCATTACAGCAAAGGGAAAGAAATATATGGTGTGTGAATTACTATTGTATAAAACCCAGCAAATTACAAGGACTTGTAAGTGGGAGATGTGTGAGTTCCCAGCGATGCTATAAGGCTTGTAATGAAACTGATTTCTGTATTTTGAGGATGAGCCACTTTCAAACACAATATTTCTAATCACTGCATAAACATTCCTTCTTCCCCTTTCATAACAGTAATTACAGGGCAGTTTTGTATATTTTTGTCACTTGAATAGAAAAGTAATTTCTAGAAGTTTCCTAACTATGTCTTTGATAGGGAAAAGAATCATGATAGGAAATAGGAGCACAAAAGTAATAAGTCCACCAGACAAGCCAGTACTGACATCCTGATTCATATGATTTTAAATGAAGGAATTACAAGGTGGAAGGATGGTGCCCCTAAGTTTCCAAGAGGCTTGCAACCGACTGGCTGAAAGTAAATCAGAGGGAGATCAGAAGTTTACTCAGCCTGTGCTGGCTTAGCTGCACTGGTGCATGTGAAAGATGTGGTCTGCTAGAAGAGCACTGGATGTCATTTGCTACAGTGTTTATTCATCTATTTTTGGTAAGCAACAAAAATATGGATTTCTCTTTGGGTTGACATGAATAGAAAAACCCTAATCACGATCATTTTCAACCTCCTGGTTTATACAAATAAAGGGATTCCACTTAGCACGTCGTTCCACAGCAAACATTAATACACTCGCTATGTGTGGCTTTGCTCCTTTCTACCCCCTCTTTAGTTTCAGATACTGTATTGTATTTCTTCCGACATGTTGATTCTACCTAATGTTAAATGGTAATTGGCAGTAGTATAGGTGGGCAGAGAAACATTGTTATATTTTGTTCATTTTTCACACTTCAGCAGTTATTCCTTTCTCTCCCTGGCTGTACGCTTATTAGTGTATGAAATGCAGGTGTGTGGGAAATGGCAAGCACACATTGACAGGTTATTTTGTTGGCCACTGCCTAATTAGTAGCATAGTGGATGCACCCTGCTAAGCTTTAGTGTGGTGCAGTAGAGCTGGTCTGTTCTAATTTCCTCACAGCTTTGATATTCAGCAAGAGATTGACGGTTACCACAAAGAGCCAAAGCGCGACGGAGGCCTGCAGAAACAATGGCCCTTCTTGCTTGTAGACACCACAGATGTGAGAGAAAGCTGACTAAAAACAATTGGCCGACACTGTCTAATTGTCTCCAATGTCAGCATCATTAATGTTTTCCCATGTAAAAAGTAAAAGGCCAAGGTTGTATCCTCCCTTTATTTTGAGTCACATGATTATGTAACTTACTGAGATTCAGATTAAGTGTTAATTGTATTTGTGCAATAAAGAAACTGAAGCTACCTTGAATTTAATGAATGTGTACTTAATTAATTTTGACAGCCTTTATCTTTATTACCTATTGAATAATCACAATCAGAATTAATAACATTTATAGGCAATTAAAATTACAGCCTATTTAATGATAATATATGTTTACATCTTTTACTGAGATACAAATTATGAATACTTATTAGCAAAGAAGTTGTTTCCCTGCCAGGAGGGTTTCTTGTCTGTGTTAACAGCAACAAACAACAATAATCAGTTCAATGTGTAATAGTGCCTTTCACATCAGACAATCTCCCAAAGCGCTGCACAAGGGCACATGAGAAAAGGCTTTGCAGAATTTAAAGGTAATCACTAAATGGCAAAAATTGTAGTGTGCCTGGAACAAATGCTTCAAAATTACACCCGATAAGACAAGGCCAACAGTATCTGAACAGTTTCAAAGCTTTGTTTTCTTGCAGAAAAAATAATGAGAATTAAAAGGGTCCATTAAGGATGCAACATCAAACTCCTTGCTGACCCAGTAATACCAGACCAAAGATTCAGTAGCTACAAGCCAGAATATCTCCACTGGTACCAGCACAGCTAAAAGCCTTTTGGCACTGGGATTTTACAGAGAAATCCTAATTCCCTAGTACTACAGAGGGAGAACAGACATAGCGCTGATTCTATCAGAGCCCACAAGAGTAGGCAGCTTGATGTGAAATAGAGTAAATCTTACAAATAAAGATGCTTTGGAATGGTGTATCCTCCCTGCCATGGTGTAAGAGTAGGAGGGTCATTGCAAATAAAAAGACAAAGGACACGGGTTGTTCAAAGAAGGAAGAAGGTTCAGGCCTGAGGTTTGGCAGGTATAACGTAAAATACCAAACGCATAAGAGACAACCAGCTGGTGCACATGCCCACAGAGATACTGCAGACATCTGCACCCACTCTTACTGTATCAATCTGCACAAGTCATTTTTCTCTTTGAATGTTCATTTTCTTAACATCTCCCCTTTCAGAGGACAGCAAGCCTTTGTCCCACTACACAGCCACTGTCCTCAAAGAGATGCACAACTTCCACTAAATACTGGGACTTTGCATAACCCAGTTCAAGAAAGAATTGGATCTGACACACGTGACCTATTAGAAATAACCAGCTATCTGACAAGGCCTGAACACATGGCAATGTGGTAAGTGCCCATGATGCCAGGATTCAAAACATGCATGTCCAGACTGGCATGCTCAGGATAAGCTTTGCTTTCCCAATCCTTCTTCTCTCAGCCCCTTTCTTGGTTTTCCAGTGCGATGCTTCTTTGTCTCTCGCTCCTGTCCTCAAATCATCAGGCATAGCCACTTGGGAAACACCAAAGTGACACTGAGTGCCTAAAATGTCACTGTAGGAGAGAACAGGGGGGCTGGTTGATAGCTGGGGGAACAGGGCCATCTTTCTGCTCTGTATATTCAAAGATGTCTCACCTACCCCATCACATGGCTCGTTGTTGCAATTTCCTAATTGGAGAGCTCTCCTAAAACTGATTCAAAAGGAAGAGCAGTAGGGGTATGCAGCTTCCTCCCTCTTATTTCTAACAAGAAAGACTTTCTCCTCCCTTCTAACCATATAGCAGTATAATCATTAAAAATTGTCTGTGATAAAAGCACAGTGCCAGACTCTCCAATTTGTTTGTATTTGTTCCAGACACTGTGAGGCCAAGGTGTCTAATGACTCAGGATGGCCACCAGGGGTGACAAAGGTATGGAAATGGAAGTGGATAGTGGGATTCCAGGTGAATTTGTTGCTGCTGTGTGGACTTAGACAACCTTGAACATAAGATGGCCATCAACAAAGTGCAGAGGAGGTGCTCCTTTTTTGCTGAGGAGAGGTCAACTGGCATTTTTGGGTAAGCCTCCAAGGTAACATTAAGGACAGGTTGTTGCAGGGGTTGCTCCCAGAGGGTAGTAGGTCTTGTGAAAACATGCAGTTTGGTTCTTCTAGTATCCCAACAGGATTTACAGTCCCAAACATCCTCACAGACTCCTATGTCTCAATCCCAATGCCCAAACACAGCCTTGGTTTACACTATCTGAAAAAACAAGAAAACCCAAACCCATCCTTCCCCCCACCAAAACACACTAGTGAGCTGCATAACAGCCTTTGTGTTATTTCAGGTATTTTGAAAGTTAAAAAGGAACCCCAAAAATGCACTTATTTCTGTCTGAAGCCCCAGTGTGCTCACAAAATACCAAGAGCCACCTCCAGTGCAGTGCAAACATAGCACATCAAGAGGACCTAGCCCTGAGCAGCAAGGATATAAGCCAGGGTGAGCCTGTTGACCTTGAGGACAGTGATTTTTTCCTGGACTTCGTTTGTCAGCACAGATACAGCCTTTGTAACACCTGAATAGGCAACCATTAGAAACCAGCAACAAGTGAATAAACTTGCTTAGAACAGCAGCACACTGTATTCCAAATAATCTCACCCCTGTCCACTTTGTGAAAAGAATGGAAAAATTCTGAAAAAGGTAAAAAAGAAGAGGAATGAGTAGTCTGAGACAAGGAAGCTGAGGGAAAAGGCAACGAAGAAGATCTGGAAGTGGGAAAGAGCCACAATGTTCTCAAATGGCTGTGTTCATCAGCTGAGGAACATCAGGCTGAAATACAATTAAGCATGTAAAAGAGGAAATTAGTACTCTTTACAAGTGTGTTGGGAAAAGAGCCCTGAGGGAGAAAAGCTGTAAGGTAAGGTTGGTGCTATATCCATAGGAAGGTTTTAGATGCTATATAACCTCTCATTTACCACCTAAGCAGCCTTACAGTCAGTATGAGTAGTCTCTACTGGTCCTAAAAGGGAGCTTGATAAGTCTGTGAGAGGTTCTGTGTGAGATGATGCATGGGCTGCTGTCCTGGGTGTTCTCTGTTCCCAGAGCAGAAAAAGCTCATGCCAGATGTGGCTGTGTGCAAAGAGCTTGGGTGTGTGAGAAAAAGGAGACATCCTGACTTTAGAATCTGGATTGTAAGGGTAAACTGAGGATTGGAGAAGTAAAAACTAACTGCAGGAATACAGTTCTCTGAAGAAATGTGTACTGACATTCACACGGCTTAAATAAAGTAGCACATTTGAAGGCCTCTTACCAACCATTTAAAAAGGAGTCTTATGACTGACTTCAAGGTAAGACTTCTGCCAATTCCCCTCTTGCACAGGGAGACAGCAAATAACTAGTTACTGCTGGGCATTGACAGAACAAGTAAACAATACATTGCTTTATAATAGCTATTGTGCATGAAATCATTATGTTATCTTATAAAATCAATCTCTATATCTTGTTATTTGTTAAGCTGTGGAGTGCATAAACACTAGTTTCACAACCCTGATTGCCTGCTACATTATCTTTTATTCAAATGCAAGATCCATCACTCTAAGCCCATAATTCATCAACTTCATTACACTTAAGACATTGACTTCTCTTTTCCATGAGACATAAGGAAGTGAATCACTCATCCTTCGTGCAGCTGTGTGCTCTTACAGCAGCTTCTCTCCCCTTAGAAAAGTGTACTTGGTTGTATTTAAGATAATTGAGAGCTCAAAGCCAGGTTCCTTCAATCTAGGGTTGAACATTAACCTCTCTGCACTGCAAAGCAGATGCAAGTAGGCTATGCTACTCCTCTACCTTCTCAGAAAGTGCAGAAGAGGAGCAGATGCTGCCTGTAGCAGCAAGTGACCAGGGAGTCCAGGGCATGTTCAACTACTCATGGAATGACAGCCAAAGGTGAGACTTTGGGGACTATTCTACAACTGCTTACATTCAGGGATTTTGGGTTTTTTACCCATTATAAAGGTGCTGACACTCAGTCCTAGCCAAGCAGTTAATTTTCAGTTATTGGCTGTATCGCTGCTTTTCTCTGCATACCCAGCAGTGTACTGTATTGTAGGGTGAGCATGCCTGAAAGCAAACATACAGTATCCAGAGGAGCTGAGACCATGCCCTTGCATCAATCAGTAAGTGAATACAAGACTCCCACTAAATAGATAATGTTTTTGTATAGGCCAGTGATGGAACTTATCATGGGCCAGAAGTATTTGCCCATGTGAAGGGGTGCCTTGCTGTCCAGCCATGGAACATCTCCAGTCCTCCCTGCTGCTGCCAACACACCTCCCTGCACATGAAACAAGGATTTAGCAGGACCTGCAGCACAAATGCACTGTTCATGCACAGCAGTGGGCAATGGCTTATTGGGGAGAGCTGCACACTATTACTAGCCCAGGCACAAGATTTGTTCTTGCTGCAAACACATTTCAAATATGAAAGCAAAGGATGCAGACTTAAAAATATCCTTTTCTCAGATACCACATATCTTGGAAGCCATGATTCCTCTAATTGTGGTTTGCATTAAAAAATATGAGGTGTCAGCTTGGTTTTCCTCAATTAATTTCTTGGCAAAGGGTAAAATACGGGGCTTTGCAACTTCCAGGACATTTTCTCTTCCTTGATATGTCAGAGTAAGGAATATGCTACTGACTGACTTGCTTGAAGTTCTGCTCTTATAAACTGCTCCTGTATTCCTCAAAGATATGCAGTGGCTGCACAGCACATCCTGTTACAGCCATACCTGAAAACAAAATGACAGGGGGTGGGGCACTTGGAAAAAAAATAATGCAGTCACATAAAAAAAATCACCGGTTTTGTCTGAAGTGTACAGCTATGGGGAAAAGCTCCCTTTTGGTGCAAGACATCTTGAAGAAGTCCTTATATAGGAGTGTCTTCACCATCTGCATTAGGAGGCTCTGATCTCTAGATGTTGCTCAGGACACAGCAACTAGGACCTTCTCCACCTACTAAATCCTAACATTCTCCTTACAAACCATTAGGAGTTTTCCAATGTACAGATTACACCGAATTTTCTACCAAAAGTGCAGACTTTAAGCTAAGTTTCAAAATCCTCTGCAAGTATCGCCCTTACCTTTTTTAATGCCTATTTTGTCTTTTCTTGGTGTTCTGAGTTTTCATCTGAATGCATTTTGTTTAGCTTAAAAAAAGGAAGTTTGAATAAATGGTCCTGTTTCATCCATTGCTATGGTACCCTCCAGGGAGATCAATAAATGAAACAAATCTTACTAGAAATAAGGAGGCTAAGAAAAAAAAAAGTGGGTGAGTTTTGTAGTTTCATTCACTCAGATAATGGTAGTCTGCAGTAATGTAGGCAAGAACAACAGTATCAACATTATGAACCAAGGTGTTAGCTTTGTTGCATGCTCCTGTTTTCATTTTTTAAGACTTCCCAGTGGCTTTTAGTACTTTACATTTTCATTAAGGATTTTAAAAGCATAGATCTTTGCTTACATTTAAAATACTTCCCCAGTGCTGGGATGAAACACAGTCACTTGCTAATGGATTTCTGAATGCCATTTTCATTATAATATTTTTATAAGACTCCTCTCTTCCTTTAGTATTACATTTGCTTTTGTAAAATTGTTGAGGCTGCTCATCATGTACTTTAAGTCCTTTAAATATTGTTCCTGTTTATCATTATGGGAGAGAGTTGGTGTTTTACTTATAAAAGAATAAAGCCACAATCCCGTTTGTATTTGGCAGCTAAGTGAGTTTATGCAGGACCTAAATTTATCCCCAGGATGGATTAGGCCAGTCTCCTTCAGCATGGATCAGTCATGCAGTTAAGTTTGAACTATATATACATAATACTGACTGAAGCATTAGTCAATGCAATCTTTATATTTGTGAGTGTACAGGGATTCCATAATGCCATGAAATTAAACTTGTCTGCATAAGGTAAGTGGTGGTGTTTAGGGAAGCTGAAGTATTGACAGTTCTGCTGTGTGGTCTGTCCATGAGCAAAAGGAGGAGGAAGCACTGTAGTGTCCCTGCCCACACAGAGACAACTGCTAAAAGTTGTCTCCTGCTCAGAGAAGGTGCTGAAGGCTGAGCAGCTGCTAAGACACAGTTAAGGCATTTCTGGGTCACTCCCTGTCCCCAGGTGGGAAGGTCCCACACTCAGATGCCTCTGCTAGTCTACAGACCTGAAGATGCCCTTTATTTAATCAATCAGACCACTGACCTGACTTCAGTCCAGAAAGATTCCCCAAGCCCAAAAGCCCTTCCTGAAGCTGCTTTGCTCTAGCCTCTTTAGGCAGCTCTGCAGCTCATGGAATGAGGGCTGAGAGCCCCAAACTCTCTGATCCACACAATGGCCGGGAGGTCTGAACAACTCCTCCACTACTGCTGGTGATACTTGACTTCTCAGTGGCTCCTTTAAGGTGTTCACTAACCCTCTCTTCACTTGAAAATACATTAGATTCTCTCCTGACCTAGATCAAAACCAAGTGGGAAGGCAATCAATCTGGTAGTAACACTAATATTTCAACAGCAGGCTCTCTATCACTATCCTCTATGGCAGTCATCTTTCTTGATTTTATTTCATGGAAGGTAGAGCTGACTTTTGTTCCCTGGATATAGTTCTCCAAGTTTATGTCAATAGAGATGTACTTGTACCTTAAGTAAGAATAATCTAAAATGAATGTGGTTCCTGGTTGCCCAGAACACTGAGCAAACCTATGAAGAATGGCTGCTGTAAATATCAGTAATGTTAAGATACAGAGGGTTATTACAGAGCTTTTGCAATGTATTTTTACTAGGGTTTTTTCAGTAATTTCTGTCCCAGTATGTCAACAAGCTGACTTAGTGGCTCAGGATTTGCTCCAATGGGTAGAAGTCAAGGAAAGAAAAACATTTCTTGAGCTTGATGAGTGTTATATTCTGCCTTAATGCATCTTCTAACTGACCTGTCAGAAATATTTCAGACCTATATATCCTGAAAATCTTCTTTCAGTTCATCTGTGATATTTGTGCTGATAGCTCTCCTCTCTTGGACCAATGTTAACAATGCTTTGTAGAATTCCTGCATAGTTAAAAGCAGATGCTACTCTTATAAGGGTGATGAGTCCCACATGCTGAATGTGCCAAAGCAAGGACAAAAGGGACAGAGTCATGAGCTCAAGGTCTGCTGACAGGCAGAAGGAAATGGAAAAACAGTCACAGAGGGTGTCTAATGACAGCACTGGTAGAGCTTCCTTTCTACCAGTCTCTGCATTGTCTATGGTAGCTGATTATTTTTGGGGGGCGAATGAGTGTGGAGAGGTTTCACTGGTACACTCTCCCCTGGAGGTTTTTTGGCAGCTAGCATGATGCTGACAGGGTTCACCTGGAGCTGGTCAGCTGCCATTGCAGTGCAAACTAACTGAATACAACCCTGAGCAATTCCAGGTATGGAATCACCGCTGTAGCCCCAAAGGGTGGGTGATGGGCATTATGAGAAGAGACAGACTGGAACCTGAAGGGACCTGGGAAATATCTGATCAGTGCAATGTTTTCCATTGGCTGAGCAGGTGAAAGAAATGAAGAGAGCAGAAAGGCAGGGGGAGACAAAGTACACACCAGAAGGCTGATTCTTCCTATGTTAGATATTGTCCACCTCACTAAACTCTCATTCCTACTGTGATTTGACCTAGTTTTTTGGGGTTTTGATATTCCCACATACACACATACACACACTCCCTCCTTCATACTCTTCCGTCCAACTTGTATTACTCGACCGTTTTCAGACACCTTGAACTCAATGTAGTTCCACTGAGGAAGTTGGCTTCCTCCCAGACATCAGAGAATTGGAAAGCAACAGGCATTTTGAAGATATTTTTTTTCTGTGCTCTTGATGGTATGATGATTTTCTGATGTTTGGCAAAAGCCAGTTGGTTCTTAACCTGGAACTCAAGGCTGAGACATGTTTCAAAAGCATTACTGAGATAATAACTGTCCAGACCAGAGACAAAGACAGTAGAACATTAGAAACAGCACAGAGAGAAAATTTATATTTACATTTATATTTACTGAAAGTGTGGCTGGCTTTTAGTAGCTCTGGATATGCAAGAACATGTTCTGGTAAGACTGCATAAGACAGGAAATTGAAATTCAAAGGGTTCATCTTCAGATTGCCAGGTTAGACTGGATCAAGATTTATTTGTTAATATAAATAGCTTCTAGAAAGAGACAGAAAGGTATTAGCATCTGTCAGCACTGACAAACTGTATAAATGACTTTTAGGTGGAACAATTTATAGTGGTTTTTACCTGCAGTCCGTTGTCTTTCACCAGAAAGAATAGAGAGTCTGTCGCCATCAGTGCATGCCAAGGACTTTATCAGATCTGGATGGGCCTAAGACTCATTATTGACTTTGATGCTTACACCAGAGCCAGGACTGGAGGAGATCTCATAGACCTGCAGTGCCAGCTCTCCCCAGACGGGCAGCAATTCTCACCTCTGCAAGCTGCCTTCATTTTCAGACTCTTTCTGCCAATGGATCTGGTTAGAGCATCGCCCTTACTTCCATGAAATATAGCTGGTTCCTTTATAGAAGTAAAATGGTTATTCATAAATGATAGGGCAGAACAAGCTGTTCACGCAAGCTTGGCAAGCTGGACCTTATCCCACACAGTGCACAATTGCCTGTGATTTTACTAACCACACCAGAATGCCTTCTTTACCAGTTTTAATAAGCACATGCTAGTTAAACAGACACCACTCTTGAGGCACTGTAGGAAGCAAAAATGGAAAAGCATTTTTTTGCCAAGTATTTGTTCCAAAGAAATCTGCTGTTCAGTACAGACTGTCTGTTCTTGGCCCTTCTGCTGCCTCCAGAGTGGCTCAGAGGTGTGTGATGTGTGTGGTGGAGGGAAGAGTGATTTCTTCAAATGCTGGTGTGGCCGTAGGTCAGTCCATTCAGTGGGAGGACCCAGAGCCAGGATGGAAGGGTTCCTATGAAAATTTTGCTACAAAGCCATTCTATACCTATTTCAACAGCTCTCTCTTGGAGCTGGTGGTGTTGCGTAAACTGTAGGGATGAATCTATTGTCTCACACGAGCAGTGCCATAGGTATAGGTGACCTAATTTCAATAACAGCAGAGAGCAAAATGAAACCATATCTTCCCCTCTCTGGAGGGGATGCAGCTGCTCAGACTTGTAGCTGCAATCCTGTCCTGAGACAGGAATGCCTGTTACGGCAGCTTGGGTTAATAGAGGGGTTAGTGCCCCCTTCACAGCATTCCCTTTCTCTTCCTTCATCCTGCACCTGCAGCTGTAATTCCTGCTTCAGCAAAGAATTGTCAAGATTAGAACCTTTGTTTTGGGCACTCATACCCAAATTATTTCTTTGAAAAGTGAAGTACCTAACATGCCATCTTCAAAAGGGTAGTTGTTTTGGGTTTGTCTCATAATATCACCTAGAGGTATTTCCTAAGTTATAGCAAATTAAAACCTGGGGGAGGAAGGACAGAAGGCAGGTGGGGATAGTCTTGAGCTTCTCCCCAGCATGAGTGATCATCGAGGATGAATTTTTCAGAGCCGGAGGGGCTTGGTAGCCAGAGGAGGGGGCTAACAGCAGTTTGGACACCCCACCAGAGGTGATGGAGATGCTTTGCCAGTTAGCTCCATCATCAGCTATGGGGCCAGGGAGGAATTTGATGTTTGGAAATAACGAGATCCACTCCAGCTGGGCAATGACCCCCAGTATTACAGACTCCGTAGACTCTCTTTGACCTCCCGATCACCTGTTTTCCCAGTGACTCTCCCCTCCACTTTCCATACTCTCCTCTGTAAGCAACTCTCACTTCCATCCACTCCATTTCCTCCTTCCTACTACCACCTCAGTGTATGCCATCTCCTCTTGTCATATTCCCTCTCATCCTCCCGAGGCAAAACGGCGGTCACTGCCTATCTCCAGGTTGACCCGGCTCAGGCAGAGGCCATGCTCTCCAGGATGCCCCTGACCCATCTCTCTCTGTTCTGTTTTGGCAAAACAAAACTGTGTGGCCAAGAAGTCTCCTGGCCACAACAGGGATCCTTGGCTGGGTTTTTAGAGCTGCCACAAGGGGGTTAGGTGCTACAGCTTCCCAACCAAGCAGCAATAACTTGTTTTGGTGTGGTTTTGGTTTAGGACTGTGGGTTTTTTCCTTAAGGTACCCAAAATCAATATCAATGTAATTGCTGAAACAGTTCCAAAATTTGGGTTTAGCCAGAAACTTGCCATTGAATTCTTTAGTCCATATCATTATATTTTTGGCAATTCTATACACAAAACTAAACCAGTGACATGTATGTGACACTGCTTTACAGTTAGCATGAAACCTTCTACAGTTCTGATTCCCATGCATTTGTATATCAATAATAGGTATGGATCTTTGTAGGGACTATTCAAAACTTAGTTGATTATAGTTTGGGGTTTTTTTAAATTGTACTATGGTCCTTCAATTGAGGACAGCCTTCTGCAAAGATATGGTCACATATACCACCCACCAGCCAAACCTTTTTCAGAGCCTGTAGCCTTTGGCATTACATATGAGATCATTCACTGAACGGTTTAAAAACTGGTTTTAGTCAATTTTCAGTGGCATTTAGCATCAGCACAGCCCATTGGTGTCCACACCTTGGGATTGAGGCCTTAAATGAAAACAATCAAAGAAAGAAACACAGTCTCCTCAGTTTCTTTATTTGAAGTGTAAAATTTTTGAGATCAAAGCTAACCTATTTTGTGTGAACTCTTCTACAGTATTCCAGCTCAGAAATGCAAATGCAGGATTTTTTTTTTTTTTCCAAGGATCTCAGCTGGATTTCTGCATGTTTTCTCTAAGCGGTTATACAGCAGAACAGTCTGGTCTCCTGCTCTGGCACCTTTACTCTAACGCTGTAGTGAGTGCTGCTGTACACAGCCTGGACTGATTCAGAGCTTATATTCCCTTTGCCTATGGAGATGAGGGAGTGGCAGAAAAGGCATCCCCAGGGAGCCATGGTGTGAGTGGTGCAGTGAGCTGCACAGGCAGCACTGCCTGTGACCACCAGCCATCCTGGTGAGCTGTGTGACACTGAGTGCACAGTGACACGCACAAGGGGTGGTGGCTGAACGTGTGGTCCCCAGAGTGCGCTCACTCGCTCTTCCCAGAGATGAAATACAGGCTTGGAAATGCTGCTTGGGTCACACTTCGCATATGCATTTTCTCTAAGCGTTTTAATCTTATCAGGAGATGGTTGGTATAGCCAACGCAAATTACACATCCATCTTCCTGCAGCAGCAGCAGAAGAAGAAAATAATAGAGGAAGGGATTGGATGTTTGCTTTGGCTTCTAATGCAAAGTGCTAGTGGCTACCATAGCAATGTGAAGCAGATTTTAATATTTCTCATTGCTTAGCAGATAATCAACAATGGCAAATACTGCTGTTTCACATATTAGGCAGCATGGGGAACTGATGAAAGTGGGAGTTGGAGACACCTTAGACAATGGCAGCTTAAAGCTCTGCTGTAAACATCAAGCTAGATGCTCCAAGTCACAAGCCTTACTTAGGTAAGAGCTTTTCTGTCCCTGCAGAGTAGGGATGTGGCTCAGAGGCCAGAGTTGCAAGTCTGAATGAGAGAGTGAAGTCAAAATATCCAGCACAAATCAGACCACAGGCATCTCATTCAAGGTTCCTCAGTGGAATGTGTTTGGTGGGCAATAATACAAGATGGCTATGCTGAAGGCTGCAGTGGCACTGCCACATTATTCAGATGAATGGCTTGCAAAATTCCTTGCCTCCTTTCTACCTTTTATCCTTGGGAATAGTGTTCTCAATGAACCCTTTCTTTTATAAATGTTCATTATTATCTAAATTGCTTTTTGTCTTTCAGTTATAACTGCCTCTTCTTGTAGGCGGTGTTCATAGGAACTTCTTCCAGGGAGAGAAAAATTATGAGTAACCCTTTGTTTGCCTTTCCATCTTCCCTTGATTTTAATAGGACATGAAAGGCAAAAATCTGAGACATCTGTTGTTTCTTTCAGCCATTTCCACAGAGACATTAGATAGCATTTCAAGCAGTCAACTGACAAAACAACTCACCTTGTGAGAACACTCTGATTTATTAGATTGTTGCATTGCACTAGTTTTGTACAATGTAGGAAATAATTTTTTTTTCTCTGAGACTTCCTCCATTTTTGCATAAAAGCAGTATTTTCACACAGTTTTATGGTATGTTATTATATATGAGCAATGATATGCTTGATATTTGGAATGTGAAGGAAGTTAGCTAAAAATAACGCAATTAAGCCAACAAATAATTGTCTGATCACACCCAGAAATGTGGCTAATACAAGATTTGCCATCTACTTTAATTAACAAGCTTTAATGTAGAAACAGAATACAAATCAAAAGCACTGGCAGGGTGAGAATATCATATATATTACTTCTTCTGAAAGAAATAGTGGTGTTATATACTACTTCTGGTGATAGAAATAGAATATATTCTCATTGAAGTAATAAACTTAATTTTGTTAAAATAGGGTGAACCAAGAATAATTTTAAACTCAAGGTGGTTACTGAAAAGCAGTGTGGCAAGCAGGATTTTTACCCCCAATGTTCTCTCTTAGGAGGTACTGTATGACCTTTTTGGACAGGGATGACACAGTGGAGTGTCCTGTTGGCCAAAAGGCGCTGTGGGGGCAGTCCCTGGTGGGTATGCTGTTCTGTGAGGTCCTTCTCCATCTTCACTGTCTGTGATTCTTGGTTTCAGACTTCAGTGGGAACTTGCAACTTCTTAAAAGGCCACTTAACCCTGAGAAGCAACAGGGCAAACCCCAGCTCCAGCTGGCCCATGCAGTGAGCTCATTTGGGTGGCTGAGGCCTCACAGAAATGAGTTGTCCTGCACAGGCTCAAAGAGCAGGGAGTCCTCTTAAATTTTAACAAACACTTTGGGCCAAGTTTAGTTCCAGTAAAACTCCACTGAGAACAGTTTTTTCTCTCTCCAAAAGAGCCATTTATGAGCTTCTCAAACTTTCTATTTCAAGATTCATTACACAATTTCTTTATCTCTGTTTATTGCATGGCCAGTAACAGCGCTTGTGTGAGCTGTAGGAGCTGGCCTGTGGTGCAGCAAATCAGCAAAATGAAGTGTTGCAAGGGTTGTATTTCTTTGCTACCTGATGATGTACAGTTGGGCAAGTGGCAGAAGGTTTATCCGATATTTTTACAGAAATTAATTTGATTACTCCTTAGTCCCTTTACTTCTGCCTTGTTGAAGGGCTTCCAGGAAAGCTGGTTAACCTGGTGAGAATCCTTATGGCAACTTCGAGCTTTGTCTCCATCCCTAAATTCTTACAAAGAACCCAATTTTCTGCTGATGTGAATTGAGAGAGTTCCACAGCACACAATAATGCCATGGTGATTTTTATCAGCAAAATACCTGGCATAATTATCTTAGTGTAGCCAGTGTGGTCAAGTGGTGTAATGTAATCCAACACCATCTAAAGAATGCATGTGACAGCTTTGTTTTGCAAGAAGGGAGTAGAAAGGCTTGTTGCAAGGAGAGCCCAAATGCCTTTTAATTCAGGGAACTAGCATCTGACTCTAATTATGTGGTAAAATGGAGGTAGTGCAAGCACCAGAAAAGGGACAAGTCTGCAACGGGAACAAAAGCATCAACTGCTGTTGAGCTGTATGCAAAGTTCAACCGAGAGGGAGAGAGACAGACAAAGTGGCTCCAGTTGCACATAAATACCAGATGGAAAGTGTGTTGAGGAAAACAGGGCAACGGGTTATTTTTCATAAGCTGCAAAATTGCTTAATATAAGTAAAATGACTTGCCCTTTCTGTAGAAATTAATTATAAAAGCAACTTCATAGAGCAGCATAATAAAGATGTAGGCAAAATAACGAGTGGCACTGAATTCAAAAGCTATGCATAATGAATGGTCTATTAACATACTTGTGATCAGTACCAAGTGACCTTGACTGTTGTGTAGTAACGTATTTAAGTTTCTAACTAACTGATTTTATTATTTAGTTTGACATGATGTTAGTTGTTTATCAAAGAACAAGGACTGCAATAGCACTGCGAGCTCCAGGAACAACTTACCAAGCAATAATTTTTTGTATTCAGTGACACTTTATCAATATCCAGTAGGTTCTTTCTTAAGATTTCTCCCATCATAAACATCCATCCCATCAAAATCTGATTATGTCCATGTTTCACAATGAAATTATGATAACAGAGATACTTGATCCTACATGGCTAAGATTTACTTTTTTCACCCAATCTGAAAGATCATCCCTTCCTCCTAGGGAAAAAGAGGGATTCTCTGCTATTGACATTTATCATCACATAACACATTTGTAATTGTAGGGACCACTGGGAATAAATGCTGTTACTGTATTTGCAGATGAGTAATATGCAGACCAGATGCCTGTTAATAGGCAATTTACGAAATTACCAGAGTGCTGATAAGACCATGTGGAGTCACTTCTTTTGTAGTGGGGAGTGTCAGATTCTTTTTAAGGCAGATATATTCACATGCAATCTTATCAGATTGTCTTTCTTCTGTACAACACCATAGCAGAGACAGCATCTGACCACAGGTATCAGTGGAGGAAGAGGGTCTTTCACAAACTGGTTGAGGTTGGAAGGAACACATGGGAGTTATCTTGTCCAACCTCCCTGCTCAAGCAGGGCCACCCAGAGCTGATTGGCTGTGACCGTGTCCAGATGACTTTTGAGTATCTCCGAGGATGGTGACTCCACAACCTCTCTAGGCAACCTGTGTCAGTGTTTGGTCACTGTCACAGTGAAAAAGTGTTTCCTGATGTTCAGAGGGAATCTCCTATGTTCCATTTTGTGCCTCTTGCCTCTTTTCCTGTCACTGGACACCACTGGAAGGAGCCTGATTCCATCATCTTTGCAACCTCCTGCCAGATATTTGTACACACTGATGACTTCCCCCCCTGAACCTTCTCTTCTCCTGACTGAACAGTGCCAGCTCTCCCAGTTTGCACTCAAGTGCAAGCTACTCCAGTCTCTTAATTGCCTCAAAGGCCCTCTGCTGAAGTCTCTCTTTTACATGTAAAGAAAAATACTAAAACACTTAAGAATCAATAATTAATGTTAAATTGTGAAAAATCTCCATCTGAAATGAAGGAAATTGATTTGGGAACTGTAAGAGATAGTGCAAACTCTTGAGCTACAGAGCTGTTACTGACAGAGCTACCACAGAAATTAAGTTTTTAATGATTCAGATGACAGGTGTAACATCTACAGCAAAAAATGTGTTAAAATGGCTTTACAGAAGTGTTGTAGTGGCTCAGTCAGCAGCTTATTCCTTCCCTCAAACTGGACAAAATAATTCCCAGATACTCTGAGTGAACCCAGTAATGCAGTTTCTAAGAAGGAAACAGGACACAATAACATTTCTTGCAAGGACGTTCCCATACAAACCCTCTTCTTCTCTGCTCTGAGAGCCCAGTTATCCAAATTGCTGCAGAATAAAGCAGAGAAGAACCCCAGAGCAGCACAGAGAAGCCACAGCAACACCTGGTGAGACACAGTCTCCCAAGTGATACTGGTGAAATGGAGTCCACCGCTTCAGGAAAGGGCTCTGGAAAGCGACTCAATTTCTAGCTTTCCAAAAGTGTAATATTTGTCTCTGACAGGCTGGAAGCACGGGAGATCTCATATTTTTCTGTTAGGAACATAGTGAGTCACCAGTGAGCTATTTGTTACCTCTAAATATGTGTCCTTGCAGGTGTTGGCAGGTGTTCACATCTCAGTGGGTGAAATCCACCACCTGTCTGTGCTTGCAGATAGAGGAAGCACCTATTTCTACCAAATTACACGAGGTGAGCATCCATAAAGTATGATGAACTGCTATGAAGGGTGAGTAGGTATAATTTGCCTTATTATATTTTATAGTTGCAAATTTCATATCCAGGATTGTTAATTATGGTATAATTAGAGCATATAAAAATGCCATGCTAAATACTTATCTTCCTCTGATTTATCCTCCAATCAATTTGTGCCTTTTTTCTGTGCAGATAGACGTGTTTGCCATCTAAGATGGAGATAACTAGAAAAGATCATGCCAGTGTCTCTAATCAAATGGTTAAGTTTTTTAAATGAATCCATACTATCTGAGTTTTTTTTATTTCTAATCACATTTTTATTTCAGTTTGAATGTGTGCTGATTAGTTAGTTGTCATCTTATGGAGACAAGAAGTGCTTGTATTTACCCTGATATATTATTCAGCACTGATTAGTTTGATGGAAAAATATACATTACCTCAGCAAGATAAGCTGCTTAGTCTTATTCATCATGTTAATTGGATGCTCAAATAGCTATTGCCATATTTATTTTTTTTAGTTTATTAATAGTTGTTTATCTGTGCAGTGATTATGTAGTTTATTTTTCCTTGTCCTCTCCCACCCCCCCCAAAATATGTCTGCTCTGAAAGTGGTAAACATATGGCAGTAGTCATGCCCTGAGGGCACCTTCAGCCTCTAGTCACAGTTGTTTCGACCAGGTAGCTCTTTTAACAGGAGGCTGATGAATCCTCCAGGAATATGCACATTTTAGTATGGATAACAATTACATCAAATTTCTGATTGTAGTCTCTATTTGATAATGTACAAGAATCTTTACTTCTGTATGTACAGTTATGTGTGTTGTTATGTTAAATAGCTAATTTATAGATCAAGTTCAAAATTTATTGTCTCTAGATGATCTCAGGACAAAATCAATCATAAACATTTGTAGCTTTTACTTTCAGCTTCTGGTTACAGACAAAGATTCTGATTAACTCTCTTCAACTAGGCTGAAAAATCCTCAAGTATTTTCTCCTGTCAGATTACCATAACCAAATAATTTATTTTCTTTTTGCTCAGTTAAAAAGATCAAGGGTTTAAGGTCTCTGATTGCAAAGAACTCTCTTCAAGCTCTAGGTCTCTTTTTTTCTCTTGTGCTTTCTCCATAAATTTTTCTGTACCATTTTTTTGAGAACTGGACAGTGTAAATTTACTTTGGTCTTGTCAATATTATAGAAGAAACTTTTTCCTTGCTGTCAGCATACTCCCATTCTTTTCTTGCGGTACCTTACTGGCAGCTCTTACATAATTACTTTGCCTCCCACCTCCTCTTCAGAGCCTTCATTTCCAAGGTCATTTCCCATTCTTTGCATATGACTAGGAGCATGAATTTATAACTTTGCATTTGGTGCAGTTAAAGGTGTTTTGTGCTGATTAGTTCAAAATAAGATGACTAGCTTATGAACTTGCCTGCGAGGCCTCCTTTGTCTTACACGGGCATACCATGCTTCTGAGACCCCAGCATAGCTCACATGGATCTCCTGGCTTCTTTCCAGGATGGTGTACATGTTCTTAACTACCTCTAGGACACAAAATGCTGTAAAGCATCCATATGGAATGTCTTCATGTTTTAAAGGTTTACTAGGTCAAAATGGGAAAACTAGGGAATGCAGTGTGGCAGAAAGGAGGCAACTGAGCAACACTTTGCAGAGAGGTCTTTTTCCTTTCATTCTCAGGTATTTCTAACTAATATTGCCACGTCTGTGGCAATTCTATGTGTTCTGACCTGCCTGCCATGGTGATCAATGGCTGTTTGCCAAAGAAGGAGAGGGGGAGGCATATGAACTGTACCTTTGCCCATGCAAATCTGAAGATAGCTGCTGCTCAGCTGACTGTGACTGAAACTCAGCAAAAAGCAGAAGCACAAACAACCTCTGCAATGTCAGGCTTGGAATAAGCTGGGTAAGGCTTAATACAGAGGTTATCATTGGATCCCCTCCTTTTTCAGAACAGAGATCATCAGAGAACAGCAGAGAGAAGTGGTTTTTTGAAAAGAACATCGCAGGTTCCTGTCAAAGCCCTTCACCCTCATGTTGTCCCAAAGTTGCCATTAAGTGCTGGACACTGACATGTAGTTGTTTCCCTTGGATCTTCACAAACAGTAATACAACCTTCCAATTATTTTTTTTTAATCTTTTAGCTTTTTTTGTACCAGGGCACTCAACACTTTTATGTCCTCATCACTCCTCTGGGCTGTGCAGGGATGCTTATTGGAAAGTTGCCCTATGGAAGTCATGCA
The DNA here is from genome assembly GCA_035041135.1 of Platyrinchus mystaceus. Lineage (NCBI taxonomy): Eukaryota > Metazoa > Chordata > Aves > Passeriformes > Tyrannidae > Platyrinchus > Platyrinchus mystaceus. The sequence continues at coordinate 29,270,574 of JAWWLV010000180.1, read as the reverse complement.
AAAGGCCTTATTAAAAATGCAGCACCACACAAGCAGCTGTGTGGGGAGTGGAGCAGGATGGCTTCATCCTGACTCATGGGGGACTGACTGTGGGAGACCCTGCCTGGGGTCTGGAGGGAAGGGAGTCATGGCCTCTGCTGACTGTGCCAGCTGGGTTATGGTGACACGTGTCTCTGTGGGCCAAAGGGCCAGTTAGATTTTTCCTCTCATTTGCAGAGCTATCTGGACAGGCTGGATTGATGGGCCGAGACCAACAGCGTGAGGTTCAACAAGAATAAGTGCTGGGTCCTACACTTTGGCCACAATGCTGCAGGCTGGGGACAGAGTGGCTGGGAAGCTGCCCAGTGGAAAAGGACGTGGGGGTGCTGGTCTACAGTGGCTGAACATGCGCCAGCATGTTCCCAGGTGGGCAAGAAGGCCAAGGGCATCCTGGCCTGGATCAGGAACATGTGGCCAGCAGGACCAGGGCAGTGATTGTCCCTCTATTCCTGGCACTGGTGAGGCCACATCTCAAGTGCTGTGCCCAGTTCTGTGCCCCTCACTGCAAGAAGGACATCGAGGTGCTGGAGTAAGTTCAGAGAAGGGCAATGAAGCTGGGGAAGCATCTGAAGCACAAGTCCTGTGAGGAGCAGCTGAGGGAGCTGGGGAGGCTCAGCCTGGAGAAAAGGAGGCTCGGGGGGGACCTTATCACTCTCTGCA
>JAWWLV010000180.1:29178142-29269775 GCA_035041135.1 Platyrinchus mystaceus | reverse complement strand
GGGGTCGGGCTCTGCTCCCAGGGAACAAGGGACAGGATGAGAGGAAACGGCCTCAAGCTGTGCCAGGGGAAGTTCAGTTTGGACATTAGGAGGAATTTCTCCACAGAAAGGGTGCTCAGATATTAGAATGGGCTACCCAGGGAGACGGTGGAGTCACCGTTCCTGGAGGTGTTTAAGAAAAGGCTGGACGTGGCACTCAGTGCCATGGTCTGGTTGACGTGGTGGTGTTCGGTCACAGGCTGGACTCGATGACCTCAGAGGTCTCGTCCACCCGAAAGGATTCCGTGACTCCGCTCAGAGGCAGCACACCCGGCCAGCCCGTGCCCGTACGGGCTCAGGGCGGGCGCTGAGGGCGCCCCACGCCCGCCGCGCCCCGCCCGCCGGCGCTGCCCGCGGAGCCGCCGTGCCCGCACCCGCACATGCTCACTGGGGCGCCGCGGGAGTCTGGGCATGTGCAGAGCGGAGCGGGCCGGGCCGCCCGCCGCGCCCCGGGGCTGCGGCCGCCGCCGCCCGCCCGCTCACAGGTGAGGCCGCGCTCGGCGGGGCGCAGCGCAGCGGGGCAGCCGCCGGCCCGCGGCGGCGGTGGCTGCGGCGGGGCAGGATGAACAGCTCCGACGAGGAGAAGCAGTTGGAGCGCCTCGCCAGCCTGAAGGACCAAGGTAGGGGCGGGCGGGGCGCCGGAGAGCGCGGCTCGCCCCGCGGGGCCGGGCTCAGGCTCGGCCGGTGGGAGCGCGGCCGCCGCGGGGCGAGGGGAACGGGGCGCGGCGGGGCGGGCGCGGCCTGGGCGTCCCACAGCCCCGCTTCCACGGCCTCTTTCTCTGCTCAGGCACAGGGACATAGTATAAGCCGTAATAAAATAAGTCTGGGCGGTGGAAGGTGTTGGCTCTTGCCCGTGTGAGCGCCTGCCTCGGTGCCCGCAGGTGAGGATAGGTTGGGCTCGATGATGTCGGAGGTCCTTTCCAGCCGCTACGATGCAGTGGTGGTGTGAGCGCGGGCGTCGCGGGGTCGATGGCGAGAGGCTGAGGCGCTGCAGCACATGGCAGCCGTGCTGCCCGCCCGCTGTGTGTGCTCCCTGTGCGCGCTGTCTCTCCGTGTCACCCCCGCATCCCCCCGATCCCCGCCTTGCCGTCCCTCTGGGGAGCTGAGCCTCACAGCGTGGAGGGCCAGGCTGTGCCTGACCTGCCGTTGTGTCCCACCTGCCGCTCAGCGCTGCAGAACCCGATACCAACCCAGCCCGTCCAACACCTGCCATCCCACTGCCCGTCGGTGAGCACACTTCCCGCTAATAGCTCAGTTTCTGTGGAGTGTTTGTAGCTCCAGTGTAAATGTAAGGAAATGCCTGTCCTGGACTAGTTTGGTGCTGTGTGTGAGTCAATTCCTATTTTGGAAATTGATTTTTTTGTAGAAAACTATAGTACCTCAGCATGGTGGATGTTCAGTTTCATGAATCCATGGTTTGACTCAGAAACTAAACCACTGTAATCTTTAATCTTCTGTAAAAAGGGGTATGGAAAAGAGCTTGGATGCTTATAAAGCAGCCCATTTTTTAACTCTGTTGGTCAGTCTGTCCCTCAACCAGGTTGATCCAGCAAAGTTTCTGCCTTAGTTAATCATGTAGGCAACGTTTGAAGATCCAGCTTTACCAGCCATTTAAACTCTGGACGTCTGTTTGTGAGTGTGCATTAAGTGCCTGGTGCCTCCTGTCTCACAGCTTCGTGTGCAGTAGGTGTGAAGTAGCCATGCTGTAATTCTCTGCTGGTAATTCCCACAGCTGAGTTCTCCTGGTCTCCCATGAGCCTGAGAGGGGCTGTTTGGAAAAGACCCATTGGACAAAGTTATGTAAAAGAGTGAAATTACGGCAGTGTGATCAGTACCTATTTTTCTGCCCTTCATTCTAAACATGCCCTTCATGTAAATATGCTTGACCACCCTTGCTGTAGCTTTTCCTAACCAAATTTCATCTGAATATTTATGGTCTGTTTATGACCTGCTCTCATGCTTACATTTTGGTTGTTGTACACTCAGCATTGGAAATCCATGGCTACCAGCTGCACAGGTTAGATTGGGCCTTGGAAGGATTCAATGGGTGTTGAAATTATAATCTTATAGCCGTGTGTTTTGATAATTTGGGACCAAAAAAATAAGGCTAAAAATCTGCGGTTTTTTGCTGACAGACTGCTTCCCTCCAGAGTACTGTTGCCTCCAGAGGAGTTGTCTGTGCCAAGAGGATAGTTGTTAAAATTGCAATAATCAGTTGCAAAAACTATAAGTTTGGGTTGTTCTTTAAAGAAAACCAAGCCTCTCAAAATTGTTTAGAGTGGGGCTTTAGTTCTGCTGGATGAGTCTTCTGCTCCAATATGCTGGGTATCCTTTAATCTCTAATGAAATTTTACAGGACTATAGGGATTAGTTCAAGGGAAAATTACTGTAACTTGAGGACTGGCTGTCTCAGATCCACCTGAGCTGTTGAAATAGAAACTGTACTTGGCAAACCCGGTCCTGTAAGGTGCTGTTGGTGGTGGTTGTTGTTGTTCATCCCTAAACATAGGAGTTGTAGTATGTTGTTGTGAGGCTGGCATAGGCTTTAGTGATTGTAGGGCTGATGAGAAAGTTGCTTTATACAGGTGAAAAGTTAGCCAGTGGAAAAAAATTTAAAATACTCTTCTATATGCTGTTTTGCATCTAAAACTATACAAAAAAATATGGTAGCACACATAGTTAAATTACTAGTTAAATTTTGTTAACTGGCAAGTCTAAGGAGCCCAGAGTAAAAAATCCAAGCAATTAAAATGTAATGAGATGCATAAAATTATTCTAACAGTAACAAACTAAATATTGTTACTGTAGGTAAGTAAATTTACTTACTCTTTGTATACTGTAAGTTTGAATAGATAGCGTCCTCTCTGTTCTTACTGATAACAAAACAAAACTGTTTTAGATACTGCCAACTTGCCTCAAGTAAGTTTAGGGTGGTCTATTAAACATGCAGCATGAAAAGAGGAGGTGAGAAAGTCTCTTCATTTTCCCCTTTATTGCTTCCAGATGTAAATAACAGTATTATTTTGGAAATAAATATGGTTGGTGGAAGGATCTGCTGTCTCTGAATATTTGGGGTAATGAGTACTTGTCTTTATTGCATTTAGAGTGGTGTATGGCTTCAGATTACTATAGCATTATGGTCAATAGACAGTTGAAAAACACAAATTGATTTGGAGGGCTTTCAGAGAACATTCATTCAGTAGCTTTTGTTTGGTTTCTCTTCCAGGATGTGTGTTTGTAGTCTTGAGAAACCTGCCTGACACCAGGTAAATGAACTGTCTGAGAAGTGATGCAAAAGGTAGAGGGGAAAGCAAATAGCAGTGTACATGGCTGACTGCTGTCACATCTCAACTGCTGCTTATACTTTTCCTAAACCAGGTCGGTGGATTGAACCTGAGGCAGTGTTTTGTAGCTGCCTGCTCAGTTCTCAGTGGCAGCTGTGAAGATGTCTGGGGCTTGGGCAAATTCACTTGGCTGTTTGGCAGAGCTCTGAGTGGCAGCAAGGACACTGAAGCTCTGTGTGCAAGATATGCTTATCTTTCACCCATGCTGAATTTTCCAAGACTCAGATACCTGATACTGATCATTCTTCAGCTTCCTCCATTACCAAGTTTAAGATAAGCACCAGGAAGAAACATGATCTCTGTGTTGATATTTAGGACTTAAAAGTGTTGAGTTCTAATTCTCAAATAATTTTCTGTGATGGCCTGGTTTAATAAATCAGAGCCACTATAAATATTACTATTGCCTGACTCCAAGTGATATTTCCAATGGTGCACACTTCTATTCAACTGGCCCTTACACAATTCCTATGGGTAAGACTTAAAATCAAAACAAAACCAAATCAACTGGGCAAAATCTTGTGTTATTAGTGGTTGTTTGTAGAACCTGTGGAGTTGTAGCAAACTTGACTAACAGCTGAATCATAAGTTGATTACCTGCCTGGAAGATTGCCTTGTCTTTGGTTTTATTGGCACTGTAGGTACTTTGCCCTTAAAGACAGAGTTACTTTCTGACGTAGTTGCTTTTCTGTCCAGTTGACTACAGGAGTCAGCAACCTAAATACCTGGAGTTATAAACTAGGTAAAATTAAACTTCAGCACTACCACTGTCATGGTCACATTTCTGGTCATTTTGCTACATTACAGTGGTTAACAACTATTGATAACTACATATATACTAAACAAGTTTGTATTGCCTGGATTTTCTTATTAAGTCTGAAAGGTCTAGTCTTGCTCTGTGTTTACTGGTTGGATTTGATGAAGTGTGGTGATTTCCAGTCTCTAGTCCCCAGCATTGTAACTCTGTATGTGGGGTTTTTTTGTGGGTTTTTTTGTTTGTTTTAATTAAGATCTGTTTGATCTTAAAACATTTTTAGACTGTCAGAACCTCTGAATAAGGGAATATCATACATCTTCTAAGGAACAGAGTAGATCGACAATCTGACAGCAGTATCTCAGAGTGGTACTATTTAGGAATATGCTATTGACAAGCTCTTAATGTGATTTGGTAAATTTATTGTTCTTTGTGGTAGTTGGGTAATTTTTATGGCCAGAGGAATTTCTCAGGACACCTTATTGGCTGCTATATTCCCCTCTGTAGTCATCTGCTCTGCAGATTTTTTTTTCCCCCATGTACCCGTCTGTAATATGTTCATACACAGCAGCCATCGTTCCCCAGCAGAACCCATCCTGCTTGAGTGTTTTCTTCGTATATTACTGCTGAATGTTTTTCCCACTTCAGTTTCTTGTGTTGAACCATGTCTGTTTTTCAGAAACTTGATGTGAACTTAGGTGGTTGGGTTTTATCAGGCAGTGGTGTGTTTAGTTTTCCTGTCCAGTTTTGAGGAAGTTGTAAGACTGCAGGTTGCAAATTTGGGGCCTCATTAAAAAAAATGTATTTGTACACACTTCACCATATTTGAGTAAAACCAAAGCCTCTGGGAACACAGATGCAGGGTCTGATTGACAGTAATTGTACTTAACACCTTTGTGTATTTACACAGGTGATTTTTATTTGTTTAAGAGATGTTTGGTAGTTGAGCCTTGTAGCTTTCAGCTAGTGATATGTGAGGAAAAGCTTGGTTTGTCCATGTAAGCTTTAGTCCTAATAATAGGTTTATATACTCTGAGTCAAGTTCTGAAGTCACTGTAAAGTAAGGAGTACAATGCCATCACGTGGATTCACCCTTACAGAAGGAGGAGTTAAAAATACTGCCCAGGCATCAATTTGAAGTATTTTGCACATGGCTGGTGCTGTATCACATCCTCTTGAAGTAGAGATCATCTGGACAAAAGGGATCTTTGAGCCTAAAATGGGGAACAAGAGAAAAATTCATCCCTTTTGGCTTTTGTTTATTGTCTTGACAGCACTTCACAGGTCTTGTGGGTACTGTGCTTCTGGGGAGACCTATGTGAGAGAGAGTTTGTATGACACACTTGGCCTGATTCTTCCTGCTCCAGGTGCTCTGGGAGGAGGAGAGTGGTGGCAGCAATTCCATTAAAGCTTCTGGTTCTGGCACTTGCTTCCTTTGACAGCTCTACTTACTTTTTGATTAAACAAGTAGGTTGGAAATGCTGAAATGGCATTACTTGTTGATTTGGCATGGAAGGGCTCTCAGTCTACACACAGGCCACCCAGATTTGCAGCATAAATGCTAAGGTGTATGCATATAGCATTTTTAAAGTTTGTGGTTTTGTTTGTTTTTTTTTTTTTTAATTTCTGTTTTTTAATATACAGCTTTGGAAAAGGGGTTGATTAATTTTTCAATAAAAAGAGTACCACCTCACTGTGAAAATGGAGGAGTCTTTTCTGTTGTTAACTATGAATTATAGTCATTATATACTTTTACCCTTATGACCTTGTTTTACTAATAGGTGCTTTTTAGCTATAGTAAGTATCTAATACATAAAACATCTAATTTAGATAATACTTGTCTTTTGGTAGCAAATCCAGGTTCAGGAGACACAGGTTCACAAATAAAAATCAAAAGACGAAGTTATAATTAAAGCTTCCACATACAAAGTTGCCTACTTAATTTAGTGCAGATAAAGTGCATTGATATTGTTCACAGGACAGTCCCCGCTGGCCAGCTGAGCTGTGGAGTGAGAAGTTGGTGAATAAGTGTGGTTGTTGTTGTGAAGGAACATGCTGTGTTCCCTCATGTTGGTTATTTTGGGGGTTCATTGTTTTCCAGTAAGAAAGAGCAGGGTTGGCTGGGAATATGTTTTGCGTGGGTTAAGAGCTGTAGCCCAAAATATTTGGTCATTTTCTCCTTTTCCCAGCTTTCTTCTCTCCTTAGTCTTGAAGTTGTAGTGTTGCCCTCATGCTGCATAAAGATAGCCTAAAGCAGAAAAATGCGATTTGTGTCCTGATAAATTGTATATAATATAAATAATATAATATAAATAGTGCTGTATATCAGGAATAATTCTACTAAGGATAAAGTTCATGTCAGACAGCGACAGTATCCCAAGAGATCTCTGATATGTATTTGTTACAGTTATTCAGTATTCACTGGGGACTAATGAGTACAACATGGGCATTTTACTACCAATATATGCTACAATATTGATTCTTTAAGAAAATGATATATAGTTCTGGAATTTTAGTAGCACCTTTAGAGAAGGTCTTCACTTGTTTGTTTCATTCACCACAGGTGTGAAGAGATGTCTTTATTCCAGGATAAATTATATAGAGCATAAAATGAATGAGTCAGGATGACATGTAAGAAGTTTTCAGTTGCTCAGGCGAAGAAGTTGTCACGTATATTGTGTGAGTGCCTTCACAGGTTAAGGAGAAGGAGTAGTCCTGTCTCTTGGAGAAGGTTTAGGGAAGTCCTCGTACAACAGGATTTATTGCTAGTCAATCTATAAACGAGTGGTAATGATATCTCCTAATCTGCCAAAGAGGGTTTTTAAGGCTAAATAGTCTGTATGAGATTTGGAACATGTGAGCTGTTGCCTTGTACTCCTCCAGTTACTAACTGTTCTAGGTTGTTGTAGAGCAAAGAGATGATTGTTTCCTTTATGCTCTTTAGTGCTTCAGTGAAGGTTATGTATACTCTTGACTTTTTTTTAGATGGCCTCAAAACTTCATTGTACATTAAACACTTGAAAAACTTCATATCAAAACTTCCAAATAACCCTCTACAATGTTAAAAAAATAAAATCCACCTACTTTAAACTTCTGCCTTTGCAGAGAATCTGATCCACAGCAGATGGGGTCTGTATGGTTGCCATCCAGGATGAACAATCTGATTTTAAGATATCAGATCCTTACTATGCATTAGCTGTATTCAGGGAAGAAGTAAAGTTTTGTAGTGACAGTGAGGAGGTGGGCACGGTAAAAAGGCACTGAAGAAAGTGTGTGAGTGCAGGATGAACTGGCTGGTGAGTTTCTGTTTGCATTCCATGACAAACCTGCCGTGGATCGTAGTGAAAGAGGGAAGGGCTGCCCTGAACACAGTTTAATTCCCAGTCTCACCCAGGTGAGCCCTTACTGGGGATTTTTGGACTGTTACGTAAGTATTGTTTTTGGTAGCTTGTTTTTGTATCCATGCCTTACGGGCTCATGATTCAGAGTCCTCTGTTCAGGGAGCATGTGAAGAGAGAGCTGTCAAAGGTGGGGCAAATCTGTATTTTTCAGTCATTTACAAAGTATCGAATAGCAGGTACGAGTTTGCCTTAAAGGTGAGCAAACAGTAGCAGTTTTCAAGTATGAAGAAGCTTGAATTGTATCTGTTGATACAGCTTTCATTCCTTTTTTTGCACCTGGGTGCTAGAAATCTCTTCCCTTGCTTTTCCTCCAGAGAACAGGGAAATGGTTTGAAAGTGGAACCAGTGATCAGGAGGCTTAGCTCTTGCGTTCCTGAGTAGGAAATACGTTGTTTCACTGCCGGTGCTCTGTCTTAGACCAACTGCAGCAGCGTGGTTTCTTGCCTGTTCATCTGCCTGTTGTGTTTTTTTCTTCTGCTGCTTGAGTATGGGAGGCAGGCAGGGATTTGGGTAGGTAAGTGAGGGCAAGTAAAGGGATGGGTAGAAGACCTTGGTTTTACTGGTGCAGGGATGCAGGGCACGATTTTAAGAAACCTGATTTTGTTTGTTTGACTCTTTAGATTTACCTTTTTACTTGCATGAGCAGGAGTGAGGATTTGTTTCCATCTCTTTAACAGTTTTCTTGTGAGTTTGCATGTGGACTTCACTTTAAGTTTTTTTATTTAACTTTTTTTTCTTGGAGAGCCCTGTAAATATTTCTACGTTGGTTGGTTACAGCAGAGCTGAGATTCTGGCTAACAGATTTCTATCATTCCTCTATTTCCCTTTCTAGCTAAGACAGTCAGTTATGATCCCATTGCTGGTCACAGCTCACAAGGAGCACAGTCCTGTTTTGAGTTGCTAGCCAGAGGCTAATGCTGCTGCTTCATCTCTAAAATGATGTGATCTTGAAGAAGAGAGAAATTAGGATAATTTGAGGTTTTTACCTCTGAGGTACTTGTGTGCTGCTGCATGCTGAAGGCAAGCGGAACAGTGATGCCATAGACCTCACTTTCAGGAGTGAGTTGAATTAATTTTATTTCAGCAGATTTTGAAATGCTGGGGAGGAGGGAGAAGGCTGTCACAGCCGTGTAAAGTGTAACTTTGTAAGAGCTTCTTGTTTGAAGAGGTTTGACTGTCTAAAGCTAGAAAGGGCTAGTAGATTTTCAGGTGGCTGACTATATGTTCATGTCTTCAGATGTAGGGTAAGACATGTCAAGAGGAAACTAACATCTCTGATGTTAGCAGCTGAAAACTATCTATTCATACCCTTTATCCAGTTTAAGTTAGCTTGAAATAAAACCTGTATGCTAGGATAGCTTCTACCAGGTACAGGGCAAAATTTGAGGTGATGCTGAGGCAATGGAATAAGATCCATAGTGATGTCAACAGTCCCTTCATTCCACTCTTGCAGTATGTCTTGAAGACTGACCAGTGTTCTTTTCTACCAATGTTTGTTTCTCTAAGGTTGGAAGTGTATTCAGCTTTTTCCAGTGACAATAAAATTTCTATGGTCTCGAAGGCCAAACAGCCCGTGTGGGACGCACTGAAAGAAGAATGGAACTGGGAAGTTGTGGCAATGATGGCACATCCCTGAGGCAGTAAAATGAAAGGGTTTGGAGGGATACACAAAAATATGCAGTAAACTGGACGTTTAATTGGTAGCTGATAGATTGTTTCTGCACATTATTTACTGGTTTGAAACAACGGCCTTGCAGAATCCTGGATCCCTTTCCCGCTGATCCCTGCAGCTGAGCTCTTGTGTGATCTTGGGCGAATCATACAGTATTCTCTTGTCTCCACTGCAGAGTTTAAAGACAAAAAATATCTTTCATAGGACTCTTGTTGGAAGAAAATGTTAATAAATAAATACAGGAAGGTGCTCAGCTACTCTGGAGGTACCTATGTATTGCATTAACCGTGCCTTCTGGCACTGATCTGTAACCTGAGCCAGTGTGGGATTAAAATGGTGACTGCAAACCAGTATATTCACCTTGTAATTTTTGAACTCAGTCAATGAGATTGTTTAACTCTACATTGATCAAAAATTGATTGTTTTTGGAGCTACCATCTTTTTCAGGCACTTTCTACTTGCTTCAATTCTAGAAGGATATCCAGTTCATAGGCCATTAATAGGCTGCTAGTGAAGTTTATGACCCATGTTATTTTCAAAGTCTGGGTATGCACACAGAAGAGTTTTCAATTTAATGAAATGGAGAGCTAATTTGGGAAGAGGTGTTGCTGTATTAACTCTTTTTTTTTTTTCTTGTATAGCTGTTGGTGAATATGAAGAGCTTAGAGCTGAAAATAAGAAAACGAAAGAAGAGGTTTGTATATATAACAATTGTTCATTTAATACTAAAATGCTAATTATCAGAGTACCTTGTTGACTATGGCAGGTTGTTGTCTACTTTTTTGAGTTCACTGATATTTACTAGTAATCAGAATTCCTTGTACCTGTATGTTTTAAGGAGCAATAAGTGCAACTGTTCTGGCTGTCCCAATCCAGAAAAGTTTGTCTAAATATATTTTAAGTGATTGCTGCCCTACCCACTTTGCCTGTGATTACAATGTGAGCACTGACCAACTCATGTGTTTAGATAAAATTGTTTCTCTTGGATCTAAACCTTGTTTTGTTACAACTTGCACAAGGGACTTACTTACTGAAAAGAAAAATAGAACAACTTTCCTTACCCAGCCCTTCTGAAGATTCAGAATGTAGGAATATGATTTCTAAAGGTATTTAAAATCTTCCCCTTCCCATTCCTCCTTCAAATCTCACCAAGTTTTTAATAGGAGAGCAGGATGTTTTAACTTGCAGAATGGTACTGCAGCATAAAATGGATTCTCAGGATATCACACATCTTTCTGTGACATCTGTGTGCCTGTCCAACTTGAAAAGAAGCTTTCAATATATGGCCTGAACTTATTACATTAGTGCAAGCTTCATTTTTTTATGTTCAGAGATACTGGAGTAAGAAATAATGCCTGCTTCCTAGATTGCTCATTATGTTGAACTGTCCTTCTAATACTAAAATTAAGCACGTTTGGTAAGGTATCTCTGTGGTGAGGGATCTTGTTTGATGTACCTGCTTCCTGAGAGGAAGCCATTGGGAACAGAGGGCTCTGAGAGAGATGTGATGACAGTGCTGCATTGCATAAATCCAAGTCAGTGTGTGAAAGGTTTTTTTGCAGATAACCTTCCAAAAGGAACTGTGGTCACTGAGACCCTCTTATCAATTCTAAGTAGGGAAGAATGCAGAGGAGTGCTACATTGTTTAGTTTTCAAATCCCTGTTAGCTGCCAAGGCATGTAGGTTTAATTTTGCTTTTTTGAAGTAATTTTGAAAGGGTCATTTTTAGTCCAGTTATAAATGGTGCAATTCGAGGCTGTATTGAGAAGACCTTGTCCTTAACTGCTTTCTCCTTACTAAAGAAAGCTTGAAACTTACCTTCCGTTATGATGGAGCAGCAATTCTGTGTATTTCCACTGAGGGCAGCGTGCTGTGCTTCACTCCCTCCTATCCACTGACCTCCTTGTCTTCTTCACTTGGCTTCTTGCCGCATTCCTGTTATGCTGTTCTACACCAGTCTCAGATAGCCCGGGAAATCTGTCCTCTATTTTTACTATTCAGAAGAAAAGGAGAATAAATCTGAGGTAGACCAAGATTCCATCTAGCCCAGAATCCTGTCTCTGGCAGCAGTGGAGAGGGAGGCATGTGAGAGCATGTTTAACACCTCGGCAGATTTCTCTTCTAGTCTCCAAACCACTTGCAGCCTGGAGGCTTCCTCAGCTGCCTGTGATTTCAGTGTCCTGCCCTCCATTGCTCCCTTCCTTTAGTTTGTCCCCTGGTGGTTGTTGGCTTTCATCATATGTGAGGAGTGCCACACCAGCACTGTCCTGCCACATGGAATACCAGCTCCTGAACCCGAGCCTTGCTAACTTTGGTGTTCCTTCAGCAAAGTTTTGTTTACCTTGGGGAGTGGGGAATGAGGAGGCTTTCCTTGAGCTGCATTTTAGATACTTTTTTTTTTCAAAGGAAATTTCAGTGAAATGTTTTGTGTCCAAAATTGAGATGGAGCGAGATGTTCTGGGGTTGTTTCTTCCATTCTGCTCATCTTTCTTCCTTGCTTCTCTCTCTCACATGACTTCTTTCCTACAGCTGCATCTCTCTCTCCAGTCCTGTGTGTTTCATCTGGAGGCTGGTATGAAGTTTTCAGAATACTTGCGTAACAACTGAAAATCCTCCAACCCTGAGCACGTGTTTAAGTAATTTGCTCAACTGCAAATGAAATCCCCATGTGCCCAGGCCAGAAGGATTTTCAGTTGTTGGGCAAGTGTTCTCCATCCAAGAACCTCCATCTCTAAAATTGCTGTGCTTGTGTAAGCACTCCTGGTTAATTATTTAAGTGCTTGGACTCAAGTAGGTAAATGTGAGGCTCTACGTGCATTTCTTCCCAAAAGAATCCCCAAAAGAATCTACTGATAACAGAGTTTATGGTTATGTTTGCTTACAGTACCAATGCTGGAAGAAACTATGTCTTGTGTTATTGCAGGGCAGGTTAATCCTGAAAGCTCATTAGCATCTCTAACTTTGTATCTTCGTTTATGCTTTGCACCATCAAACCTGCTGCTGGAAGAAGTGTAGCACAGACTATCTCTGCCTGTGGGTCTGGGAAATTGTGGGTGACTTCTGTTTCAGTTTCTGCCACTGTCTTCCCGTGTGACTGTAAGCAACTGGCTCCCTTTGTATTAGGACACAGAGAAGAGAAATTAATTTTTTAGAAAGTAACTTGCAGACTATTTGTGGAAAGTACCACACAGAAGTTAGATAGCTGTCTGTGTGTATGTGCTTTTGACAAAGTTGGTGGGAGATTTTTCTAAGTCACTGCTGCACTTGTATGGCTTTGAGAGATGAGCTGTGCATGCAGAAATTATCCTAGTTTCTGTTAGTCACATGGAACTTGGTGGATAATGGGCAGCTAACTTAAGATAAAATTTTAATTTTTGAAAATCTGTGCTCTTTGTTTCGTATTTTTTCTTAAGATTAGAAAGTAAGTTGACTTTTATGTAGGTTACTTTGTTCAAAGCACTGCTACTGTAAAAGGATGCTAATAAGCATGAAAATTCAGGAGCAGAATGTAAGATCTTTGATCCACAGCGTCTCTTCCTGATTGCCTTGAGAAACTGCCAATGTGAAGACCACTGGTGGGGTCTCTGACAATATTGCCACAGACATCTTTTTCATTAACATTTTTAAATACTTTCAGAAACTGAAGCAAAAATGATACTGGCAAATTGCATCTCTTAGGTCACCTTTTTTAATTGAAGTTGCCAACTGAACACGCATACCAGTCCCCCAAAAATAGATAACTAACGTTCAATTGCACACAAGTATGGGTAACTTAATATGCAGTTCTGACAGAGTCAGATCATGAATAAATATTTGAGTACTTGCTAATCAGACAGAAACGACTCTGAACGCTGTTTTTGACAGTGTTTTGTCAGGCTGCCAATAGGGGGAAAAAAAGCAAGACAGCTATCCAAAACAGTAGGAGTAATACTGTATCTCTGATACAACATTCATGATGTTTGCTCTGTTAAAGCACATGTATAGAGTGGATTATATGTTTTGTCACCAAATGGTAATGGAAAAGGGATTCTGCCTTGATGACATGCTCATTGTTTCTTTAAGTAGAGTATAACAAATGTCATTAGTTACTTTTAAGCACTGTATCAAACTCATAATTTTAGAACAAGCATTAAATCTGCATAAATTTCACAATCTGTGTAAATGGGAAAGAATTGTGTCTTTTGTTGCTTAGCAATGGCTTAATTGCCTATACGACTACTACATGAACTTCTTGCATCTTAAGATCTGGACTGAACAATCTCCTTCTTGTTTTTGGCCTTTGAAGGCCTTTTACTGAAGTCAGTAGGAGCTTATGTGCAAAATAGTTGGCAAAAAAGAAGCCTGTTAGTGAAGAATAAACAAGAAACCCAGGCCTCTCTGGAATTAGTGGCAAAGATTCATAAGGCTGGTGGGAGTGGGTGTGTGGAGATGATGTGTCCACAGGCTTCCAGCTGGCTGAGTGCATCAGCTTCCCATCCTCACACTCTAGTGTCAGGTTGCCATGATGTTGTGGTGCTCTCCTGGTATTGTGCTCACCCCCAGTACTGCCACCTGTCTATAGAAGCAGTATCTGGTTTGAACACTGATCTTTGACATGTGCACGATTTACTTATAATTAGTCAGCGTGTCAGTTGTCCGAGCTAGAAAGTAAGGTACTGCCTCGTGGCATTGGCAAAAACCTGAAATGGAGCGGGATCGACAAATCCTCTGAACTTGTGCCTGCAAAGCTGAGCAATTGTATGGAGTTGTGCACAGAATGAATGGCTATTGGATTTGTTTTTAAAAATACAGATGCAACGTCTCTTAATTGCTAAGAGATTATCATTGAAACCTGTAGCTAGTTCAGGACTGGAATATTTTCAGTTTCCTTTGGTTTCTTTTTAAGTGGGATAATGGTAGTATAAATATTACATTAAAAATAAACTAAATATTACTGAACAAATGCTTATTTTCCTTTGCAGAGAAGTTGGAACTCTTAACAAAATGAAGTTAAAACCAGAAAATTGACAAACAATCCAGGAGTTACAGAATTTTTTATTTTTATTTGAGGGTACTCTTGAGTATGGAGCTATCCCTTAATACTGATAAGGGGAAACAGTTAATACTTGAAAGCTGTTTCTCTTCAGCAGTTCCATGTGCTTGAATGTGAAAAGTGAACAGTAGATTTTATAGTAATGTTATGCTATTTGCCTTTTATTATTTAGGATTACTCATACTTTTATCAATTAACAATTGTACTGTATATGCCTCAGTTTTCTCTTTTGATAAATGAGGTGGTTGTGAACTTTAAAGGTTTCTGTGCAGCTTTTTGAGAACAGCTCACACTTATAAATTTTGGTATTTTTAAACTTGTGTGTTTTAGAGGTAAAGTCAATTTATTTTAAAGAGTGACACTATTTTTTATTATGAAACTTAATTTACAGGCTTTTTTTTTGCGTAACCTTCTAGTTTGAAAGAGTGCAAGTAGTTAAAGGCAATCTTAACTTCTTCTAATTTTTAGGAGGTAAACTAAGGTTTGTTTTTGTTTTGGTTTTTTTTGATGGCTCTGATTGCAAGACAGAGGGCAAAGTGCTTTCCATTGATCATTTCAGCAAGGGCAGCAATCTCCCGCTCTCCTTTTCTTCCTCCTGTTTCATTCTGAAGCACAGGGAAAATATTGCGAAAGCTGCAACTGGGAGCAGGAATTGCTCTGCAGAGACCCAAACCTAGAGACCCTGATTGTGCAGAGAAATGTCACAGTTATAAGGAGAACAGTCAGCTTGCCGTGGTCCAAATGGAGCTCTCTCTGCAAATAGCACTTGAAGTGAAGTGGAATAGGTCATTTAACTTCCCCTTTCACTGCACAGGGAAAGCTGCTGCTGGAAGATTTTGAAAGGAGTTTTTCCTGTCGTTGGGATAGGGAGTGTACTATATCCTCTACATCAAGGTTTCTGTCAGTAGGAAAGTCTTACTGACTGACATAGGCAACAGATCAGATCCTTAAAATGCTCATCTTCCTGGTTTCTAAACTGAGCATTAAAGGCATTTGCTCACTTAATGTACAGTGGGCTGAAAGCTTGCAGCACGCAGAAAAATCTGTGGGTGAGGTATGCCAGTATGTCCAGTGTTTTTTCTGTAAAATACGAAGAGGCAACATCTCACACCGATCCCCCTCTTGCAGCAGAATTGTGCTCTGCAGGAACGATCAGAAATACTTTCCACACCTTTCACTGCCTTCTGTTCTTAAACTTCACTTCTGCCAGTAAGGTAACACAAATTTTTGCTGAGGAAACTGAGAGGGAGGGCAGCGAGCAGCAGGATTCATGCATAGATTTCCCTTCCCCACCTCTCCTGTGGGGATTCTCTGAACAGCATCTTTGTTAACAGGGCCATGTGAAACGCTGAGTCCTCGTCCAGCACCGCTTGCTTGGCACATCCTGCTCCTTCTGCAGCTCTGCCTTGTCTCACAGACCTTACAGCAGCTGGCGACTGACCTGTCCCCCTACTCAGCCCCTGTCCTTTGCCTCATCACCCCAGTGCCACGAGAAGAGATTGTTTGCTGAGTGCAGCCCCTTTTACTCCCACAGGTAGCCATGAGCTCTGTGGAGGCTGCCCCTGCGGTGACACCAATGGCATTTTTGCCTTGCCCAAGAGCAGATCCTTTTTTGGACCTCAGCCAAGGTCCTCCAGAGCCAATAGAAGGGTTCTGTTGAATTTGGCTGCCTTTGAATTGGGCTCTCCCCCTTCTTGTTACTTAACAGCAAGCTCCTTTTCCTGCAAACTCAAAGTGGCACCTCATGTGGAAAAACTGAAAATCGAGCAAAATCATTTCAGGTTTTTTTTTTCTTTCCAGTTCTGTTCCAGTAGCCAGTATCCTTGTAATTGGTGTTGCACTGTAAGGAGCTCAGTCACACAGATCTCTTCCATAAGTTAACTCCCGGTGTTACGTTGATTTATTACTGTGAACACGCACAGCTGCATGTGAGGAAGGATGTCTGGTATGCCGTGTGTGTAAGACACGTTGTGTGCCAGTCATACTTCTCCTTGGGTCATGTGTTTTTCACACTGTGGTTAATCACTGACTGTCCCTCCTGTGAAGTTTACTCATTTCTTTGAGTTCTTTCATTTACTTATTGAAGGGGTTTTCTTAGAGAAGTCTATTTAGCATCTGTTTTATTCTTTCTCTTTGAAACCTTTCCATCATAAGATCACTGATTGCAGCCCTGTGCAGTGTTAACATTAACCCTAAAATTAATAAAATTGAGGTGGTGGGAAATCCTTAAAGCATAGAAATTAGTGTCTTCCCCTCTACAAGGCTGAAGCTTTGCTCATAATGTTATGAAAATAAACAGCATGTCCCTGTTTATTGGCTTTGAGATTTTCCTTGCACATGATAGGTAGAGAAATGTAGGCCTCTTTTCTGAATCTATCTGTATTAAAGAAACTAGACTTAAAGCATATTTTTGACATGCAAGGTATTGCTTTTACTGTTGGTGTAATGTGGATGACTGTTTATATCAGTTTTGGATAATATGTCTCTCCTAAAATATCTCCAGAGTAGCTCTGAACTGGAACCTAAAATCAAGTACAGCTTGCTAGTTTGGTTAGAAATTTTTTATGCATAATTTCCATTGATCTTACATGACTGAGAGGAAAGAAAAATGATGCTTAGATAGGCTTCTGTACCTTATTGTGCAGGCAATTGATCTTTGTTGATTTTGCATGTTGTGACTGCTAATTAAATAACTGGGATCACTGTTTTATTTCAATTTTTTCTTCTCCTACAGTGTGACAAAATCAAGCAAGAACGAGATGAGGCTGTCAAAAAACTGGAGGAGTTTCAGAAAAGTAAGCTGATGATGTTAGTGGGATTTTCTCCATGTAGACAGTTATGAACATGCTTTCTCTACAGCAGTGTTAATGCTGAAATTTGGGTCCACTTTGCTGTTTCTCCTTCAAGGCTGTGTTTTAAGGAGCTATTCCAGTGAGACTTTGGCCATTCTCGGACTAACTGCTGTTACAGCATTTGTACTGTAACACAGGTAGTTATCTCAAGGTGCAAAGTGGTGAAAATACAGGGGTACAGGTATGGCTCTATTACACCTGCATCCTGCAAGTGACTTTTGGAATGATACATGCTTGGAGTGAATGGAATTTGATACTGTTGCTGAAATTAATAATAATGATAATAATAATAATAATAATGCAATTTTTTCATGAAGGAGTAAAAGTACATTAAGCACAAACACACCAGTAAAGGTTTTTAGGAGGAACTGCTCTCTCCTGATAGTTTTTAGAGCAAGTTATATCTTGTCTGGGCTGTGAGAACATCAATACTCAGTTTTGCTTTTATGGTAATGGTTCTGTTGAAACCCTATGGTGTCTGGAGGCAACAAAGCACATCTAATGGGAGTGGAAGTATCCTAGTGGAATAGCTCCTTAGAAGAGACAATTACAATAGGATTGTGGTCTGTTATGTCTGGTTTGTGCCAGTACGGTGAACTGCACGATGAAGCATCAGAAATGTGGATGAAGTTAATGCAGAAGAAGGCAATCACATGGTCTGTACTTTTGTGTGACTGTGTTAATAGAGGAATTTGCTCACTTCTATTTTATAATAGTTCATATGATACAATTATGGAAGATAATCTAAAATCAACAGGAATTATCTACTGCCTTAAATGATCTTAGATAATTGTTCTGTGAAGCAAGAATGTTCTCTAAGTATAATTTCTCTGGAAAAAACTGCTGTCTGTTTTGTTTTTGTTACAATATGAGGAATACTGGAGTGTGGCAGAAAATGTCAAGCAGTTAAGACTTCAAATTTGAAGTAATATTTGATGATGTAAGATTTTATAGGTTTCTTTTATCTTCCTTTCACATTTTTAAAGGACATACCTTGTAAACATAGTGATAAAATGCCAGGAATATTAGGATTTTAAAGCAATAATAGAACCCATTATTTAAACGACAATATAAAAGGCAATTATATTGATGAAGAGCTACATTGGCTTTGTGTCTGTGAATAAACTTGGCCTGTACTCAGCTTCTATTTGTTCTTCTGGCATAAACACATATTGTGTGTGATTCCAGTTTAATGGGGCCCCGTTTGTATGCCAAGCAGCTGCATTTTAGGCCCTATTGCGTGATTTCATAGCTCTCTGAAAATTGGTTCTATTGAGCACAAGAGATAGAAGGTGGTGGTGGGGGGGGAAAGCTTCAACACACAATCATTTCTTTTCAATTGGAGCCAGCAAGGTTGATGACAACATGACCATTGTGTTATAATGATAAGACCACTAAGGATCTGTACCTCTCATCAAGGCTTTCACACAACAGCAGATACAATTTAATTCACTGCTCTGTCAGCAGTGCTGATACCATTATGCCGTCTGTCTCCACAGTTATAATCACTGTCCTCCGAGAAATGCAGTTGAAATGATCTTGAGCAGTCAAAGAAACTCTCAATTAAGGCTGCCACTTCCAATGTGTCAGATTGTGTCTTATGCACTTGGTACAATTTTCACTTCCAATCCTGTTTATTTACAATGTCTACCAGTAATTATGCTTAACATGTCATTTAGTGAGGGTGCCCCTGCCAAGGAGATTGTTGGGTGCTGCAGTACCATTGAGTGGGAGTTTCTCTCAGTCAATGCCATCAGCGGCTTTTAGTCCCTGATGGGATGCAGTAGTAATGTTGATAATGCAAGTATCGTGCTCATCAAGTCATAATTAGATGCCACTCAAATGTGCCACTTGTAATAACAGTGTTGATTCATGTTTTCTCGGTGACTGCAACTACTAATTAGTTAAGTGGTTTTTGGTTGGCCTGCATTTGCTGTGGATTATTATTACCCCTGAAAAAAACTGTCAAGGTTAGAGATGTTTCAGGCCACTTAGTGCTGCTTTATGAATATTAATATTGACATAATAAGAACTTTAGACAGACTTAGGAAATAATATATTTTTTGTATTTAATTTGGAAAGACTTTTTCCCCTGAGTTAATCATAATTGCAGGTTAATTAAGTTTAAATGAACCAAGAGTAATCCCTAGTTCTGCCATGTGAGCCCAGTGCTTGTTTCTTAACTTCAGCCTTTCTTGAGGCCATTAGATTCCTGTCTGTGAAATGGGAGCAACTCTGTATCTTCATTGTTCCCTCATCCAGCCCAAAGCATCTCATTTCTCCAAGTTATCAGAGGTAGGTAGAAAAAAATCAGAAGAGATATGTACATGTACTCTCTGAAACTTTTCCTCTCTCAAATTAAATGTAGCAGCTGGTATGACACTCTTGGAGCAGATAAATTCTCCAAAGTCAGGAAAAATGGAAATGAAAAGAAAGAGTTATGCTTGCTCTATTGTTAGAAGTCTTCAGGTGAATATAGTTTTTGGACCAAGATTTTTATACTCTGCCCTGCTTTTTTTTTGTCTGCTCATATTTTGTAGAACCTGTTTCTTTCATGCAACTACTCAGCAAACCAATGTGTTGCTGGTTTCCTGTAATAATGAAACTTTAATAATGAAAACTTTAGCTGATACTAGTATCATAAATAGCACTTCTTAATGGCCTGCTTTTTTCTATCTGAAGTCCTGTTTTGTTGTCATTAAGATGACCTCTGTATTATCAAAGAGGACTTAAATATCCCTCTTCAGTATTTAGGCAAAACTCTTGGAAAAGGACAAGGGGGATTTTCTACCCAGTGGTTTAAAATCACTAAGTTTTAAAGCTTATCTTGATGAAAATGAAAGGAAGTACTAGTAAAGTAATCTGTATTCACACCGTATTCTTCCAGCCTTGTTCCTGCTCCAAAGTATTGCTCAACTGCAGGTATTCCTTTCTGTGCATTGAAATCCAGGCACTGGACTGAGAAGGAATCTATGCCATTCAGTGACTGCAAGAATTAGGGTCCAGGCTGTTGGTTGGGATGGATGAGGGTGCCAGGAGCCAAGGGGTAATTGCATCAATTAGAAAGGTGCTAGCCTGAGAAATGAAAAACTATTCCTGGGTTTTCTGCTTTGCTCTCCTGTGCAACTTTAAGCTTGTCCCTTAGAAAAAGGCTTTCAGCACTAGCAAAGTACCTTCGTACTGCTGGAAGTTAAGTGGAATTGCAAGCCAAAGCATATTTGTACTTTTAAATTTCCTCTAACTCATGTTGGTATCCTGTGTATGAAAATAAGATTTATTCCATAACCTTTTGGTCACTCTAATATTGCCTGTCTTTGACAGACTGATATGTACCCACTATTGTAGTGGGGATTCCATCAGTGCAGATGTATCTCTTGCTTCTCCAGCTGTGACATCAAATGTGGTAGCAGAGCTGTGTATTTCAGACATAGTCAGACAGCTGGGTCTTGGCCCTGGCCTCAGGGACAATTGTGTGTGTGGGTGTGGTGGAATCTGTGTTGTGGACAGTGAAGGTAGGTGGTGACTTTTAGGGTGCTTATTTTAGGGCATGCTCAAGCACAGAGAGACTTCAAATAAGAAACAGTTCAGACATTACAGCCATATAGTAACTTGGGTTGTTCAGCTGTGGTTGTAAAAAAATCAGGCATTGCAAGCAGTATTGAGTTTCCATCAGGACTGTATCCATCCTGCTGCTGCAGGTAGCTTTGAACCTGATGGAACAGAATGAGATGAAGAAGCTGTGCTGTGGCAATGATCTGACTTCACTGGTATCAGTATCACTGCTGTAGGAGATAATGTGAATACAGAGGCTTCAGTCACTTAGCTCCTTTCTCCATTTGCTAGTAAACCTGCTTCAGGCCTGGGCTAAATGTTCATCCCGCAGCTCTTTGTGTACAGTGTGTTTGGCAAGTGTGATGACATGACACCATACAAACATGAACGCCAGAAAGTAAAAAGAACACGCCTGAGTTAACCTGGCAGTTGAAAAATACCGATGTTCCAATCTTCTGAAAATGATGTCCATACCAAATTTTCAAGAGGATTCTGATGGCAATCCTAAGGGACAGTCCTAAAGGTCTCACTCTGATTCCTCAAATGTTAGTGGAAAAATTATGATGAAGGAGAATGGTCAGGGAGGCTCCTGCTGGCCTTCTGCTTCCAGAAGGTTATGCTCAGTTCTGCATAAACTGTTGCCCCTCTAATGCTACAGACACAGCTTGAGAGAGTTGCTGAAAGAAACTAAGCAAATATTCAGTGTTCAGAACTGTTCTTATCTTTGGAGATTATCTAGGAATGTACTTCCCTGTATTTGGAATGCTTACATTGAAAGTTAGCAGAAAATGATGTACTGTTTCTGATCATGGGAAGCATGTGTCAAACACAGGAAAATACTGACTAATTTTTGAACTCTTCCCTTAGTTTCTCACATGGTTATTGAGGAAGTAAATTGTATTCAGAACCATCTTGAAATTGAAAAGACGTGCCGTGAAAGTGCGGAGGCGTTGGCTTCTAAGGTGAGATCATGGTTATGCTGTTATAACTGATCTATTTTTTTATTTTAAACTTGAAATTGTATGCATGTCCATTATAAGTTTTTTTTATAATCTTGTGGATCTGTGAAATAGTTTTGAAGTGGCAAAAAAACTAAAAGCTGCATGTGAGATGCAAAATACAATTCCTGCCTTTAAAGAAAAAAAAATACCTGTTCTAATTTAGTTTCTATTTTCATGGACTAGCATCCTGATACCTAGTTTTCATATGCTTTTAGGTTAAATGGAAAGTAAGTTTTAGAACTCTCCTGTGTGAAATATAAAACAATAATGAGCATTTCAGTGTCTAAATCAAATGGAAGAAGTCAACCACTGCATTACATTTCAGGTGATTGTTTATGAAAGCAAAGTGAGGGCAGGGGAAAGGTGACCTCCACTGCTCTGTTGATTGCATCTAGTCTGATGAATTTAGCAAGTGTGTAATTTTCTATATTCCATCTCATCAGAAGTGCCTTATTATTAAAGAATGTTTTTATCTCTGTTATATATTTTTGGTTGTGTAAAATGCATCTGAGCCACTTCATCAGAAAATGGATTACAGCAATTTTGAACCAAATTTCATTAGCAATGCTGACTGCATTTTTTTCGTTTCCCCCCCACCCCTCCCCATTTCTGCCCAAAGTACACCCTTAGATATGGTAAAAATCACACCAGCAAGAAATCACTTTAATTTAGATGCATTAGCAATGTACTTTCTGGAGGTATTTACTTAATTGTTTGCATAATGACACTATATTAGAATTCATAAGATAGACAATCAGCATATAAGAAAGAAAATGAACGCATTTATGCAACTTTCATTCTTCTCTGCACTTTTCCTGTAATGTATGTACAAGGGCAGTTCAAAGACTCGCTTTACCCTATGGGGCTCTTTTTTCAAAGCTGATGTGTTTATTGCAGTGAGCTGAGTAAACCGTCTAAGGTCCCTCACACCACTCTTCCCACTCGCTCAGTTTATTCTTTGGGAATGAGATGAAGAAGTTCTTGAGTAAATCTCCCATAGTTGAGGGGCTGAGGAAAAGGGGGATCAAAGATGATTGCTTAGATAAAAATTCGGGGCCAAAAAAACTATAGAGTGTGTGTTTTCTTCAGAGGTGTGTATTGGACTTCTGAGGTCCATGTTGACTTTGACAGGTAGTATGTATTAATAGAAAATTGAGTCTCATTCTTAGACCTGAACACAGGGAATATTTGGCTGGTGGGTGAGCAGTCATCCCAACATACACCTGAGCACCCCCATGCTAAACTTGCAGGGAGCTGCTGCCATGGGGTGTCTGGATGCAGGACCGTGAAAGAAATGAGAGTGAAACATTTGCAGCAATCCTTGCTCAGTGTTTCCTGGCACCTTGATAAGACAGATGCCTTACAGAACCTCTTCTGTATCTGCCAGCCAGTCATGTGCTTAAGCACCCAACCCAGAGTGGTTTCTGACTTGTGGTCTGACCCGAAAAGAATTGCCTTATGACTCTCATCTTACACTTGTTGACTCTCCAGTAATGACTGAAAAGAATTTTGAGGTAATTCTGTTGCAACTGGAAGTAAAGTAGTAGTAGTAGTGTTTGCAGTTTATAAGCAAAATAGGCCATAGGAGAAGGTAAGAATTTTTATTTAACCAATTGATACAGCTGGGAAATCCAGATACGCTTTCAGGATCTCAGAATTCTTCAAAAATCTTCTTCAGGTCGTTCACTTGGGAGTCTCTTGATGCTGGTACATGCTTAAGGGTGAGAAGGTGGATCAGCTATCATAAAGCATGTGTAGCATTAAGCAAGCTTGATAGGTGATTCGATTGATTTGAACCTACACGGAGTATTTATTAACTGGAAGTACCAGAGAGGAAAGAAGGGCACGAATAAAGCATCATGTTCAATTCAAGCCTACCTGAGGGCAGAAGGTGGACAAGCATCCCATCTTTAGACCATTTTAATTTTGAATGGAACACTTAATCTAATGTTATTTTGTCGTCTTTGTTTGATAGACCTTTTAATGATAGAGGAAAAAAACCCAAAACCATTGACTTTTTTTTGCTTGCACAGCTTAAACAAAGGCTAACTGCTTACTGTTTGTCTTTCTTAACTTTCAGCTGAACAAAGAAAATAAGACCTTGAAAAGAATTAGTATGATTTATATGGCAAAACTGGGCCCAGAAATTATCACTGAAGAGATTAACATTGATGAGGACGAATCATCCACAGACACGGAAACCAACTCTGGATCATGCAATTCTGTTCATTGTCAGCAGCAAATAAAAGGTGAGCATTGTTGCTGATGTCATCATCATCTGCAATTGGTTAGCGACAATTTTCTCAACTTGTGGCTGGTATTCAATGATCAGCAGTGCTGTGAAATACTGGAAGCAGGTGGGAAATGAGAGCACTTACTGAAAGCTAATATATATCAATAATTTTTTTTTTCTGGTGTTTTTATGTTAACCTAAAACTTGATATATTATGTATGCAAACTGATCTCCTGTTAAGAAGTGATTATAATAAAATGTTTTATTCTATTGTGAATTTAATTTATTTCATATTTTAATAATTAAGGAATAAAAAATCTAAGGGGAAAATTACAAGCATTAGCTCTTCCATCAGTAAAGGTTTATTCTGACTCTGCTCACATAATGTTACAAAGACTATAAATTGGCAGCTGTTCAGGACAATTTCTTCAGTGAAAACTTCCCAAGTATTAACTGCCAGTTGTTTTGTTTATTTCCCTGGTGACAAGAACTCATGATCCAAAAAGAATTAAAGCGCATTAATTTGTTTTAAAGGACGCCTCTTAAAAATTGCTTTCTGCTGCCTCCATACCAGAGTTTCTGTGATGTGACAGTCTCCTGAGTAGGACTGAGGACACTCTGTGGTGGCAGGATTGGCCCCATTATAGCAGGAAATGAATCATTCAGAATGCAAATAAAGACTGCAATACTGAACAAGGCAGCTTACCTCAACAGAGTAAATCTGAAACTGTGGCCCTGTTATAGATCTGTTACTTGACACTTGTGCAAATTTCATAAATTATTAAGGATGTACCTTGATTATAACTGATGCTTGATATGCAGTTTAGGTGTTTCATACTCAACTGTACTGACATTGCTGTGACATTTCCTTTGTTGTTGTTTTTTAAATAAAATATGTTTTTCATTTCCTTCCTCAAACTGCAGAACTGCGAGATCAAATCCTATCTGTTCATGAGGAAAAGAAGACCTTAGCCATTGAACTGGAAAACCTGAGGTGCAAACTTGTAGAAGTAATTGAAGAAGTATGTATTGTACCATGGAAGGCGAGACCATATTAGCGTGTAGTTGGTACTTTTTGTATCTAATTTTGCTAAAAATGCTCAGTTGTGAAGTTAATTGAGTACTATCTAATCACAAGTCCTGCCAGCCTTCCCCTGTGATGGATCACTCGGGGCATGTGCCTACAAGGAGCCTTCTGCGTCAGAGCCCAGTCTGCCACTGCACATGACTTTTCATCATCTGTTTGATCTATTCAAATGCCCATATTATAACTGTCACCTCCCCTTCCTGACAGCTTATCGCAGCCTGCAGGGTTTTTTTGGATTTCCTTAAATCTGTAGGTGTGCAAGAAATACTTCTGTAGAACACGTAGCTTAATCACTGGTGCTACTTCATTGAGCATATCCTTAAGTTTAGCCATTGACAGTACCCTGTCATGGTAATTAGACCAGCAAATTGGCTTTTTGAGCCAGCAGAGTTTCATTCCTGGTTGAAAACTGGATAAGCCATGTACTGATGCAAATCAGGACTTAGTGGCTCTTCCTGTCTATGCAAGACTTGTATTCAGAACGACACAGCTGACAGGTCTTGGACAATAAACAGAGCACAGGAAAAAAAGCCAAAACAGCAGTCTGACTATATTGAAATGCAAAAAGTCAAGGGCAAGCTAGTAACTTCAACCAGGTGCCTGATCCTGAAAGGTTCAAAAGATACTTGCAGCTGGGACTGGAACGTGCCATAACCCTTTTATGACATCTGTTATGACATCTGTAAGGTGGAGTAAAAATGCTTTCCATCCCACTGGGAACCCTAAGAAACACAACTGCTGAAAGCAAAATACTGCTTGCATTATATATGTGCTATATGCCTTATACCACTGATTAAAATGCCCTTATTTCCTGTGTGTTCTTTCTACTTTTTTAGGTGAATAAATTGAAAGAAGAAAAGGCTGTTTTGGCAACCGAGGTTGATAAGCAACAAAAACTGTTGGAGAAATGTAACAGAGGTGTGTGGTCTCATCAGGTTCTCTAACAGTTTGCTGCATCCTTTGCAGAAGCTTCGGAGCTTTAATGCTGTAGTATGAAGAGTAGGTTACAGAACAGTGACTGTGGTCCAGATCTGACACTCCACCTTATTGCTGCAGGCACTGCATAAACACGTGGACTGTTCTAGCTTATCCATACTCCAGGAAAATGTGACAATTTAAATAGCAAGTGCTGCATGAGAATAGGAAATTTTTTCTCTGTGTGGCACAAGTTCCAGACTAAGACAGGAGGGCAGTCCTTCACAGAGGTGGAGTTTGAACCTCAGTCTCCTGTTTTACTAAAGCCTTATATCAATTTTCCTTTTAGTTGGGACACAGCTAATCATTTTGAATATCTAAAGACTTGGGAGCAACTTGGTTTATGTTCAGAGGATGACGAGAAAAAGCTTCTAGAGTGCTAGAATGTGAGAAATAAGATTTCCAAGTTATGGAAGGAAATTGGGAACTTTCCTTTCCTGGAAAGAGAAGAGAGGTAAACCCAGGGTAGTGGAAGTCTAAAAAGAGATATGGCTCAGAAAAGAAAAGCTTTTGCTTAACGAAGGCGAATGCTTCTACATGAGCAATGGTTGACCCCAAAGAGGTATAGAGAGGAGGGGAATGTTTTTGTGCCTTGGATTACTGTGCTCTTTTCTCTTGTTCGTTATTTAGCCTTGTGAAATTAAAAATTGTTTGGCTAAAAGTGTTATTGGCTGTTTCACATTTTCCTGAAATGGAGGACAATGGGTCTGGCCATGATCTGTTAGGGCATATCCTGTAAGCTTTCACCAAGTGTCCATCTCTTCCATGTGTCTACATTGCTTAAGCTTACGACAGGCAATATTTGAAGACTCTTCTAACAACAAACTTCAGATACATTGATGTATCCTGGGAACAACCCCTAGTTTCAAATTTGCCTGTTTTCCAGGAAGGAAGAGGAAAAGTCTAGGTCCCAATGCCCTGGCAACATAAAGCTAGACTTTTTTGTATGCTTGAAATGAGCTACCAGAGTAGCTCATTCAATACCTACTGTATCCTGTGTCTGTGGGGCACTGTGTTGGAGCTGCGTACCCAATGCATTTCAGGCAGAGTTGGTGAATGTATCTTAAGCTTTTCTAAGTATGTGGGTTGTTTATTGCGTATTGTGCTTATCTCCAACAGAGTATCTCCAAAAAAACCTGTTTACAACTGTGTTAGAAATCCAGTGTCATCCCCTTGCAAACTAGTCTTCAGCCAGTGAGAGCTAAAGCTTATCAAGATATTGCAAGTGATCACTGAGACATGTTAACAGTAAACAGTTGAGTGCTTTCAGATGATCCTTGCTGTCCTGGACTGCAGCCTGTTCAGAATGGTTTGGGAAGCATGCCCATGATTAGCTTTAGCCACCCATAGAGCCTCTCTTTTGTAAG
Organism: Platyrinchus mystaceus; assembly: GCA_035041135.1. Taxonomy (NCBI): domain Eukaryota; kingdom Metazoa; phylum Chordata; class Aves; order Passeriformes; family Tyrannidae; genus Platyrinchus; species Platyrinchus mystaceus. The sequence goes on along the minus strand of JAWWLV010000180.1, from coordinate 29,242,469 downwards.
CACAGTTTAAATACAGGCAACACAAAATTTTACTGCTTTCTTCTTGGGGCTCCTTTAAATCTCTGTTTTAAAGGGGCACATCAGGCCTCACTCAAACCAGGTAGACAAATACAGATGCCTCAAACGTTAACACAGCAATCTTTGATAGATTCAGCCAAGCTCTCTTGAGGCTTTGATTGCTTAGACCCAAAGAGGCAAAATATGGTCTGTGCTACCTTATGTCTGTTACTGGAGATTTTAAGTCTGAATAGAAGAGTACTGCTCCATTCAGAAGATCAGTAATTGTGCATATATATGAGGTTTAGAGCAAGTAGGACAAATACGCAAAGCAGACTGTATACAGAAAGGTAAGACTAGGTTACTCTGTCAGTCAAGGAATCATGATACTAGGGAATAACATCAATCAAATGCTTATCAAATCAAACACTAGTTCTTTTGATCCATTTCACTTTTATTTCTGATCTTGTTTTATTATAAACAGTGTCTGTGATGGCAGTAGAGGAGTATGAAGAGCTCCATATAAACTTTGAACTGGAAAAGAACCTGAGGAAGAAAGCAGAGTCATTTGCACAAGAGGTGAGTAGTTGAGAAAAAGGGATCTTGTAAAATTAAGACATTGCAAGTGGGCAAGAACTTACCACCTTGGATGACTTGATTTCAATTCACCAATTGCACTCTTATGCAATCCCACATCCTACTTAGCTAACATCTGTACTTAATCTGTAAAACGAGTTTACTGTTTCAAGAGCATTTATAGAGCACTTTAGAATTATTCATGCAGTCTTACCTATGTCCCTTTATAAGGCGAGGCTTAGCAGCAACATTTCGGTGTGGAGGTTGGATCTGGGAGAAGTTAGCTGCCTTTCTAGTGATACAATTTGAAGCACTATGTTGTTCCTGAAAAGTATGTAGACTAATAAAAAAGTGCTGCAGAAATACAATATTGAGTTTTGTGCAAGTTTGGCTGCTGTTTAACATGTACCTTTCGAATAACCTATTGCAGGGAGCATTCAAGCTGAAAAAAATATCGTTTCCGTGTTCTAGAAAAGGTATAAACTCCCAAAGAGGAAAATGAGTTACTGGGTAGCATTATGGAATGGCTGGTGGCTGTTCTGTTGGCTTGTGACTGGCAATGTTTGCCTTAGAAAATGTTAACAAACACTTTCATTCTGTTGATAGAGTGAAGCCCTGTAAAATCATGAGTTTGGTTTAGGTTGGATTGGTTTTTTTTTCTTGTTTTGTTTGCACTCTGGATTTTAAAAGCTCTGCAGTTGGGTTTTACTTTCAAGGTTTTCTATCCCAAGCTGTGCATCAATATTTTCTTTAATAAAAACTGTGCTTCCTAAGTAATCGTTTTTCAGGGAGCTCAAGTTTAAAGAAAGCCATTGTATATCAAAATTACATGAGTCATCAGTACTGAAGTATTGTAAAGGGAAACGTGCTATCTGATATGGAGTGGATTTTAGATTTTGAAACCATAGCTGCCAGCAAGCAGGTATTTAGCCTTCAGAAAGTCAGCCTGGAGTAGAGAGCTCTTTTGCTTTTTATCTTTGTTGCTGCTCTTTCTCAAAAAAAAAAAAGGAAGCTAAAAAGTGTATTTAATAACTCCTGTACAGCTCACTGCATTCTGTCAGTTATTTTAAGCAATGGCATATATGCATTTTGAATCTGTACAGAAAACAGTGAACAGACTTAGTGTGTTTGTTAATCTTGTCGGTTTTGCTGGGTGTTTTGAGTGTTTTGGATAGGAGCAGAATAATATTGCAACATTTTAAACAGAACAAGTTTTGGAGAATTTGAGATAGAACGTAAGTAAATTTGACAATCTGGAAGCCAGAGGTGAAGAAAGGACCCCTGATGTTGCTTACACTTGCTCTCTGTCCCTGACTGTGCTGTGTAAAATGCTGGAGAACTTTGCAGCACTTAAGGAAACATATTTCTAGGAATGTACATTTAGTTTGCATTATTACAGTATCAGTCCTACATCTCCTGTTGTTTTGCTTTGTCTTCTTAATTCTGTGCTTCTGCTTATTAACTGACAACAGAAGATTGTACATAAAGGTCTTACATCTCTCAGAAATGAGTATAAATATGTAGTTAAGCTGTTTTTCAGATAAAAGTATGATCTGATACTTGAGGGCAGAATGTTGCTTCTGTTTAGATTCATACCTGTAATGTTCAGGTACATATTCATTTTGAACAATTATATTGAAAGTACTTTTTTTAACTGAGTAACAAACTAACAGGCAAGAAGTTAAGTACAAGTCCAAAGAAATGATGATTATTTGCAAACAAGTACTTCTTGGATTTTGTGATTATTTAGTTGTTATCTCTTCTGAGAATATGGGCCCCTCATGTTGCAGACTGTCACTGTAGCTGAAGCTTTTCATTCCATGAAATTCTCCCATTCAAAATGGAGTCACTACAACAGTGAACTTCAGGCCTGCATTAGTCTTCCCTTTGTGTGCCTGCTTGTCTACCTTCGCTATCCCGCTGCTCAGAAAGAGTTTTAGAAAGTTTTTTGAAATACAGAAGCATACAATAAAAAAAGCATTGCTCATGTGTGTTCGGAGAACTAGTATTTCAAATTACTTTAAAAATCTGTTATCACTGGCATGGTTTCACACTAATGGTGTCCCTTGAGTGACCTGAGACAGGCTCTGGCCCACATCTGCATCCAGAGCAGCAAAGCTTTATGCTTGAGTGAGGTTGTGTGAGTGTTCCCTTGCATGGATCATGTCACAAGGTCACAGCTGTGTTTTGAGAGCTAAGTTTTCTAGGATGTGCTTACAGTAGCTGTGTTGTTTGGATTACGCTAAGGATGTTCAGGGATTTTCTGCTTGCTTTCATTAGCCACCTGTTTTCTCTGTCCATATAAAATGTTTCTTTTAAGAAACAAATTTTCTGCTGAAATTTTGCCTATATTTTGCAAAAGCCACAATGGTTGGTTGTGATAAGCTGTGTGGTGTTGAGAGAAGGAACAGCTTTTGAGTAAAGGGCTACAGTGTATGTGCTTTGTGCTCAGCTTGTTTGGAGCACTTCAAGAAGGGAAATAGGCTCCAAGTAATGCAGTTGTCACCACAGCACCATGGCAAAGACTATAGAATGGCACATTCTCAGTGTTTTGTGTCAGTGTGGTATCTCAAACAGCCCAAACATGTCTTTTAGCTTGAAATGTAGAATTGCTGCCTGCAGAGGGGATTCTTTGGTGGTGTGCATGCTGTCTTTTCAGGGGGCTGAGGTATCTGAAGTTTGCCTTCAGTGGGGTAGTTGGCCCACATATTCACATTCACCCCTTTCTCCATAGTATGGCTTCATCTTCCAGCTTTGCCCTCCTGGGGTTGCACTGCAGCTGCGATGGGAGGGGACCAGGGAAGGGACTGCTCTTTGAAGGAGTGCCCTTTGCCTGCTGCCCTTTTGATAGGTGAGAAAGATTTACCATAGGTGAGCACTTGGAAGTGCAGGTGTGAGAGATAATGGGTGGGTGAGCATGTGTGCAGAAGCGAACACAGATGGGGGAAAGATGGTGGAGCAAGAGAGTGGGGAGTGAGCACATACAGGAGTGAGCGAACACTTGAAAATCAGAGCTTTTGATTAAAATAAAAAAACCCAATACAGCTTTAATTATAGTCATGCTGCTGGCACCACCATAATATATATTTAATTAATCAAAAATGATCCAACTTCAAACATTAGAATTCATGTTCTTTAAAGGTTCTAAAGAAACTGAGTAAATATTGTCAGCCATGGTGTGGAGAGGGGGAAGGAAAAGCAAAGAGGATTTGAAGTAAGTCTTAATCCATTGTGAAAGGTACAGGAATCTGCATAAAAGAACTAAATAAATAGAGTGTGTAAGGGGCGGAGGCATGGAAAAATCTGTACCTGCCTGAATAAAACAGGGTTGTTAACACAGGAATCTTGGCAAGCTTAACCAGAATTCTAGTGTCAGGTTTTAAGAGACACTGTAAGATCTCTCAGCTGTTTCTGGAGTAGTTTATAAGAAAACAAAGGAAGGCAGAGAGTATCTTGAAGGCCATTGCAATAATATAGAAGCTAGCCCTGAAAAACACTCTTCCACAAAGATGAGCAAAATAGAATACATACAGCCAAAGCAAGCCAAAAGCAGGGGAACATGGTGTGAGAATTAAACTGAAAGTCTTAGCGATGTAAAAATCTCAGGAGTTTTACAGAATAATCTTGCATAAGTGGTTTATTAAACATACATCCTGCCTTGCAAAAATATTTTGTAAAGAATTGTTGTGGTTTAACCCCAGCTGGAAACTCAGCCCCACTCAGCCCCTTGCTCACTCCCCCTGATAGGGGGAGAGAATCAGAAAATAAAAATTAAAAAAATCATGAGTTGACATAAAGACAGTTTCATAAGTAAAGCAGAAGCTGCACACAAAAGCAAAGCAAAACAAGAAATCCCTTCACTGCAGCCCATGGGCAGACAGGAGTTCAGCCTTCTCTAGGAAAGTAGGACTCCATCACATATAACTTGGGAAGACAAACTCCATCACTCTGTCCCCCACTTCCTTCTTCTTACCCAAGCTTTACGTACAGAGAATGATGCCATGTGGTCTGGAATATCCCTGTGGTCAGTTGGGGTCCCCAGGTATGTCCCCTCCTTGCAATTTGTGCACCCACAGCTCACTTGCTGGTGGGGTTGGGTGAGGAGCAGAAAAGGTCTTGACTTTGTGTAAGCCCTGCCCAGCAATAAGGAAAGTATCTTTCTATTATCAGTGCTGTTTTCAGCACAAATCCAAAACACAGCCCCATATCAGCTGCTATGAAGAAAACGAACTGTTAGTTTTTGTCCTTTGTGTCTTGAAGGAATAGAAATGAAGTGTCAAACTGCTGAGCAGTTTGCTAGGGTTCCTCTCACTTCTGAGTCTAGCATAGGCTTTCGCTCAAAATGCACAACTGGAAAAAAATGAAAGGTTTCCCAAGTGTTTATGGTAACCTGTAAAAATGTTTCCAGTTGAGAAGTTGAAAGGCTGTATTCAAAGGAACTAAGATCCAGATAGATTAAAAAAATTAAGTGAATCTGTAAATGTGCATCATTCATCTTTTCATTGACTTTCCCTCCAATCCTCAATAGTTATGGATGCCTTAAAATGCCATCCTACACCTGTCTGTGCTTCTTTGTAACTATTGCACAACAACATGTTGGCATTTAACTTATTTTTCCTCAAAATACCTGCATCCCATACCTGGGCCAGTGCACAGCTGACATTCCTTACTCTGGGACTGAATCTTCCCATATAGAAAGATAAAAGGTGGCTATCATTTTATGAGACTTGGGGGAAATTATTGTCATTCTTAACAGATGTCTGCACTACTCATGAAGTTGCATGCAATGGTTTAGGTTATCTTGATGTGAGCTCCCAAAGAATGGTTCCTCAGATGTATTTGTGACTTTTGGATTAATTTGTGAGGACTTTTGCATTAATGTGCTACATCTGTGAGTGGATACTGCAAAACCCGCACTCATGGAGCAACTCTGCTTACAAGTACCACATTCTGTGCATAAACAAGGGTAGTTCAGCAGCAACTGCAATCTGAAGATAATTAATTTGCTGTCCAGCTGACTGAACTGGAAATAATAATTAAACAGTCAGACATACAGATAAGTAGTTAGTGCTTGAATTCTCCTGAGCTTGAATGTTACCACTTTTGAAGTATGATGTAATGCTAATATTTTCATCAGGCTTCTTCTGAAGAACAGGCTTGGGAAATGGTAACAGATGTATGCTCTAGGAAACTATCTCTTTGGTCTCTTTGTCCTCCCCCTCCCCATCTTTTTTGTTCAGGCAGTCAATCTATGGGGAAAAAAAGTGAAGAGATTTCTTCCTTTTTCATGTAGTGTGTGATCTACTTCTGAACATGCTAGCTGGTATATAAATGCTGCAAGATGGTGAGCATTATAGAATGTATCACTATGCTGTTACCATGAGAAAAAAAACACCTGTAGGAAATGAAGAAATAAGTAACAATAGAGATTATTTTTTTCTCTTTATTTTGGGGCTTGGGTGGTTGTGCCTCATAAGAAAAGAATGAGTGCTGTAGTTTGACAAATCCTTTTGTACAGGACAAGCTGGTAAAATAAATGATACTCTGTTTTTAAGGAAGTCACACTGTTGATGGCAGTTCAGTTTTCTTGCACTCAAAATACGTGCTCCAAGCTCCTCTGTGGTGAGAAGCAAACGATGGACAAGAAATAGACTTAACTACGCCAGTTCTCCCATTCTGAGTAAATTAGACCTCTTCTTCTGAGCCACAGAAAGTACTAATGCTACATCTTTTAACTCTTTAGAAATAGTCCCTTCAGACATTGTCTGGCAATTATCCTAATAACTAAAACCAGCTGTTTTGTAGCTTTATTAGTCTAAAATATTATTACTCATCTAGATGAGTTGGCTGCCCATATTAGGCATATGTCCTTTTTCATGCTCATGTTGCTCAGTTTTCTTTGGCAGTTTGAAAATCCAACTGGGACTAGTCTTTGGCTCCTCTAAAGGAGTATGTTTTTATTTTTTTCCGTGATTATCCATTGAATTAAAAGCCACACCTGGAGTTATATTTTAATCCAAGTGCCTCCTGAATTTAAAGCCACTTAGTGCTCTGTCAGGCCATAATCAAGACAAGATCACTCTGTCCCCATCACATAAGATCCTTCAAATAGCCTGTTCTTTTGGGTTAGGGTATAAGTACAAGGTACCTTGATCCTACCTCTTTTGGGGCATGTTTCAGGTCTGAACATAAGACTGTAAGGCTTCAGGGTACACATGATGCAAAAGGCATCAGCTTCTGTAAACTGTGACAAATGTAGGTGAGTGGGTTACCACTCCATGAGGATGACTTACTGATTTTTCACTGGGCTGTGGGAGGGGATGGGGCAGTGCTGCTCAGGATTGAAATAAGGGCCAGCTGTTCAGTTGAGTGATCTTTTCTTATCTGTTGGAGACTTCCCAAATTTTACTCTGCCTTGCTATTTGCCTTTTGTTATTCTGTTCATATTGTATAGTGTTTGCTACTGATTTTTATTTTAGTTTATGCAACCAATGATTACCCCAGTATAACAGTGCTGCTGTACTGGGACCTTCTTATCCCTTCAAACTGTAGCTAAGACAAAAATGGCAAATACCCAAATGATGTACAGATGAAAGTGGAGCCACACATGGATATTAAAGCATTTCTTTTGGCCTCTTTTTGCTCCTGGGAGGAGAGTTAGTTGGAAAGCATCCAGTTTTACCCTGAACGTTATTTGAATGAGGGTCAGTGTTTCCAGGGACTTGACACTAACGGAGTTGCTTTCTAACTTTTTTAATGAGGGAGAATTCCTTTTTCAGCTCTGGTGTAAACAAAAAACGGCTGCAGCGAATGCTCTGTTGGGTAATGCGTGGAGCAAGGGGGCTGAGAACAAGGTATGGTCCCACTGAGGTCAAGGGAAAAACTTCTAATATTTTCACCCCCTTCTCTTTTTTTCACCCCCCAGTTCTTGTGCAAAGTCTACTAATGGAAAGTGGCCAAGTCCCAGCTTTCCTGCAGTTTGAGGCTTCTCTTCGTAAACTCGGGGGGGGAAGACGCATTACTGGTTTGCACAGCACTTGGAGACTTTTAAAAGTGGAATGATAGGTGTAAGCAAACTACTTTTCTTTGTGATCTGCCTTTAACTGCAGTTGTGGTTTCAGTAGATTACTCCACTATCGACTTCTGTTTCCAGGATTGATTGAGATACTCTGCAGATAATTCTCTAGCAGGTGGCAAAGTCGGAACTAATCCATCAATTGGTTAAATTCCACCTCGTCCAAGTAATCTTGTTAGTAGCTGTTTTGCCCTTTCAGCAGTCACTTTAATTAATATTCAGGGCTGTACAGACAGTCAGATTTCTGCCCTGCTGAAACAGGAATTGATTTTTTAAATTAGAAATAATTTCTAAGGGTCTTTTTTTGTCCTGTTTCAAATACAGAGCAGGCTCTTAAAAACTTGCAATCAGTTCATCACCAGCTTTCTTTCTGCTTTGTCTGATGCAACTGTCCTGTTTAGTTTTGTCCCTTCCATTTAGAATATGCTGGCACTTAAAGAACATGTGTGTAAGTAACTTCTGAAATGGATGGGACTCCCTATGCGGTCTGATTGCAGTCTTACTTTATAATCAACAATTTTTTGTGGTGTTGAAGACACTTCCATATATATCAATATATATATATTGTAAGCAGGAACGTATTTGCAGTATCATGAAAGCAATTTAAAAAGCTGATTGAAAATGCAGGACTTAATGTGAAAGCTTCTGAATGAAAAATTTTCACCCAGGCCTTCAAAAGGATTTTTTTCATTTTGTTGCAGAAGAACATGAAACAAAGTGAATATGAATTTTCTACATTTGGTGAAGTATCTGCTGAAGTTGAAGAAATCCAGTTGCTCTACTTGATTTCTTCTTGTTTTGGCAGCTTTCTGCTCCCTCAGACTGGAACAACTCTGTTAGAATTAGTGGCAGAAACTTGGTGAATAAAAATCTTCAATTGATCACCTCAAACTATTTTTTAGATTCCAAAAAGAATAAATCCAAGTTTTCACTTTGCTTTGAAGGTTCACAGTGGGTAAACTGAGATGTTTGCTTTTAAAGGTGGCTTTTAGAGAGATGTTGTTTCTGTCAGGGTTAAATAACTTCTGAGTGACTTGACAGGAACACAGGAGACTTTGACACAGTGTTGAGTTCTTTAACAGTGATTTGGGCCTTTCTCAACTATGTTTCAAAGATGCTGTCTCTTTTAAGAATATAAAATGTTAAAGGAATGAGTGGCAATGCAAAGGCAAACCTTTATGGATTGTTGTGGGTAACTTTGATTCTGGAATTCTCTTGTCTTTGAATTGTTTTTGCCACTGCCCTACTAGTGTAAGGTAACATAAACATAATGGTGTGACTGGAAGAATTTAAGGACAGGGAGCTGATGTCCAGTGCACATTTGCAGCATGCCACAGTAGTGTGTGTATTGTCATCAATTTGTTTTTGTTTGTTTTATAACAAAGTGCAGTACTAAAGCCTACGTTCATCATTTCCTCTCCATCAAATGCTTCCACTCCTTTATTGCTGCCCCCATGGCACAGCTCTGCCCAGTGAAGTGTTCATGGCAGGTTTTATTAGTATTAGGGCCATGTCAATTGACATTTGCTGGCACGCAGGGTCAAGCAGGCTGCGCTGGGACTCCAGAGTTCAGCACGGTCAGTGGGTCTCTCAGTCTGTCTGCACAGCTACAGAGAGAACTGCTTGCTAAGAAGGCTCAGTTGAAGTGGGTGTGCAAAGCACTGGGTGGAATGCTTGCCACATCTGCATCAGCTTGTACTTCTTAGATATACAATAGTATTAAAAGTATTAAAATCACATAGCATTGCAGTAGAACCACATGGGAAGAAAACCATGTTTCGTCTGTAATTTTGGTTTGTGAATGAATAGGATGGGAATTTGAAAGGATGTCATGGAACTTTTGTGTTTCTAATACCTTATTCTTAAAATACCTTCATGCTTTTGCTGTGCTCTACAATACGACAGTGTTTTTACAGTCTGAGGGAGTGTCTGCATTCTCAGGCTATTCTCTGTTCTCCTGCCATAAGTGGCTCTGCTGACCTGTGCACACTCATCTGAGACCTCAGCATGACCCAGTCCCTGTTTCTGCTATATAAGAACAGGCATGGCTGAGTTTTTCGAGTGGAAGCCCGTGTTGCCTCGGGGAAAACCTCTACCTGAAAGAGATGTCAAGGTGCAGAATAAATTCACTAGGAATTTTTTTTGTCAGGAAGCAATCTCTTTTTACCGAGTTCCTAAATAGTCTGGAAGGAGCACGTGCTGCCAGCTCTGCATCTCCTAGTTGAAGCCTAGAGAAGTGTGTGGTATTTTTGATTTTCACCCCCCACCAATGTTCATTCGCCATATCAAAAACGTAACTTGGGAAGAGGAAAGAACACAAGGATCAGAACTAAAAGGCTGAAATTGCCCTGAAATGCATTTTCCTGGGGCAAGTGCATACAGTGATTACACAGACATGGAGTGAAATTCGTTTCCCAAAGATCCTCCATCATTCACATATCCAGGTAACCCTCAAATAATTGGGCTTTATGCCAAGGCTTGCATACATGTTTGAGGAGGTAACCTATGAATTCTTAGACATTTATCCTCCACCTAGAGTTCTTTCAGTCTTTCCAGAGCTCCCCAAATGGAGGTCGGATTGTTCCCATTTCCAGGAAACAGAATTCAGAGATATGTTTAAATTATGAATGCTGCCAACATGTGGGTGATTGGGGTGTAGCAGTTGGTGGTTCTTGGCAAACACCTGGTTCCTTTCAGTGTGAGCTTAGCTCCTGTAAATTTTACTCTCAAACTTCCTTTCCCCCTCCTTCTCACCTTCTTCCTCACTATTCCTGCCGTATTAACACCATGTTAACCTTTTCATTTTCTTTCCAATTGCTATTTTCCCCAGGATAGCATTAGACTATGCTGAACTGTTGTTTTTTTTGGGTGTGGGTTTTGTTTTGGCAGATGTTTATTGAACAAAACAAGATGAAAAGGCAGAGTCAGTTGCTTCTGCAAAATTCTGCTCCTGATCAACAGCTTTTGAAGGCATTGGATGACAATGCTAAGCTAACCCATGCATTAGAAGAAGAGAGGCTTCAACATCAGCAAAAGGTAAAACAAACTTTCTTTCCCCTTATGTGAAAGTCTTTGAAAGCCTCCGGAATTTAAGGAGTGTCGTGTTTTTATTATATTCAGAGTTATTTGAGATCTTATCCACTGTAAGAGTTCAGAGTCTATAAGCTAAGTTTCTGTGAAGATTGTGATTCCTTTTTTCTGGGTCTCTGTTAAGACATGAGTACAAAACTTCAAGGCTTTTCAGCCTGAAGCCTCTGGTTTAGGTAAGTATTTTATTCTGAACGTCAGTAAAGTGCTGTTACAAGCACTAAGTCAAGTTCCATTGAGTAAAAAGATGACAGAATATTTTGGACATTGAGTAATGTAAAGGGTATCTTGGGAGGATAAGCTCAGAATACCAGGAGGTGAGAGGTAGGCAGTTCACATTAGAAATCTGAGTCTTGCTAAAGAGATGGACAGGGAAAAGCCAAGCATACTGGAGCAGGGAAAGGTAAGTGGAATGCTGCAGTGTGGATCTAAATAGGATCTAAAGTGCTGGGACATAAACAAATATATTCTTAAAAACTGGACTAGATAAATCTCTTAACTGGGAGAAATCACCATTGCTTCCCCTGAAAGTGACCTTTCCTTTAGCCCTGAGGCCTGCTCTTACAAATCTGATAATGGGTCTAGAGCAAAATGTACATATTTAGGGAGCTGGGAAGTTATTGCTACTCTGCATCTGAATGCTGCCTGTGAATCAGGTATTCCATAATTCACCCATTGGCATCTGCATGAGTTGAGACAAGGGAGTTTAAATAACCAGCCTGTCAGTGGAAGCAGTCAGTAAGAGAACAAAAATGGCAGTGTTCTCATGCTTCAAATGAGGAAACGTTCTGAAATTACATTCTAATTAGGTGATAAAAACTCTATAAAAGGAAAAGGGAGCGACTTACAGCTTAAGTACTTTAGAGCTAAAGACATATTCTAAAGAAGAAATAAAGCAAGTTGGGATCATAATAGGAAATTCTGACATCTCTCAGAAAAATCTCTGCAGCTCTCATTGAAAAATTTTCATCTTTCTAGGACTTGTAGTTCACTCCTATACTATAACACTGTGTTTTCAGGATAACTGTGCCTAGTGGGTTATTTGTCAACAGGAGGGACAGAAAACGGATTTTATTGAGGTGAATACTCTTGTTTGCCAACTGCAGATCAAAGAATTGGAAGAGCAGCTAGAAAATCAAGCACTGCATAAGGAGATTAGTCGTCTTAAACAGCAACTAGAACTTTTGGAAGAAGATAAAAAGGAACTAGAGCTTAAATGTCAGCACTCAGAAGAAAAAGCTAGAGACCTAAAGCATTCAGGTAAAATTGTGTAATAACTTTCATTTTAGAGGTGAAGTTTGTGTAGGGGGTGATTGGTGCACATCTAATGGAGTTATACATGTTATGTTTGAGACCCCAGAAGCTTTTGTTCAGCTGTGATCCAGGCCTGTGTTTCACTAGATAAAGTACAGCAACCGCCCTTAAATGCAGAACAGTCGTGTCCAAAATGTGTGTTAAAAAATAACCTTGTAAAACTTCTGTAAGGTATAAAAATACTGTTGTTAAATTGCCCTGAGTGTAACAGATGGATATACACATGGGATGGGTGTCTGTGTGAAAAACACAATCTTTCATACTCAATTTTCTTACCTAGTTTAAAAAAAAGTACAGCGGTATAACTCTAACCAGTGGTTTGTCAGACTGGGGAGTCTTCATTGTATGAATTGTACAGAAACATCCTGTAATTATCAAGCTACCCAACCATTTAATAGTCTTGCAATAGAAGATACCATGGTGAAAACAAATACACATTTTAGCTTATCGTATTCACATGTGAGAAAACCATGTCTGTTGATGTGAGAGGGTCTGGAGGGGTGGGCTGTTGTTTTTTATTTAAACATTTATTTCAAAGATGAGTATTGCCTTCAGAGCCCTACAGAGGGAGTTAGCCAAACAAATCCGGGGGGGCTGTTATGGCTCATATCCATGAGAATTACACATCTAAATCTCTTACTTGTGGTTGAATACTTTGTTCAATGAATGAAAGAAAAGAAACAGTCTTGATAGCTCCTAAGATGTAAACTAACTCCCAAAGAATACATACAGAAAAGATTCACAGAATGTTTAGTAGGGAACAGCTGTTGCAGTGCAGGTTCATACAGTTACTGCAGTCAGGATGGTGCCTGGCTTGTCTGTAGCATCCTGTCCACTGAATGAGGAAAGCTCTGATCTAATGCTCTGAATTTAAAATTGGTTTTAAAAAGGGCACTTGGTGTGTGTGACCTCGTTATAGGGAATGTGGGGCCATGGCTGATTAAGCTGTGCTTGCTTGCAGTCCTTGTTCAGCTCAAGGCCTAAGTAAGTGCAAGGTTTAAGTTTGATACCTGGTCAGAGTTTGAGTCCGTGTCACAGGAGGCCAAAGTCCCTGTCCTTAGTTAAGGCTCCATGCATAGCCATCCTCAAGAGCAGGGTTATCTTTGAGCTTGTTAGCAGTCCTGATTGGAAGAACTGCTTTGTGTTAGAGTTTTACATTACCCACCCCTGCCACCCTATACCTACAATATGCCTGGGCAGCAGCTTATTTCCGTCCAGGCTTGTTTGTTCTTCAGAAGGAAGAATTCATTTATCAGCATGAAGGTTGTACCCGGAATGTAGAGTCACTCAGTTGATTTTTAAATTTTTACCTTCTCAAATTTAAAATTAAGTGTAAAATACTGTAATTTTAATTTGAATGCATCATTACAAGAGCAAAGAACCTGTGCATGGCTAAGAGTTGGACTCAATGATCCCTGGGGATTCCTTCCAACTCGGCATATTCTGTGATTCTGTGAACCATACCCACTTTGGATTCTTATTGTATCAGAACAATTGCTGAGAATTTTGGTAACTAAAAGAAATTCAAGACTTTTTTTTTCCCTCTGTTTCTGCCCTTCGCCGGTTATAATTACATTTGATGGCATTTCAAGTGCAGAAAGTAATTTCCATATATTAGATCTGAGATGTAAACAGGAGAGAAAGGATACTTTCTGTCACCACCCAGATTTGACCATTTTTATGGGGAAAACCCACACCACCAGCAAGTCTGGAGGCTGAAATTGTCAACTTCTTTCATCTCTTGTTAGTTCATTCTCAAATGCAGCCTCAAATAGACCATCACAGGAATGGGATGAAGTTTTCCCTGCTCTATCGTTTTATTTGAAGAATTCTGTATGAGGAAGAGTTTTAGTTTCAGAAGGAACTCAGGCTGGAGGTAACTGGTTTAATGGGAATCCCATGTGTCTAGGACATTGTTCTTGGTAGAAAGTGTTGCTGAAAAAAGGACTTCTAGCAGTCGTGTGGTTTAGTCTCATTGTTTGTTCTTTAGTTGATAAGTAGCTATTTTTTCTTCAGCTGTCAGAGTTGGTTTTGAGACTCACTGTGGTTTGTTTTATTGCTCTTGTGCAGTTGATGAACTTCAAAAGCGAGTACAGCAGTCTGAAAATCCTGCACCACCTCCTCCTCCACCGCCCCCTCCTCCTCTCCCTCCGCCTCCCCCCCCCAACCCTATACGGTAAGTGCTGACAAGGGGCACAGCATTAAAGCTTTGCATGAGCAGAAGTCATAACATGAGCTTGCATCCAAGCAGGAAGAGTGTCTTCAAAGAAAAAAAAGCTTTCTCCACCTGTCTTGGGCTCTTTACCAGCAGGACATAGACTGTGCTCCACCTACCAACAGACTAACACCCTGACCAGTTTTGAACAGTGTCTGCCTTGCCAAGCTTAACAAATTGTCTAGACTGTGACCTTGGAGGAGGAGGGATACCTGTCTCCTCTAAATTTAGGAGATTTTTTTTCTATTCACCTGATAGCTGTAATTATAGACTTGTGAAATGCTTTCTACTGCAAAGAAAACTCCTTTGATCCAAAGGATATGTTGGATTGCTGTATGTCCCTTCATGTTGGATACTGATGATGACAATGCAGGCTCCATTGAGTTCCCATAATTACATTCATAAGTTAAAAGGAAGAAAAAAAACCTAAACAGAAAATCATCACTCCATCATTAAGCGGTTTGGGCGAAATTACCAAAATTGGGCCTGATTTTCGCAAATGACTATAAAAGAGGTTGACCAATCTATGTTGTATCAGGCATTAGACCCAAATGAATTAATTAAGTAAGCCCTAATGGGTGCTTAGTTAATTTTAGAAACTCAGCTAATCTTCAAGTTGTCTGCTTCGTTTTAAAAATAAATGGACTTCGATGACACTTTGCAACCTTCTGTAATAGAAATTACATAAAGGAGTCATATTAACTACTGTATTAAATATATGAATAGAGATGATTAATAGGGAGAATTCATCCCTTTGTGCATCTTGCACTGTTTTTAGAAACTAAACATTTTCTGAACAATTGTGTTTGGTCTTTTGCTTCTTTTATGTCCATTAACTCATTCAGCTCGCTTGCTTGTTTCTCACCCATGTATAGCATGAATGTGTAGAGGTCTTGTAAGGTTTTTTTTTGTTTAAAATTTTGCCCCTTACTATTTGGAATAGATAAAACTATTCACTTTAAGCTCTGTAGTAGCTAAGTCAGAGTATTTCCTCACGCACTGTGATGTTTATGTGCATAGAAGTTACTTCAGACCATAGGCACTGGATGCTGCTTTTTTCTGGTTTTGGCCCTTTATGCCAGGCATGTCACTGCTCTGTAAGGAGCAGTGCTCAGTAGGGACTGATAGGCCCCACTGGTACATCAGATGTGCACAGGAGCTTATACTTGAGCTTGAAGATGAATCATTTACTTGCCTGGACTTCTACGTTTTGACTGTAGTGAGGGGATAATTATTTGACACTGTAAGAAGATTACAAACTTGGAGATGGTGAGGAGATACTGATCACCATATTTAAGTGTCCTCTGGAGAACAATACTTCAATATCTACAGCTCTTCTTTCCATTTATTATGCCGGAGCAGCTTCAATTTGTCATGTGTCACAATGAGGCTGTCTTTTAATATTCAGATCTAGAGTGTTTTGATTTGTGCCTAATGTCTGTGAAAAAAGAAATAAATTTCTCTGGTGCCTTTTGATGGGAGGCATTGTGGGGGGTAATTCAGTGCATACGTCTGCTTTCAAGAACAGTTAAATGAGTCTTTTGTAAGTAGCTGTATAATCAGGTATAAGCAAGCTGTTGGTGTGTCGTGTTGCTGCTCGTTCTCACAGTGTGCAATACAGGACAGAATGACAATCTGCAGTTTCATTTCCCCCAAAGGTCTCTCATGTCAATGATTCGCAAGAGATCTCACTCCAACACCAACACGAGCAAGAAGGAGAAACCTCCTCAGCAGGAGTCAGGTATGGCTCATCCCTTCTCAAGTCATTGGGGTCATCCCCTCGGTACGGCAGGTAGAGCTGGTGGAACGAGCTGTGGATAGAGATAGTGATTCAGATGGTTTTAATTGCCAACATTTACTACAGCTGTTCATGTCCCAGCATATTCCTCTACCTTGAGTCCAGAAAGGGGTTTGCAACCCGGGTATATGTGCACAGAGATGGGAAGTGGTATCTTTGGTGTTTGCGTGAGGGGTGGCTGAGGACTCTGGACTTGTCTAGTTTGGAGAAAAGGAGGCTGCAGAGTGACTTTATTGCTCTCTGCAGTTTCCTGAGGATGGGAAAGGGAGAACGAGGTGCTGAGCTCTTCTCCCTGGGATCCAGTGACAGAAGACATGAGAGTGGTTCGAAACTGCATCGGGGAACGTTCAGAGTGGACCTTAGGAGGAATTTATTTATGCTGAGGATGGTCACACACTGGAACAGGCTTCCCAGAGAGACAGGTGATGCCCCAAGCCTGTTGGTGCTTAAGAGGCTCTTAAAGAACATGCTTTAACTTTTGCTCAGCCCTGAAGTGGTCAGGCAGTCAGACTAGATGATCATCATAGGTCCCTTCCAACTGAAATATTCAGTTTTATTTTGCTGCAGGCTTCCTTGAGATCCCAAGTAAATTTGTGTAGCCCTCATAGCCATCTCTGCCTGCACAACTGAACTGATGATCAGCATTCAGTTTACATTTTCCAAATGGATTTTGCAGATCAAAACCTTAAGGGAAAACCTAGTCTTTGCTGTAACTGAAGAAAAGTTCTAATCTTCCTGCTTTTGACTCTGATGCTTACCAGATGTTCCACTGAACTGATTTCATTCATACCTGATGTGGTAGAAAAAAATCTTTTTTCCCTTGGAAAGGAGAGGGTAGTCATGTTTCTTGTAGATTCACAGAAGGACCTGAGAAGATAAGCATTTAGCTGGGTAGAATGATGTGCTGGGTGAGATGGGTGGGGAGAACAGGACAGTTCAGTTTAGGCCCCATGCTGTTACACTGACTGTGTGCAGCTTGTTGAGTTGCAGCCTGGCAGTTTGGTGCTGCCTGAAGTAGTTGCACTGTGATAGCATTGAGGTGTTCAACCTGTGCCTCCAAACTGGAGACACTGCAGCGCGTCGCTGCAGCTACAGTGTGTGCAGGGCTTTGTGCGGGTTCCACGGAAGAGGCAGAAGAAAAACCCAACAAGCATTAAGCAGAGAGCAGGTTATATACAGCATTAATACAGGGAAATTTCCAAACTTCCAGAAGGCTTCTTGTTTGCAGTTCCTTCTGTCCAGAGCCTCTCCTTAGAGCTTGTTTGTTAAATGCTTTGGTTTTCATCCCTCAATTCATATCTTGTGAAATTACCACTCGGAGTTGACTGTAATGCTAATCCTTTAATAATACTGAAAACCTAAAACAAAACAGAGCCTTGCACTAAGGTGGCTCTGCATGCACAGTGTAACAGCTGAAATTGCCTTTTATTGTTGTTAATGGAAGCTGGAAACTTAGTAGGTTGAGGAGTTAAGTAGAGATTTACAAATGATCATGAGTGCCTGAAGAGTCAGAGCTAGTTAGACAGGCACTGCCAGTTAAATAACCAAGGGTTTTCTCGCTGTTTCTCTCTTCCTTCTGAAACAGCAGGAGTTTGTTTGTAGTGAATTGCTTAACTCATTTGCTGACGCTTAAACAAAGAAGGAAACCTGGCTGAAATTATGGGTATAGGATATAACTGTTAAAGAAAAATCTGCTGTTAGCAGACTAATGGTATGTAAGTAAGGCTGGCTTGTGGGATGGAATCAACAGGCAAGAAACGGGGGAAAGAATTATCCCTCCCATTTGTCAAGTGAGGAACTGAGGAATGGAGTGACTTGGGCAGGTCCTGGGGAATTTTTGGCAACTGGTTACCAGTCTGAGAGAAACAAGGTTGTTGGTCTGGAAAAAAAGAAAAGAGAAGTGACCTTGTACCAAAATCTCTGATGAAGAGTCATTCTTACCTTTCAGTAAAAGTCCAATAATGTTGTCTTCATTTATCAGGGTTCCTTACCTTGAAGCATCCTAGATGTTTTGATTATACTTTTTTGTTGAAACTGTCCCAAACAGTGATTGCATTGCAGTAAATACTAGGACATGCACTATATGTTCACTAAACTCCATTCTTTCATTATTTATTAGCAAACTTTAACAGTTCTGACCTTTCTTCAATCACATATAAACTGCTTTTTTCTCTCTTTATAGTTGAGCTGTTCTTAAAAATATAAAAAGGAGAAAGTTCTTTCTTGATCTAGTTATTATATCCAACTTGAGGTTTGTTTTGACCCCTGTTAAGGACTTAGAATGAGTGGTTTCTATCCCATACCACCAATTAAGCTTTTATATTTGAAACAGCCTGTTTGTGAAATGAAAGCCTGACATTAAATCGGCTTAGAATACAGAAACTGCATTTTATGAATCATCAATAGTACCCTGACAAGTGAGAGAGCGAAAGCCTTTTTAAAATTCCTGTTATATAAGGTACAGCCTTGCAGCTTTGAATAGCATCAACCCTATTTCTCCATGTGTTTGCTTTAAGTACTCTTTTCCCCCCACTCTTTCGTATGGCTTGTTGTGTCTTTTATGACATTATCCAGAACGCTGATAAGTTAACAAATATTGCTTAGGTTCATCACATAGCATCCCATGTCATCTGAATATTTTGCAGTCCTAATACCAGATCTCTTGAGAAAGCAGCCATTTCTTTTCATGGTATTTCAATTTTGCCCTTTACCTTGATGCAGTGTTATTTAAATGTTAGGGTTCGGTTCAGTCTGAAGTGTTGGTGTGTTGTTCCAGCCAGGTTCTCAAACCATGTGCAATAGGAGGTAACTAAGAACACTGTATATGTAAATGCTGTTTCATCATTAAAACTAATTTATGATTATGGTAACTGGCTGCCTATGCCAAGCAAGCTGTTTAGGAGGCTGTATAACATGTTTTTTCTTTGTACCAGTTCTCTGTAGTTCATATCTGGAATGTGATAGAGTCTTTGATTTTTGGAACAGGTGAAGAAGTTACAGATCTGAAGAGACAAGCTGTTGAAGAAATGATGGACAGAATTAAAAAGGGAGTTCACCTGAGACCAGTCAACCAGTCAAGCAGGCCTAAAACAAAGGTTTGGAATAAATAGCAGCGCAATAATATTAGCTAAGTACAGTAATTTACACTGAAAAGAAATCAGACTTTAACATTCTGAAGAACACATTTTCCTCATGTCATTTACTTTGCTTGATTTTGGATAAAATTAATTGAAGCAGCATATGTCTGAAGAACAGAAAAGGAAATGAAGGCAACAGTAAGTAAATAGAAGGCCAGTTTCTTTGACACAGAAACTTGTTAACAAACAGCTATTGACAAATAAAAAGCCAGAGAGAGTAACTGAATTGGATAGAAGAGTTGATGAAGAAGTAGACTATATTTAGCACTATTTCTTTTTTTTATGTAATACTTACACCTAATACCTGAGTGTGGTGACTATAAAATATTGCTTGCCTTCTGCACAAAAGTATAATCTTTATGTATAGTCTTGGTTCACAGTGTTAAGAGCTGAGGCTCTTCCCTTCATCTGTATAAGAGAACAGATTGAATGTTGTCCACATGCCCACAAAAAGGGAGCAGGAGAATGTGACACAGCTGTAGCCTGTGCACAGACCCTTGTGTGAAGTCTGTCGTCAGGTGCAGGGACTGTCATGGTCCGTTTCATGTGTTCTTTAACATGCATGTGTTGTGCTTGTTTACAGCCAGAAACACCAAAGCCCTCTGAAAGTGCAATGAAAGAATTAAAGGGGATTCTGGTAAGAGAACTTCCAGTTTATATTTAATTTTCTTTTCTGGGTTGAAAACGCAGAGCAGTTTTGGAGAAAATCCCCCAATGCCACCTTTGACTTTTTTACCTTAATGCTGAGCTCTAATTAGAGGGACACATAATTAAATGCGGAGGTTAATAGGAAAGGAATAAAATGCAACACGGAGACTATGTTTTAAATGGAATTCCATAATTACAGGAGTGGTTGGATATAGTGTGCCGTTCGGAGCAGTGAGGGCTGGACAGAACGATCCTGCCGAAGATCCTTTCATTTTCTAATAGCTGTTTTATTTCTTCAGCACTGTGTCACTGACTTCAGGGGAGCCTTGATTATGTACTTCAGAAGGAGCAGAGAGAAACCTGCAGCCACTGCACTTCTGTATCTGGCTTGTTGCTTTTGAGCTTTCAGGGTATTTGCAGTGTATGGCAAACTGTATAAAATCCAGCTCCAGTCTATTCTTGAGACCAGTGATTATGCACAGTCAGACAACAAACATGGGGGTGGAATGTGATGGAGTAAACATTTGTTGTTACTATGCTAATTGTGCATTTTGTGTCAACCTCCATGTAATTGTTACAAACAAAACACATTTATGTTTTGTAAATTGCAGAGTTTGAGGGACTCTGTTTTTCCATATGTGTACATTTGTACAGATCTGGAGTGTACTGCCAATGAAAAACCTGCTTAGTTAAATTTCAAATGGTTAAGAACGAAAATATTTTAACTTCTAGGCAGGAGTGAAGAATTAAGAGTTACTTTACAGGGTTTCTGAAAGCAGCACAACTTCTGCAACTTGCAATGCTATTTTCTTTCATCCTTGGCTATTTCTGCTCAGAAGTTATGTGCTTGTCTACAAAAGATGTCAAGAGTACCTTATTTATGTGCTGGAAAAATGCTATACGAGTCTGACATGTTTTGGAAGGCTGAATAAACAGGATTCCCAGGAATTCCTAAAGATGGCAAGACTCAGAAGGAAAATGAGATAGTATGTGTGTGCCAGATTTTCAGTTGCATTATATAAACATTTTGGGTGAAATTTTTTTCAGTCAAGTTCTGATCCAATGACTGACTCTTGTAATTTGGGAAATGCATGCAGTATGTACTGTATGCATCTTTAAATTCCTGTGGCAAGTTTGTGAGGTTTTGGGCTTTGCTTAAAGCTTCTTAAAGCCTCTTTCCCCCCACCTTAAGAAAAGTGCTCTGAGACTTGCAGCTTCACTGATACTACATGCTTATGCTTGGCATAAGGCAGTAATTGTGTGTATTTGTGTTTTGTATGTACAAAAAACTGTTTCAACTTGTGATCTAACTCTTAGAAAAAGAGTAACCTTGAAGTATGTAGGCATAGGGTCAGGTTTATGGCAGATCAGCTAGATTATATGATATAATATGCTGCAGTTGTAGCTATTAACTGACTTCTGCAGATACATGTATGCACCAAGATGCAGCACCGTGGGACCATGCTAAAATATAAAACCTGCTGGAGCAGTAAAATACAGATCTTTGGCTTTTTGCAATCAGTGGGTAATTATGGGCATGATAATGGTCCAGCAGTTTAAGATCCTTTAAATGTTTAGATGGAGGAAGTTGGCAGTTCCCTGCAACATCAGAATTCGTTCATTAGTGATCCAGAGTATCCTTCTTAAGCCTGATATCAAACTCTAATGTGTAATAAGTGTAGTTTATCCCTACGTCAGGAAATCCAAGTGAGTGCTGCTCACTGTCCTGCTAATGGGAGAGCTTGGCACACTGTTCTAGAACTGCAGTTGCTTTGATACAGTTTAAAAGATTCTGAAGTTGTGCATATGAGATGCTTGGTAAGATATTAATATGTCCTCAGAGAGTTTCTCATGCCTGTTTCTTGCTGTAGGAAACACTGAATAAATCCACCAGTTCCCGAAGCTTGAAGTCCCTTGAGACAGACAGCGGTGAAACAGAGCTGGAGCGAGTTCTGCGGCGACGGAAAGTCACCACTGACCAGGACAGTGGCAGTAAGTGGCTGGACTCCTTTGTAGTTCTCTTCCTCTCCCTGCATTAAGGGACTCTTGAAGCTGTCCTTTCTCTTCCAGACCATTGCCATTTGAGTTATTCTGGAGAACTCTGCCTACTTCCACAGTGACTCACTTCCTGTTGCCCCTGTTACTTTTCATGCTTATTTTCTCCAAGAGATGCCTCTGTCAGGATTTTCTGCACACACGGACACGTTCACTCAGGTTTCTCTTTCCAGCCCACAGCTCAGACGTTGTTGCTGGAGTTAACAGTCTGAGCCTACTGTGTTTTATGCTGTGCTTTACTGTCATCTGTAAAAAACTTAATGTTTTGCTTGGTTACAAACACAGTCTGTGCAAGTGTAAGTCCATGCCATAGCTGACATGCAGATGTGGCTGGTTTGAATGTCACTGTATAGTTTTATCTTAGACTTTATAGACAGCTCACTGGCTCCTCATCAATACTGAGAACAGGCTTTTCTGTCATCAGGCTGGCTCTCGCTCCTGCTCCAGCTGGAAGAGCACTGGCAAGTTGTGACTGGGTAGTGCTGTGTGGACAGCAGGACTTGCCACCCCAGAGGGTGAGGGGATTGACTGCATGTCTGTGTCAATACAGCAAACACTGCTTGTGGTACAAGAAAGTGTTAATCTTGGTGGGGCGAGCAGAAGCTGCAAGTACAATGTTTTGATACTCTCCATGCACTGTTCATTAAAATGCCATTTTGATTTCTGCCGTTGCCTTGAGTTCTGCTGTACTCATGTTGTTTCTACATCAGTCAATCTGGGTAACAGAAGCATTGAACTTTCTTTGGGTTTTAGGTCCCACTGGAATCTTGGCCACATCAGAATCAAAATCTCTGCCTGTGCTAGGTTCGGGAGCCAGTGCTGCACAGACAGCGTTGAACAAGAAAGACATGGAGACAGAATTTGCTTCCACAGTGTCCAACTCAGGTCCTGTCTCTAACCAGCCTAAGGCTGCAACGGGCTCCAAGCCTACTTTGCAGTAAGTAGAATATGGATTTCTAGATATATTTTAATACTGGATGTGTTTAGATGGTGCATTTTGAAAGTGATTTAATATCAATTTTGGTTGTCTGCAGCTGTTTTCCACTGACTTCTCAATTTGCCGTCTCTTGTGGAAGTAAAAATAAAATTTCTGTAATAAAGTTCTTTTCCTTTTAAAATCTGTGAACAGTCTTCAGAAAGAGTTCATCTTTTCTGCTACAAAAAAGAGTTCAAGAGTTTTTGAGGAATAGCAAGGTTGAGGGTTTTTTCCATATCTTGGAGAGAAGAAGAATGATAGTTATATTGTTAACTCTTGTTTAAAAGTAGTTCTAGCAAATATTTTAAAAAATACAATCACATGAGTCATACTGGTCTGTATGCAGGTGTGCAGGGCGGTTTCTGTTGGACAAAAACAAGTCCTGACTATTCGTCTTAAAAGTTTGCTGGTAAATCTTGAAATCTCAAGACAAAAAAAAAAATGCAGCTAGTCCTGCATTTGCTCACATGGGCAGCAGAATCTTTGGTTACAGCAGATTGAAGACCTAAGGTGCCAGTTCAGCATCAGAGTTAAACCTCATTTAGCAATATTTATTTCAGACAGATTCCCCGGAGGAGTGGTTTGTTTTACAATACCAAGCTCCTTTTGGATTTGGACTGGGAACCAACTTGCTTTGGTTGCCTTGCCAGGTTGTTTGTCATTTTGTCACTTCAAGCGAAGGAACTAGATAAAACAAATCAGATCGGCAGAATATTGTAGTCATGGCTAATTAAACCTCTGATTTCCTGCTCTGTCAGTTAAAAAGTACCACCAGGACCAATTCTAGCAAGTCTCTGTTGCTTCAAATGGTAAAGTCACAACAAATGAGCTGGATATTCAGTTTGCATCTGTTTTATGAACTGACACTTCACTCTTCTGCAGGAACTTTCATCATTTATTTTTGAGTGGATAAAGAGCCCAATTTCCTTTTGTGCTCTACAGTTGTATTTAATTTGCACTGAGTATAAAAAGCAGAATGCCTTTTCCAATCGTATGTATTTTCACCTTTTATTTCATTTAAGTATCCTTAGAAGAAAGATGATCTTCATTTTAATTTAATCAGGAAGATGAAGATTCGTTCAGCAGTTAATTTGACATGAATAATGCCATTGCTTTTTTCTTGAACTGCTACCCTGACAGAAAGAAGAGGTTGTTCCTGAAAAGTACTGTTTGTAGTTTGTGGATTTCTACAATTTTGAACAGATCAGAAAATACAAGCAGCTCCCATCACCTTCTGTGTACCTTTATTCCACCAAACTAAGTGGAAATTGCATTTACAGGAAAGGAAATTAAATAATTGCAGGCCCCAAGGTCTCGCAGAATGCGTGGTGAATTGACAGTGAAAAGGATCTTGTGTTGACAGTCACAGTTGTTATATGTTATAAAAGCATATGTGAAGCTCAATTTATTTCTTGGCTTGCCTATTTGGCGACCTACTGAAAGACACATTTCACTTTAATTTATCTGTTTAAAGCATTAAAACAAATGTGGTGGGCCAGACTCCTTGATGCTGCAGGGCTTCTTTGCACCGAGTCACTGGTGTAAACCTGCTTAATTAGAAAAACTCATTGTTAGGGATGATTTTCCGGCGAGGGAGAAGGTGCTGGCACTGTCCTTCTCTTCTGCAGCTGGACTGGCAGGGAGGAGCAGAAATAACCTAGGGGCTTCATACCATGTTGCAGTGCAATTACTTTGCTCTGCTCTCCTGGGTGCTGTTTGCAGCAAAGATTGGTGTAAGCAGCCTTCAGACTCTGAGGTGTGAAAGCACTGTGTGGAACCAGGGCTCATTGGAAGCAGGCATCAGAGGGAAGTTCCTTTGGCTAACATGTCTGACAGCTCAGCTCTGTAATTAGCCCGTTTGCTGGGCTCCCCTGGGGACATCTGTACTAGCAGTTTAGTTTGGATCAGCAGAGCACTTCTGAAGCAAATCTCCCTATTGTCCCTGTTTGCTGTGCTTTGATTTGTATCCTGGAGTGTTCTTAGTGCAAAAACTGGATTCCTGGATTCATTGGATGAGTGAAACTAAACCAGGAGATCTGATCCAGCCTTTAATGGGTGGCCCAGGGGCCATGTGAGAGCTGTTTCAGTGAAAGTACCCCCCCAAAAACGTGTGTTCTGAGGACACTGGTCTGAAGCACAGGCTTTTCCCTCTACACATCTGCTCCCGTTGCACCACATTCCCTGAAGTAGCCTGTGTTAAATAAACAAACAGTACACTACCTGGACCAGATACCCTAAGTTACAAGGGCATGCAAAAAATTTATTGTGGCTCCTCTTCTCCTTGTTCATACCTGAGGTTAAAGGATGCAGCTCTCATCATTTGCAGTTCCTTGAAATCTGACAAACATGACTTGTTTCAGCTGTTTGCAGCAGCCAAGCAAACCTTTCATAGCACAATAGAGGACTGCACATCTCATAATTACCAGGTGTCTCTTGCAGTGCAGGGTTTATTCTTTTTTCTTCACCTAGATTTTAATGTACAGCTTCCTATAAAAAACTGTGGGAATAGTTGTGCACGAAATACTTCTGTTTGTTACACTGTCCATTTATTAAGGCTTGTAATCTGAGGGAGGAGGTGATTCTTGCAGACATTTACACACAAACAGCCCTGTATTCATCATATTTTATTCATGTTGAGTAGCAGTTGAGCACATCCCATCTCATGGAGGAAGAAGGTCACACTCTTGGAAAAGACCCAGTCTTGAAAATGTATCTGTGATCAGTATGTAGGAAGCAGTCAGCTCATTAAGTAAAATCATGGACCCTTCCCCCAAATCAGTGATGATCTAACCTAAATATGCACAAGGTTAAGAATTTCAGTGTTTGGTTGAAGTTGTGTTCCACACATGGTTGTGTAAACAAAGCACTGGCCTCCAGCTGAATTGGCTGGTCCACTCTGTCAGTGGCCGAGGGAGGGACTGGGGGGAAGGGCTGCAACATTGACAAATACAGGTTAATTCTGAAATTTTCCTGTAATCAAACTAACAGATGATAGCTTAGAGAACGTGGAGAAGAGGAGGCTGAGGGGAGACCTCACTGCAGTTCCAACTTCCTGGGCAGGGGCAGAGGAGGG
Organism: Platyrinchus mystaceus; assembly: GCA_035041135.1. Classification (NCBI taxonomy): domain Eukaryota; kingdom Metazoa; phylum Chordata; class Aves; order Passeriformes; family Tyrannidae; genus Platyrinchus; species Platyrinchus mystaceus. The sequence continues at coordinate 29,216,518 of JAWWLV010000180.1, read as the reverse complement.
ACAGGACTGAGCTCTGCTCTGGGGGGACCAGGGACAGCACCCAGGGAAGGGCTGGAGCTGTGTCAGGGCAGGCTCAGGTTGGATCTCAGCACAAGGTTCTTCCCCCAGTGGTTGGCACTGCCCAGGCTCCCCCGGGCAATGGGCACAGCCTCAAGGCTGCCAGAGCTCCAGGAGGGTTTGGATGATCCTCTGGGGCACAGGGTGTGACTCTTGGGGATGGGCCTGTGCAGGGCTGAGCGTTGGACTTGATGGTCCTTGTGGAAAAAAAATTGAGTTTAGAACCTCTAGGTGAGGTGTTATTTCAGTGCAGGAGATTGTTAGAAGGGTGTGAAACCATTAATTTGGAATGCATAAAATTTTGCTGAGGTGGTGCTTAGAGGGGAGACATCAGTGATGTGTGTCCTGTAGAGAAACTGAGGCCTTACCTGAGTGTGAAGGTAACTTCCTCTGCAGATCTCTTCCCAGTGTTTAACCCAGCATGAGTGGAATTCTGTCTCAACTGCTTAGAAGAGGTGACAGTTTAGTTCCCTTGGGATCAGAGTTCCCGTGACCGCCTGCAGTGTAGTCACGGAAGGGAAAGGTGTGTCTGGCTCTGCCCCTGTATTTTTTAGGTGTTTGGTGGGGCTTTTTTTAGCACTTTGTAAACATTGTGTTTCTGGGCAGCAGAGTTCTCTGCTAACAGAGAGAGGGTTAGTCTTAATCTGATGATTTTATACAATTAAAGGATTTGTCCTCCTTCTCCTGCCTGTAATCTTAGTACCCACAAATCATCTACCAGCTCTGCGGGGAGCAGCTCAGCCTCAGCCTGACAGAACTGCAAAGGTTTTCAGTGCAGCTTGAACATGGGCAATTTAGTTTGACCAACAAATGAATAAAACAATGCGATGTTCTAGAAGTGTAAGGATATTCTCAGTTTTAACTGTTTTAAAAGCTACCGTCACACATTTTTCTTAGAGTGTACTCTGTGTTCCTTCTCAGTGCAGGTAGAAGTTCTCCAAGATTCTTCATTTAAATGAATTTGCCAATCTTTTTGAGCATTTTCAAAAAAAGCGCCTAAAAATGGGAACAGTCTCCATACTAAAGGAAGTCTGTGGTGCTGTTCTGCTGGCTGCTGTGTTCACCACCTTTCTGCTAGATTTAGCAGGGGCATTCTGAAATGGAGAAGGTTTCTTGCACTTTTTTCATAGCTATCCGGTGTAACAGATAGCACTGGTATTATCAGAGAAGGGAACAATGGACTAATTCACTAGTGCCACTGTTTGTATTCCCTATAATTTCCTTTGGACAAATACTGGTAGTAGTGGGATGGAATTTTTTGTTCGTTGAACACTTCCAAAACTTGGAATTGGTGTATTTTTTACTATCGCTCAGAATTAGCCTTTGGTCCTATCTTTTTTATTCCCCTGTCTTCTTAAGAATTCTGAAATGTTTAATAAATACATCTGCAGATTTGCTTTTATTCTTAATAAAAGTTCTGAAGATAAAATGAACTCAGCTCTTGTGGTTTGGCACGGTAGCACCTTGCTGAGCTGAGACCTGCTCTCCTCTGCTGTTACATATAGTGAGAAAATTGGATGGGACTTCCTACAGTTTTTTTTCCATGACATTGACATTAAATTCTGGTTTCTAATAGAAACATTTTACAATTATTTCATTAATAAAGCACCAATCAAGATTAAATAATGCCAAGATTCTAATTAATGAGCAGAGGAAACAAAATCCAAGGCTCAGTTGACTATCTGATCCTTAGTTTGTCCTTTTGTACTCCTACTGTAAATTATATACAAAGGGCTCAGCAGTGCTGGTTCACTGACAGTCCATCAGGCACAACCCTTTAATTTTACACCTTCTGTAGGTTCTATAATTATATAAATATAAGAGTATCAAAAGCAATATATTTTATCACAGGCAGTCCTCAGTACTGCATGGGACTTTGCATATCCCATACAATTAATCTAAAATGTATTTATCATCTAAATCTGAATTTCCCAATACAGATTTTATGTGTTTAGTCATAAAAATATTTGTTTAGTCATGAAAATATATGCAGACTTATGAACAACTGTGTGTGAATGACTACAAATAGAACTAGGTTCTCAGTTTCTAGCTTAAATATATAGTTGGGCAAATAACAAGAATACTGATAACAGCATTAACAATTTTAATGAGGGAAGAGCTTTGCATAGAACAAAATGCAAATACCTTGGCTAGACAAATTTGTAATTGGTCAGAACTGTGACAAACTGTCTACTTTTTCCAGCTTTATTTGTAGCAGTAAAAACTGTTTTTTGAAAGGGAACACCGAAATTATGTTCATTTTTGCACTGAAACATCCTGCTCTTGACAAACTCTTGAAAGTGAACTGTGAATAATAAGCTCACTTATGAATGAATGAATGAATGAATGAATGAATAAGCTGATAAATAAGGTTAATAATTGTTAACAGTGCCTCAGCTGTAACAGCAACACTGTCAGGCTGGTGCTGCACCAATGTAAAGAATTTGAAGAAGGGAGTACTAGTACAAGAAAGTTGGATAGTAATTCTTATTTTTATGCTTGAAACGCTGATTTAATGACCAGTTTTCTCCATTAAACTACTTTATATCGACATCTTTCATTTTTGTGTCCTTTGAAGGTGGTAAATATGATTGCCATTTTATCCATTTTTGTTATAAATGAAACAGGCTTCAGAACGTTTGGCTGTGCATCAGTTGTTGGAATGCTGCCATGCACTAATGCAGACTCCCCACTGTTAGCCCAGTGAAGAATTATACTTTGATTCACCAGATTGTATTAAATAGTCCAGCTGTTGGGATTTGAAAGATAGTTACCTCCAAAGTGAAATAAAAATGAACTTGGCATTTATGGCTTGACCATTTTTATAGTGTTGGGCAATCAGCTTTTCAAAAGTAGCACTTTTTAAAATAACCCTTTTCTGGTTACACTGCTTTTAAAAGTTTAATTTGCTGTAACATTCAAAATACCCCACCTTGTATTTTTCTGAATGATGGCAACTTCTGCATAAAATAAGCATTATTTTCTTTATGAAGTCCCTAGCTTCTGATGATAATCAAATGAGTCTGAAACTGTATCTATTAGTGCCAATTTCTGCATTAATTAACTTATACCAAAGTTCTGATGTTAGAGACAATTCTTGTAATTGAAGCTTGAACATGGAATTTCATTTGCTGTATCCAGCGCTGCAGTAGCAAGCTGAGTAAATTCTTTCTGAAAGGGAAAGTGCAGCAGCTGTTGTTTCTATGATTATTTATTTGTTTTTAACCTGTTCATTTACTCTCTCCCTCTCAGGTGGGAACCAGTCCATATCCCATCCCCTTTTCTTTTTTGTCATTTTCTCTAGGACAAAGACCATCACAGTAGAGGGCAGTTCGTAGCAGATGGATCCAGTAGCTGACTTTCTTTCTCTGGCCTTCAGTTGATTCTACTTTTCCCTTTCTAGGGTGTTATCAGAAAAAGGGCGAAAAATAGAGGCTCTTGACTAGCCAGTGCAGTTGTAGTGTAGGACCTTCCAGCACTCAGGATTTTAGCCCTGCCCCGTGTGGTGCTTGTGGCTGTGTGAGTGTGGGTGAGATGCCTGCAGTGGGTCCGTTCCAGTGCGTCAGGCTGCCTGAAGATGGGCCGGCTGCACATGTGTGGCTGCCTTCCCTAAGCCTGCCGGGCTCCGTCACCTCGGCCACGTCGGCTGGCAGGCTCTGGAAGGCTCAGTGGAGGAGGTCCAACCTCTCTGCCCACCCAGCAGGGTTAGGATGATGTCAGACAACACCCCAATTTGCCCCTTGTTCGGGTCGAGCATTCCCAGTGTTTGCCATGTTCTCTGCTAGTGCATTCCAGCTAATCTAAGGATTTCCCTGCATGCTTTCAACACTGGGGTGTCACTTTTGAATATAGACAAGTGCTTTTAGTGTTTATAGCATGATGCCAGCCTGGACAAATAACCCAAGTGTCTCTGCCCTTTCCTTCCTCCCTGCTTGGAGGGCTCTTTATCCACATGAATCCCTGCCCCACAGGCTGTCGGGCACTGGGATCGAGGTGTGGAGGAACCATGTGCTCCTTCCAGGCTGCAGGACTATCAGCACACACACTGCAGGAGCTGGTGGCATTTTCTCCAAGTGCAGCTGCTCTGTTGGACATGGGGGAACCTAAAGCCACCTCTGAGATGAGCAGAGAGAAAATAAATTCTTATGGTTGTCTTTAAACCAATACTTTCATAGTCTAAGGATTTTTCCACTGCCTTGTGAGTTCATTTTTCATCTTCCACACCCAGCTTAACAAATGATTCATGGGGGGTAATGTGACTGTTGCATTTTTTGCATTACTATCTGTACATAACAGCTGCTAAATCCGTAAATTTACTTACTACCTTGGTTGACCTATCCTGGTCATGTATGCTGTTAATAGAAATGCTGTTCTGTATATTCATAGTCTTCCTTCTGAATATGTGAACTGACATCTGTATTAATGTGTTTATTCTGTTTTCCTTTAGATCAACTAGTCATACAGAATTGACAAGAAAAGCTTCTAGCAGTGAAAAAGACACCAAATCCGTTGTAGTTTTGGATCCTGTGTCCAACAGTGGGGATCAGATGTTCGAAAACACGCTAAACCAGAGCAAAATAAAAGAAGAAAAAAGCAAGCCAACACATAAAGAAAATAATGTTGAGAAAATAAAAGAAACAGATAGTTCTAACTGTTAATTGTTATTCTGAAAGGCTGTAACTTTCGGTAATCATTATCTGGACATGTGAATTGCTTAGGTGTGTTACTAGGGGCTACAGCCTGTACTCCAGACAGTTTTCAATAATACAGATTGAAATGGTCTTTTTGTATGCAGTTTTGTTACATGCACTGAAGTGTTAAATAACTGTGTGTCACTCAAAATCCCTTTCCCATTTTAATTTTGCAGGGAAGGTTATTAATTTCTTAGATACTGTCAGTTACCTTTACTTTTAAACTGTATTTGAGAAGGCTTTTTAAATTATTCTTTTTTTGAGAAGATGCCTTGTTTAAAGGTTGCCAGAAGCCTCTTGCATCCCTCTTGAACTGGACAGCTTTTGGTGTAATCACCCTGTGAAGGTGATTACACCCTTATCAGCTTCAGTATGGGAGGTGTTACTAATTATTAAAAAAAGCAAACCAATGTGTTTAGACACATTGCTTTAAAAATATTTGATATCTACTTAAACCAAGATCCTGCTGGTCCCGTCACTGCTGTCCCCACACACATTCCTTTGAGGAAGTGAAAAGCACAAGCACAACCCTCCTGTTTCAGGTTGCCCAGGGGACAGACAGCTCGCCCAGAGACAGAAAAGCAGAGGCAGTGCAGCATCTCATTGTGGTGCCAAGACTTTTGGCAACAATAGCCAGAGGCCGAGGTTTGTGGGCTGAGACTGGTGCTCTCATTTGGATGAAAAGCTTTGCAAAGGAGGACTTATTCCCGGTTTTTGTTTCACTCTTATATGGCAAATTTTGGAACTGGTGCAACTGGAGTCTGCATTTACTGCAAAAAAATAACTTGCCCTAGGCTATGGCTGGCACAGGCTACATTTGGGATTCAGTCATTGTAGGACTGCAAGTTATTTGGAATCAACATATTGAGAACTCTCAGTTGAAAGCTCACAGTGCTAACAAGTTAGCCCCTGCTTTGAACCTGGCACACACTGATGGCAATAATGTCTTTATTAGGTGACACTTGAGATGTCTGTATTTGATAACAGAAATCTCAGTTTCTCTCAGCCCTTATTTTCTATGAAGACAGTGAGATAGGGACATAATTGATTTGCTCCACTGCCAATTCACATTCCACTGTAGTCTCTTTTTTAATTCAATACGGTATCTCATTCTTTTATAATGAATCAACAAATGTAATCAGGGATTTACCTAAAGATTGGTGTAACTGGAATTGGGTGGTCATGTACTTGAATGCACTTGGATTCTTTTTTATTTAATTATTTGAAACAGTGGTAGTATTGAAGGATGAATGTTCTGAGTTTGTTGGTTTGGCTCTGCATGCAGCTGTCTGGTGCTTTTCCTAAAAATAAAATGATAGTAATGAGTGTGGTGGTTTCACATCTATTTCAGTGGGTTTTGCATGTTTGCTAAGAAAATCTTGGACTTGATCTAATTACTGAACTACATACAGTTCATAAACTTGGGGAAATTTGTCTCTCATTGATGTTTTCATTCCTTGGGGGCCATCGGTTCTGGTTGTTAATTTTTCACTTAGTTATCTGTTACAGTGAATTTAAAATGCAACATTTCATATATGTATTTTTCCTCAAATTATTGCTGCTGTATCATATGTTCAAACTTTCACATTACACAAAAACTGGAAGTTTTTTCAAGAAGCATTTCTTTTACTTAACTGTTTTGTTACCTAGGGCATAAATTATTTCTTTAACTTTTCATTGTTGCTTATTAAAAAGACTCCTGACAAGTTTCCCAGACCTTGTGGAATTGACTTGTTGCTCTCTGCTTCCTAGTGATGCCAGTTACTTTGTGCCCTACATGTGGGGGTTGCAGTGGTGCACTTGTATTGATAGGTACAGCTGGAGCAAAATCTCCTGTGCAGGCTGGATCTAAGAGCAGCATTGAGGGGGTGAGGGGGATGGAGCAGTGGAACAGTCAAGGCCTTTGTTTTTTGTAAAACGTTGTGAGGTTTTTTTTATTGTTTGTCAACAGCTTGCTCTTTGTATGGAGAGAGATTTCCACTTCCCCAAAGCAAACATTTAGCTTTAGACTTAGCACAGTTTGTTTTGGCAATCTGTAAACAGGGCACAGAATTTTGTGGCGTTTTCAAACTATAGTCACTGCTCAGTTAACTTGGTTTCAGCTGAAGGCAATGGTCCCTGGGAAAAGAGAGGCCAGTATTTGAAAGCTTTTAGAAATGTTTGGCTAAAGTGCTTGAAAACAAATGGATTAAAGAAAGGTTAATATATGAATTTCATACTAGAATGAAAATAAATGGATTAAGGAATAGTTATATAAATATATGAGTTTCTGACTAGAATATTTTTTCTTAGAAATTTATCCTAAAGCTAATGTTGACAGCCTGGGTCAGTGTGCTGTTCTCTGGGAGCTAAGCAGGGAGGCTGTGGACCTGCAAGAGCTGTGGAGGCAACTAATTGTGCTCTGGGGGAGGAAGTTCATCAGAAAGTTGATTTTCTGGCTGTGATTCTTCAGCAAAAGCTACAAATTCAAGTTTTGTTTCACCTGAAATAGAAGAGAAAAAAGACACTTGTGTTTGGTGTAATCTGGCTTCTTGATACATTCTCTGGTGCACACAGATGTTTTTAAGATATCACATGATGCTTACAGAAGTTTAAATAGTTTTCAAAGTCTGGTCCTTAGAAAGGAACACCAGTCCTGCACCTTGATTTCAGGATCAGGGCATGGTGCACAGCAGCCTGAGCTGGGATATTTATTGCATTCCTTTCTTCTTGGATCATTTCGCCTTGCCTCCCTGTTTTTTTGAACATCCATCCTGGTGCTCTTGCCAAAGTTCCCCCAGCTGACTCTGTCCTTCTGTCCCCCAGCCTTTAACAATCTTGTGTAAGCCCATGCCCCGATGCTGATCCCGTGACTACAGGTCACAGTTACTGCCACTAACTGCTGTTTTCCCCAGTTCTATTCTCCTACTTCTCTAACCTCAACACCCAACTCGCTTTTCGGCCACATACACATCGCTCTGTGTTACTGTAGGGAAGGGAAGGCTGGTCTGTGATCCAGCAGGTCGCACAGCCCATCGGGGTGAAGGTGGTGACTGGCACATCATCGCTGAGCTCCGCACACCGCAGCGGACTGCGGGGAGAGGGGAAGGCAGCGGGAGAGCCGCAGTGGGCACGGTGCCCCCGGGGCACTGCTGGCGGTCGGTGCCCCCTCGCAGGGATGAGCCCCTCGGAGCCGGCAGCGGCTCTCCAGGGTGTTCCCCAGCCCAGCCAAAGGAGGAGTTCCATGTGCGGCTCGGACGTGCTACCTCGCTACTGCCTGCTGGTGATTACTTACCGCATTTTGGTTCTGCCAAACGATCAACGTTGTTGGGAATTGTTGCTATTTTATTTCATGAGATATAGGTCTAAATATTTGTCAGACTCGAGCTCCTTTGCTTAGACTATACCACTTGAGTAGGGAATATATTAATATTGCTAAGGCAGTTAAAATTCATAGTCCCGTCATTATCTGTCTTGTTTTCCAAAAGTGCATTCTGTGAAATACTTTCTTAGCAAAAAAAAAAAATCCTATGTTTCTATTTTTCACAATGATTATTTATAAGCAAGGGAGAGATTTCAAAATCCTGAAAATATTTTCAGTAAAAAAACTTTCAGCTAAAAACTTTGTGCATGTCAAGTGCTGCTACCCTTTGTATAGATCATTGAAAATTATTAGAACCAAGCGGGTAAAATGACTTAGTTTTCCTTCATATTTCTTTTTCTTGGGCTTAATAAAATTCTTGCAAAGCCTTTCCTTCCTTTCTTCCTCTCCTTGTCTCTCTGCCTCCCTTTCAGACCGCATTTGGTTATTCTAGCTTGATTGATACCTGAGCAAGTGAGAATTGGCTCTAATGAACTGCTAAGCATTTAACAGTGCCGTGGTATAGTGTAAAAAGAAGATGCAGACCCTGAAATGCAGGCAGGCAGATGCATACAAGTGGCTAAGGCTGAATGTGAATCGTCAACTTCGGGTTTTCTTGGATTTTATTTAGGGCTTACCCATGCATTTGTACCTTTCCAAACACATTTTGCTGGTAAGGAAACATACAAAAGAGGGTTGTGAAACGAAGTTTTGTTAGCAATATATGTTTAGGGGCTCAAGGGAGGTGGGGTATTTGGCCTAAAATTCCATTTTGGCAGCTTTTCTACATGTTATATGCATGGGTTTTGTTTTGTTCCTTTTGCACTGTGGGTTTCAAGACTCCAACCAATTAATTCTGGGAAAAAAGCTTAATGTAGGCTACTCCTCAAGAAGGGGTCTATTTTAACATTCAGTAAACAGATAATCCATTAGGACAACAATATACATTGTGGCAAGTGCTATCCTAGGTTTTTTTTTGTCAGCCCTTATTTATAGTCTTTTGATTTCACTTCCCTCCTGTGGTGCCGTTTCAATCATTCTCCCTCCAATCTTTGTTCCCGTATTCATTGCAGGCTGAAAACAAAGTAAGAAAGAAGCTCATACGTAGATTTCTATTCTTGGCCAGTTCTTCCTCTATAGCCAGAAGGCGGTTGTATTTGGTCACCCTTTCTCCCCGGGAAAGACCTCCCAGCTTGATAAACCTGGCACCCAGTCCAACGGCCTGAAATGAGAAAGTGCATTTTAAAACCCCATAGTTTGGGAAGTGAAGTCATTTTTTAATTATTAAACATGGTATCCTACGTCTAATTTAACACCCTCATCTTTCTACAGAGAAAAACCCTGCAATAAATGGAAATAAAATCTCTTAATGAAAGATTTGCCAGATGCAAACAATAATTTTCACTGGCATATGAAATGAAATTTTATTTGCAAATGTAGTTTTAGTACAAAAAGACTAAATATAATAGTGTTAAGAGTTTTTGCTAAAAATATTATTACTACACAGGAATGTTTTAAGTAACTCACAATTTTTTATAAACTAATGCAACCAAATAGATCATACACACTCTGGAATATACTCCCCACTTTGGCAAATTTCCTGCACATTCTCTTTAAACTCAAAGAATAACTCTGTGGGGAAAAAAAAACAACTCTCTAGAAAAAGCCCATTTTGTAAAACCTTGTTTCTTTCTGAAGCACAAAAAGGCCTTCTCCTTAAAAAATTGTACGTGTTAAAAGCAGTATTTTGGCAATTCTGCAGTTGAACAGCTTTCAATCCCTACCAGATCCACAAGGCTGTCATCAGAAGATTCTCCATCTGGGCTTCCTAATATGGTAATATGTCTCTGACCTATATATAACAGGAGTGAAAACCTCCATTAGTGTATATTTTATATACTCAACACAGAAACTGTTTGGACTTCTCATTCATTTTTTACCCTTGGGCTGTCTAAGCTTGAATACAGACAGGAGTAAACCAGTGAAACCCATTTCATAAAAATATAAGCTATATTAGTTTGCTGCATTAACATTATGCTTTATTTTCAGCATGGATAAGGGAATATCCTCTCTGAGTTTCTGTCTCTCGCTGATCTGTCTGATCAGGCTAGAAGGCTGTTCTATTTATTTTAAATGTACTCCTTTATATAGTAATGATTTTTCTTCACTATAAAAAAGAGTTTACAATCCTGATTGAATGAAATCTTTTAGTTGCTATTTACTTTCTTTGATATAGTGATTCTCGGTGTTTTTAAGGAATAGGGAAAGAACTTAGACGTATTAAATTTGTTCATCTATTCCTTGGGTATAAAAATGAGTAAAGAAAAAGTGATACAAAGAAAAATCTTTCACAGGAAATTGCACAAGTTCTTAGTACTGTTACCATGAAGGCTCAATAATTTGTAGTCAATAATCTGCATAAACCACAGTTTTAAACATTTTGAACTTTTTTGGATTTTTTAAATTAAAAATACTAGTAATAGTCAAAGTTAAGATTAATTGACCACATCTTTTTTATTTTCTTTAATTCTGATATCTGTGTAAAACTTATCTGTAGTGTCAAAGGGCACACACATTCAAAACATCCACAATGTATTAACTGACTATAGTTGAAGCCTTGAATGCAGTTTTAAGCCCCTGGACTGACATTTGTGAATCAAAACATGAATTTCAGGTTCTTCTGACAAATGTCTTCTAAATTAGAAGTGGCTATAATTAAATAAAGAGATGTAATCTTTACAGGTGTAGCTTATAGGGTTTGAAAGTCAGCCTTTCCCCCCCCTCTACTTACCATCAAGAATTCCAGTAAGTTCTATGAGATCTGATACCTTGGTTTGGTTAATATATTTTAGGACAACACCACTGCACATTGGTGTGTTTATGTTTTGGTCAATTTTAAGTTTGGAAATACATGTGGCAGCATCTTCAGCAATCAGGTAACATTTGGAACCAAGGGCAAAACATATGTTACTCCATTGTTCTCTGTCCTGCATAAAACAAATCAAGTAAATAACTAGAGTTTAAATACACTAAACTGAATGAAAACTCTGAGGAGGTAAAAATAATTTAAAAAAAATTAAATAAATTTGGGGTTAATCCTAAAGATATCCTTTATATAAAAATATTATATTTTATACTATATTTTAAATCTGTCTACCTAAGAAAAACATACCACTGGGATTTTCCTTGGATTTTAAGATTTTGTTTGAAAACATAAATGTTAATCTGGAATTAATCAACACTATTTGCATAAAATATAGTTTAAAATATTTCAAATTAAATTAACTGTGGGGGATTGCTATTTTGATTTCCTTCCTGAAATTTATTTAATTTTAATGGAATATGAAATAATTGTCTATTGTTTTAGTCAGATGTGTTAATATTTCAAGTGTCATAGTTATTAGAATATAAAATAATGCAACAGGAGACATAGACTCAATGACTTGTATCAGGACAGGATGATCAGAGCTGTAAGACTGACCCATAGGGAACAGCAGAATACAATGCTCTCTTTCCAGCAAAGCTCCATTTTTTAGGGTCTTTGTTTCTTGATTTTAATGCACTGTCCACATGGTACATGGTACAGGATAAATAAAGGACAAGGATATTTTAAAAATGAGAAAGAAGAAAATTATTATTTGATTGCTTTGTGTCCTCAAAATGCAAAGTTGAAAATATTATTTTTCTACTTCATAATTCTGTCAGTAGAAATTCTTAGTCTGTGTATCAGACAGACTTTTGTACCCATCTAGTTGTAATCTATATCAGGGTCCATTCCTGCACAGATTTCAAGCCTGTATGTAAGTGAAAATGAAGTTCTGGACACCTGAACAGATATTTAAACTTAAGCACTAAAGTGGTCTCGTATCTGCCAATGAATTATTGAGTCGATACAAGAGCTAATCCTCAACGTATCTGTGCCAAACATGGCACGGGGAAACTTTGTAGGTTTGCTAGGAGGAGAAGAAGCAGAGGAGCAGAGGCATTTTCCTTAATGGTTCTGTGATTCCAAATGTACTGCACTATCTGCAATTCTCCTGCAGACTTTCATAGTGCAAATATGTTTCTTCATAGGTTTCTCAAGGAAGTCTGTAGCCCCAGCAGGAGTGGGAAATAATCTGGTGTTTTGGAACATGGTAATTCAGAGAGTCAGATTGAAACAACACTGGGAGGCAAGGCTAACTAGAGGAAGGTAAGAGTAAATGCAGATATTTGAAAAATTAACTTTTAACATTCTAGTTAAGGGCAGAATCAGATGGATTTTGCAGTTCATCCATTTTAGAGTTATTGAGTCAGGCACTGGACAGAATTATGTCAGAAGTATAGAAGAATGTAGAGTTATTGTCAATAAATGACATGCAACTGAATTGTTAGACGCATTTTTTGTAGTGATATTTTTGTGCTTAAAACTCAAAACCCCAAAGTTTTGTACTCTGCATATTTTGAAAAAATGAGAAAAGATCAGTAATGTGCCACTGAACAGTATTACCAGTTTTTCATGGACTGCACTGTGGTATCTTACCTCTTTTCTTAAGGGATCTATTAATGCAATAATAAATGGGAATTTATCAATCAGTTCCCCATACATAGCAACCATTTCATCAGGGCTTTTGAAAGTTCCAGTGAGGATTTCATATTTTCCTTTGTCCTAGAAAGGCATAAAAGGAAGGTAAGAGCTTAAAAACCGGAGTACTAATGTAAGCAAACACATACTGTGATACTAATATCTTTATTAAGATATGTGTGTTCTTCAGGCAGGAGGCATTTACTCCTCTACTTCAATCTGTGTCTAAGTTGTTAGCACATTGTTACAGAAAACTGCCTAAAATGACAATGGGTTCCAGTGGGCTCATGCCAAACGATTTCACTGCCAAAACCAGAGACCTATTTCAGCATCTTCTAGGCAACACTGCCAGTTTTACACTACAATATCATAAAGCTAGCGATATTTGACATTTTCATTGAATCTCGTGTGCAAAAAAATCTCATTTTTCACTTACAAAAAAGATCTTTTATTTTGTCCTTGTTTTCATAACAAAAGTATTGTTGGGGAAACAAGTTCACCCTCAGTGCTCAAAACCAAGATACTGCCTTTCCTTGTCTCTTTCCCCTTTCAAAAAAACCCACAAAAACTAGTCTCATCATTCTGGGAATCACAAACTGCAGCCTAGGAGGAGTATTAAGGGCACACTGTCAAACTGTGCCAGGATACTCACTGCTTTAGTGACATTAACAGTTCAGTAACAGAAAGTTACAGAATTGCTGATAATTCAAGGGTTAAGATTTTGTACATTCTGTTATAAGATACAGACATCACAGGAGAGCAACTGCTTTCATGAAAGATATTGGTAATGGAAGCTTTGGCACTATAAAAAACCCAAATACACAAAATCTCATGAGCTATTAAGTGGAATAGGAAGTTTCTTTTTCTGCTTAGAAAAAAAACCTGATTGATCTTTGAACAAGGGGCAAGAACCTTAAGACTTCATCTGGAGATAAATAAATTGTGTCAAAAATATTAAAAAATGAAAATTAAAAAATGAATGATGAGGCACAATGAGATGAACATTAATGTGTGTACAAAATTACCATAGAAAAAATAAATGGAAATGTCAGGTTTGAAGTTTGAAGAAAACAACAGATGTAGTGTAATATAATGGGAAAATGAGCATCTAGTGGTGTTAAGGAATTACAGAAGTATACTTGTGTAAATAATTTCTTGTTCTTCATCTTTGAAATAATGGTGGATAGAATATAATTATTTCATTTATACTGTGTGGTGAAATTAAAAGAAAATCAACCAACCAACTAACTAACCAAACAAAGCAGGATTTGCTGCTTTATACTTTAATTCCAAACTGTCTGAGATGTAATGTGAAATGAAGCTGTTTTGTTAAACAGAGCATTCAGGAGGTGTTTACCCATTAAAGCAGTTTGCTATATTTGGTACAAACTGATCTGAAAAATTGTGTTAAATAAATAGAGAAAAGGAATAAACCTGGCTGATGCAGGCAGGCTTATACCATTTGAATGATTCAAGTGAAGCCATGGAAGTAACAGAAATTCCTGTAGTAGGACATGAGCTGTACAAGGGTCGGCCTTGGCCCAGTGAGCCTTATTCTCACAAGGTGTACCACCAGTATGTTGGTACTGGGAAGGAGGAATACACGTGTTCTCGCTGCTCCTGCTGTGTCAGGCTGCATGTCCCATCCCCTTCCACTCCCATGATATATCTGCCACACTTTTAGGACTGATTCAACCATGCAGACTGATTCAACCAAATGCAGAGGTAATTCTTTTTGTTTGCTTGATTGATACCTTAAAAATGGAGCTAGAAGCTTCTAGGTGAGTTTGCAATGCAATAATAGATAATGTTAACAAATAGCTACATTCCTTTTGAAACCCAAGAAAATAGATATTGAGAAATAACTTACATAATCCATTAATTCATGAGCAGCACAATTTATTGCTAAGTACACATCTGTTCCTAGCTCAAGACCTGTGTTGCTGCAAGCTGTTTGCATAACGAGTAGCAGTTGTTCTACATCATCATATCCTGTTGTTAGGCAACCTAAGTGTGATATTCTTTTTAAGAACTGTGGCTGAAAACAAAACAAAAAGAATCACTTAATTTACAAACATATATATAATATACATACCCATTATCATTTCACTCTGCATGTAATCTTCAAATTATAAATCTGTTCTCAAAAATTGCATTGGCAGCCTTAAGGACAATTCTCTAGGAAAGAGGGATAATCAGTTGCTAATGATTATCAGCTAACAGTCCTTGGAAATGTGCCTCATCATGTAGTTCTTCGTCCTGTATGGCCAGTACTGGTTTACAAGAAGATTTTAAAGGCACTCTTAACAACTTCTGAATTGTCACAAATGCTCTGGTGCTACTGACCACCCCTTTGCCAAAAACCGTATTTCCCTCTTTTAAACAGCTTGCAACTTTGATATTGACTCTATGGAGTGTTCAAGAAACCCTAGAATCTTCTAAGAATTCTGGAAGGAACAAACGTCAGAGAGGGGAAATACCTCTAGCCCAGCTAGGTGCAGTTATCTGCTTCAGGGACCACATTCCTGGAAACGTGCCACAAGCAGAGTTGTATTGAGCAAATATTTCACGTGTTCTTCTGTTGTCAGGTTTTTTGTAGGTTTTTGAAACAATGATTTTTAACTTTAAAGTCTGTGAATTTTGGATTATAAAGAATGACATTAAGTTGCCCAGAAAGCAGCAGGATACAATTCTGGGTTAGACTGGAGAGATCAATTGGAAGGCATCAGTTTTGACAAGAGCTAGAGAACTAACTACAGACAGAACAGATGCTTAGCTACAAAGGATATATGAATGTTTCTTCACATAAAAATAGGAAAGAAAACATAGGTCAAATTGTTACGAGACTATTTTGTAGCAACATGCAAGACAATCTGACTTGTTGCTTTTGGAGCACTAAGCTGCAGGAACAGACAGCAAGAAATGCTGCAGTCTTCCTGTAATTAACGTCAGGTAGAGGTTGAGTCTGCAGTTTCATGTGATTTTCAAGGTATCCATATGTTATGCCTTGTTACATTCCACTAAAAGCATTGTTTCTCTTTATAAAAACATTTTTCTCTATCTAGTATTTACTTCTATAACCTAAATAAGTTCTTCTTCACTGCCTACTTTGTCATTTTTCCTTTTTTTTTCTCCCCATAAAAGTTAAAACTAAACCAGTGCTTTTATCAGTTTAAAATTCAGTTTAATTACTACCTCCTTTAGTATTCCTTTGTTGAAATTAATGGATTTTTTTTTCAGAGAATCTAAAGCATTTTTGCCTTGTGTATATCTTATGGAATTATTCTAACTAAGGTCAGCAGCTTAATGAAGAAGAATTTTGTGTTGTGTAAGCAAGAATGAAATAGAAAAACTTTTGTTCATCCTTTCTTTTGTATACTCCACAACAGTGACAATTCTCACTTGATAATATTTTAATCATCTCAGATTGGAGAGAAAACCTGCATGGCATTTCCATCCCATGATTTGGAAAACTCATCTGTAAACCACAGATTTGAAGTGATAAAAAAAGATAATTTGAGTCATATAAAATAATGTCCTGTATTCTATTGTGAGTGTTGCCCTTTAGCTACTGATTTGTATCTGCCATTATCTGTAACCTCAGACTGGAACTGGGAATTGGAGGCAGCACAATTAAGAGGGGAGTTAGTCTCCCTCCCAGGGTTAGGAAACAGCACAATATGCAGGTCTTACAGGTAGTGGTGTTATGGCCTTCATAATCAAAAGGGCATGTTTGTTTCTCTGCTGATGCTACAGGCTTGCAAAGTGCTCATTTGGATAATTTACAAGGATTTCTATATAAGAAAAATTACCAGATGCCAGAAAAATTTCCCCTATTTCTGCTATTGTTCCACAGGAAGGGAAAGTATAGTCAGAAGGATCTAAATTATTATGTAAGATATGAGCCTTTGGAATATTTAGGTCTTGCCTTGACCTTTCCAAAATGGTGATGTAGATTAATGCTTCATTTCTTAAGAATATTTTGGTTCCCTGCTGTTGTTAATACCTTTTTGAAGGCTTAAAATGAAAATCTCTTTTCTTACCAGACCTTTCTTCTCTGAATTTTGTGCTCTTCCTTTTTTACTGTCTGCTGGTTGAGGACCAGGCTGTTGAGGGTAAAAGAAGAAAGAAATCAATACCATGGAAAAATACAAAGATGACAGAAAGACCTCAGGAAAAAAAAAAAAAAGAAAAAAAAAAGATTGACTGAATTTTGGTCTAAAGAGACTACAAATATTTATGCTAGGGAATAACTCCTATTTTGTCTTAAATACTATCAGCAACTATCCAGTTTTATTTTGTGCTGGTGACTCATTTAAAATGTTTATTTCTATGTGAGCATCAGTCCAACCATCATTTGTTTTTCAAAATATTCTCATCCAGCCCATCAAAAATACAAAGAATCTCAGAAATGAGAATCTAGGCTCAGTACTTGGAGAAACCAAACAACCTCGCTTTCCAAGAAGCGTATGCACACACCAAGACTGATATACTGCTACAGTAAAAGTACCTTAAATAAAACATGTTGTGTGTGAAAGGCATAGCAAGATCAGAACTATATATATTGTATATTCATTCTGATATGATTCACTCCCAGTATATTTCTTCAGGTAAACAGAAAGTCTTACTATGCTTAGAACAATGTTTTATTCTATATTTTCTAATGTAGTATCACCAAATGGCCAATGTTTTATTCATCTGTCAGAGAAACACATCTTCTGTTCTCTGTCATGAACTATAAAGGCTATGTGTTTTATGTTTATGTTTAAAAGGACAGTAGTAGCAGATCAAATGAAGTATATCACTTTATTAGTACACATTTTTATT
The DNA here is from genome assembly GCA_035041135.1 of Platyrinchus mystaceus. NCBI lineage: Eukaryota > Metazoa > Chordata > Aves > Passeriformes > Tyrannidae > Platyrinchus > Platyrinchus mystaceus. The sequence goes on along the minus strand of JAWWLV010000180.1, from coordinate 29,199,039 downwards.
GTACCATTTTGCCTGGAGACTCCAACAGTCTTGTCATTTCCTTCTGAATATGCAGAACTCTTTCTATGCCCTGAAATTTAACAACAATTAAGTTAAACAAAAATAAAGTTATATTATTTCATTTTAGATGCTTAAATCGGAAAACACTTATTCTAAATACAAATCTTAATATACAGTCTTAAAAAAAAACCAAAACCAACTATTACAGACTCCTTAACACAATCTCTCCACCCACAAAATGCAACCAAGTGCGCAATCATAAAGGGTTAGTAGCAGTGGAATGAACAGGAATATTTGATCATGCTGCTGAATGGAATGGCAAGAAAAGCAGTCTCTTTCCCAAAAGTAGCCCTTCTCAAATCTAACAAGTAAAGAGCATCCAGGTCTGCATAATATCCAAGAACTGAGAAGATGATAATCCCTGTTCACAACTGTGACTCTAAGACTTCCTAACTGGAAACTCTGAGAAGATTGAATGCATTTACTTCAGAATATTTCCAGGAAGCACAAAAAAAAATCTCTTTCTTATTTTTAAACAGTGGGGAACACTCCAGTTAAATTAATCCATTGTTTTTAATGCAAGACTCATTTTCCTTATCAGCTGAGTTAGTAAAATTCAGTAAAACTAGTAAAACTTGGTAAATCACAGTTGAGATTTCCTCAAACTGTGCCAGTAAAGAAATACTGAAGGGGGCAGAAGTCAGTCACAGCTGACAACACATCCACACAGGAGGAACAGGCTGTTTTGCACTGCAGCAAACAGCTTGTTACCCTCCCATGAGCGCTAGGAGGCATTTTGGCTTTGAATGGCATAGAATTAGCAACCTTATTAACAGCTCTTGGTGACAATTCGAAAAAGTTAAAGGAAAAGCAAAAAGAAAATCGAGCTCAACTATTTGTTCAGGTCACCAGCATACACAGTAGAAATCACAGCCCTAATGCAGGCATCTCATGCCAGTATATTCTTTAATACAACACATCGCTAAAGAAAAAGAGAGGGTTGATCCCATCTGTCTCACCCATCCTTCGTGCTCTTTGTACTCCTATCTTCACAATTTCATTTTAAAGCAACTTATTCCCACATATTTTATGCTTTCCTGTGAATCTGTTGAGTTTTGTTTTGTATATCAGCTGATACTATTTATAACCTACTAATGTAAAATCACATCCTAAACTCTTGTTCTGTAACACTATTCTCTAACATCTTCTTCAATCCACTGATTTTTACCTCTGTACTAACATACATTTTTAACTTGAAATCTTTCTGGTTTTTGTTTTAAATCTTCATCTTTTTGCTTAATTTAATATTATTGGCGCTAGAATTCTGCAAATTTGACAAATTTAGCATTTGTTAAAACTTTGGCCTTGCAAGCAACCAAAAAATAAAAAAATACAGTTTGTAAGGACTATATTGAAAAGACCTATATATTAATGTACGTACATAGTTAGTATGGTGTCTGTAGAACACATAAAGAAACAAAAATGAACAGTACCTGTTTGATTGACAACTGAACTGGTGGTATAAGCATAACTTCTTTCACTAATTTCAGCTTTGAAGGTGAAATTTTTTCACAGTTCAGCAGAGTAACCATTGGGAGTGGCAGAGTAATTTCTTCAGGTGACTCCTGAAATTGGGAGTACCAGGTGAAAATAAAAATGTAAAAATCAGAATAATTTCTTATATATTTGAATTATGGCATGCGGTTCAAAGACTGCTACAGGTAATGGCGTTAAGGGTGTATTCTATGATATAAATTTAATGAGACTGTCATGAGGCACTGCTGGCTTGAGAATTCTACAATAACTATGATAACTGGGATAAAAGAAACAAAATGGCAAAAGCCACACGTACCTGATCATGTTTCAGCAGTGCAATATGTGAGTACAACGGGATATGGCTGATGGTGGCACCAGCCTTTGCTATGGCAAGGGATGTTCCCCCAATGGCCAAGCTGCCATGAAGCACCGGTTCAGCAGGTTCTGCAGGTGGGATGGGTCTCTCTGCCACTGACAACTTCTTTCCTACAAGACAGAGAGTAGCAGCTAAGTATTTTCTTGTTTTTAAACGTATGCTTCTGTATCACAGTTATATGAGTAAATACGATATTGTCATTTCAGTGTGTACTCAATGTATTAAAAAATAATAACTTATTTTTTTGAAACTTCATCTTGCCAGGTGTAATATATGGAATGACCTTACAAGTAAGCAAAGTATCTGTCCTCACTCTGGTTTCAAATGCATTTCAAATCTGTTTCTTTTGGAGATCTTTCAGGCACTGAAATCTGTATTTTTATTTATCTCTGTTTACATCCAATAACATTATACAATTTTTCAGGTTCCTTTCAAAAGCATGTTTTCAGTCTTCTTTATTGTGCTCCCTCAATTCTCAGCTTTTGCATAACAACTTGGAAGACTACATTATAACCTGATTGGGAGTATGCATACTTGATTTCTTGTAATAATGACTGTGAAAAAAAATTAGGCCTTTTTCAGCTGGAATTTTCAAAGAGAAAACAGATCTTTTAAATATTACACATCCATAGTCTTATTATATTTTCATAAGAATTTATTTCCCTTTCAGATACAGTAACTTTTTCTAAAATGCTTAAAACAAAGCAGTTCTCACCATCATATTTATTGCCTACATGTTCTTACATGAACATGTACAGTGAGCACCTACGTGAAACTGCAATAAGTGGTCTGATTCCCAAGTAAACCTATTTCCTTTGGATCGTAATAGGAGCGTCATACAAATTCTGATTTCAATAAAATATAAATACTACAGCATACAACTGGTATTTTAGGAGAAAATGTTCTTAATAGGTCCTTAATTGGATATGCAGATTAGATTATACATCTTTGCATACTATACGCAGATTCGATACCTTTTACATTGAAAATGAAGTGCTATACACACAGACATCAGCAACTCAGTGCTGAGCAACTCTGACACAGGGCAGAGTTTTTCAGAGACCCTTCACCCTACGCTACTTTGTAACTGGCATAAACCACAACATAGATGTTCCTTCTGAAAGCATCTGCTGGAAGTCACCATCTGTTAGTGGTCTCCTGTAACAACAAGTAGCTTAATGATCATTGGCTCCAAATAGTCAGGCACTGATTCTAATAATAATTTGACAGTCAATGTCATAATTAGTGAAAACAAGTAATATATGTATCAACAGAAGCTTGACTGAAAGTGTAATAATCACCAGGATGATATGTGGGTGAACCCGACAACCACAGAAGTTACATTTCAGGTCAAAGATGAACTTACTGTGAACACAACTAACATATGAATTGGGAGGTTTTACTGATAGTATATGATAGTTGCAACCAAAGTGATAAGAAATAATAATATGCCAACATTTTCTGCCGTTACAGTAAATGACAACAAGCCTTTTTTTTTTTTCTGAGTTTAATGCATAAATGGAGATAACATATGGTGCTTTCCTCCTTTAGGTTGTTTGGGGGGGGTTTTTGGCCACGTATTTTTACCTTCTTTTTCTAGTCTCACACCATTTTTTCCTTTAGTAGGATTGCTTTCTTACTTCTTTTCACTCTATACTGCCCCCCATTGCCAACTCATCCCCTTCCTTCTCTTTTGCTTTTCACTGCATTTCCTTCTTTTCTCAGTGTTAGAAGAAAACTTTCCTTCCTCCCTCTTTCAATTGTTTTCAACTTTTATCTTAATTCTATTTCCATTTTCCTGCTCAGTTCTGTGATTCCCTTTTCTTTCCTTATTATTTTCATTTTTATTCTTCATTTGCATCCTCCTCCATTCCTCACTCTGAAGAGTAATAACCTCCTGTCTAAGCCAACTGTAAAACAAAGGCAGAAATTCTGTTCAGCCAATGCATGTGAATGATGAGAAAACTGTATTTTCCCCTCCCTCATTTTGCTGCATAAACTGCTGTGATCAAAAAGGTCAGGAGAGAGTAACCAAACCCTTCAAACATGAGACAGTGTGTCATGTGTTCTGAAGTATCCCATGTCCACAGAATACATCAGAAAGTATTTTAGGACGTTTATCAATATCTGTATTGCAGAAAACATTAAAATCAAATAAATGAAAACCTGCTTTTGCTGCCTTTTTTTTCCCAGGTGGTGATGCTGGGGATGGAGTGGGTGGAGTAAGGGCAAGAGTGGCTTCTGCTTCTTCTTCTTCTTCTTCTACTTGCTTTTGAATTTTCTTTTTTTCTTCTACCTTGTTTGTAAAGTATTCACTGAGGGAAGAGGCATAAAAATTACTGGCTTAAGATATTGTTATACATGTGACAAGTAGACACACACAATACAAGCTAAAGAACATGCTAGGAGGTGGTTAAGTGCATCTTTTTGAGCTTCTGCCATTGGTTCACTTTGTGAAGCTGAAGAAGTCAATACATTTATTATATCATTATTTTTTGGTAGTCATCTGCAGCATTGGTTAAACAAAAAGAACCACAAGCAAGTATCACAAACCTTAACACATGCTTTTTAAATCACACTGGGTTGAAAATCAGCTCTGAGCAGACAATCTCAGCCTGAAAGATGTATTTGCTTTGCAGGGGTAGTAACAGATCCTTGTATAACTTGGTGACATACAACAGCCTGGCCGAGGTTGCTAATCCAAGAGGTCAGTTGTACACTGGTTACCCAAGTGGCTGCAAACTAAGAGGTGGCTGAATTTCAATTACATGCATGAACTGGAAACTTTATCCATGGGTCACAGACAGTAAATTCAGGCAAACTATGTAAGATACGTAAAGTAGTGTAAACAGTGCATTAAAATCTTATTTACACTCGCTTTCCAATTGAGTCCTTATTCCCTTTATCAAGGTTTTCCCAAAGCTAGTCCATGTGGAGGCAATTAGGTCTGTTCAATACAGTCAGTGTTCAGTGTGGCAGCCCAACCTCTATGCTTTCAGCAAAGTGTCATTTCCCTCAAGGATGCAGCTGAAAGGAGCATTTCCAACTCCAGAAGAGAACGTGAGGCCAAATTACTGCTTCCAGGGTGAAGAAAGCCATACTGTTGCCAGGTGGCTTCTTCTAAGTGTACTTTAAAAACACATTCAGATACATCTGTGATACTTTCACCTTATTGGTTTTTTTCTTATAAAAGCCAGACGTATTTCTCTGAATTGATAAATATGGCTGTTGTTTTTTACTTTGGGATGCTCCCAAGAAGAAATATTTGTATGAAAAAACAAACATGGATGTTTACTAAAGAAACTGTATTTCCAAAGAAACTAATTACCCTGAGTAAGAAGCCTTCTGGAGTAGCTTGCTCAGAAAGAAGGCTCCACCAGGACCTGAAAGCTATACACATATACAAGTTTTTGTGGATTAGCTCAATGCAGCAGACTCACACCCAGGCCATTTGCACCACTTACCTTCTGCAGTACCATAAACAGAAAAAGTGGAGTTGCAGTTTGAAAAAACCTCCCTACTATTAAACTGGCACTGAATGAATTTCTTAAATGTTGCCTTTGACTCATGAACGTGTTCAGGCTTTTTTTTCTTAGAGACCCTTATTTTTGTATCCCATGGATGAAACCTTGTAAAAACCAGCATGATTTTCATATCAAAATTATGAAACAAGCAGACAATAATATAGTGCATGGATCTGGGACATACATTACCACCTAAAAATATAAAAAATAATAGTAGAAAACACTAAATATTCTATATGCTTTCCATTAACAGTACAAAAAATATAAATCACACATATAAATTATACTATAAATAAAAATTAGATACACAAATCATATTATATAAAAATATAAATTGTACTTTATATAAATTATTTGTATATTTCAAATGCATTAATTTGTGTAATATGCAAGACGTACCCAAGCATCTTATCAACTTGACACTGGTTAGTAGGCTCCAAGTCCCTCAGCATTGTGTTGAGTGACTCATTGACCCATTCCACAGCAGTATTAACAGAGTCATTTCTTTCTTCTTCATCAGCTTCAATTGTTTCACGTAAAGCATTTTCAGGTATTTGAGAATGGCAAGACATTACAGTGGAACAAATCCTCTGCATAAATAATAATTAAAAAAACCCCCAGTGTATAAAGGTTTTAAACACTATTTAATTTTTAACTTGGAAATGTCATTTGAGAGACTAAGAAGTATATGTCCTTACCAGCTCTACAAGTACATATCTCCAAATCTACTGTTTGCTCCACTTATCTTTTTTCATCCTGCACTTTCTTTCTAGCCTCTTAAACCTTGGTAATCACAGACATTATTCAAGTTTTTTGACCTAAATTATAACTATGTAGACAAAAACCTTCTGACAGATCTCTTTATATATATATATATATATATATAATGCTATCAGAATAGAATGGAGTTATTTTAAGGACCATAGTCATTAGGACATCTTTTATTGAAGTTGTTTGTAGCCTGTTGTACCATGATTCATCGGCATTCATGCTTAATGCTATCCCTCATGGTCAGTTACTTTTGTCTTACTCAGATAATTTAAGCTCATCTTTCTGTACTGATGAAGAATAAATGATATTAAAAGAATTCACTTAAGACATCATTTACAAATTTCACAGAGTTGCCTGCATTAATTTATACACTGTGAATACCTGTGAAGCTACATTTAATTCAAGAAAGAAGGGAACATAGTTTAACTGAGGGAAAGTAGAAATAATTACTCCAAAATAGCTAGAGCTGCAAAGACAGTAACTTGAATATTTCAGGTTGGGGGAAAGATGCACCATCAATTTTTCATTGCAGGTGCTGGAGTGATATGTTTGACTTAACTATCACCCATTAGTGATAGTTAACCATCAACCTATTAGCTCAGTGTAAAAAAAGTGCCTCACTTGTACTGAGCTTTTCACCTGTGCTGTATTTTTCTGAAAGACTGTCACACAAAGAGAAATATAAGGATATGAAAATTAAAGAAAAAGGTAAAAGGAAAATGAACTTATAAGGCTAGTATGGGGTGTAAGGAAAAGCCACATGAAGACAGACAAAATCTTAATATACAAAGATGCACTCACATCCCACTCATAAAATATTGTCTAATTCATGGAAAATAAAGTTTTCATAGTTGCTGCCACTGTCTAACTTTTCAGGACACAATTTTTTTCTAAGTTACAATACTCAGCTCTTGAGTCACAGGGATTTATATCTCCTCATAAAGATGGAAAATAAAATGTTCCTTAGGATGTGAGAATAGTATCTCTTCCTGATATTGTCCTATTAAAAGAAATAAAACAGGAAAAAACAGCTCATACCTGTTCATAGTTTTTAACTGTACAGTATATTTCCACTTCTAATGTTGGCTGACCAACTCCATCAAGAACTTTTCTTCCAACTAATTTGCATATTATTGGAGCTTTTGAATATTTAGAAAGGTAGTTAGCCTTAAACGAAAGAGAAAGAACTTCATTAAAAGTTCATAAAACTTCACCAATTGCCAGGAAAAGAGGTTTTTATTCCATGAAATATATTTCAATCAAATCCACCACTGAACAAATCCATTATGGCTCCCTTCCAACTCACCATATTCTATGATTCTATCATTTATATGTTACAGCAAGTTTTGAGCCCTGTGAGAAAGGTAAAAACTGAGATTTCTGGTAGGCAGTTCACTTTCTTCTTCCAACATGGTCTTCAATGGGCCTCATGAACTGTCATAATCCAATATATTTGCATCTCTGTCCAGAGTTAATATAATGTTGCTCTAGCAAATGGATTAAGTTGCTACCTGAGGTTTACCACATACTTCCTTACTAGTTTCATTACTTAGTCTGGTATTGGAGAGTCAACAAACCATGACTTACCAAATGGGAAAAATAGGAAACTCTTATAGCTACATAGAAGAGGAACATGTCAACAACCAGGCAGAGCAAGAAAAGGTGTTACCAGTTCTAGTCCCTTCCACTGGCGATGGCAAAATATTGGGAGATGGGAAATAGTATAAGATGGAATGAAATTTCAATTCCACCGACTCTTTCCCACTAAACAACACACTAGAAATAATTTTTTCAAGAGTTGCTCACTATTACAGCTTTGACAATTCTTGTATCGCCACTAATTGGGGTTTCACTAGGAGTACTGTCAACAATATTTGGCCAACTGGGAACACATAAAATGGGTCTGACCTCGACACTGAGGGCCCATTTGCCTTTCATGAACAGCTGTAATGTGAATAGCACCCAGTCTCTTGTCACCGCTGGCCCAGGAGGGACACCACTCTGCTGAGCAGCGGTTTTATTAGCAATGTCCGTTTGTGCCCTCCCACTTTGTTTTCGTATCGAGACAAGCAACCAGCAGAGGAAAAAAGCCAGGCTGCTGCTTGGCCCAGCGTCACAGTGCCACTGACCACAAACACCGAAACACCGCAGTCAGGGGGGAACCACTTAATTATCTCAGAGACATCGAGCTCCTCGCTGCCCCCCTTTCCGGAGGACAGGGACGGCGGGGAGGGGGTCGGGCACTGCGGGCAACCTCACACGGCCCCCCGCACGCCCCTCGCCCTGACGCGGGGCCGGGACAGCCCCCCGGCCTCCTCCAGGCGCTGCCCCTCCCCGCGCTACCAGCTCCCCGTAGAGATCCCCGGGGCGCAGCGGGAACAGGGCGTTCAGCGCGTCCTCCATGCGCTCCGGCACTCGCTGCCCTCGGTAGTACTCGGCTGCCTCCCGCCGCCGCTCCCGCCTCCCGCTCGCCTCCATGGCGGGGCCGCCGCCGCTGCCGGGCAACGCGCTGGGGACCGCCGCCGCTTCCTTCCCTCCCTCCCGCCGGTCCCTCAGGGCGCCAGCGGCCCCTCAGAGGGGGCCGGGCTTCGGTTCGCCTTGGTCCGCTTTGCTTCCTCGGCACCGTGCGGTGCTCGCGCTTCCCTCAGAGCCCGGTTAGGGCCTTCCAAGGATGCTGCACTCGATTTAAAAGGGCTCCATGCAACAAAACTGTATAAAATTATTGTCCTGAAAGAGAGACGGGTTATGGTTTGGGAAATATCTAACGCTGCCAAACGCCTCAGTAACTCGTGCGTTTTAAAGCTCTTTACTTTCAATGAAAAGAAACATTTCCCAGTCTAAATGCTCTTTTTTTTTTTCTTTTTTAAAGTCTGCAATTTCCTACAAAACTTCCACTTTATTACATTGTTCATCGGTAATTTTGTTGGAGTAACTGAAAATGGAGATACTTAGAAAGCTGTTAGCTGCACACTTCCCCAGCTCTAAAATCAATAGTGTGGACCTTTGCTCATTGTGTGCTCACTTCTCCAGGTGGGGTGATAATGAAGAAAAATCCCTGCAGAATCATTTTCTTCTCCTTTAATATCCTTCAGAAATAGTACAGTACCTTTCCAGAGAGTTAAACCCTCTTTTCCTCAGGAGTTTCTAAACTGACACTACCCCTTCCTTTGAGGACAGTGGGCAGCAAGTACCTCATTAGATTTTCTTCAGAAGGAGTTAGTGTGGTGGGTGGCTACCCTTTGAGCTCAGGAGGGGCTTGTGCGGTCGGAGGGCTGGGTGGCAGTAGTCAGTAGTGCCAGATCTGTGTCACATGCACAGGCTTGCCTCAGAAAGCTCCAGTTTAATTAATAGTCCTGGTAGAGCAGACCTCTAGAGGTGACAGTGCTGTTGTGGCGCTCCGTGAATACGATCACACACTAAGTGATGCAACCCATCAGGAGAGCTGTACCTTCTGATACATTTCAAGGGCCTCTAGATCAGTTTGCCTCCTTTTGCCTTCTAAAGGGCTCCAAATAAAATGCATTGTGAAGGAACATGGTGGTGATAAGACAAAGACCAGGGAAAATGTTGGCCATCTCTGGAAGGAAACAGCAGAACTGGTTGCCCAGGATATGGAGGAGGCTGTTTTTTTTGCCTCTGTGTTCACTGGCAAGTGCCCAAGCTGCACCACCCAAGTTGCAAAAGGAAAAGTCAGGGACTGAGAGAATGAAAACCGGCCACTTTAATAGACGTTCAAGAACATCTAAGGAACCTGCAGGTGCACAAGTGCATGGGACCTGATGAAATGCATCTGTGAGTCCTGAGGGAACCTATGGATCAAGTAGCTAAGCCACTATCAATCATATTTGAGAAGTCATGCAGTGTGGTGAAGTTCTGACTGCAAAAGGGGAAATGTAACCCCCATTTTCAAAAAGGGAAATAAGGAAGACCCAGGGAACTACAGGCCACTCAGCTCCACATTGGTGCTTGGCAAGGTCATGGAGCAGATTCTTCTGGAAACTATGCTAAGGCATGTGGAAAATAAGGGGTGACTGATGACAGCCAGCACAGCTTCACTAAGGGCAAGTCGTGCCTAACTAATTTGGTGGCCTTCTACAATAGGGTAACAGTGTTGATGGATAAGGAAGAGGACTGATGTCATCTGCCTGGACTTGGGAAAACATTTGACACTGCCCACACTGGCATTCTTATCTCTAAACTGGAGAGATATGGATTTGAGGGATGGACTCCTTGGTGGGTAAGGAATTGGCTGGATGGGCACACTGGAAGGGTTGTGGTCAACAGCTCAATGCCCGAGTGGAGAGCAGAGATGAGCAGCATCCTCAGGGGTCAGTGCAAGGACTAGTGCTGTTTAACATCTTTGTTGGTGACATGGACAGTGGGACTGAGGCTCCCTCAGCAAGTTTGCTTATGACACCAAGCTGTGTGGAGCAATCAACACACTGGAGGGAAGGGATGACATCCAGAAAGACCTGGACAGACTTCAGAGATGCACCAACCTAATGAAGTTCCACAAGGCCAAGTGCAAGGTCCTGCATCTGGGTTGGGGCAGTCCCAAGCACAAGTACAGGCTGGGCAGGAATGCATTGAGAGCAGCCCTGAGGAGAAGAACTTGGGGGTATTGGTGGATGAGAAGCTCAAGACAAGCTGGCAATGTGCACGCACAGCCCAGAAAGCCAACCATATCCTGGGCTGCACCAAAATAAACGTGACTAGCAGGTTGAGGGAGTTGATTCTCTCTCTTAACTCCATTTTTGTGAGATCCTACGTGGAACACTACATCCAGGTCTGGGGGCCTCACCATGAGAAGGATGTGGGCCTTCTTGAAAGGGGTTCAGAGGAGGGCAATGAAGACACTGAGAGGGCTAGAGTGCCTCTGCTATGGAGACAGGCTGAGAGAGCTGGATCTTTTCAGCCTGGAGAAAAGAAGACTCCAGGGAAACTGTAGAGCCCCTTCCAATACTTAAAGGGGACCCCCACAAGAATGACAGAGAGGTACAAGTGCATGTAGTGATGGGACAAAGGGTAATGGCTTTGAACTGAAAGAGGGTAGATTTAGATTAGATATTAGGAAGAAATTCTTTATTGTGAGGCAATGGCATGGATTACCCAGAAAAGCTGTGGATGCCCCATCCCTGGAAGAAAAGAAACTTGCGAGCTTTGCCTTTAGCAAAGCAATGAGCTGAAGCAGATTGATACTCAGGTTATTTAATAACCCTGGACTCCTGTTTTCTAATAAACTCATTGAAATACTAGTAGGGATTCCCCCAAGTATTTATCATTTTTGGTTCATGATCAAGTGAACACTACGTGAATTATCTGTATGGCCATGTAATTTCCATTAACAGTAATTGTAAGAATGTAGAAAGAGGATGGCTTATCCTGTGATCCTTCCTATTACAAAGTAGTTAACTGATTAAGGTTAGGATACTGCAAGCCACTTCATACCATCAGTGAACTCTCTGCAACCCCATTATCTTCATTAGGCTTGTGTAGGTGTAATTAATTGGTGTTTAGTTACCAGTTGTGTTGAATGAAAAGAATTTAGTTCTATTTCTCTTAGTTTTATTGGCCCCATGGTGCTAACAGGCTAAAGTGTAATTAAAAACTCTCTAATCAAAGTATATGTAGGAAGAGCCAAGAAACAAACACAGTGAGGAAAAGCCCATGATTGGTGTAACTCTGGCCTTTGAAAAATGAAGATGCTTCACTTATATTAACAGGTAAATTAAAAATGTACAAAAATGTATAAGATTGCAATCAGAACATTTCTAGGGGTTTGTTTTGATGTCTTCTCAACAGATTTTCCCCCAAGTCTTTTAGATTGCATAGTATTTTGGGTGCAGAGATAAATGGGTCTCATGTTTCTTTTGAGAGCAACTGTACATAATTTTTTTTCACCTCTTGCCTTTTCTATAACTCTTGTGCCAAAATTTAAACTAGGATCAGCTTTTTCTCATTTATGATACTGTATTGTGTGCATTCCTTTTGTCACATGTATCTCCTTTGAGTATGTGAATATGTGATGCTAATCTGGCATGCTTAAGCGTCACATGAAGGATTTGCTTTTTGCTGTTCTAAAATGCTGCTTTAAAGATATAAACTTGACCCTTAAATCATGGTCTCACTGCCATCTCTGTTCTTGTAGGATTTCACAGAAGAGAACTGTGTGTTTATTCCACTGACAGGGAAGTCAACTCTAAGTATATAAAACCTGCACATTTCCAATAAAATCAGGATTGTCTTTTTAGCTTGGTGATACAAGTACTCTTGTACAGGTACAGTACTGCTTTTGAGGCATTTTAATGTCCTAAATAAAAATGAATTTTTTTTTCTTTTATACCTAAAATGCATCTGTAGTATTTCTTTTAATTTTTAATATTTTGTGTTCTATAAAGAATAGACTCCAGTAACAAAGCTAAATATGTGTGTAAGAGTAAACAAAAGATTCTGTCCTTGGACGTGGCTAAACGCATTTAGACTGGACTTTGAGTCTAGATAAAAAACTTCAAAGAACTTTAGTAATATATATACTGCATATTTGGAAATTTCTAATAATTAGTCAAGTCTTTCCCCCCCTCCTCCCCCCCACTATTATTTTAATTTCCGGAGTATTCATATGAGAGTTCATTTGCCTTGAGTAATCATTCTCTGCTCCAGTGGTTCCTTCAAGTTGAGGGGGTTTTAGTACTAATTTCTTTCTAAAGTTTGGGGATTCTTCCTGTGGGTCTGTTCAGCTCCTGCTGTGCGAGGGTGAGCCTGGCCTTCTCCAAAGGAGCCTGCTGAACTGCAGTGTGAGAGCTCAGAGGCTTTGATTTATCACTCTAAAGGTGATTTGGAACACACGCTATTTAAAGACAAATTTTTGAGCTGGCAGAATTACCCTCAACTTTCTGTGATACAAGTGGGTGTTTACATCTTTTTAATGTAGTGCACATGAATGCTAGGCTTCTTCTTGGATATCAGGAATTTGCTACATGATTTCATGCATTTTGAAGTAACTGTTACGCGCTTTAAGGCATTATTAAAACCTACCTAGTTCAAGGACTGTGACATGATGGATTACAGGGATTTTTCTGTGTGCATTGTCAATATCATACTCTGAAATGTTAACACACAAATATATTCAGAGTCTGAATGTTACCAGTCTCCGTGAAATTCATATTAAATATTTTCTACGGCATGAAAATGTGTGCTCATACATCAGTTACTGCATATGAGGTATTGACTTAATTTCAAAGAGGATGTAGCAACATGGCCATAATACATTTGCAATTTATACAAACCAGCAATCAAACTTGCAGATGAACAGAGTTAGAAAAGTCAGAACAGGTACTTCAGTTTTCTAGTTCTGAGGCTAGATAATTACTAATAAAGCAAAACTTACTTTTGCATAAATCAGCAGAGTTTATTCTTGTTTGTCATCACTTTTCATGGTCAGAGTAGCTTTCTCAGTGTTCTAGTTTGAACCTGTAGTTCAAACAGCAGACAGAAAATGTATTAGAATGGAATTACTCTTTTCTACCTGTCTGTTGAAAGAAGATAACTTTCTGAAAAGAATAACTTCATACCTTTGATGCTTCAAAGGTTCTGAGCATTAAAGCACCTTTTTTTCTTTTTTTGTAAAAAAATCCATCCATTACTCTCACTATAAAGAATTTTGCATAAGGGGTTTTTTTTAATGCAAATTTTTTTAGCTTCACCCCTCAGGCTTTGCATCTTCTTCTTTTACATTGGACTAGGAACCTAAATTTGCTCAAGTATTTGAGAGCAATACTTCCAGTTCCAAATACAGAAGCTTTTGGGAGGTTTGGAAGCAATCTGTAAGTTATGTTACTGGTTAGCAGAGCAAAGGCTTGCATAATGAGAAGTGAATCCTGACTAGTGCAGATGGACTGCTGACCTGGACGGTACTTGGAAAATAAAGTTTGAAATCTGAGTTAGCTACAAGTATGTAATAGTTGAAGTGAACGTCCCAACGAGTGAGAAATAGTGTTAACTGAGTTCTCAAGTCCTGTAACCTGTGGGCAGATTTTAACAGAAGCCTTTGTATTTCTCTCTAGGAAAAGTGAAGCTGATAGCAGAGTGTTTTAAGGAGTCCAAGTAAAAAGGTAATTTTTGCTTTATTTTACTCTAGACAATTGGGGCATTCCTGCATCCTGTGGGTTGTTTTTTTCTTGGTTTTTTTTTTGTGTGTGTGTTTTTGTTTGTTTGTTTGTTTTGGGGTTTTGTTTGGTTTTTGTGTGTGTGTGGTTTTTTGTGGGTTTTTTTGTTTGGTTTGGTTTCGTTTGGTTTGGTTTTTTGTGGATTTTTTTGTTTGGTTTTTTTTCGTGTCTGTGTGTGGGGTTTTTTTGTGTTTTTTTGTTTGGTTGGTTGGTTCAGTTTGGTTTTTTGCTTGTTTTTTTGCTTCAACATATTTTTTGGGAACAAACTGAGTATGGAAGAAAAGGAAGAGTGGCATTTTTTCCCCATGGTATACCTCCTGATTTTTACAACCTTAATCTCTTGGGGCATGTCTTGAACTTTTAACCTTCTTTCCCCAGCACTGATGCAGTGAATAATGGACTCTCCTGCTTGACATATAACTAGATTGCAGTTCAAAGTGGATGTCACAAACACTATTGCACCATCTGGAGCAGAAGCTTGACTATCATTTCATGATAAGCCCATAAGATCATATGAATTTATAACTGACTTAATTTTTTTCCATTTCACTTATTTAGGTTTCTTTAATTCAAAAATATGTTGGTTGGTTGGTTGGTTGTTTTCAGAAAGCCTCCTGTTGTGGTATTTTTGCACAACACCCCAAGAATTTTCAGATCTTATGTGAAAGTCATATGACATTTATAACCATTTTGATTCTTTTTCTCTTATAAACAAGATTTAAATAGTTCCCCTGAGGCTAGGGAAATGCTGTGTGAACTCTGGAGATAAAATTCTGTTTTCCCTTATTTCCATTGTTATCTTTATTTCAATCAGTTCAAGACTCAGTTCATTAAAAAAAAAAGGAAATATTGCTCTTATATCTTCTTAAAAAATATTCATGTTTTTGAAGGTAGGTGTGATTGCAAGCTGAAAACCTTTTCAGCGTCTTACTTCTGAAGAGTACAGCTCCATGTAAGACACTCAGCCATATGTTTGAATAACCTCCAGCTGATGCAATGAAATATACTTTATTTTGTTGGAAAAGAATCTGATATTCATTAGGTTGGAAGAGTGCCCCCAGGATCATCTACTCCATCTCACCTGCTCAGAGTCCATTCAAGCAGGTTGCCCAGGACCATTCAGGTTTTGAATATCTCCCCAGAGGGGGACTCCATAACCTGTCTGGGCCACCTGCTCCAGTGTTTGACCACACGCACAGCAAAAATTATATTTTTATCTTACACTGAATGTACTATTTTTAAATTTGTGCCCATTGCTTCTTATTTTGCCAGTGGGAACTACTGAGAGGAGCCTGGCTTTCTCCTCTTCGTTCACTCCCATCAAGTATTTATAAACATTGATGATTGCTCCCTGAGCCTTCTCTCTTCTGGACTGAAGAGTGCCAGCTGTCTCAGCTTCTCCTGTTATGAAAGACACTCCAGTCCTTTAATCATCTTTGTGCCCTGCACAGGACTCACTCCAGTAAGTCCATCTCTTTCTTGCATTAATTGCACTGATGGAATTGCATAACTGTATTTGGTTATGGTGGATTGATGTGGTGTATTTCATTATATTAGTGTAAGAAAAGTTATGGGTCAATGGGAAGTGGGGAAAATGGAGACCAGGTGATTACATAACATTGTCTTCCAAAGCTGAAGTAAATGCCATACAAATCAGAAGTAAATGAGAGAAATGCTACCTCATGTGACTTAGGGTGCATATGTTTACATTGTTTAGCTTCTTAAAAAGGTCATAAAAATACAAAATATACTCAAAGTGTTGCTTATAAAGCAAGATCATCCAGGGGAGCTGGCCATTGCAAACTTGCTAAATACACACACAGATACATCCACGTACAGGAGCTGCTTCTTTTTTGCTTATTTGTTCTTGAACTTCACTAAGAGCTTTCAATTGCTCTGACATTTTCAGCAAAGGAAGTAATAGTTGTTGCTGAGCAGTATTCTACAGGCAATTATCTTATCTGATTGTTGGAGCAATCCCCATTAGAAAGGAACCAATATGATCAAGGTAAATCATTACAGAAAGGCAAGAGAAACAGAGGGAAGAACCAATAGAGGAAAAAGGGGCTCATCTCCTTAATGGATGCCTATGCTGCAGGGTTCAAAACAGCAAATAATGAAGTAACCCCGTAAGACAAAGCTGTGGAGTTGCCTCCTGTAGCTGTTGACGGATCTGAATCCTCTCTTCTAGAGCCTTTTGTGGCTATAGTGCGAGGCACTTGCAGAAAATGTGCCAAAACTAGGCAGGGAGCACTAGCTTTTCAATAAGCTGTCACCTCTCTCTCCCTTCACCCACCCCTCAAGTTCCCAGCAGGAGAGAAGCCATACTGAAGAATTAGACTGGAAAATAGTCATGTGATGGGAAAAGGGGTCACATATAGACACTTTACAGTTACCAACTTTCTGAACCTGGTATGATTGAGCTTTTTGGCAATTCTTAGAAAGCATTTTTTCTTTTTTGCTGATAGCACTTCTAAGCTAAAGACCTCTAAAAAACAGAATCATGGGGATAAGCAAGTCAATTTGTCAGCCAACACATATTTAGAATAAAATAATAATATTAATACTAATATTAATAATAAAAAGGGAGGTAACAAAGAGAAAGAGCAATAAAAACCAAGAGAAACAAGAGATACAGAATATAATTGCTCACAACCCATTGACCTATACCCAGCCTGTCCCTGAGCAATGATCAGGGACTCCTGGTCAACTCCCCCCAGTTCACATACTGCACATGATATTCTATGGTCTGAAATATCCCTTTGGTCAGTTGGGGTCAGCTGTCCCAGGTGTGCTCTCTCCCAACTTTTTGTGCACCTGCTTACTGGCAGAGCATGGGAAACTGAAAAGTCCATGACTTAGGGAAGCACTAGTTGGCAAAAACTAAAACACCATTGTGTTACCAGCGTTATTCTCACACTAAATCCAAACAACTGTGCCAGCTACTAGGAAGAAAATGAGTCCTATCCTAGCTGAAATTAGGACAGATGCATAGCTAGATTTTGGGTTTTTGTTTCCCTAATGTACGTGGCTTGGAAGCAGTGAACCTCTGGGTAGGCCAATGTGTGAGAAAATGACAATACTGTTATTTCATTTTTTAAGATGTTATTCTGAGAAAAGGAATAACCTTCCATTGGCTCAGAGCAAGACTGAGGAGTTGGGGTTTGAACCAGCATCTTCAGTACCTTAATCCCAAATCCTTGCATGGACTATGTTAATATCTAACTATATTTGTATGTTATTATCTAACTATATTTGTATGTTATTTTAGAAGGCATAAATGATACTACATGGAGCTAGCATGTAATGAAAAAATCCTTGGTGTAACAAAAGTGTTGCTGATTACATATGGCTGTTATAGATTGAGGGAGAAAATTCCAAAATCTGAGGTAATATAGTCTTTATCTGGCCTAAGGAAACAGCCCTAGTGAAATAATTTGTTGCTTCCATTGGAGGAGGAAGGAGCTAATGGGTTCAAAGAAAATAAAAGTAGCCTGGATTGGGGCATGTTTGTACAGAGTAGACATAATATATTGGAGGACTGTACACCTTTCCAAGTCCTGTCCAGTTCTTTACTAGACAGTATATTTGTAATAATTTAATTTTCTTGTGTCTCTTACCTGCAAATCTATGCCAGGATTTTAGTCAAGTATTGATAAATTAGAGAAACTCTTCAGTTAAAGAGCCTGCGAAAAAACCCTTAGTACTAATAAACTGTCTCAAGGCTGCATTACTCTTCTGTATGAATAAATAACTTTTCACAGATAAATTTCTACTAGTGGGGATGTAATTAAGGTAAGTTGCTAATATGCTTGAGTGGTATTTTTTGGTAATCTTCTGTCAAAGGTAATGTGCAACAATTAAAGAAATTACAAAGAAAGAGGAGAACAGTATATTCTTAGATGTTCATGCTTTTACACTGCTGTAGTGTTTGATAGCTGTGGCAGACAGTTACAGGCTTACTGGGTTAGGTACCTATTCTTGGATGTAGCAGAAAAGAACAAAAATACAATGAATACACTTGGAACAATCAAGTGAATATGGGACTGTGTTTGTCTCTGTTCTAGTGTGGGCTATGCATTTTCCTTTCAGATACCCCTTAGGCATGTTGCAGGTAAGATTGCATTTAGCTGTTTGTTCACTCGCACACTTCCCAAAAGGCAAGAGTTTGTGTCTGATTGTTTAAGACCTTGCTTCTGCGTTGAACATGTCTAGTTCCCTTGGAAAAACAGTCTCTACCTCCCCTTCCCCCTTTAGAGAAAACAAGTGAACTATTCATGCAAAAAAGTGTGTGTGTGGTTGGGAGAGTGGGGGGGCGTGCAATGCCACCGACAAACCCTATTGAAATGCATTGGCTGTTCATTTACATTCACACTTTTTTTAATAAAAATGTTAACTAATGATGTTAAATGCTTTGCCAAAGGTCCTGGCGGGTCAGTTGCCGAAGTGCCATTTCTGCCTAATTAGGGCTCTTGTGGCAGGCCAGGGGCCTCCTGATGCAGTGGGTGACAAGCCGGGAGCTGACAGCTTCAATCGGCTCCAACAGGAAGGTTGGGCTGGTCATGTTTTCTAACTCAGCCAGGTGTTAGCTGAATGTAGGGGGGGTCTTGGCCAGACCTGAGCACTCGTTTGATCTTCCCTTATTTCACTTGCTCTATTTTGAGCTCTTCCCTTTGCCTGTCCCATTTTGTGTCAAGGTCAAGAATGAGCTTCACTAAATCAGCAATTTCACTTATCTCTGGGAGATAATTAGCAGTCCTTCTCCGTCCCCAGATAAACCTTAGGCACTGGTGCAGAAACAGCACAGGTTCCAGAAACCAGACACTGGGCAGTCCAGATATGGAAAAGAAAAGGAATGAATGCAGATTCTTCCTTAAATAATATTTTTTCTACTTCTTTGTTGCAAACCTGTTCCTTATTATTCATGCATATTAAATAAACTCCCCGAGTAACCCTCAAAAACATAAAATGCTTTCATAGTCACTATTAAAAGCCTTGAACAACTGTAAAATTTTATTTCATCACTACTGTAGAAAAAGTATTTTTTTTAAATAGCAAGAATAATACAATAAATAAAATTTTCCTTTAACCTCACCTGTTTCTTAGTAGCACACCGACCATCTTCATATACGGCCACATGCTTTTGAACAGCTGGCCAGTTTTAGGCATCTTGACAGCTGACAACTGTAAAACTGGATTGTGAACATATTGGAGAATTGGCTTTTTCTTTGCTTGATTAATCAATGGCACTTCTACCTCAGCGGAGTAGTGCTAGTTTATGTTAACAGAGAAAAAAGCCTTTAAAACGTAAACATGTTGCTGACCATTGTATAAATAACCCAAGATTTGGAACTGCTTTATCCAGAAATGGCACAAAGCATTAGACTGATCAAGGGGGAAATAATTACTGAATTTCTTAAATATAAGGTGAATATAATTTCCAGAAGTTGTCTGGTTTATAGATCTTACAGCTGAGATTTGTTACTTCTCAGTTTAAGCTGAGTTTAACCATTCTCTATTTACTTAAAAGTCACTACATGCAGGAACTGCTTAGGCCTCTATGGAATGAAACCACTGCTGCAGTGAAAGGCAGCAGTTAGATAATAACAGACAACTGATTAATAATACTCAATAATATTAAGGGCAGGAAACAATAAAGGAAATCGCATCACTTGGTAGCTGTAGCCATAATGTAATGATAGGGTGTGTAGGTTTTTTTTAATCAGGAAGACTATAATAAGAAACAGTTGCATCCCTTCTTATTAATGATGTTAAACACTTCCTTTTTTAAAAAAAAAATATTTTATTTCCCCTTATCTCTGATCCAAAAGAAAACTAAAAAGTGATTCCTTTCTGGAGAAAACAAATACTGTTCTATTGTATTCAGCAAAATTGTAACTATGAAACAGCAGAAAATAGGAACTGGCAGCTGAGAGGCAGTTATACATTATGAGACCAAGATCAATTGAAGTGTGATTCCATTCCAATATTTGAATAAAAATCAATTTTCAGTGAGGGCAACTATTATAGCAGCAAGACATTCCAAATGCAGGACATTTGCTGGTTAGGTGACAAACTACAGGGTAATTTCCAAAAGGTATGTTTTTTTTTCTTTTGACAGGATGTTTTTGGAAAGGTAGTTTTTCTTGTATAATGAACGCAGAACTTCTTCATTGACACTTGAAGTAGAAGAGCTTGAAGCAGAATTCTTGCTGTTTCTGTATTACTTATTTCCTGCAGTCTGAAAGAATTTTAGCCTTCTTTTGGTAATGTTGACTGTTTCTGGAAAGCTGATGGTGATGTCTGCACAAACATTTTGCCACATAGGTCCAATGGGAGCATGATTATGCAAATATGCAGTGGTAATACCAAAACACCAATTACCAATTTGATAATACCATATCACAATGTTTTGCATTCTGTCCTCTGTTTTCATGTGTAGTTTGACTTGGTGTCTACTGTCACAAAACATGCAGATCTCAGCAGGTTTCAGAAGTGCATGTATGTCTGAATGAGTAGGTAATT
>JAWWLV010000180.1:29167555-29178042 GCA_035041135.1 Platyrinchus mystaceus | reverse complement strand
AATTTATTTGCTGTCCATGTTATAACATACAAATCAGTTAATGAAAAAATGTACATATCATACATTTTTAACATCTGAATGTGCAGTGCCTGGAAAGGTGAAGCTGCAATGAGAAGTAATTCAAATTACAAAAACAGTTATAAAATGTTGAAAACTGTGAATATAATGCTGAGGTGGTTTTTTTAAGATAGTTATGGAAATATATCTTTGTCTCTCTATTTTATAGCGTAAAAACATAAAGTAACCTAAAATGTACAATCATGAATCTTATGATGGGTATGTGGGGAGGACAAGGCTGCCTTACAAGCACATTTCCTCTGCTCTGTACTGTCCTGGGAACACACCCAGGAGCTTGTGCTGCTGTAGCTTACTTCAAACTGTGTAGGCTTAGATTAACCTGCAGCATTCACTAGTCCAAGCATCCTGCCTTGCAGGTTATCTTCATAAAGTAGACAATGTGAACTGAACCATGAATAGAGAACCAGGTTTTGCCGATTTTCCTCTGAATTTCCTCTCAATTTCTATGACATGTTTCTTCACCTGTTAACTCTTCAAGCATAAAATTCATGCTCAAGCTGTGTATATCTGTTGCAGAAGTTTAGTTACTTCCTTTCTTTGTGACTAGCTAGTACATGTGTGTATTGTTCTGAGAACTTCTTTCATTATTCTTATTGATTGTTGTAATTTTTTCATATTTTTTAATGGAGGAAGAATAAGCCCCTTTCTTGAAGTGTTTATATATGAATCTTCAAGAAAATTACGGCTGATTTACTTGGTCTGACCAACAACAGGAAGAAAAAACATGCATAGATAGGAAGAATTCTGCTCCTGTTCAGAAATCTGCACTGATCAGATCCATTGCTCTTGCTGCCACAAGGTAGATCTGAGTGTTCAGAACTCATGCCTGCTTTACACTACAGCTGTCTCTTAGGAGTAGTCGTGACCTTGGAGATACAGTATATGTTAGCAGTCCTTCCTGATCTTACTGACTTAGAGGAAGATAGTGCCAGTCACCTTCTTAATAAGAGTCTTTTTAATTCTTCTGCAGTTTAGGGTGGGAGCAAACTGTGAGGCCTGACCATTGACCCATGAATCCAGTGAAGATTCACCCACTGACCTGCACTTAGCAGTGATTCAAGGCTTTAATGATTCTATATTTTTCCACTCTTTTCATGTTTTCAATCTTTTATTTCTATTTTCATATTGTATCAGTAGAATCCATCTGTTAAAGCTAAATACAGTGACATGAGGTCTGAAAAGGTCAGGAGCAGAACAGATTTCTTTCCTCCAGATGGAAGCTTTAAAACAACAGGGAATAATTACATATAAATGCAAGAATGGTCAGGTAACTGATCGGATTTTATCTGCCTGATCCTTGCATGATGCGAGTAGATCGACCTGTCCCTGAACTCTCTTGGCAGCTTCACGGAATGACTTAAACGAGATCAGCTGAAATGATTATACTGGATGGGTTTTAATGATTAGTCAAACCAATTTATCAGCTTGTTTCTCATTGGTACTTTCATTCCACCACAATACACTGGCTGACTTTATGGACTGGCTGCATCTTGTTGACAAAACAGTTTAAAATTTTGCAGGTACAGCTTTTGAGTTTAATTGATAAGTCACTTCATAAGTTACCTATGCATGTGACATGCATGTTGTGATATATCAGCAGTAGGCAGTCAATGAGTTAAGCTGCTGGAATTCTTGACTTCTTAAGAGTGATTTTTTGGCAATGTTATGTTAAAATCTTAGAACACTGACACCAAAACAGGCCTTCCAAGCCTTCTGAGCTCACAAAAACATCCATTGTAGTAAAGACAGAATTAAATAAATAGGGAAAGTCTGTAATAAAACCAGTCTAAAGATTCCCACTCTGATTTTGAGTATCTGGAAAAATGAGAATGAAAAACCCAGAGTGCTTTATTGTGTTCATCTAAACTTTAGGAGGCCCGTTGAGCAAAGAGGATATTTCAGCTGAACATAATGGAGCAAATTCCACAATGATTAGAGACTGTGATGTCTAATTAATTAGCTTTTGTGGTAGTTAATTAAGTGGTCAAGAGTAGTATATGAGGCAATAAAGTCTGGTTCTAGCATTTAGCAGAGCCAAAGATTATTTAAAGGGAACTGACAGTGATGTAATTCTATTGTACTTGAATAGAAACATATTCATTAATATGTTTTAAGACTTGTAATGTTTTTAATCATGAGAAAAACAGGTAAGCCCATGCAAAGATCTTGTAGTAGATACTTGGGCAAATTACTGTCTATAGACCCATATAATAAATTATTCTCAGATGTTCATCCCTAGGATTTAAAAATCTAATTCCCATCAGTAAAATGGGCAGGCAGGAAAAAAATTGCATCTTAAAAACAAAGATGGGAATTTTCTGCTATTTTTAGTAGTTTCATGGGTTTTATATTTATATATCCATCTTGGAACCAGGCTTATCTTTAGGACTGCTTCTGTGATTTCTGAATAAAAAATTCCAGGTTTTTTTTAGTGATTCCCTGATGTTTAACCAACATAGTATCTCCAGGACTTTTGTAAGGTTGCTTGGGATATCATGTCAAATCCTTGAGATAAGTTTTAAAGTTCTTGCATATATCCAGTAAGCTGAAAACACTGAATATTGCTGATAACAATTGAAATGTCTCTGTTAACTATTCACGGTTGACTAGCCACTAGCCTCAGTTTTTATTTTTGTGGAATGATAGCGTGAACACTGAATAACTTACTGCAAGTGCCATCTTACCTGACATCAGGACTGGCTACAGATAAACAGTTTTGGCATCTGAGTTCAGTCTCCTGATGAATAAAGGAAAGGAAGGACATTCTGACTTAGGTGTTCTTCATCCTTAAACCTCCTGAGGACAGCCAGGTCAGATACATAAGGCCCCTGCTCTCTCTGGAAGGATCACTCACATGCAGAACAACAGCTTGCAGCAGTGTTTTGTGTCTTCCCATTTGAACCATATGAAGTGCTGCCAGACACACAGCCCACACACGATGCTGTAATGTTAGAGTGTTTGATAGGGTTGCCCATCCAATGGCACACTTGGGTCCTGCAAAGACAGAAGTGAAAGGGAATAAAAAACAGGATAAGGTGGGTGGAAGGAGCAAATCAAGTGTCCCTCATGCTGCAATGAGTTGTGTGGAATGAGTAAGTGCTAATAGGTGATACCAACCCTGTGCCTTTTCCGTACAAACACTTTCCCATATATGTATGTTTTTTCCATTTCTGTGTCCAATACAGAAACTGCACAATGTTCTCTTTTCACTTATCTTTTTATTGAGACCTTCTGCAACTTGTGGTAATAAATTTCTTCTCTTTCTTCTTTTTCTATTATTCACACTTAGAGACTTGTACTGTATCTCCAAATCTTTCTGATAGATTCCATAGAGAAGAAAATGGTTCGGGGAAAAATCTTTGAATGCGTTTTTTAAAAAATATTAGGACTAAAGTTACCTTAAAACTCCCTGCAGGTTTAATGAGAGTACCTGTTAAATTTTCTGGGTATGGAAGAATAATTTGCTAAACAAAATCCCTGCAATCATACCTTAGTTGCTTATCTTTTTTATCTTTTAAACTTAAGAATAAATGAAAAATTGATCTGTATGGTCACTGAAACATTAAATTGTCTTATCTGTCACTTGTTCAGCGTCGGCTTCTTAAAAGGGAAAACAACAATCACAATCAGTAGTTTCGCAGCGCCTAGAAGAAAATAGAAGCTATAAATGGACAGATGAATTATGTGCTTCCAGTAGTTTTCAAGGGAAGCATTTACTGAGGGAGAAAATTGTTTTAATCTTATAACAACTAAGGAGTGTAGAGTTTGTAAAAACATGGAACACCTACACATAAACTTAATTTTTGTTGCATAGGAACATATACAAAGTAGCTTTCAACAAAATGGTGAGGAAACAAGCTCTTTCATTGTTTGGTATGCTATTTTATATCTTTAACAAATCTCTGTGAAGCAGTCAGGGAAACCTAAACACAGCAGGTAATTTGAGTGTTCAACCTTTACAGTATGAAAAAGAAAAAAGCGCAAATCTTTTTTTTTAAATAGAAATAAAAATATAAAATTATGTGGAGTGTATCTTTTCTTTCCATATTTTTAAATGGTGGAGGAAATGAATAAGAGGAAGCTAGAATCAATCCCAGACAAAGAGCAACCACTGCATTCTTTTCATTTCCCTGTCCCCTGTTTATTTCTAGATTTTGCTTAGGATTCACTGAAGCAAAATACAGAGTTGCAAACCTGCCAGTAGGAGACACTCATCTCCTCTTTCAATGATTAATTACTCCTGGCCATTAGAGCACCCTTTCTCTCCTTTTTATTTTCTTGTCTGTCGTTTGCATTCAATAGCAGAATGAAACAAAAAAAAATTTTGGGGAAGGAAAAATCAGAAAGCTTTCAAGAATGAAATTGTTTATTTTCTCTTGGCAAAACTGAGTAAATAAAGTACTGGATATAAAAATAACATAGATTATCTCTTAATAAGGACAGAAAGGTAATATCTGAATCCTTTGTCATGATGAGAAGGTAGTAAGAATCAGAATCTGGTCCTTAAAATTTGGTTTTTAACTGCAAATCTAGAAGCCGGGTCAGGCTAAATAGAGATGCCCTTTTTATCACCATTGTAATGTACTGCCCAGTGTCATAATGAGATTTTCTTATGGCTGTCCTTTGTGCAGCTGTGGTAGAACTGTTTAATCTACTAGGAATTCTGGGGGAAGAGGGGAGAAGATTGTTGAGGACTGGGAAGTGAGCCTGTTCCTTTATTTTTACTTGCAATGTGTGCAGAGCTGGGAACACAAAGGCAACCTGATATTTAAAACACGAACTTTCGCACAAGGTGGCTTATCTGCCAAACATTTTCAATGACTTTTTACTTTCTAAGTGAAAGCACGGGGATGCAATACTCAAAGCTGAGTAATGCATGGGAACTGTATGAGAAATGTAGACCTCATTCCTTCTTCCACTGATGTTAAAGTAGATGTGTAAGATCAACTAAGGGTAGAGCTCTGAGCAAAACTTAAGAAAGGAGAAGCTGCTTTGTTCTGGAGAATTTAAGGTTTCCTAAGATCTTCTTGCACACGTTACAACTTTATGTACAGACAAAAGGCTAAGCAAGTTCCCATCTGCTTTATTTTGGTGGAACCACATTGTGGAAGGTATGTAAGACTCCACTAGTACAATCAGTTTGAAGACAGAATTCAGTTTCTTGGGTTAGTGAAATAATTATAGCAAAAGCCATTTGTAGCTGGTGGTAGCACATTTATTTGTGTTGTTCCAAAGGCAGTGAGTGGAATATTATGGGTGAAAAGTGGCAAATAAAGTCAAGAAGTTATGGAACAGGAAAGCTGAAGTCCTTGGGTGTAAACTGATAACTGGGGATACAG
The DNA here is from genome assembly GCA_035041135.1 of Platyrinchus mystaceus. Lineage (NCBI taxonomy): Eukaryota > Metazoa > Chordata > Aves > Passeriformes > Tyrannidae > Platyrinchus > Platyrinchus mystaceus. The sequence continues at coordinate 29,172,625 of JAWWLV010000180.1, read as the reverse complement.
ATCCTTTGTGGAATTCTGACAGCTGTTTTTTACTCCCGAATAGCTGGATTCATTTGACCACAGGAAAAAAAAAAAAAAAAGAAAGGGTGAACAATATCTGCAGGGAATGATTTTTATTTCACTTTGATCAGAAATAGCATGCAGCAGCAGTAGCTGACAATGCTACAACTAGAGAGGAAAATGCTTAGAGAAAGCAGATACACATTATGTTCTGCAGAACAGTATTGTCGATAGGCTCCTGTAGAAGGTTAAGCCTGGTGCTAACTAATGTCTCCTCTGAATACTCATACAGTTTTCTCACACACTGAGGGGGTTATTGGTACACCCACCTGACTCTGAAATGTACTCTGAATTCTTGAAGTATTTGACTCTTAATTTTTATATCTTCTCTATATTACATTGCTACTGCTTACTACCTTATATGATGGAGAGCAAATGTACACATTCCATTTAAAACGCTTTTTACCATGAATTAGTATTTTTAAGTTTTAAACAGAATGTCCGCTAGGGATTTATCCACTGTTACACTTACAAAATAACATTATTATTTTAATTGTATTTGATTACTTGGGATAGGGTGGCCTGTATATTGTTTCTTATGGTTTTTTTTTTTTTGTGTTTTCAACTCTAGATGAAATGAAATTAAAAAAAAAAAAATGCACAAAGAAGATTTTCCAGCCTAGCAGATGTTTAGTGTTCAGTACATACAGAATAAATGCAATTGCACATTACTAATTGGGAGCTAGGCAATGTAACAGGAATGACCAATCTTTAAGACCAGAAGTCTCCCTTCCGTGTGAAGACTGTGGTTTTCAAGTATGGTGAAAGATTTAATGCCTTAGTGAGCAGATGCCTATGTTCCAACAAATATGACACTCTAAACTACTTGTGGTTTTCAACTGAGATTCTGCCAAAGGGAATTCTGTCACATAAATAAGACCCTAATGATTATAAAGATACAGCCAATCTAATTTTTTCCTTGACCTTATTTTACTGGTGTTTTCATCTATATTTTTGAGGAAAGTTGTTAAATTATGCTAAGTTATTATGCCTCTGTTTATGCAGTGCTATTCCTGGGTTTATGGAAATCTCACAGAGGATCATGTGCATCAGTGGAAGCCTTCTGTATCCATCAGTATGGAATAAATTGGTACACAAGAGACCATGTGCAAGTTACCTGCATAAAGGTATTTCTCAGTTCTTGATCTTCCTTGGCATAGTATTAAAGCTGATGAAAAATCAGGCCAGAGAAAGAAATGTCAGGAATAAACAAAATTTTTGTTAAACTGCTTATCAATGAAATACAGTGGGAAGGTTAACAATGAGGAGAATTAAACATGTGGAAGAATCTAGAAAATCAAAGTTTGTAAAGAACTGCAGCCTTGAGGCTTTTAATATGTCAGTCACTGGCCTTCTCTGCTGAGAGCAGCTAAAATGTTTACAGTGCTTTTTTTGGGTGGATGACATTTAAAACCTCAGTGATGAAATACTTGCCTTTTTCATTCTAAGTAACTGCATACAAACATGTATTTATGAAATGTAATTTTTCATTGCCACAAAGAGAGCCTCATAAGTAGGCATAAATCAGTTCACAAGTGTTACCTTCACCATAAGTACTTCTTTATTGCCTTTATATTCTGTAAATCAAGAAGTAAAAAAAAAAACAGAATTCATGTTGTTGTCTTTATGTTTCCAATAGCTGGCCAATAATAACATAAGGGTAAAGTTGGGGTCAGCAAAAGGTTTCTTGTGGAAATAGTAGCTAGATCTCTGAGTTCTCATCATATCTCTTTCTCCTGCAGAAACTTCATGAGAAAGCTAAGCCTATGAATACAGACCTGTTAAGTCTCTGGTCTTCAGGCATGAGATTCCATGTGCTGGGGCACAGATTTCTGTGCAAGCTTAGGTGATAAGCATATGTCCAGTCATTAAAGAGCTGAATCCTGTAGCACATAGGCCTAACAGGGAGCACGCCTTCTAGCAGGGCTCCTGTCAGCACTGTGTCCTGCTAAAGAGCACATTCCCCAGCTGCAGTGCCAGGACTGTGACCTTTCTTTTGCTCCTTGACCCACACATCAGATGCAGCTGGTCAGATAATCACAGAGCAGACTGACCACCTGCATCTGATGTGTGGGATCCAAAAGTGAGAGAGAAGCCACGGTACTGCCACGTAAAAATGTGCAGTGCCGGCAGGGACAGAGTGAGATACAAAAGAATGAGTCAGTGCATGAGGCTTGACAGGTCTGCTTTATAGCACAGCTGGGGATTCACCAGATCCCACAGCACAGAGAGTGGGAAGGGAAGTGCTCTGTGTGCTGCCAATTCCCCCTCTTTGCAGAACAATCCTTAGAAGTCTGTTTCTGCACGCATAACTTACCAGCCTACCTAATGAGATTTGCACCAGGACCACCACAGCTAAGTTTGTCTTACAGATAGTGTGGAAAGCACTTTAGCTTAAGAAAACATGATTTTTAGCCTCTTCCCCATTTATTTCATAGAGAGCTCTTGTTAAGCATTCAGGTTTTGAGTCAATATGTCATCAAAGCTACATGTTTTGACAGGTTCTCTCCTGTGTGTGTGTATATGGAAAGGTTCTTCATATACGACCTAAGTTGAGAGATATAATTTGAACGGAGAAAATTATGGTTCATAAAGTGCTCTTGTTAGGTGACATGACTATGCTTCGTCCACTGCAGGACAGCCTACACAGAGAAATGCATATTTCCATACAAATTACAGTATACTGCAGCCAAGAGATCAATTAGAATGTCTGCGACCAAGAACTCTCAAGTGTCTCCATTCACTCTGCCATTCAAACAAGACAGAAATGCGTTCAATTGGTGTAAAGAATTTGAACTCTTTCAGGGAATGTGTGGAGACTGCCGCAAAGTGGCATTCCCTGCAGGGTGGGACTTGCAGATTCTGTGAGATCCAGCAGGGAATTTTAAGGGTTCTGTAACCTAACATTTGTCTCCTGTTGAGAGAAAAATTGCAGAATCTGCTGAATATTGTGGAAAGAATGAGGATTTTTCATTGGTCAAATATAACTGACTATGCCAGCTCTCTCGTGTTACAGCAGCCAGCTTGATCATCTCTAATCTGTGCCGTATTTTGTTTGAAAGGATCTCAAAGGATTTTGAAAGCTGTGTTGCAGATACAGCACCAGAGTGCCTGGTGTTGACATGCAGGTCTTTTGGAACGAAATATCAAAGGAATAAAAGGTCATACCTGTTTACCTCTGTATAGTCACAGTGCACACACCAAGACAGGAAAATCAGGTTTAAAAAAACCTTTAAAAGTTAGCAGTTTATATTTGCAGGGTGGCAGAATATGATATTATCTACTCTTTTGATAAGTGCTTCAAGGTATTCATTTGACCAGAAGCCATCAAAAACTGTGTTTAGCAATTCAAAGTGCCTACCTTTCATCATGATGAGCTAAGATCCCTCCCTTTGACTGGAACTGTGAAGTTGATTCTCACTCAAGTCAATAAAAAATTTCCCATTAACTTCAGTAATACAGCAACAGAACGCGTCCCAGCTTTCCCAGCTTTCATTCAATAAAAATCCTTACCAAATGAAGAAACTGCATAGAATTTGAAAGTTAAAAACTTAAAAATACCTATAATAATTATTTCTGCACAATACAGTTATATGGAAGTCGATAATATTATAGGTAATTTCTACTTTAAATAGTGCAACATTCATATACATTATGATTTTCTTTAAATATACCGTTCCTGTAGTATTTTTTTATTTTCTTCACTGAGTGATTTGAAATATATTTGCTGTGTTTTACGTAAAAATGCTCCTCCCGGCACTTAGTGAATGTTTTTTTCCAAGGCTAGCTTCTCCCATTTAAAAATATTCTTTAACTGTAGGGAAGATGTTAAACTTAAAAGAGAACTTTAATTCTGAGGCAGGATTTTTTTCCTTCATGATTTTTAAAGGTTTCTCCAGACACAGGATTGATAAAAGTCTCAGAAATTGTTGAGAAGGGCAGAGTTTGCAGGTGTTTCCTTTGGATCCAAATTCTCGGATAATCTTTTTATACTGGTTCCTGTCCCAAAAGTTTATTTTAGGATGCCTCTTCTTGCTCTCTTTGATATCTGTTTACAAAAGAGCTATTCGTAATGATTGCATGACTTGCTGGGTGTCCAATTTTGAACAACCTTTGGCATAAAGGATATGAAAGCTCTTTTCTGGCAGGAACTGGCTCAGGTTAAATATTAAATATGGGTTTGAGGTGAGTTCAGCCTAAAATTCTCAGAAGCAAATTGGTGTTTAGCAGCTCAGACAATCAACTGGGGTCAGAATCTTCACTTTTCACTGCAGACCTTTCATGCTGCAAAAAAAAAAAAAAAAAAATCTCAAAATCTTCGAAGAGTTGTGAGCTGATTTTCCTGGAGGAGTGTAGTGTGCGGTGGGCTGGGATACAGGGCATAGGAGCCGGTGGTCAGAGCTCCCGGAGCCCGGGGAGCTCAGGGGCTCGTGTGGGCAGCCATCCCCAGAGTTAAGGTGTGTAGTGAGCACTCAGATTTACCCAGGAGGTGGTGAATGCAGGGTGTCTTAGCTTAGTGTACCCACCTGTCTCCTGTTACATGGATGTGGTGCATGCATGGCTGATTTTAGTCTGTTTTCAGTGCCCCGGAGCATTGCCATCCCCTCCCCACGGCTGTCCGGGCTCGGCTCCAGGGACCCACTCACCATACAAAGCAACAGGACGCCCTCCTCTGGACTGCTGTGTCCAGTGGCATGTCCTTCCCACACCAAATGGAACATTGACATCAAAATAAGGGAGGTTGGAAGGATGAGGGTCTGTAAAAGACTTCTTTATAAACTGGATTTTCTGGAACATGATGGAAAATTACGTAGTACAGTATATGTAGAGTATATGGCATAACATATTGAACAATCTATGGGATATTCCAGTGTATCTGTCCTCCCAGTATGACAGCTGTAAATACAGGGAAACTGAAAATATAAAGGTAATGTGTTGGAGACGGCGGGAGCGAATAAGTCACAAAACTCCAGGAGTGATGTGCTAAAGCTCGTTTATTGACAGATCAGA
>JAWWLV010000180.1:29105190-29166993 GCA_035041135.1 Platyrinchus mystaceus | reverse complement strand
TATTCTATTCTATTCTATTCTATTCTATTCTATTCTATTCTATTCTATTCTATTCTATTCTATTCTATTCTATTCTCCTGGATAAAGTGCTACCTGCAGCTCTTGACTTTCCTACACAGCATTGACTTCCTAGCACTATGAAGGCAGATAGATTTTTTTTAAAGCAGGATTAGCTTTTAAAAGGATTATTCAAAGAACCCACACATTTTGTATTAATTGAAGTAAGTGGAAGGATGGCAGTGGTCTGCATTAGAAACAGTCCACTATTAAAGTAAAGCAAGTGAAGTACAGCTCATTTTGAATAATGTTACTGAACATTTTTAGTTCTTTTACTCTGAACAGGGAATCAAATTATTTGTTCCCTTTAAAAAAACCCAACTTTTATTAAATACCCTGAAAGCATGAAGTACATTATTAGCATAATAGAAATTAAAACTATGAAAGATTTGTAAGTACATCCCACTATTCCATCAGTTGCCGCTGATATCCTGAACCACACGATGGCAGTGTGCTGTTGGATAAACACAAGGAGTCTCCTAAACTGGTCTGAAAACCAACTTCACAGTTTATTCTTTTGCCTAGGGTTACAGAAACTTTTGTCTTATAGGCTCATCGATTAGGTCTTTTTGTCTTATAGGCAACAAATCCCAATTTTAGCACAAGGAGGATTTTCTTGAGGATCTGGTTAAATATATCCATAAAGAAGCTCTTTGAAAAACAACAGAATCTTCTTTCCAATTAATCCTAGAGCATAAGAGTGACTTGAAAAAGTGACAGCTTCATCTCAGTTTCAAACTCCATGACCTTGTGAACAGTAGATCATCTTTGGATGCTAAATATAACTCCATGTTTCCACTCCTGCTGAAGCCAATATTAAAACTGTTGTAGTCTTTAGTGAGAATTGGATTAGTCTTATAATTATGGACAGCAAAGAAAGATCACAATTCTAATGTGTTTTGTAAAAAGCACTACAGAATGGCCTTGGAAGGGTCACTTGCAAAAGTCTGGATCAATGTGTGGGACTCCCTTTAAAAGTTGGGCACTCTGGTTTCATGAGTGGCCTCTCTTGACGTGGAGAAAGAGGCAGCAATTAACTCCCTGACAGATAAGGAGAAGTGGACTGAGTGCTTGGAGTCTGATCTTTCCTCAGTGCCAATTAGTGGTAACTGCTAAACTGAATTTCTTGGAAGCTAAGATTTTGTACATGACCTTTTGCCTTGGCCATTATCTGCCAAGTCAGACACCTTCTGCACTGGTCTTAGTCGTTCCTATAAAGCAAAAGAAAGGAGTGGGGGAGACTGATACTGCAAAATTACTTTATCCAATTTATTTATTTGGTCTAAAATACTCTCTTCGATAATCCACAGCATAGTTTTAAAAAAATTTCAAAACAAATTGAGCAAAAAGTGTGACAGGGTTTTCAGTGGGAGACAGCCCATCCCTCCCTCTTCTCACATTTGTTGAAACTTAATTTTCTTCCAATGAGCAATGAAGGAGTGCCCCAGTGTGGTTTGATAGCCGAGTTCTGCTAGATTAAAAGCAAAACAAACTCCAGAATTAGGACTCCTTCCCTTCCCCTGAACAGTTCTGAGTGAAGAACTGTTACAGCTTAAGACCTGCTGAATCTTATTTGTTACACAGATTGGTGAGAGGGGCTGTGTCTGAGGAAACCAAAAAGGTCATTTTGACTGAGATTTTAAAGGTGGGTAAAATGTTTGATCTTTGTTGGGTTTTGTAGCCTAGCTTTCTGTAGGAACTGTAGAAAAATCCCAGCTTTGTGACTTTACAGACAGTTATGCTGCCATAGACATTAACTGAAGAATCTGCACAGGGTGCAGTCAGTGTAAGCTCTATGAGCAGTGTCTTACAGTGAACACTGAGGGCTGATTTCCAGCCAGTGGGAGATTAGCTGTGTAGCAGAGAAGGTCACCAAGTCCATGAGCTGCTTGGGCCATACCTTTTCTTGAGAGTGCCTTTGGGACATGCTGCAGCCTGGATGGGCAGTTGACAGCAGCCACCCACTTCTATCTCCAAATTATTTCCCAAGTGACATAATCTGTTCATAATATCAGATTTACAATTTTAAAATACTTTCTATTTAGTGTAAACATTGCTTTTCATCTTTCCATCCCATTACAGTTTTTTTAACAGTAAACAATTATCTCCCTCCCTACTGTGAGTGTGATCCCATATTCCTCAGATTCATGCCAAAGGTTGGGTAACGCTGGCTACACCCATGTTAGTTAACTGCTGCCTTCTGAAGGTAATTAAATATGTACTGGCCAGGCACCTTAATGATTTTCACTCTTCTCTGAATCCCCTCCAATTTCCCATTAGGCTTTGTTACAGTCATAAAGATTAATAAAAAAGATATAATCCTGTTTCTCAATTTCCAAGTCATCTTAATGTAGCTCAAGACAAACCATAGTTATCATGAAAGGAACAGCAGGTCCAGCAAGAGATTAAAAGAGCAGCATGATTCTGAATAAGCTGTAAACTTTTAAAAAAAGGAAACAGAAGGACTGCTAAGAAACAAGTAAAGGAGCCAACCAGAGAAACACCAGTACTAATGTGTTTCTTAGCATTAAAATGACGTTAAGAATTTTCAACAAGCTAAATCTATGGGATAGTTAATAACATATGCAAACCATATATGTGAGAAAAGTAAGGGCAAGGCATATTTAACTGATGATTCCAGCGATGATATTTCAGCAGAGATTTTTCCAAAAGAAGGTGAGAAGCTGGGGCTCATCTGTGCCTATGCTTTTGCAATCTTTTCTATATGAAAAGAGAACAGGGAACTGCCAATATAGGTCTTAAATTATGTTTGTTTATGTGCCTATTTATGTATTAGATACAAGAGATCTTTTGGGTCAGTTTTTCCCCACTGATGTGCAGCTGGAGACTATTCAGTGACTACAGTTATTTGAGAACTCTTTGCTCTTTGACTGGTCAGAGTTTGCAGGTGAATCCCTTTCTGGTACATTTCTGAGCTGACATGCTGCTCTAACCAGCAAGGTGAACAGTTTCAGTGACATGATGTGTCTGTGTCCTTTTTTTTTTAATCCCCAAGATACTAGAAACTACTGGAGTGTGTAATTTGGACATCAGATTTGAATTATTATCAGAAGCAAAGGAAACAATCAAGATTTAACATAATAAAAGACAAACACGATTAAATAAAAACTGTATGTCACAAGGTAGCAATTCTATATTGTGTGGTAGCATTTCAGCTTAAAGTTCTACTAGATTTTGCCTTCTAGGACGTCTGACTTCTTTTGACATGTTTGCACTGCTAAACCTAATTCCAGTCTCCTGACACAGTTCCAACAGAGCTGTTGTACAATATTAAAAACAGAAAAAAAAAAGATGAAAAATTATAGTAAAAGCTGTATAATTTAAAATTTAAGCTAGTTAATAAAATCCAGAAATGAAGATGTCAGGGTAGCTGCCCATCTGTGAGACTGCTGCCCCTGAATCCTGGACACCTTTGGTTCACATGGCATGTTGTTCAACTGCTGCAATGGCTCTGTTAGATAGAGTGCAGGAACTCACTGTATTTGCTTGGGCCTAAGTAAAGGTGACTCCTGTCTGCACAAAAGTAGAATCATAGAATCATAGAATCAGATGAGTTGGAAAGGACCTCTGAGATCATCAGGTCCAACCCTTGATCCAGTACTTCCAGAAATACCTGGGACATCCTTAAGAAACAACGACATTACTAGAGTCACCCTTGATTTTGTTTACGCACCTGAGCCTCTTTCTGTGCTAACTGGTGAGTGGCTGCAAAGTGTGACGGTGGTGTGTATGCACTGCAGGGCAGATGATGGTGTCAGCAGTTTACCAGCCATCTTCTCTTTGGGAATGTTCTGTTTCACCATTTGATATTTTTGCAGCATGTCTTTTCTTCTAGTTTCTTGGATTACATAGCATGTTCATTCAGGATTCCTTCTGATTAAAGACCTTTGGTAGATGTTGGAATTAAGGTTCTCTCTTCTGCCTTTGAACACTACCTGGTGAGTCTAATCAGGCAGAGCTGTCTGTCAACAGAGATTTGTCCTAAAGTTTGGGTGTCCTCTGGGTCCAAGCCCAATCTTAAAAATCTCTTGTTATATGGAAAATATCTCTAAATCACTCTTTAAAAAGCACTGTGAACCCTAATTGGCTTTTATGCATCTTATATAACAGTATGAACCAAATACAGTATTCCAGGGGAGAGCATCATGTTGAACACAGCTCTGTATCTGAGATACAAATTTTTAATTTGGTTCTCTGTACTTCTTGACTTTTGCTTATCTCTTGATAGCTGCTGAATGGTGTATTTGCCAATGACAGAAAGCTTTTTTGTGGGATTCATTTGGAATTTAGCAGTATGTACAGAATATTCAAATTATTCTTCCATAAGCTGCTTCACATTTGTTTTCCTTGTGCACTGTTGTGACATTGTTGCTAATCTAAAATGTAATCTTTCTGCATTACTAGTGTTTGATTTTAGATATACATCACCTTTCACAGTGCTATTGGTCTAAAGTACTGTCTTTGTGTTTCTGTAACACTGGAAATAGAACAATGAGCTGGCTTCAGATTTACACGTTGGAATTGTAAGCAGAATTTGATTGATTTCCTCCATGAAGTTAAGCTTGAATATCAGGTTGGCTGAAGGAAAAAGGTCCCATCAAAGGACACTAATTAATCAGTTGGAACAGTGTCATTTAGCTATGCAGAAAGCACTGGCTATATGTTTCTGGAGCTCCTGTCATAACACTTTTTTTTGATATGTTGTATGCCATGCATGGAGATGCCTAACAGGAGATACAGCAAGAATAACACTGAAAATTTTTGTCAGTGACAAAGTTCTTATAGGTTTTGTAGAGAGCACTGAAAGAAACCTCTAGGCAATTTCATTTGTACCTGAAAAGAAAAGGTAAACTAAGGATACAAATTTATTGTAAAATTCAGGCCTTGGGGCAAAGAGTTATTTTTTGTTGCTTTTGTGAAATGCAGGGGCACAATCTCAGACTTACGTTCTCTCAGATCAGTTTAGCTTTTCATTCACATTTTTGTTGATCATTTTTGCATTTGGGTTTTGTGTGTGGTTTTGTTAATGTTTTTAACATGTGTTCAGTTCATAGCCAATGTGTTGGCAATTGTGGGTTTGGATCTGGAGAGACAAATCAAGGTGATGTTTATCCAAAAATGCTACTGGATTCAGTTTTGCCTGTCAACTCAAAGACTATGTATGATTGTTTTGTAAGGAGCTGATTTCCGTTTTCTTCTTGCCAGAGTATGTTTAACATCCATTGGCTTAAAAGAGGGTCATGCAAGGCTGTTGAGGGACAAAACAAGCACTGCACAAACAAAATAGATAATGAGAGTGGATTTCTGAAGATGATATTGTGCCATTCTAAAGACGTCCTTGGCTGTTTCAGAATGCTTAGATAGCAACAACCGCCAGGAATGCTTTTATCATCTGTGTTAGCCCAAGAGTCTGCAACCTTTCCTTTCAGAGGTTGGCCTTACACGGTTTTCTGTGCCTCTGTCACCTCCTGAGTAGATTAGTGTAGTACATGGTATCTTGAGTAACACACTACAATCGTTGGCAACTTTAGCTGCTGTGGAAAGTGGTTGCTGTCTTATTTAAAGAGAATGATTCAAATGTTCAATGTCCTGAAGAATTTGGATCCTGCATGATTTTGAAGTCATCTGTCTGAACGACTTCTACCTGCAGAAGCTGATATAAGAGTACAGGCTGTAAGAGTACAGGCTTAGAGCTTCATGTCCCTCCTTTCCCTACTTTGAACCTTGAGGGAGATGGATACGAGGAGTTAAGGAACTTTGAGCCAGTGGGCATGTGTTTAACTTGTGCCTTTTGAGTTTTTGGTTAGAGCGTAATATTTTTCTGTTCTCATAGATTTTCCTGCAGAAATTATTGATTTCAGTAGGAAGGAGCAAGGAACCTCTACTGGGGAAATTTAGCAAAAAATTTAATTTGGGCCTTTTTAGCGGGGTTTTGTAGGTTTGTAGGTTTGTGGGGGTGGAATGCCTGTTGATTTGTGGGAATGGCTGTCAGGGAAGCAAGCAGGAAGTTGTGGCCCACTTTTTTGTCTTGTACTGCAGAAATACCTGCCTTAGGTCCCCCTTGGTTATCTTAAACATAAAACTACATTTGGCTTCAGCTTTGCATCATTAGTCTATTTCATTTAGGCCTCTAAATTAAATCTGGTACCTGCACAGTACTGGGGTGTGTGTTTCAGATTATGTTACACTGGAGAATGGAGCAGTGGAGACAGCCTGGGAAGCAGTTACCACAGACAAAGATACTGGGCAGAAATGCATCCCTCCATGGATTCATACTATTACACCTCTTTTCGTATTCAAAGTGGGTGTCTCACACTGACATTAACAAACTCTTCTAAATTCTTAATAGATTTTGTACTTTAGAGAGAGTTTAGGACATCTTTACCTTAAAGATTTGAAATTTTTAATGCTTCCCAGACTGATTTGTTTGGATTTGGTGTGTGTGTTTTTTGTAGTTTCTTTGGTGGGTTTTGTTGTTGTTGTTGTTGTGGGGGGTTGTGTGTGGGTTTTTGGTTGGTTGGTAGGTTTTTTTGTGACAAGTGACATTAGTCATATGAAGAATACCTCTTGCTGTGATAAAAAGAAATTCAGCTGGTGCAGGCCTAGACCTTAAAAGGTATTTGAACACTTCAGTCCCTGACACTACGTGTCTCCAATGAGCTTTGTAGCTACATTGAGTCCTCAGTTCCAGGATTCCCTCAAGCAATTTATAGGGAAGGGTTAGGTAATTCAGAGCAGTTCCACATATGTCAGCTGTTTGGAGAGAAACAAAGGAGAGGAACATCAAGAACTGTGATGAGACTAAGATGGTCTTTGAGCAAGCAGATGCTTCCATTGGGATTCCTAAATGTTTGGGGTTTTTTTCTAGAATTAGGGTTATGTCTAAATCATCACCATGAGTGTGTGAACGAGAGACATGAAGGAAGTGATAGATATGCCTGCAGAATGCTGGTATGTTCTCAGTATGATTTGGAAAGGTTCTGAACCTTCATATCTTGACTGCAAGAGGAAATCAGAACATCAGAACACCTGTTTGAAAGCAGGGAAAGACAGGCATCTCTCTCTGCCACTTATACACATCTGGACAGCTAATCCCCTTTTGGCTTAGGTATCTGAAAGGATCAGAAAGCAGTGGCAGTGAAAACACAGCAAGTCCTACTTCCAAAATCCTGCTTCAGTTCCTGAGGCATCAGCTGGAGCTGAAACTGCAATTTATTAGCTGTGAAAGAGTATGAACATCTGCCAGTTGGCAGTACCTCCAGTACCTACAGGCTCAGAAATATGTTACAGTAGGACATTGGGAAAGCAGTGGACCCTGACTGGTGAACAAGGGAACCTAGAAAGAGACCAGTCCACCCCTCTTATCTAGTGCATCTGCTCAGCTGTACCAGTTTAGAAGGGCCAGCCACGTATAAAAGACACATTACAAACAAAAGAGCCTGTAATTACAAGATTTAGCAGTGGATTCAAAGGAATAATGATTGCAAGTACTCATCTAAAACTGTATTTTTGTCTATAAACTTTACCACATGGATAGGAAATTATGGTATGTGTCTACTTAAAACTTGTTCACACATAACACACAAGATTTCAAATATAAGTACAACTGCTTCCCTTCATCGTCTGTGATACCTGTACGTATTCAGTCACTCAAAATCCTGGAAATTTCAAATGCCTGTAGGAAGACACAGTTTTAAGAGAACTACCTCAAGGCAAACTTAATTTTCTTTCCAGCAAAAATCTTTGTAATTGCTAACAGATTATAAAATCTTGCAGACACAGGGGTACACAGAAACATCTATTATGGGGGAATACACTTGTGACAGTAAAGTTGTCAAAGGACCTAGAAATGGAGATCACTTTACAGATGGCTTTGAAAAGCATTTTTGCAATTATCTCCTGTGATTTTCACTAGGGATTAGGTGACTGTGAATTAGGCATCCAGCTATATCTGAGTACTCTAAATACTCTTTCTGATGTTCAGCAGCTGCATCTCAGAGAAAGCAGCAGTAAGTAAGGCTCTTTGAAAATCTAAAATTAACCATTCAGAATTAGTGAGTGCTTCTGAACTGTTGTTGTCCCCACCTTAAGTATCGAGGGATATAAAACCCTCACAATTCCTGTGCAGTGCTATGGAAAATGAGTTATGGATGCCTGTGAAAAAATGACTTTATAAACCCTTGTTTAAGTTACCTGAAGTACAAAATTGAGATGATGAGAATTAAGTATGTTGCTTTTGTATAGATTAGATATTCAGCATTGAAAAGTTTGAATAAGGAAGGGTGACTATTTATAGTTATTCATGGCAATGTTGGGATTACTTACATGTCCATTGTCTGCATGATCTGTTTATAACCGGGAATACAATTTTAAATTAACGTCATTCCAAGCCCATTTATCTTCAGAAAGTACCCCTCAGATCTTGCATGGGTTAACAGGATAATGTATTTGATACAAGCACCCTATTTTCCCTGTAGCTATATACCTTATTTCATGTCTTATTAACATAATCTATATCTACAATGATGTTTATAGGCTTTGACAGATAGTACCTCAGGTGAGAAAAAGGATGACAGAGAAAATTTACTTTTACAAAGTCAGTCCTTCTGAATCTGTTTTCAGGCAGCTTGACACCAAAGGCTATAAACATAGTCTGGAATCTGAAACCTTTTCTGCAATGACCTTGTTTTCGAAAACACTATTCTTATCTCCTGATGCTTATTCTTCTCTCAGCCATCACTCCTTGCTATAAATTCCTCACCATGTGCTCCTTCTGTTTCTTGAGCAGTATCTTAATTTTTTTTTTTGTTTACTACCCATTTTTGTGTAAATCGTGCAATCTGAAGACCTACTTTATGCTAGTACCAGAATTATGTTAGTGAACCATTTGATTTGATACAGACTGGTCGTCTCTGCTTGTTTCTTTTCCATTTCCTTGGAAGAAGGCTATTCCAGGAGGAGGACTTCTCCTGCATTGAGCACTGCATTAAATTTTAATTTAATGGTGGTAGTTTTTTACATTTAAATTTAAAATTGCCCATTCTTTATATTAATAAAAGAAGGCCACTACTTTCTAAATAATAGAGCAGTCATATGCAAGCTTAAGGCAAAGGACTGAAAATGAAAACTCAGCCAAAAATACAGTCCCTTGGAAGACAGATGTCAAATAGATTTGAAGAGTATTTTCACACATATTTCACTATTTATAAACATTGTCAAGCATTTCTTTCCATAAGAAATGTTATGCTGCCATTCTAAACAAACCAAATGCAGTTTCCTGTGGTGATGATTTTTTCACCCTGCCCATATGACACAGATTTTCTGCAGAACTGATTTAAAGAAGCCTCTACATTTACATTCATAGCCCTGTGTTTCAAAGTCAGGAGATGTTGGGTGGACAAAGATCATCTGAGGTGTGACCACATTAATCTCAGTGCATTTGCTCTGTTTGGGTTTCCAAATGTTCTTACTGAGATCTGCTGGTGTTGCAAGATACTGAAAGCATACCAGTCTCCTTTTCAGCATTTCTGTCTTTGTTGTTGTTGTTTAAATCCAAGCTCCTACTGGGGAGCAGCCTTCTTAAAACATTTGACTCCAAATTCTGTGACAGTCATTGTGCTGATGTAGACAATCCCAGTTTCTGTGAAACAGCACAGGTGAATGAAGTGCTGGCTAAAGAATACCTATCTGTATTAGAAATATTGGCATATGTTACGTGCTTTATTATACAGTTCCCAGACACCAAGGCAGCTATCACCTCACCTCAGTACTTTGGCACCTGGTTTAAAATTATTACAAGCAATGGGAGATTTTCCATTGATTTGAAAAGACTTTGGATGCAGCTGAAAGGATCCAAAAATGTCTGAAATACAAAAAGGCATGGAGTATTTTTGTGGTCAGTGAAATATCCAGAATACTAAAATAATAATCTGTGTCTTTTTCTAAATGGTAATCTTCACCAAGAAATAAAAACGAGATCTTTTATTGTAGCTAATGGGGTCAATGTTATGTGATTCTTCTTTTGTCAATGAAAAAACAAATTAAGGTGATTTCATTATGTTTTTTCAAGGAATTAAATCATCATCCTTCTGGTAGTTAAGTTTAAGAAAGTGGCAACACTTAAAGGATCATTGGTTTTTCTCCTGAGCAAATTCTTGGTTTATTGAATTACCAGATTTGAGCAGTTTAATAATAATTTAGGCTAAACACCTAGAGGAATGTCAAAACATTCTTTTCTGCTGGCAAAAATGACTAAAATAATAAATCTTTATTGACAATACCACAAGCAAATCCAAGGGATGTGATAAGAGAAAGGATGTTTGTTGCATTGTATATGCCAGTTTAAAGATTTTGGTGCAGTTTGTTGAATTTGAATTAGAATGGAAAAATAAAGGACTTCTCCAATTTACAGCTTTATGCTTCATCAAAGCAAGATTTGAATCATGGTTTCTGATTAAAATTACAATTTAAGTCAGTAAAGCTCTGCTATCTTTTGGGTTCTCTTTTTCTTATCGAATTGTGAAGTCAAAGACAAAATGTATTCATGTTTACATTTGTGTAAATACAGGAAATGGCTTATTTTTGTATCCATTTCTGGATAGCTGTTGTAATTAATTCAGTATTCATTTATAGAAGCTAAATATATTGCCTATTTCAGTGATGTGAATCTTCTAAGATGAACTACTTTTCTTAAAAATAGTCATGTCTTTGTTCCATGACTATTGGATTGTCACTTATTATATAATTTTACTTTTTACTTACTTGCTACTCATGGTATTTCCTCACCTTTTCAGGAATAATATGACTCATTGATTCACAGTCTTTATTTTAGCATACTAGACTCCATGTTTAGAAATTGTAAAAAACTGGTATTGATGTCTTTCTTCAGAGAGATTTTAAAACAACTGATAGAATAGTATAATCATATGGATTTTGCATCCCTTTATTGATTAGGGAGAAAAAAATTATCAGAAGGCTCACATAACCCGTGGTGAGATAAATTAGACATTGAGTGGAAAACTTACTCTGTTTATTTGGGATATTCTGTACTTTCATTTATATGTGTGTGCCCTCATTAAAGATTCCAAAAATAGAGCATATTAAAAAAGAATGCACAGAGAGGAGTGGCACATAAAGATTGTGAGAAAATGTCGGTGATGCTCATAACACCATTCATTTCTGACATTTTAAGCAAAAGTAAATAAATGACTCACAGTGGTGACTGACTGATGATTTAGCCTTTTAATTTTTACAAATGTATTAGTTATTTGAATTTTCTCAAATGTTTTGTAAGAACATACTTCAACCAGTGGATGCTAAAATATCTATTTCTACTATGTCTAGGAGCATATCTATTTTTCTTTCCTCTGTGTGATTTACTATGCTAATTCTAACCACGATCGGATAAATGGTACCATTTGATGTTCTAAATTTAGATTTCTATCAAATATTCTTTTTAAAAATAGTTATGCTCTGAAAAAGATCCAGCATCACTTATATTTGAGGATTTATGTTTCATGAGCATTTCTAAGACGTATATACGCAAAACATCTTTTACAACCATTTAGACTTTTCTTTTTGGATAATATTCTTAGAAGCAATAATCAAATCATATAATGTTCATATATATGAAATGCTAAAGGTTGTAAAACCTATCAAAATATATTTGTAATGTTAAAATCATTTTCAGTATTCACCAGGCACTTCTTAGGAGTGTCAGAGGGGTTTTGCTTATTTTTTATTTCCCTTCAAAGTCTAAACTGTCCCTGTCCTGCTGCATTGTTGAATGTCAGATGGAAGTTGGAGGTAAGTGGAATTCATTAAGATTTACTCCAGTAAGTAATCAGTTTGTCCAGCCTTAGGTATAGGTACAGATTCCTCTCTACGTTGCAAGTATTTTCTTGTAAAACTGTGTTATTTCTGATTTACTCTATGACTTTGCTCACCTGCATTTATTCAGTTGGCCTTTAAACTTCTTATATTCCTCTGTACATGTGTATCTCAGCGTAACCACTTCCGCCCCATATAGATAGAGGATGAGATGCATGACATATAATGTGCATCATAGTTCCCACTCTTCC
Source organism: Platyrinchus mystaceus (assembly GCA_035041135.1). Lineage (NCBI taxonomy): Eukaryota > Metazoa > Chordata > Aves > Passeriformes > Tyrannidae > Platyrinchus > Platyrinchus mystaceus. The sequence goes on along the minus strand of JAWWLV010000180.1, from coordinate 29,154,835 downwards.
AATTTATTCTGTACTAATCTGGAGGATCTGGGTGACATTTTCATTATGTTTGCATATTCCCCAGTTTCTTAAACATTTTAGGGAAACAAACCCAAAAAAACCCCAAACCCATTAACCTGATATGTTCCTACAGGAAGTTTAAATGTCTGTTTCCTATGAGTAATCAATCTATGGAAATTGCATATAATGCTAGCTTCAGATTTTCCCTTCAGACACAATTTGTTTTGAGTATCATGGCAATCATGTTTTGCTTATCTCTCAGTATTCTGTCTTTTCTTTCTAGTATTTAATTGGACCACAGTAAGCTTCAGGAAGCAATTAGGAGTTTAGTAACTGTCATATATTGTGTGGATTTCTGTGATGACATTTTTATCTATCACAGGTGCACAGTGAGAGAATGTACTCACTATGTATTCCTATGTCACTTGCCTGCTAATTTTCTGAGTCCTTTCTCCTTTACTTTGGCAAATTCAGTATTCTTGAACTGGTATACGATGATTTTAAGGGACAGAATTATTACTTGCTCTGCAAATAACAATGCAATTTTGCTAATGCCATATAATTCAGTGAAGCAGTCTGAAAAGCACGGATATGAACAATAACACCTAAACATGCCACCTAGGGGGTACAATGTGTTCTCTAGAACAGAGGTCATTTGAAAAAGGTAGGGAAAACTTTGCAGGATTTTGTCCTACCCAACTGTAGTGCCTTGTTTTTAGAGGTGGCTTGAGCCATCTGCCACTTTTATTGACTTCACTGGGAGCCAACGTACTCATCACTTACTTGAGCAGTGTGTACGTCCACAGGAAACACGTAATAAAACCAAGTTTATTCTTTGATGCATACAGAGCTTTGTTTCTTTAGAAGTGATAAGAAATGTGTGTTGAAACAAGGCAGTATGGATGCACAATCTGGTCGATATTTTAAAAATGCCCTGACAGAATAGCATTTTTTACCATATATAGTTGGGTGCGTATTTGGAGAATAACAGATGATGGTATGATCATGTTAAGTTATATAATACATCTGTTTCTTCTGGGGGTTTGTTTGTTTGTGGTTCGTGTTTCTTTGGCTTTGTTCTGCTTTTAAGACACCCAGGGTAGAGGAAGGGCAATGAATTAAAGGAGAAAAGGTGCTCAGGACATACAACATGAGTGGGAACTCTTTGGGACTGAATTTATCTTTTAATTCTGTGCACACAGCAGCTACACATTCCATTGTCATCCATGAGAAGACTAGAACATTTATATGATGGGAATGCTGGACACACACAAACAGTGTAAGCAGTGCTGAGGGCTGTCATACTTGAAAGTACTCTCCAAAAGAGTTAGTGAGTTGCCAGAGATTTGTGAGCACCAGAGCCACACTTTCAGTGTCTCCAGCCCAGCAGTTTTGCTGAAAAACCATCCTGCTGTGAAATGCTGGAGAACTCTATGCCGGCAGTGTTCCCAGAGGGATACACTTTCAACAGGTGCCAGGATACAAGGAGTGTGAAATGTATAAAAGATAGGTGAAAATTATATAACCTGTTCCTTTTGAAGAAATCCTTCATATTCCTATGTGCACAATAAGCTTCTTTATTGAAAGGCTGTGACAGTGATGAATAGTTTTTCATTCTTCTTATCTTTACAAAGACTTCTTGAGTATTAAAATAAAAGGCTGCTTTTAGGAAAGGAGAAGATAAAAACTGCATCTAGGGTAACAGATCGCCAGTTGACTCTGTAATGAAAATAATTTTAAAGTTTTTTAGCACATGAACCAATAAGCAGAACTGGAGAGGGTTAAGTGCTGTAAGCTGAAAAACTGTACAGCTGGAATGAAGGAGGAGACTGCAATAACAGTTATGCAGGTGACACACAGAAACAGGGTATTGCGTGTTTAACAATGCTCCAGAAACTACATAAGAGGAAACTTTGAAGTAAGAAACCAATGCCTAGATTGTAAGAAACAATCTAGGAATTTTAACTGAGCTGTTGAACATAGTGCTTTATGAGGGATTCCTCATAATCTTGCATGCTGTCTCATAATCTTGCTGTCCAGATGCAAGGCATGCTTACCTGCTTTCTGTTCTTTTGTTTTAAATGTGGTGTAGTTTTTAAAGATACCATTCTCCCTGGTACCAGTATTGGGCTGGGTGTTGGGTTTCAGTGGTGCACTGGTTTCTATGTCTGTGATAATGTCTGTACATCGTGCTGTCAGGTGCATTGAAAGCAATATTCAAAGGCCTATATTTCTTTGAGATCTCTGTGCCTCATGTTTCCAGCTCACTGATCCTCCGTGCTACCCCATTAGTGCCTCACTGAGACCCTCATACCCATAAATAAGAAGCACATAGCTCTTTTCACTGACTAGCCACAGTTTTCTGTAGCTCTCACAACGTGCAGGTATGGCCCGGAAAGGGCACTCTGGTGATCTTCAATTCTCTCATGAAATTTTGATTGATGCTGAGGGATAACACGTATGTTAGGCAGCTAACATGTAGGTTAGGCAGCTATTGTTCTTGTACTGTCAGATTCTGCCAGCCTGTCTGAACCCGTTGTATGATGAATTGAATGGTTTGAGGCTGCAGCTTTCTGGGGACCACCTAGGCTGCAGATGCAAATACAGTATATTAAATCACTTCTTGACTGTGCTTGAGGGGTGTTCAGTCCAAAGTAGATGGCTGATAGGGAACTTAAAGCAGACATCTGCCCCAAGCTACTGCAGAAATCGTGCTTTTCCCCATAGTCACAGTAGTACCGTAACAACTGGGTTGGTGCTTGAGTTGAACACTGATGGGTGCCTTGGTTGTCTGACGGAATAACACTTTGATGTTTCAGGGTCAAAAAAAGGTTTTCTTTGTGCTACTACTCTCCTGTAATGTACTAAGCTAGCTGACGTTACTTCACTGAGAAGGAAAAAAAATCTTTCCAGACACACACTAAAATTGAATCTTGTGTATGGATAAAGCTGAGGTGTTTGTATGAACAGGTGTTCAGAGGATGTAGATGACTTGATTTATTCCATTCTTTTCAAAATCCGTCCATCCATTTTTACATTTTAGCCACTATATTTAGACTGATTTTTCTGTTAGGCTTATAAAATAATAAACAATTAAAAGCACAGATTCCAAACAATCTGTCAAAACGACCATAGGCATGATAAATTCCTATGGAGTAAGTAACAAAAATGGAGCCTCTTCAGCCCCAGAGGAGGCTTATTTGATACAGTGACCTTTTCAAAAAGTTTTTTTCTTTCATATGAAATGTACTTTTTTTTCATTTCCAGGGGAGAGAGAGATGACAAGGGGAAACTAATGAAATATTTTATTTTTCTACAATTAATTTTTATATAATTTTTATCTATATAAAGCAAAACTAAATTTAAGGGGTCTTAGTTCTCAATTTTATATTCAGATTGACAATCCAACTTCACTTTAAAAGCATTTCTTCTTAACATGGTTTTAAAAGGACCTACCATAAAAGGTCTTATTTCTGAAACTAGCCAGTCAGTCACATGCCTTCAAATATTCTCCTTCTGCATTATTCAAAACACCTACAGCTGAGTGTGTAACTTAGGCAACCTGGCCTGATATTGAATAATGCAGTCACTGCCATGACATTCAGAAAGATGTCTGTACCCAGCAAATGCTATTTTTATGTGTGTTCTCTTGTTGCTTCAGGGATTGTGGAATTAGCCTGCATACAATATTTGTTTTTTTTCCACAAAGTATATTATTTGTGCATGTGTTTATGTGTTTCTTGATTGCTTCTTTTCTTTTCCTCTGCCTTAGTTAATCATCGCAATACATGTTTAAAGCCTACCATTAATTGCTATTGAAGCTTTTCATTTGAAGGAAAAGTTTCTGCTATTTAAGTCTCTTGTCAGGAAACCAAGTATTGGAGTTGTTTGGTTTCTTATTTCCGAGGCTGTTTAATGACAGCGTAAATATTCAGCCTGACTCAAAATAAGTCATTAAAGCCAACTCTTGGCCAGATGTTCCCCTTTGTTGCCTGGCATGGAGCTGAGGGAAGAGCAGGAAGTGGCAATCCCAGTGCCCGCTGTCCCACTGCACACTGTCCTCGGGTTTTGGCAAATTGTGGGTGATTCCCATGTTACTGAGTGTCCCAGGGAACCTAAGCTTACAGCTGATGTGAACAGCGGAATGAGCTGCTGTTCCACCGTGCTCCTTCCCTCTCTCCTCCTCAACAGTTTAGAAGATCCCTTTGGGCTGCTGATTTTGGGAGGTGGAGAACTAAGTTCAGCTTTTTCCCTGATGAGACATTTTCAGGGAGACAGAGTCTTTTTAGTGTGGACAGGGTTTGTGAAGGCCTTTGAGAGGAGTCAGATGTGCAGACGTGAAGGAGTTAAGTGTTTAACTTTTATGCCACACCTTCTGTCCTCACAGGCACTAAAACTTACAGGGAACAGAGAAAATGCCATGAGCGCAAGAAACCGGGAGCAGAGGGAGGTGCTGAGTTTTTGGGAGGTGCTGGGATTTTGCTTCAAAATTCCCTAGTCTGCAGGGGTTTAACAAGGATCCTGCCTGGTGTGAGCAACAGCTTTGGTCAGAGGACTTGGGAGAACTTTGGGTGGATTTTACATGGCAGTGAATGTCAGTGACCTCCTGAGCCTAGGACTTATCAAGGAACTGAGGCTGTGCTTGAAGTTAATGCCTTTATTTATTTCACGTGAACTGCTGGCAGTGCTTTAAAAATGTGACTGGCTGCTGAGGCTGGAAAGCAAAGGAGAATTAGACGATGAAGCATGGGAGGAAAACAGGAGAACTCTTTCTCTGGCTCCAGGATTGTTCATGGGAGGATACCAGCCTTATTTTTATTCTTGTGTTTGTAATGGCCTCTAACATATTTTGGAAAACTCTTAAACTTAATAATGGATCAAGTGACAGCAGGTGTGTTTCTCTCCCAGGGCCTGGAGACAATTAGCTAAAAATCAGTGGAAACATCAGGTTCTGGCCTGATGACACCGCAGAACCACGTGGAGGAGTTCACTCCAAAGACAAATAAAAAGAATCCCGTGTTGTAAAATTCACGCCGTAATTCATGATGCTGGGCGACCTGTTAATGATGTCTGACCGTTCGAGTTACCTGTACCTACACACCCCTGGCAACCCGACGGTGAGCTGCTGGTGTAACCTTTGCAGGCATCCTCACGGCTCCGTCTCCCGCAGGATTCCAGCACCCTTTCCCGGCGCCCAGGGACGAGGGAGGGGCCACGGAGGGAGGGGCCATAGTTGTCACCGTGGAGGGGTTTCTGCTTCAGCAGCCGTGAAATCCGCATCTGGGGCTGGGCTGTCCCTTAGAGCCGCCCCCCCCGCCGATCCCTTGTGCGGCTGCGGGGAGGGAGGGGCGGTGCAGCCCCGCAGCCGGCGCGGGAAGCCCGTCAGCGCCGGGCCGGGCGCGCAGCCTTCCCTTGGCTCCGCACCGCCCGCAGGAAGGCGCAGCGGGGTGGGGACGGCAGGAAGGAGCGGAGCCTCCCCTGGGCTGGGCAGCGCAGCTCCGGCCCGTGCCATGTCGGAGAGCGGAGCTGCAGGTAAGGGGGGAGCGGCGGTGCTGCCCGGCCCCGCTCCGCCGGGCCCCGCCGCAATGCAGGAGCGCTGCAGCCCGGCGCGGCCTCGGCTTATCGGGGGGAGCGATCTGGAGCCAGAGGGAGCCCCGTCCGGGGGCGGGGAGACGGCGGACAATGTCCCGGCCCCGCCGGCCGGGCTGTGCCGCGCAGGAAGGGCAGGGCCGCCGGCCCCTCGCTCCCCGGCCCGGGGGTGCCCCGCGGGCAGCGCCGGCTGTGGCAGCGGGGCGGGATGGGATGGGATAGGGGGCTCCTTGCGGAGCGCACCGCGCGGAACCCCCCGCGCAGCCCCGCGGCTCATCCTCCATCACGGGCCGTCCCCGGGGAGGCGGTGCAGCAGTGCGGGGGGGTCCAGGTGACACAACAATGCGGCGGCACCGCCGGGCGGGGCGAGGCGGGGCGGGAGCCCTGCTCGGGGCCGGGGCGCTGCGGCGGGCGCGGCATCCCTGCCGGCCGGGCCTTTGTGGCTTCATCCCCCCCCGCCAGTCCAGGTGTCCCTTTGCCGAGGGAGAAGAGGGAGGGCTTAGAGGGGAGATCAGGGGCTGCTGCTGACATAGAGGCAGCACCCCGCTGTATCGAATAGCTTAGTGCACTGGAAGAGAAAGACCTGGCAGCTGGGTGGGAAAGACAGCGCTTTCTGGGCAGAGCGCCTGAGCATCCCGGCGCATCGTCGGGGACCGGGGAGCTCCCAGCGAGATGTAGGGTGGGGGAAGCCCCGAGCGGGGCGTTTTACCGCGTTAGCGAGTCCGCATGTCTCTGATTTTGCAAACTTGACACTGAGCTGAACCTTCTTTTGCATGAAACAAGGATTCTGTGGGTTTGGTCCATTTGTGGTTACACTGTGCCTCACAAATATAACACAGCCTTTGCAGGACAGGGGTGGTCTCTCCTTGTGTGGAAAGGGAGCTGGGGGAGGGAAGAGGGTTCCTAGGATACAAATGACATGGGTGAATAACTCTAAGGGAAATGCAGACTCAGCCTGATTTCATTCGAGTTCTCCATCCCTTCTTCCTCGCTGAATGCTGCAAAGGTTTGAGGATACTGTAATGCTGAGCCAAAGGTGCTGGTAGAAATGTATGGGGAAACTTAAAAAGTTGGGTTTGATCATAATAGTATTTGGGGAACATTTGGAATAACATAGCTTAATTTCAGTGCAAGTGGAATCAAAGAGTAATAAAGTATCCATTGAAAAAAACACCAAAACCATCCAGACTACAATACTTAGAAATTATTTGAGTTTCCAAGATGACCTGCTCTACTGGATTTACTCTCTCTCCCCAGCCCCCCATCTAAATGTTCTCTCAGTGCTTCCTAAGTAAAATCTCTAATATCTGATTTGAAGTAACCTGTAACAATTTTCTAGCATGCAGCTGACAAAGGGAAGAACAGACTGACAGATTCATTTGTCTTTCAAATGACAGGGTATCGTATGATTTGTTTTCTGCCAACTTGCAAGGTTAGTGCAATGCAATAATGAAATGATGTAATTTGTGACATAGTCTGCACAGGAGGGATTTTGTTAGAACACTGAAGACCAGGTAGTAAAGCAATGATTTGTTATGTCAGAAATCTTTATGTTCTTTCCATGCACTGGAATGCTGAAGCTGTCAGAGGAAAAAAAGGCTTCAGGGATAAAACGTGATTTGGTGCGTGTTGTATTGACAGTATTGATGTTGCAGTCACTTATTGCAGCACAGTACAATGCGTAAAGAAATATCTGTGTGTAACATAGCTGAGTGTTGTGTGCAGTGCCTGCTGATCGTTGTTACAGCTTCAGTTAGCACAGCACTGCGGTATCTGCAGCTTGGTTAGTGTGAGCCTGGGTGAAATTGGTCATGCCCAGGAGCTATTGCATGTAAAGCTTCTAATTATACTGACTTCTGTCATTTCTAAAGCCGTTGGCTCATGATTGGGTAATGCTGGTTGAGCCAACAAGTTTTCCTTTATGATACTCTCACCCTATGAGCTTTCATTTTGAATGTTTAATTCATTCCCAAGAGACAGCAGTTGATGTTCAACAGAGCTGCCCTGCTCTGTACCTGCAAAGTCTTCCCAACGCTTCAGTCAGCTGTGGTGAGGCCCCAAGAGGTCTCTTCTGTCCAGAGACGTTTGTAGCTGATGTGTGTATGGTGTAAGTGGGCTTCATCCTAGTCCACAGGGCGTGACCAGGGTGTCAGTCAAATACAACTGTCACCGGGTGCTGGAAGAGGTTGCTGCAGCCTCGGAGGTTGGCTCAAGTTAAAGCAGCCTCTGGGAGGCCAGTTCTGTGCAGGAAGACCAGAATGCTGCCTCAGCTATAAAAGACCTGATCCCTGCACGTGCATGTCAAGATTTAGGATATGTTTTGCTCTCTAGCTGTGTCACTGGTGGTTGGGGTTATATGGGACTTGACTGGTGTCTCATTTGGTGCTCTTTTCTGCCAAATACTTCTTTATTTTGTTGATTTGATGTCACCTACCATGGCCAACTTCTCCTACTGTCATTGGAGTGCTGTTGAAATTTTTTAGGCTCCTCCTGGATATCATATCTGCTGTTGCAATTAAGTCTGAATATCTTTTTTTTCCCCTTTTGAGGTTACAAGTCTGGTCAAATATTTTAAAATTTCCAGTTACTTATTCTTCTGAGCTGTTCTGGGTGGTTAACTCCTTTTTGCCGTCCTCTGCTATGATTCTGCCTATTCTATCTATAAATGCACATAACCTTTCCTTTCTTAAAAATATTCTTTTTATCTTAAAACAGTAATATTAAAGGATCCCATAATGTCAGTTTTCTGTACCTGAATAGATTCTGTCTTTTGACGATGTGTCAGATGGGATTTCACAAGTATTTGACTTTGAAAAGCACACCATTTATGGTTTTAGAAACTTCTCCCTGTGGCTGTTTTAGCCTGTAGGCATTGTGAAGAAGCAAATTGGCTTTTTTGGTATTTAAAAAACCTGTGCTGGCTCTTACTAAACAATAAGGGAAGATGAAAGGGATAAAAAACAATGCACGCAAACAGTGCTACTTTCTGTTAGGAGAATGCGAACAGTCATGACCTCAATTTGGTTTGAAGCAACGAGACCTTTTGAGGGAGTTTGCATCTATTCCTTTTTTTATTTTCTCAAAGTAGATTTTTGTAATTTCCATATGCAGCTTTAGTGAAATCTTCGGAGTATTTTGTCTATCCATAAATTACTTCAGTTCTTACTTATTCAGCTTCTGTATGGCACTTGACCCTTTCCTATTAAACAGCCTTGGGTAGTGGAAAACAGAAATGGGTGAAATTCAAGGTTGCATCAGTATTGCACATGCTTGTTCAGCTGTATTTCTACAATGGTGAATGAGAGAAGTACTAGGAGGACTTGGAATCTGTTCCAGGAATGAGCTCTGAAGTCCATCGGTCGTGATTGTAAATGGTACACTTGCTTCACAGATGTTTTACTGAAGAGTGTGCAGCTGTTTGGTGCTGTAAGGTCACAGATGTTGGTGTTGAGCTGAGGGAATGCTGCTGCCAAGTACAAACCTCAGTAATCTGAAATGCCTGTGATGTATCTTCAGGCTTCATCTTCTTCACTGTGACAAGTGTCCTGGCTCCTGGGTCATTAAATTGAAACTGCCTTTTCTCAGTGATCAGGCACATTTTTGATCTTAAAAGAACATTCCATAGCTCTCATTACTCAAAAATATCTCAACTCTGGCTCATATGCTGTGCTCTTAAGAGTCACAGTGATATGCATTTAAAATAAACAAAGGCAAGTTTTAAATATCGCCATAACTGCTGTTAAAACAGTGACTTTGCAGTGTTTTAAAATTAGTACAGCAGTGGTTAGCTGTGTAAGTAATCAGTATTAAAACAGGAAATTCCTTCAAAGGCTGTCTCAAGGGGATTTGAGAAAGGTTTTCATGTAAATGAAAAGGAAAATGGAGTCAGTTCTAATAAGTAAGCAAATAAATAAATGAAAATACTCAGAATATGAAGGCCAGCATTCAGGCTAGAAAGCCTTTGTTCTTCACTAATGCCCTTACTCAGGGCTGCGTCAGGGTGTGTCAAGGACATCAGAGAGTGGCTTAGTGAGCTGTGTTGGTGTGCCCTGCCATGAGGACCTTGTGGTCTGTTCCTGGGCGACAGTCGTTGGGTGCTTGCTGGCCCAAAGCGGGGGTTCTGTCAGGATTGATTTGCGGGGCTCTGGGTGGATCAGTTCTAAAGGCATCTGAATTTGCAAGAACAAGAGAACCTGGAGAAGGTTTTTCTTTTAGCTGTTTCTTCTGTCAGTAGTTCTGAGTCAGTCCCTGAGTCAATAATCTCAGACTGTGCTCTGCAGATGCAGTTTCTGTGGAACATTGAGAAGGATTTCTAGTAATTGTTATCAGTTGGAGTCCAGAAAAGTGTGTATTATGTGAATGTAGTTCCATAATAGCAATTCCATGTCATCTGAGGAGGTAATCCACTTCTGTCTATGAAGAAAATCTGTTTCTATTGTGGGAGCCTGCCCAACTTGCATTAGTTTCCTTGGGGAGGAGAGCAGAGATGAATTATTCTGCCTATGCTACTTTCTTATCCCATAAGGATACCTGAGAATGCTGCTTCAATTTGTTCATTTCTAGATACATTTCATGTTCTCAGTGTAGCTCAGGACCAGTGTCTAGGATTGAAGCAGTTTCTCTCCAAGGGTTTTGCAGTCCTAAGCACTCTATAAACACCTGTCCTGACACAGCCTTTCCTTGTGAGGTTCCGTGTGTTTGTATCCACACTTTCTCTTTTTCCTGTTCCCTGTGAGGTTGCAAGAGGGAATGTTCGGGTGTCACTTTCCTCATTACAGGATTTGGGATGTTTATCTCTGTCAAGAGATAATAGCAACATTAAAATAACTGTTCTTTAGTACATCTTTTTTTCCTCCTTGTCATTGTTTGGGAAAGGTGACCGTTTGGTCTTGTGGATTTTGTCATTGTTTGAGGACTCTTAATGCTTTTCCACATTTAAAGATCAAAATACCTGAGGTTAGACTAGGCTGACTAGACCCATGCCCTGGTGCCAAACAGATACTACAAATTTAACATCTTTTCCTCAAGTTTCCATGGATACCTGAGTAGAGCACATGCTGTAGTCAGAACAGAAGGGCATACCATTTACAAAAGCTTTCAGTATTGTCATTATGGAAGTGCTGCACTCAAAAATCAACCTTTTGTAGTAGCTTTCTTGCTGAGTCAACTATGGCCCTGTTATGGTTTTAGCCACAGGAACTCCTTTGAAGGTTGTGCCATTGGCTTGTCACCATGACAGTGTCACTTTGCAGTTCCTTTTCTGGCTGGTCAGTCTTGGTCTCTGTGTGATCTGTGTGCCAAGTCATGGCAGCTCAGAGTGGTAGAAGTGGCACTTCAAAATAAGCCTGATAGATGCTAGTATAAAAAGCTCTGGAAATGGATTTTGGTTGGTGACTGCATGACTTTATGACCTACTCTACAAATACAAATCATGTATTTTCTTCTTTGCTCATATTTTCCATGAAGTTTTCTTCTAAGCATGGTAGCTGATGTGTTTTCAAGACCACCAAATAAAAAGAATAAATAAATGCAAGCTTACTTTTAATACAGCAATGAGATGTCACTCAGAAGGTAAATCAACAGACTATGGTTTCACAGGTGACTTTGCTAATGACTTGTCAAATGTGATACAATTTTTTTTCAGTTTAGCCACAACTAATATTCTTTTGTTGTCCCATGTTTGAAAAAATTGGGTTCAATAGCCTTGAAGGATATGAAGGGATTTATATATAGCATCACTCATGCTAACTACTATAAGTAATGGCTATTCTAGTTGCCTGTTCTTTTTACTCTGCCCCCCACTTTTTTTTTTTTTCTGTGAATTGGTGAGAGAGGTTTGTTTTTTTTTCTTGTCAGGACTCTACAAATGTATGAATCGTTATTTAGCATTCCTAAAGACTGTCAAAATGAAGACAAACATTTTCAAGTATTTTTTCGAATTTATGTTTTAAGAAAAAGGTGTCGCTGCATTCATCCAGCTTGATGCAATGCAAGATACTTTGTGAATCTTGGAATGCTTGAAAACTAAAGAACCTTTTTTCCTTCTAAGTAAACAAATGCCCCCAAAAGCAGCCTGCCCTTTGCAACTTGTAAACCAGGATCAGTTTTGTCTCTCCTGGCAGTAGTACATGGGTGTGGAAGAGCTCGAGTCAAGGAAGAGAGGGATCACTGCAAGGCAGCACTGGTGAGTGCCCCAAAGCCCAGGAGCTGGGGTGTGGGCGGGTTTTGAGCAATTTGGAATCTCATTAGGACTGGGAAGGAAAAGGGAGCTGGCTGATCACAAAAGCTGGAAAGCTCTCAGGTCATTCAAGGTGGAGCTGGATGTAAGATCTTACAGTGTAGATGGTGAAAGGGTTTAAGGCAGCTGAAGGGCAGACTTAGCTATTGGAAAGGACCTGTCTGAGGCACTTCATACCCAGCATGCACAGAAGTGTGATCGCTCTGATTTACTTCAGCTTAACAAGCATTAGTGAGGTCAAATCAAATGTAGGTAAAATAGTTTAGCCTATACCCTGTCAAAAAGAGGAGAAGGGAACATAACCCATGTGGCATTTTCAGAAGCTTATTACGAGTTCCTGTGTGTTTCTTTGATCTTAATTTAAGTTCACAGAAAATAGGTAGTGTTTTTTGGTTTCCCTTTGCCAGTGAGGTGCAGGAAAATGAATATAGTCCACAGAGTGAGTTGTTAAAAAACAACTTGGGGTTGTTTTTTAATACTCCTAACAATAATGGTAAAAAATTGACTTAAAAAGCTTGATAGTGTAGTGAAAAAGTAATTCCTCTAGTCAAACCGTAATCATGATGGGAGACAGTGTAAAAGCATACATGGAAAAGGTCAAAGTTGTAATGAAAAACATGTCTTATTCTTAGAATTTTATCCAAAGAATTGGGAGATTATTTTTTTTTTTTTAACTTAGGAAATGACTGTGCTCTGATTGGTATCAGTGCAATGAATACCAGCTCTTGGGGGGACCAGATATTATGAGAGGGTATCAGGAAACTTGGATTTGTATCAGAGATTAGCTATGGCCGTATTCATGGAAGAGAAGTGTATCACAGTCTTTCAGCAAACCACCTGGATGCCTATTGGCATTTTAAAACAAAGAACTCTGATTCTGTTGATGGCAATAACAGTGGTGCCATTGGATTCAGTAGAAACAGAAGGTTCTTACTTCTGATATGAAATATGGGATCTTTTTATTACGCACAAGAATATTTTAAGTGTTTTTATTTTTTTTGTATTTGCTTCTCTCCAGCTGTTTTTTTGTTGTTCTTTAAGTATTTTCAAAGGCCATCTTTGTGTTTATAGTAAAATGCTTTAGGTTGTCATGTTACATTTGGAAGCTCTGACATTTTGTGCTTAATGCAAAGCAAAATCTCAGCAATAGGAAAAGCTGAATAAGGTTTTCTTCATCAGTGCAGCATTGCCAGCTAGTAGCAATATGGTAAACCCTTCTTTTTCCTGTTGTGCAAACATCATTAGAAAGCTTTGCTTGTGTCAAAATTATTTTGATGCTCAAAGAGATATACAATCTTTTGAATGAAAAACATTGGTATTATTCCATTCTTTTATTGCCTGATGACTACTCTATAACCATATTTGATTCAGTACATCAGTTTGGGGTTTTTTTCCCTTTTTATTTTTCTAATTTTTTTTAAATCTAGACACAGTGCCTAAATAGGAAATAAAGCATTTGGCTAATATTTTGGTATTGTCAGCAGTCTGACTGAGGGTAGAGCAGTATATACATGTACAGGAGCAGTCACTCTCACCACGTGCTGGATGGCTGGAAATTCCAGAAAAATGGCTATCAGATATATGCCAGTGTTTGATTTGTGAAAGTATTCAGCACATACATGGTAAATTCAGTTAACTTGGATTTGTTGGAGCCATAAGGCCAAGCTGTAATAGTGGCATTTTTAGTAGGTCTAATGCATCCCAACTTACCCTGTGCATCTGGTTCATCGGCCTACAAATAGCTGAGAGCTCAAATGTTTTGGCATACGGAACAGTCGATATGCATTATACAAATCAAAAAGAGTTATTGCAGCTTTCCTCTTGAGCCAGGGTGGTGTATTGCAGCTATTCTCAGTTGGGAGTTTGGGAGAGCCTGGAAAAGGGTGTGCAAGAACCCACTGGGTCCTTCGAGTGGATCCTCAAGCTCAGTCAGAGGCTGAGATCTGCACAATGAATGGAAATAATTGCATTGGGTATTATGGACTGGAAAAAACCTATTTATTATTGTAAAAGCATTTCTTAAAATGCTGTAACTATGATCTGAAATAAGGAATAGTATTGATCCTGTTGTTGATTCAGAAAGTAGCGAGAAGAGTTGAATTAGCAAGTGTTGTTTTTGTGGCCCCTCTGTCAGGATAGAAATAGAAATTAACTGATGTTGATTGGGATATAACATACACACTGGTGTTCAGGCATGTTCCTACAGAGAGGTGATATTGTAGTGATGCTGCTGATTTTCAGGTTTGGAAAACAGCTGTAGGAGATCCAGACCATGGTGAGCCTTTTTCACCATCACTTGGAAGTGAGGTCTGTGAAGGTTTGGAAAAGGCAACTTCTCTCGTCGCAAAACCTTTGGTTTTGTAGGCATTACTCTAAAGTACTGCAGAATGTGCCTGAAAAGATCCATGTTGGGATTTCTGATGGCAGAGTTGGGGCTCGAGTCCTTATTTCTTCTTTTTTTTTACAGTTGTTTCTTTTCCATGTGGCGTACTGGTGACACGAGACATGCTGAGAAATGTCCTCCCTTCCCTGATCTGGCTGCTTTTCTGTGCTTTATGCTGTGGAGTAGCATACCATGCTTCCAGGGTTCCTATTTTTACTTGCCTTGTTAAATTTTTAGAGATGATTCCTACTTCAGCTTATCCATTGCCTGTGTTGCTTGGATTGCCAGGAACCTTGGGCTGGGAAACCACTGCTCTGGCATCCTGCTTCACTGGGGAAATGAACAACTTCCATTAAATGGGAAGCAGGGAATTTTACTGATACCTTGTGTAGTTGAATTATATATAGTTGAAATATTTAATAAAAACAGAATTTAATAGAAAGGAGAAGATTTTGTGTGGCTGCTAAAAACTTATTTCGTTTGAGTACTTCCTTAGTGGGTTGTGACTGTGAGGTTGAGCAGTCATCTTTCTAAAAACAGGTTGAAGCTGCTGTCTTGAAACTGATTATCTGGGACTGTAGTGGTTGGTGTCTGATATTATTATTTTATTTTATTTTATTTATTTATTTTAGTGTTCACTAAAACTCATTTATCCAGTCCTGAATAGGAATGTGTGGCAGAGGCTCCCAAATATTCAGACTGATAGTCTTCCAGCTGCCACTAACTGATCTTTCTAGTTAAATAATGAGCTTGGTCCTGCTCTCTGGATCTATTAGAAAATCAGATTCAGCTGAACATGCAATCTGTTAACCATTCACACTGCATCAGCTAAGTTTTTATAAATGTTCTGGACTTTGCTTCTACTCTGCATTCTGTGACACTTAAAGGTTAATCCTTTATTGCATTTTGTTCAAATCTACAATGTAGCCGATCATTTACTGAAGAACAGAAAAAGCTAAAATGATTAGCCTATTGCAGGAAACCACAGAAAGTAAACTCTTGCATGTGTTTAGATGAAAAGAAGGAGTAATTTAAATTAAATCTACCAAACCATCAGCTGGAGCTAATGTGATAATGGATGCGATTCATTATTAATACAGTATCTGCTGATCTCGTAATTTCAACAAATCTGTAATTGTTTAGGAATTTGCAAATCAGATTGGAATCTCTGAATGTTAAAAAAAAAGTCTGAAAATGGGAGCCTTCTCTGTTTTCCCTTCCGCTTCTGTTCACCTTGAAAATTCACAAGGTGTTCTTTGGCAGTTGCTTAGGTTAGGACTAAAGTCAGAAATTGTAAAGATGTGCTCAAAGTTATTCTGTACACATTTAGTGAAATTACCCAAGCTCCTGATATAGACAGTCAATATTCATATCATAAGTAAACGAAGTAAATGTAAGAATTTTTATTCAAGAAGTTTGCATTGTATTTAGAAAAAGATTATTTACAATACTGGTGTAAGTGTTCTAAGAGTTACTTTATTTTGAATTCTAGATCAGATTCATCCATTTAATTTGGTGTGAAAATTGGCAAGGATTAAATGTGCATACTGTTTAGCTGTATGTTCCTTTCATAGCATGTAGTTTGGCACAGATAGAGATCCTTAGTAAACACGGGAGATAAAGCTGGAACTTGAGCTATGTGGAACATCACTTGATTATGTTTTTTTATCACAGAAGCCTTAATAAGTTATTCTGCATTTAAGAACTGTTCCAAATACCATGATACTATCCAGGACAGGCTAGGCATCCTTTTTCTGTTTCATCATTGCAAATCAGGTTCCTTGCAACCCTTTTCTCAATCTCTGGCTTGGAGCAGATGCTTTTGTTTCCTTCAGAGAACGAATCACAGTGCTTTAGAGATCAGAGATTCTTAAATATCCTGGAATATCCATACATTTACTGCTCTTCAGAACACAGCTGTAAAAATTGGTGGCACATTTTTTTTCCCCCAAGGAAATACTAACTCAACAAAATATGAAAGCTCCTACATGGGCAGATACATTTTAACACCTTGCAGTTTAGATAGGGTAGAGAGTATCATGTTACAAATTTCCTAATTTCATTTGCTTCTAACAACTGTTTCACTGCTTGTTGAGAAGAAGTCTTGACATTGAATGCGGGGTGATGGGCTTGCAAGCCATTTTCTGTACATGGCAACCACTCTGATAAAACACAACTTCCCAGTATTCTGAACTGCACTTACTCATTTATTATCTCTCTGAGAATGTTAGTGCCTCTTTTAACAGCAGAGTTAGAATATCACAATTATGGCTGCCCCAGTTATTGCACAGGATTAGTTAGTAGTCATGAAATTAGTTTGGACTTCTGCTTTTGCCAATATGATAGCAACTCTGTAAAGCCACTCTAACAGTACCTTTGGGTTAAAATTGTACTGTGCTACTTCAGATGTTGTAGCATTGCCTTCCATGATTTTCCTTGCTTGATCCATCTCCAGGCTGGTGGCATGTAGGATGCATTGTAGAATTATTTTATTTAGGTGGGTATGGGTGTTTGCAGGAGCAGCTCTGAATACAGTGCAGAATGGTTATGGGTTTGGAAAGGGTTTTTTCCTCTCTTCTGAAAATATTGATAAATCACCAAGAGCTTAACCTTCCAGCAGAGTTGAACAGTTGATGAAGGTTAGAAAAAGTTAGCCCTTCCACAATTCCAGCCTTTATGTGTAAGTTTTCAAGAGCATTTTGAAACTGAAATGGACAATTTATTTCAAAGATTTTTGATGAAAGTATCCCAGTCCATTTCCTGTTTTAAACATTATTTTTTGTGGATCTCTAAGACAGACCTCTTATCTCTGATTAACATTTTTGGATGTGTTAGCAAATATTTTTACACTTTGGAATACAGTGAGTGTCCTTGTATACTTTTTACACCTCTGGATTATCACAAGTTAAGTGAATAAATTCTTGATAGAACAACACCCAAATTAGCAGTTTCATTGGATGGATATGAATATTGCACTGGTTATTTAATCACTGCTCTGTGAAATACAAAAAAAATGTGTATACTGTCACACAGGATTTTCAGAGTTACATATAAAGCTCTAAATAACTTCTCAAGGTACACCCAGGCTGATAACTGAAGACAAGATGGAAAATACATCATGGAATGGTTTGGTTTGGAAAGGACCCTAAAGATCATCTAGTTCCAGCCCCCCTGCCTTGGGCAGGGAATCCTTCCACTATCCAGGTTGCTCCAAGCCCTGTCCAACCGAGCCTTGGACTCTTCCAGGGATGGCGCAGCCACAGATTCTCTGGGCAACCTGTGCCAGCGTGTCTTCACCTTAGTAAAGCATTTCTTCCTAACGTCTGGTGGAAATCCCTCTTTCACGCTAAAACCTTTGTCCCTTGTCCTATCACTACATGCCCTTGTAAAATGTCTCTCTCTGACTTTTTTGTCGACCCCCTTTAGGTACTGGAAGGTGCTCTGAGGTCTCCCTCTAGCCCTCTCTCTCAGCCTGTCTCTGTAGCAGGGGTGCTCCAGCCCTCTGAGGATCTTTGTGGCCTCCTCTGGACCTGCTCCAGCACATCCCTGAAACATGAGTGCGGAAACAGGTAACCAAAAGAATTAGTGACAGGGAGAAACAGTGCAAGCACACAGATAGTGATTTTATGTCTGCATTTCTGGTCTTCAAAGTCAGCATCCTCACTGGGGGAAAAGTGCCAGTTTCCAAAGATGCCTAGTCAGTGTTGTGATGTCCTGGTCTGCTCAGGAAGTACTGGTTCAGGTCCAGTATTCCACTAGAATGATAGCAAGATGCAAGGAATATGTACTGTGACTTATTCCTTTTATTTTTTTTCTGTGCTGAAATACTGTTCTTCAATTCTAAAAAAATGATAATGTTGATGGTACAATAATTAATGTTTTGAAAAGAGAAAGAAATGGCACAAAGGAGGCTCGTAACAGCATCTGTTCTGAAGATATCTTAATGAACCAAGCAGACTCTGTGCTTGTCACATTTGGCCTGTGACTTTTGGTACTTCACTGCAAGAGGAGTAACAATATATATTCCTAGAGAACTTGTGTAGGAGATGCAAATACTCTGCTTCTGTAAATGCTTCTGAAAACCAGGCTGAACATGCACGTTATAAATTAAAGAAATAAATGGTATTACAAGAGCAATATTAAGATTTGGAGGAACATTTTTTTTTTTCCTCCTGTGGGCAGATTATCCTATAGTTGCCCACTGCAAGGTTTTTGAATTTTCCCTGAGAAACAACAGATATTTCATTACCAGGAACAACAGGATTCTTCACTAAGTGATTCTAAGGTCTTTGAGAGTAGCTTCTGTGTCATCTTAGAATAAAGCTCTGACTTGCCAGTCATGTCTAGGAATTACATGCTATGCATAAGTGTGTGATATATCCAAATAGGTAATAAAAATACTTTGAAATGTATTATTTAATATTTATTATGATTATTAATCTTCTGAGACCTATTACATCATTCTGCTTTACATCTCATTAGCTTGTATTCCACAGAAGAGAATTCAGTAAACTCAAGGCTTATGTTTGGGGACAAAGGGGTATGAGCATGGACAGAGTGTGTGGTACCATTTCTACATTTTGATAAACTGTTGCATTCTTCCTAAAAGAACATATATGAAAATCCATTTAACTCATCAGTACTTAATTGTTTTAATAAGCCGTTTACTTTTCTATCATCAATGGTGTAAATATAAATAGTGCATTACAGTATTTGTCACTCATTTGGTCTGTTTCTTTAAGTGAAGTATTAGTATTGTATGCCGGGTAGAAATATTTCTTTGATGACTTGTTAATAATACTTTCCTTTTTCCCAGCTGGATTCTGTCCTGCAATAGTATTAACAGCTGCAAGATATTTCAGTGCAGAGAGCATATTGAAGAATAAAAACAGAGACAGTACTGGGAAAGTTTCAGAATAAAGGCTCAGGATGGACTAATTTCAGCTTACTCTTCCTGCTTTGTCCAATTGCTGTCAACTCCTCTTTTTCTCTTAAAATGAGTCTTTTTTGATCTCACAATTTGTGTTTAGTTTCTACATTGATACATTCAAATATTGGGCCATTAATGTGAGTATGTAGCATTCGAGATGCTTTTATCAACTATGATTTATGAATATATTTAGGAAGAATTTTTAAATTGTGCATGGCAATGTAAGAGGCAAAAGAATGGAAGTTAGTCATGAAGGTCAGACAAATATTTTAAAACTGAAACACTAGCTGTGCCTTAGCATGTTGTAAGGGCAAAATATGTATTTTAGATGGCAGCTGTGGAATTTGCTTTCTTTTTTAGTAGATTTGTTACAACTGAAAAATAGTATAGCTGTTTGGAAAGCATAGCCTACTCATTCTGCTTACTGACACTGACAAGTGTTTGTTTCCTTTTAGATGCAGTTTCCACATCTGCTTACTCATCACCAGCCAAAAGTCTGGGAGACCCTGGAATAACTCCACTGTCTCCTTCACATATTGTGGTAAGAAATGCACTCTTAACATATACTGTGTATTGACATTACTTTCTCCTGCCTATTTAGTGGGACATAATTTCTTCAGAAAGCTGTCATTTTCTCACATAGCAATCCCCTTTATGCTATCCGTAGTATTAAGTGAAATTTTGGTCACACTAGGGTTGGTGACAGAGCTCTCATTCATTTCATTGTGGTCCTGGTTTTGCTGTTTTGTACTTGCTGCATGCTTTTGTATCAAACACAGGGGATTCTTGATCCTCAGGGTTCCCAAGTTCTGCCCCTGTCTTTATCACTGATTTATATAGGCAGACCCTGAAAAGCCCCATTCAGAAAAAAAAAGAAGGATATATATGATACTCAGCAGTAAAATCCAAATTCCCAGAGAAAAGAATCTCCTCCTATAGATATATATACATCTATAGAGAGAAGTTCAAAATAGAACTGATTTAGTTTCTTAAGGAAAATAGCAACTTCTGTAAGCATTTAGAAGAAGCAATTGTCCCCTAAAGGTTGTGTGTTTTAATCTCTGCTACATCATGCTGATTTTGTTGATGAAATCCTGTTAAGTCTCATGTGTTTTTAAGATCATCTGTATGATTTGTAACACAGGAAATTCACAGTGTATTTCATGATACTGCAAGGGATCGTGTTCAGAACACATTTTATCCTTGTCAGACTTCTGCCTTAGCTTTCTGAATCAAGTTCAGAGTTGTGCAGGAACCCATCTTGAGGATTTCCAGTGTTCTCACTCATAATTTTTTGCTTTTATTCTCTTCTTTCTCCATATATTCTGGAACTTTCGCTTTTACTTCTGTCATACTGATTAATTTACATCCTAGTTCAGTTACATTTGCTCCTTAAGCTCTTCGAGGAAGACATATATAGAACATATTGTCCTAGTTGAAAAGCTTTATTAGGAGAATCCAAACAAATCTTTCATGATTTGAGACCAAAACTTATTACTCTTGTTTCTCCATTTTAAATAGCAGGCCTATGGGATGATGATCTTGGCAAAAGTAGAGGCACAACAGAAATGTGCTGAAAGTAGTAGGCATGGAACTAATGGAGATATGTGGGGAATATGGTGGAACACTGCTCATAGAGTGAGAACATTTGGCCGTTCCTCTGTTAAAGATAATGGCAGTTGCTTCAGTCTCTTGCCTTGCTAAGTTGTTCGTGCTTTAACCCCCATCAGCATGTGAAGAGTAGTTCTTTGATATTTATTACTTATTCCTCCTTTATACAGGGTTTAGGTTAGGCAGCACCCTACTGCAGAATGGTACAACTTCTTATTTATTCACACCATGCTTTATATCAAATCATTATGATTTGAGCCATAATCCTTCTAGCTCTTTTAGTTAACATTGCTACATTGCCCTTGAGTGGGCTTTTTCAGGGATTGCAGGATTAGAGGTAAAAGGCAGGAAGGAAGATTCATTCAAATTCACCATAAGCAGCCAAACAGCTTTCCACATTCTAGCACAGGCAGGAGGAAAGAATGCATGTAGTGCTTACAAAGTAAGTGTTATGTAAATTCTTCATAAATAAATAATTTTCATGGGATATAAAGCTTATTGCTGTATTTTGGATTGTTGTGTCTTCGTTATTTTTGAATAGTAATAGTACCTCATGTTCAAGGTTATCACATAGTTAACTTCTAAAACCACCAAATAAGTCCCAAATATACCACATCGATGGAAATAAACGTATTCTTCAGTTGATCAATTTAAGAAAACAAACAAACAAACAAACAAAAACAAACAAAAAAACCCCCAAAAGAACCGCAAAACCACAAGTTTTAATAATATAGGATAAGAAGTATTCCAAAAATTAGTATGAAGGAAACTCCTGGTCAGAAGGTTATATATAAAAGGCTCTAGCAAATATGTTGAGTCCTATATTGAATTTCCACTTCCATTGGAATGTGCAGCTTCTTAGTGTCAGGTTTGGTCACAAATACAACTGTAGGGAAGCTCTTATTTTATATGCATGTTATGGAGAGCAAAACTACTGATGAGTCACAGTTATTCTGATCAGTTACTCAGTGTCTATTTTGCTTCTGCTGTTTAACAGAAGGACTCTGATGCAGATGATGCTGTAGAACAATTATTTCTTGTTGTTGTGGCTATTGATTTTGGTACAACATCCAGTGGCTACGCCTACAGCTTCACCAAGGAACCAGAATGTATTCATGTAATGAGGTAAGGGCTGCAATGCAGCATTTGATTTTGGATTGTGATAACATGGGATGTCTGCAGTAGCCATAGGTATTTTCTACAGGAGCCTGAAGTGTCTAGCTCTGTCTAGACATAGTGTGAATATTTCTCGTGATTATAACTTCTTGTTGCATCTTACTGTATTCTAATTTGCTTTAGTAGTCAGTGGAAACATACCCTCTCTTATTTTGCTGAGTTTACAAGATGACACAAGTGAAAGGAGGGATCAGTGAGTATACAGAATTTTTCAGGGAGCAGAGTTAATTATGAGGTCAGGATACCCTTAACTTAGACACTGAGAGAAACTACACTTTTACTAAGGGTCATGGCATTTCCCAGGAGTTGCCCACCCCCTGGAATCATATTTGTGTACAACACTAAGTTACTTCCACCCAGAAACTGGTAGTTTGTTTGACTGAAGCTTTGTAGCACTAAATTTGAATCCAATCTATGATAATGAAGCAGTGATACTGGCAAATAAGCAATCAAAAGGCATGAATGTGAAAATAAAGGTTTAATGTGAAACCTGTTCTGTTTTATATGTATGTAAGGGACAGACTTCAGATACTCTTAAGTGGGGGGGGAGGTATTTTTTTATTTCTTAATTAAATTAACGCAATATAAATCAATACAATTGCAAATACAAAATGTGTTACGGCAGCTATCTGGAAGGTGCGTCCTGCAAACCATTGTTACACTATATTATAGTCTTTTTATTAAAAACCTTTACAATTCTTATTGAAGTATATTTAAAATTACTTTGTTGTAACAAGACCAAGATAATTTCAGACACAAAGTATGTATGAAAAGCTCGGTGATAGAAGAGTCTAAACAATGCTGCTGTTACAGCGGTAGGTAATGTTCTGTAATACTGAGAACAAAAGGTCAACAAGACTAATTTGCAGCAGTCCAGTGTGATATACTGCAATTTTTCTAATGCTGGCTGAATGCAGCTCCCTTAATCTCAGCAGACTATATTGATTGTGCAGTCAGCCTGCACAGTTGGTTTGTGTATGGTTGCAAAACGTTTCTAATGCAACTGAGGGATTTGAAATACTGTCTAAGGGGAGGTAAATTTCTCAATGGTATTATGCCATCCAGGTGCAAAGTACCTCTTGCAGTATGGACAGCTCATGCTTTCGAGGGCTTTTATGCGTTTCAACCCTCTGGTGTTCTCCGACCAGCACAGGAAGATGCATGAGGCTGAAAGTCAAAGGACAGGCTGTGTGTTGCTGTCTCAGAAAGGTTACAGGGTTGTCAAGTTGAAACCCAAGTTTATCAGTTCCTATTCTCTTTTGACAGCAAGTAATTAATTAAAGTTCTCGAAGAATTTGGATGCAATGAGGGAAGACATCTCTGAAGCTGTACTTGAGCAAGTCTAAAATGTATATTCTGTGTTATTTCTATAGTCTCTGTGGAGATTTTACTATGTAAAATCACTACCATTTCTAGGGAAGTCCTTTAAGTGCTTTGGACTCAAAATTTTACCTTAGGACCTGATTTTGCTGTTGGGTTCACATTACAGACTAGGTTCTCCTTCCAGGGTACCAGGCATCCTGCAGTCGATGATTGGGACGTTGAAATCTAGGTGCTTTGTGCTCAGCTGAGAATATATTCCTAATCTTAATTGACTTTACTACTTATGGTTCAAAATGTGGTATTTTCTTCCTAACACAATAATGGTAGCATGATTGTGCTTTCAGAACTGTGTAGTTGTTGTATGAGATACTGATATTGACAGAAATTAAATAAACTACATCACGGATTTTCAACCAGAAGAGAGGAACATTTGGCAGGGGGGTAAATGTATTCATATTTCCAATAGGTATTTCAAACAATGCAAAATATTTTAATACCAAGAATTATTTAAATTTTTTTAAATAAATAAATATGACTGGTGGGGAGGAATTTTGGGGAAGATATAACTGAAACTGACTTACCAAATAATGTATGTAATGTTTTTATATGTATTTATACATAAATACTCATGAAATAATGAAATTCAATTAAAAGAATGGTATATTTATCAAAATAAGTCTTCAGTAGTTCAGAAGGTATTAAGAGGTTCAAACTCTGTATATAATGAGGCTTACATGTAGGATAATTTATAAATATTTCGGGAGAGTAAATGTAACTTCCCACCCACACTCGAGAATGTTTATGTTAAAATAAAGAATACCACTGATGCATGGTCCTCTGTGCTTTCTAACATTTTTTCCACTTTTCCCTCCTTAGTGTTGATCCTTTCCAGATACTTAGATTTCTGACTGCCTTTTAACAAAGCTGCTTTTCTGTAAATGTCTCAGGAAAGGATGAGTTTATTTAGAAGGTCCTACCTTGGAAAAGAGTGAACATAAGGGGCTTTAGTACCAAGTTTGAGTGTAGTGTTAGCAGCAGCATGATTCTAGTCCAGTAATTAGTAGGCAATCTAAGTCATGTTTTTGTGTATGTTTATTTGCTGTGATGCCCAGTGCTAAAAAAAAATGAGTATGTAAGCCTTGACCTAACAAAATTCTTTAAGCATATACTTTTCTTTAAATGTATGAGTAGGCTCACTCATGTCAGCATGTGTTTGGAGTTGGGTGTGTGTTTCTTGATGAACAATGAATAGCTTTGCTTGGATTGCAAGCCATTGGTTGCTGTTTTATCAGTGTAAGGTACAACTTCACACGTGACAACTCTTGTAATTTCCCTCCAGCTTCTCTTAAAGACAGTTGTGGTTATTTGTGTTATTTGTGTGTTATTTGCTGCATACCTTGACATTGTGAGTAAATGCAATGAACAACCTGGCCATGAGTTCATCACTTCAGTAGACAGAGCAGTGCCAAGGCCATAATGAAAGTTTGCTGCTGTAGAATGAGTTAATAATGTCTCATTTGGAGGGAATACACGAGCTATTACACAGTTTTGAAAAACTCCTATTGATTTATATGCCATTACGTGAAGTTACAAACTGAATGTATTTAACAAATAGAGAAAAATAAATGGAAAAATGCATGTGGTTGCAAAACAAATTGCAGCCCGTCTTTGGAAGGAGGGAGATTGTCGTCTCTTTTCAGCGTAACTTCAACCTTCAGGTTTTATCTTTTCCTTCTCTTTCCTGGCTTGTAGTTACTGAGAGACACACACTTGCCTTTGTTCCGCGTACACACTCCTAGTGGCATTCAGCTGCATTTTGATGATCGCACTCTTTCATTTCTTTGACTGTTTTGCTGCACCTCTGGACAAATTCTCATCACTCTGCACAGATCACTCTTCGGTCTGTCTTTTAGCCAGACCGAAGACAGACTGAAGTGTAAGGAAGGACATTTCTCTAACCTTAGTATAACCTTGTGGCCCTTTCCTCACTAACTTTCCTCTTGTCTCTATTTTCACTTCTAATACACAGTCAAGATGTTCTGTGGATATAAACAGGTCTGTGCTGTTCATATCACTGTTGAGATAATCCATCTATATCAGCCTAGAAACTCATGTCTTCATTTGGGCAAAAATCTACCTTGGTTCTGTCTGAATAGCTTTTTAACTCTGATTCTGCTCTGAGAAAATATCCCCCATACGCATTTAGAGCAATTCTGGCTTGTATAGGGTTTATGCTTTTAATAGGTGTCTTATTTTTATTTTTCTTAAGAGCATTATTACCATTATTTTGCCTGTATTGGTGCCAAGAAAGAAAACTGCAAATGAAGGTGTTGCAGTCCTAGCTCTACTGACTAGAAGCCCCCACTAACTGGAGTGTGACCAGAGCTCCACCTGAGAAGAGTGTTGCAGCCAGGGGTTGCCATTTATGTGCCTTTGCTGCTGCTTCTCTCTAGAAAAATGTCACGTGGCAATATTTTTAAGTCTCTGATTACAAATGGTTAAGTCATATTTCGCTTTCTCTTTCCTTATTGCCCTTTCTGTGACTGAACAATAATACAGGCTGAGCAATTATCATGTCTAGTTTCCATCAGAAACTCATCAGGAAGTGAGTATCCAATTCTCTGGGTGGCTTTGAAAATTTCAGCCTGTAGCATTGAACTTCATTCAAGCATTTGTCTTCATTTAAACCGCACCTTAAGCGTATTTATTCCGGAAAGAGAAAATGTGCCCGGCCGTAATGAAAAACAAAGAAGTATTGTTATTAGCCAGAGCCTATTTATGGCATTTCCCACCAGTGACTCAGAATGAATCATTAATGATTCCAAGAGAAAACGATATCAGTCTGTCTCCTCTCTCCTTGCAGCGAGTGTGTGGGATTTAAGAATCTGGTGAAATAGCAGTGTTTTCTGTTCATAGGCTGTGAGATCCCATTGGAACCATATGTTTGCTGTAACACCTACTCAAAGATTTTGGAGTTGACCAAGTGCATTTCTAGCAGCAGGTTAGAAAGAAAAGGCCTGGAGCAGAGCCCTTGCCAGCTGATCATAGCTCAAGGGCTGAGTAGTGGAACTAGGGAGGTTTAGGAAAGTTTTTTCAAGTTGATGAAGATGGAAATCATTCCACTCCTCATCACACTGTTTCTGCTTTCAGAGCAGTGGAATTGTGCTCTACACTGAATAAAGTTCAGACGTGTTATTCTCTGCTGTCGCTGCTGCTTGTGCAAGAAGGGGCAGATTTTGCTCTTTTGGATCCAGCTGAATGGTCTGAAGGGTTTCCAGCACTTTACAAGATCCTGATCCTTGTTACTTTGCTAAGTATCAACCCCTTAGATTGCAGTTTTCTGTGTCGGTTTTCTGCCTTGGTCTGGAGGTCAATTTATTTTCAATGTATTCAACTGTTTTTGAGAGTGAAATGGAAATCATTTTTTCCTACATAATCTGCCTATGTCACATAAACAGCTACACAGAGCAAGGCAGCCTTTTTGTTCTTCAGAATAAGGGCTTTGGCAGGAGTATATTCTGAAAGTGCGTTTTGCTATCTTTAGAAAAAAGCGATCGACATGTAGTTTAATAATGAATGCAGTTGCCTGTGTGATCTTAACTTGGCTCCTGTTTGAGCTGTGTTATGATTATGTCTGAGAGCATAAACAGATTTTCTACTGATGTCTTTTTAAGAAAATCTTTTCTGGTAAATGTTTGTTTCTCATACTTAACGTACTTGTATGTGGGGGGGGACGGGGACCAGTCATGCGAGTTTCCTCTTCTTCCATTCTGCCTTGGGTTTTTTTGTGATGGGGAAGTGAGGAGAAGACAAGAATGGTCACAGCTGTCTCTGGGATGACTTTCTACTTACTGTCTGACCTTGTTGTCCTGCCAAGCCCCCCTGCAATTCCTGCTGCTGCATGCTCCCATATTTGAGGTTCTTTTTTATTTTCTTATCCATTCTGTGAAACAAGCTTCGGGTTACGTCTGCCTTACTACTTTTAAGCCTCTTGGGTATCCTCGAAGATACCTTCACAGTCTTGGTAAGAGTGGATAGTTATATTCACCAGGAGTGACAGAAATATTTTGGTCCCTTTAAGATACTTGGGGGTTGGGGAGTCTGTTTCATTTTTGACAGATTAAAACTTTTACAGCAGTTTGAGCATTTAAAACACAAAATTCATCAACTTCAGGTGAGTAGAGAGTGCAATGCAGAGAGGTCAACATTTGCAGGCATGTCTTCAGAGTTTCAGGTGTACAGGAAATGAGGCACATGGTCAGATGTTATTTGAACTGGCTTGTCTTGTTTCAGAGAGTATTCTGTGATAGAAACAGGGATTTGATCAACTTCTCCATAGTGGTGTGCAGATGGCTTGAGCAGATCCCTAATTCTGAATGGGAAAAATATCCCATACAAGTAAGCATTCATGGAGCCTGATAAGAAATTGGATAGCCCAAATTTGGGTTTTTATTAGTTATGTTCCTGGATAATTACTTTTATTACATTTGTATGCTTAATTAGAAAATTTAAAGCTGTTTCCTTTTTAATTGTGTATGTCTTACTTCAGGGAATCTGTATTCTTTTCTGATTACGATTTATGTCCTTAAGAATTATACAACTGACCACAAAATGTATTGAATTACCTGAAATGAAGATTGCAGTCCTTTTTTCTTAGGTGGGAATAAATCCATTTGGTTTTGGTATTACAGGTTTGAAATTAATATCTTTGGAGGGAAAAGCAGTCTCTGAAATTTGCCACCACATTGTTTTTCTCGTGCTACACTTGTTTTTTTTTCTGCTGCTCTAAACTTGAGCATCACTTACTGAAGCTGTTTCACTTTTTGGTTAGACGATGGGAAGGTGGCGATCCAGGTGTATCCAATCAGAAGACACCGACCACTATCCTCCTAACTCCAGAGAGAAAGTTTCATAGCTTTGGCTATGCAGCAAGAGATTTCTACCATGACTTGGATCCCACTGAATCAAAGCACTGGTTGTATTTTGAAAAGTTTAAGATGAAACTACATACCACTGGTGTAAGTAATAACCAGGTAGCATTTGCTCCTCAAATTATTTTCCTCTGAACTATACTAGATCCTCAGATCTAGTCAAGATTGTCAACTCAGATTGTCAACTAGATGTGAAGCAGCTCCATTTCTAAGTTTAGAGACTAAACTGAGCAAATGAAACTCTTCGTTTAACATGATTCATTTTGCTTCTCACTGCACTTGGCAACTGTATTTTGCCAGCCTTCTTTCTAAATCTTAGAAGTTCAGTATCTGCTTTGCTTAGATCTTCATGTCCTCATTTTCCTGGGTGAAATTCATAGCTGTCTGGGGAGTCTGCACGAGTTGGTTTGTTCTATAAATCTAGTCATCAGAAATGGAATATAAGAGCCATACTGAGTTCTAGCGCAGAAGAGCAAATTCACCCAGAATTTGTTGCCAGAACTGCAAGTGCAAATCATACTGGTAATTTGACGTTATTCCTATTGATTATATTTTTGTCTTTAATCCATTCTATAGTTTTGGGAATCAGCCAGTACTTTCTCTGTTGAGGTGTTTTCTGGTTTCATGTGTTGGTGGGAAGCCAAAAATCTATGCTTTTAGATCTTAACTTGGCTTAAATTTCTTGCATATGTTGCAATTAATTACAGATACACTTACTGGAATTATTTAATATTTAATCCACATTTCTCTCTCTGCCTGCAGTTATCTGTAGACATGGTAAGTGTTTAAAAACAAAGTCTAAAATAAGCAGCAAAATGTCATGCTCCAGGAAATTCAAGTGATAAGTCCTCTTCAGAACAGTTTTGTCACTTTTTCCTAACCAGGTGGATAGTGAGGATTCACTTTCCTTAAGCAATGGGAATAAATTTCATGTTTTTCTTTTAGTAACTTCCTGTTATTTTCTTTCATGTAGAATCTTACCATGGAGACAGACCTGACAGCTGCAAATGGCAAAAAAGTCAAAGCACTTGAGATATTTGCTTACGCTCTGCAATTCTTTAAGGAACAGGCATTAAAGGTGGGGTAATACTTCCTTATCAAGATCTTCTATATTTGTAACTGGTATAAATATGAGCTTAACACTTTTAACCTCGCCAAGTTTTGACCTCAGTAGTATTTGATGTAAACAAAGCAAGGCAGGTGTAGAAATCCTGGGCAAGCTGTGGACTCAAGGAGCTCACAACAGTATTTTCCATTTCCCATTTGAAATGTTGCAGTACTTATTTCTTTTAATATTCAGCTTGGATCACAAGATTGTTTATTGTGTTCTCCAGTGAAATACATGGCCCCAGTAAACTGGTTTTGAGATTTAAAACCTCAGGTAAACAGTCAATTGTGAATTAAGTAAACATTGGCTGCAAACGTGCCATTATAATGTCAACGTAAGCATAGCAGTTCCTGGGTCAGATCAGAACATTCATCCAAGCAAGCGTTGTTTAAAATAGCCATGTTGCTAAAAGCTAACCTACTTTTTCAAATGGGTTTAATTTATTTTCTCTGAGATCTCAGTCTCTTCTTTATGGCTGCAGAGAAACAATCCTACCACTACAATTCAAATGCCTCATCATTTCAAAGACTTTTTTAACTATTTTGTGGTTGATGGTGGAGTCACAATGACTATGAAGCTGCGCATAGAGTGGGGAAATTCTTAGCAAATGTATATGCGGTTGGGTACAATCCCATCTATTTACTGTGCTGCCTGTTCAAGGCTACATCCTTTCCTGATGTTAATAACTAAATCCCTGGCATTTGTGAATAAATCCTGGAACTAATTAGACAAGCAGTGTAAGTGAGCTGTTACTTTGGACTATAAGCTGTCCGTTTCTGGTGCCTTTTGCAGTATAAAGGTACTACTTTTCCAGCATGGATTTTTGAACTGCAGCATAGCTTAAGAAACACAACACCTTGGCTCAGCACATGCAGAAACATTTTTCTACATTCTAAAGGCCTGTTGTTCACCTTTCTGAACCTTTCTATGTTTGGATGGAGATTTAGGTAGGACATGTGGTAATGACATTTTACTTGGAACCTTTCCCAAAACATGTCAGTATATGATCTAATTTTCAAATGCAGTACAGACTTCCCTCTTTTTAAGGGAAAAAAAAAGGACAGTAAAAGTACTAAAATAGTCTTGAATGTTTGGTTAAAGCAAAATTTTGAAGGAGTGATCAGTCATTTTTTTAAGGGGTTAACTATAACCTCCCCTTGTTAACCGCGTTGTAAAACTTTGATTTAAAGGTAAGTGTATAAAGAAGTAATTGAAAAATCCAGTTTGTAAAACATAATGTTCATCAGTGATACTTCAAATATTTTTCTATCTATTAATCAAGATGTGTGAATTCTTCAGGCTAACAGCAAATACCACACGGCAACTAGGAATGTATATAAATGTTCTGTAATACTCTGTAAATTGCTGCTTTTGCAAAAACCACATTTTCTACTTCGTGTTAGCAGTAAACTTTTCTGTAGGCCTCCTTGAGAAAGCTTCAACCCTAATCACACCTTTTGACACAGTAAAGCATTCTTGACAGGTTGGAAGTAATCCTGACTTGTAGCATAGATGTGACAGGAAGAAAATTGAAAAGAAAGAATTACTGTTACTGGAGCCAGCAGAAAATAATATTTTCTTATAAAGTAGACACCTATCATTTTGCATTCACCTCTATTTTCCTTTTATTTAGGAGCTCAGTGACCAAGGAGGCTCGGACTTTGAAAACACTGAAGTAAGATGGGTTATTACAGTGCCTGCTATTTGGAAACAGCCTGCAAAGCAGTTTATGAGACAAGCTGCCTACAAGGTAATATTACAGGCTGAATGTAGAAATGCCCCTTTAAAGCCCTAACTGGTAGGCTAAATGATGAACTCTATCTGGGACAATTAGCTCTAGTATAAACTGTATAAATAACGGTTTAGAAACATTGAAAGAGGAGTTAAACTCTATCACGCAGTAGCTTAAGTTATATGTATTCACCTCTTAACTGCCTTTTTCTTTCTATTTACTTTTATATGTTCATGTCCCTCACTGTAGACTGATATTTTAGTCATCCTGAACAATATATTTGAGCTGAATTCAGTGCACATGGAACAGATGCAGTGTTGAGACCCAGGGGAAAGTTAATTTTAAAATACTGGACACAGTTTTGTTTTGTTAACTTTCTTTAGGTCATCACAGACTTTTAAAGTAAAAAAGAAAAAAAAAAAAGAGGGAAAGCAAAGAACCTTCTTGGTGGGACTTTTTTTCCAGTTCCCATTTTCCCACAGTAGGAATGAAAGGACTCTGAACTGGATAGTCTGGATAGAAAATTAAATTCAAATGTTATTTTCACCAGTAAGGGGTTTATCTGCATTTAACTCTTTCCCCCCAACCGCCCCCCAGATATGTCCACTTTCCATGTGCATGTCCTTTATTTCAGTTTTGGTTTGTGCCTTTAAGACATGAGATGTGCATTTTCATCAGCATATTCATTTTCAGTTTGA
This sequence comes from Platyrinchus mystaceus, assembly GCA_035041135.1. Lineage (NCBI taxonomy): Eukaryota > Metazoa > Chordata > Aves > Passeriformes > Tyrannidae > Platyrinchus > Platyrinchus mystaceus. Next base: position 29,123,116 of record JAWWLV010000180.1, on the reverse strand, counting down.
TGTTTTGGGGTTTTTTGGGGTTTTTTTTTGGTTTTTTGTTTGTTTTTTAGTTTTTGGTCAGAGACTTGCATAATGCATTGGCAGCAGCTGTGTGATGCACAGTTTGTAAAGTATCTATCAGGTCATGAGTAATTTGCAGAGTGGTCCTGGGATGCACCCAGATTTTTTTAACTCTATTTCTGTCTCTAATGTTGAGCAACGTTTTTCTTAACAGTCTGTATTGTGGGATTGCTAATGCTAGTACCAGAAGCAAAACACTCTTAAAGTTCTGATGGAAGGACACGGTTGTAGGTAAATCTGAAACACTAGAGACCCATTCATTATCTCTGTATATTGTTGTCTGCCTGCTGTCTGTGTGCATGTGTGCTTGTGAAGTGGCAGCTGTGTAAGGAGCAGGGCAGGGTAAGGTAGATCTCCTGGCATTTCTCATTTGTGGCACAATGGAATGTTGTTAATTAGTGTCTGTGTCTGTGGTTGTGTCTGTGATTGTGTACTTTTATGGGCAAGCTTGATAAACAGCAAGGACTGACAAGGCTTTGAACTCGGGGTGTGTGATCAGCTGCAAGAAAATAAGAGCTTAGGGAAATAATTGATGTTACCTTGACATATGGTTGATTGTTTTTAAAGTAGAGGGGATGAAGAAACAAATGCAGAAAACTGAGAATTCTGCATTGACATTCAGTCTTTCAGATTCCTCTTGCTGGATCCAACACATTCCTCAAACCAGTATGTACAGATGGATCAGAAGTTGCAGCTCTTGTTGCTAGCTATTGGAAGATGCAAGCATCTTGAAAATGAGCTCTTTTGTTGTAAGAGTGATCGGCACATCGTGTAGAGGAAAGTGTGAAAAGGTGGTGGTAGAAACCCTCTTACTGGAAACACACTGCAGTACAACAACTAGTCTAAGCTGAGCGTTAACTAGTGGGAAATGTTAATGAGCAGTGAAAATCTGCTGAGTAATCTGTGTCAAGTGAGGTAGCTCTAAGAGAGCAAAAGCACTAACTGCTTCAGTCACTGATTCACAATGTAAAGCCCAGCCTTTCTGGAATGGTTAAGTACTTGTCTAGCCAAAGCTAATGGAATTAATCAAGTAGGGTAAGAAGTGTTGGAAATCTGCTTCTGTGCTCATCATCCATTAGCTTTTGAACAGCCCATGATCTCAGTGCACCTCTGATGTCCCCTCATCTCTGTTTTGCCTTAAACAAAACATTGCTGACCTGGAACTGTTAGTCTGCCCAAGGGCTCCTGCATTGTCCCTTTCCAGCTGCTGTGCTGCTTTCTCATCAAATGAGTAATCTGGGTGTTCCCTTCAGCTCACAGTTCTTCCTCTCTGTTCCCATCCAGGCTATCCAAATCCTGCTAATTCTGTCTGCATGACAGCTTTTCCTGTCTGTTCATGCTGCTGAGCTTTCATCCAAGCTGTCAGTGATTTTGCATTTTGGTTACTCCAACATCGTTTCTTTGGCTTTTGGCAGCTGTCATGGCCTGGTTTGTATCTCTTCAGAATATTACCTCTAAAGACGTTGGTAGCCTTGCATTTGACAGAGAATCAACCCACATTTGACTCCATCTATGTCATCTCAGGCATAAGCTGCATGTCCTGGACATGAGTATCTGTATTGCTTATTCATTTTCCGCTTCTGAAACCCTTTCTAAAATGCTGGGTTTTTTCATGCCTACAAAAACTTGACTGTAATTAGTCTACTTATATGGGAAAACTACTCCTCATTGCTTCTTGCTGTTACTCTGTCTGCCCTGTCTGTATTCATCTATTGTGCTTTGTGTATCCTGAACTCTTTTTATATTATTACCTCTTTGAAGCAAGTATTCATTTGTTCTCATTTATCTTGCTCTCTGGGGCCTCCTGAGGGACTAAGTCTGGTAGGATGTAGAAAGTTGCATGTCTTTACAGCTTACTTTGCTGAATCAAAATTGCTTTATTCCTGAATAACAGGCACTTCTTCCTGTCCCTCATGCTTGATTCCTGTGTGTCCAGAGATGGTTCTAAACCTGTGTGACCCTTTATAAGGTCTGGTCACAACTGGAGAGAGCTCTGTGGCAAGAGCAGAGTGTCAACTCTGTAGGACCCACTTAGACTTAAGTTTCCTTTCCCAAAACGTCTGCTCAGATTAGTGTGTGTTGCATCAGTTTTTGTTACACCCTGAGTAATGATTCTTAGGATTCTTAATCAGGTTTGCCATTGTCCTCACCTGTAAAATAGAAGGCATCATAAATAGCATTAATTTTTTTTGTTTCTGTGTCCCAGTTCTTCTATTTCAAATTCTTTTCTTTGGTGTAGTTCTGTCAGAAGTGCTGTATTTGCCAGTATTAGAAAAAATTCCATTCTCATGAAGAATTCACTTTGTGACTAATAAATTCAAATTGCTGATATATTTTCTTATTTGGAAGTCCTTGTCAGCATGGTCCAGTTGGACAGCATGTGGGAGGATTCCACCCTATTCATGTGGATGAGACCTGCCCTTGTTGCTGTCTTTGCAGAGGAAGCCAAATGCAACTATCTGCACTGGGCCTGAGGTTTAGACCCCAAAATGAAAGAATGGCTTAGGTGTTGAGGCAAACCACTTCCTGCTCTTGAGCATGGCCTGGTACTTACAGCCTCATCAGAATTACATGTGAACTTGGATCCCACCTCTGTGTTACCTGAGGTCCTACTGATGTAAGAAAAGTCATTGTTTTGTTAGTCTTGTATTACTGATGACAAAAAAACCCCCCAGTGTGTCCACTAATAGAAAGATGAAACTTTAAAAGTAGTCAAGAACATTTGTGTAGAAACCCATTAAATCTAGGTAGGCATGAATAGTTGGTCCAGTATGAGCAGCACTTTTAATCCCTTATCCAAATGGGATTCAAACACTGCAGGTTGTGTATTAGAGGAACACAGGATCCAATACTCTCGGCAGGTTGTTTCTTTTTAGTGAAGGCATTCTTCCAGCTCATCTTTCAATACGCATTCCTTGGGCACAGTAAGTGCAGAGCAGAATCTGCAGGCGGGAGTTTCTTGAACATGCTAATAGGAGTAAAGTTTTAAGGAAGAGTTTGGAGTGTGATAGGAGTATGGGAATGCAGAAGCTATAAAATAAGGAAGTAAAATATGGCATAACAAAAGCACTCAGGGCAGAGCGAAGGAAAGGGAAGGATGTTGCATTTTCCTAAACTTTCCCAAAATATTCTGTAGGCTTGCAAACATCATTCAGTTGGGCTACTTTGAGATATTGAGGGTTTTTTCTTTTTAATAAGAACTGTTGATTTTGAAATGGAGTTCTAGAGCTCTGAAGTAGATTTATCTTTCAGTTACAAATAGCAAATAAAATCATTTGCATGGTAAGGCTGTATTAAGAAAAAGAGAGGTAGTCTAAGTTATAGGCTTAGGTATATGAGCATGAAATTCCAGAGGCTTTCTTTAACCAGCTCCTATGCTGGATGTTTATTATTGTTTTCATATCTGTTTTGTCATGGAATGTGCATGATGGGAATTACTTAACACATTGTGTTGGGGTTCACATTACATTACATTGATCAGTACTACCTCGCTCTGTGGAAACCTTTGGTGAAAAATAAACAAATTTGATGAAAGATTGATGGGACGGCACCTAAAATTCCTTGCTGATAAAAACGTGATGTGAAGTATGTTTGGTTTTCAAAAAGATGGCTAGAGACACTTAACCAGATTGTAATCTGTGAAGCTGAGCTACACCTACTCCTTCATAAGTCTGTTCTTCAGTACAGAAAACACATGCAACTGAAATTTATTTGTGTAGGGACAGTGTGAGGCTTCTGCTATAAACCACATACAAAGGTGTAAGCAGCACTAGGAAGCTGGTGATTTTTTTTAAACAGTACTTGTTAGTGAGGCAGATGAGGCAGATATGTGTTAATACATCAACTGCCTTGATTGATTATTTGTAACTTCTGGGGGAACTCTTGAGTCTATGCTTTCACTTTTGTGATATTAAGATCCTTTTAATCATAAGGATTAAAATGTTTATTTAGTGGTGTTTTAGGGAGGATTCTGCATCTTGTAGCTGTGTTTAATTAGGAAAGGATAACTAATTGAGGGGTGGAGATTACAGAGTGAGAAACGTGTACTGATTGATCTCTGCTTACACGTTTTAGTTACTCAGACAGGTTCACGTGAAAGCAGAGGCAGTTGACAAAGCCATCTGCTAATTTAGTCCTCTGCATTTCTATTTGTCCACCTCTGTGCCGCAAGTTGCAACATTTGGAGGTTTTCTTTTTCTTTTGCTATGCACGTAAAATAAAAGGTTTTCATAGCATTCTGTCAGAGTGCATCTGTGCTTGTCTTCTAAAGCTTTGAAACACATTTCACAGGATCTTAGAAATTGCCTGAGAGGTCACTGAAGCCAACAGAAATAACCAAAAATTAGATTCTTCGTTCTGCTTGGTGGAAAGAGTGTCTAGATGGGGTTTACCAACCAAAAGAAGAAAACGATGGTCTGAAAGGATGTAAACTATAATCATTAAGGAATGACAGAAATCCACAGACAAATGTAAATTAATGTGGACAAGATCTAAAATTAGTGTGTTTGATTGTTTTTAATTAGTTCATAGAAAGGACAATGGTGAAGGATAATAGATAGGTCTAAAAGACATCTTAGATGCCAGTATTAAGTTACAGAGAAAAGAAATACAAGCTTAAATTGGAACTGTAGTGAAAAATATTAAAGCAAAATCAGAAAGCCCAAGGTACAGAATAAGATGCAATGAACAAAATAGCACGCATATAGTTTTGTCTGTGAAAGTCCACTCAGTCAGGCCACTTGTGCCTTTTTAATATAATCAGCCTGAGCCATAAGGACCTACAGTGAGGATATTTCAAAAAAAGAAAAGGAGAGAGCCTGACACACTAGAAATGTGAAACTAGACTTAAATAGGAAGAGTCAGGCTTTGCTGTTCAGGTAACTGATGCATGCCCATGGTACAAAAAAGCATTTCTAGAATATTATAACATGAAAAATTCAAAAGCTTATGAGAATTTAATGGCTTCATTTTTCTAATGCATGCTACTCATGAAACTTGCAAGTAATGTTCTCCTGCACCTTGGGGGATATAATGTAATGCAGCAAAAAATTCGTGGAGCTAAGTTTTCATTTACGGCACAAATGTGATCTGTGGCAACAATCCCTTGGGAATGAGCTGCAGCAACATCACCGTAGTGAAATATGAACTGAATACCACTGTGGTCCCATCAACTTGTCAAAAACATAACCTTCACATTACCATGTTATCATTCAGCAATATGTGACTCAGCTTTGGTAATGCTAATTTGGATTCAGTTGTGGTTCCAGTACCTGAGAAACTTCTGGGGGAATGAAAGGGCAGAGGCACAACAAAACAAGCAATTTGGAGATTTTTTTGCACAGAGAAAAACATTGGTAATTTCATAGTCTTGTGGTTGTTCTTACCTAATAAAGGATACAGGATGCTTCTCCCTAGAAAACTGTGTCTGTATTTCTGGGATTAATTCTGAGACCAAACCATGATAGACTAGATCTGGTGTCCTAGGTAAGGTCCGCTATAACTACTGATATTCTTTTATATCTTGCAAATACAAGAAATCCTTTTCTCTCTCATAGTGACCCAGAAATCTAGTGCCTTGCCTGTGTATAGCAAGAAATGATCTTTCTTGTAGGCAATTCACAAAAGCTTTTTAAGAAATAAACACAGGTAAATGGCAGAACCTTCTAGAAATAAGCACAGGTAAACTGCAGAACCTTCTCCATGAATTTTAAACAAAAGTGCTGCTTCATGATAGGTAGCCAGTGGTCTTAATTCAGGTATATCTTTCCTTATGCTCTACTTTCCTTCCTAAATAAAAAAAAAAGGTTTTGTAGGTTAAAAAAGAGAAATTGTAATACAAAATCCAGAAGACCTGACAAGTATACAGTCCTAAATAATTTCAAGTTCAAGTTAAAATAAAAGAATAGATTATAAAAATAATCTATAAACTATAAAGTATAGAAATGCTCAGGTAAAGCAATCTGTACTCTTAGCTGGGTAATAGCAACACCAGGAAAAATAAATGAGGCAATCAGTGTTCTTAGTAAAGGCATTTACCTCAATAAGACAGCCTAGCCATCTATAACAAACTGCTTTGTCTAATCAGTGACCTCACAAATGCAGCAATTCTGGCTGTAGCCAGTGCAACTCCATAAATTCGTTATTTTGAGTGTGCTGAAAATAAAAGTCACAATTCATTATGGCTGCAGGTGCCCCATTTATTTTCTTGCTTTTCAGAATGAGATAATGCCATAGTTTCTAGACAGCCATTATGAGGGAGAAATATTACAGGCTGTACATTATTTCTTGTCATAGGAACAGCTTTACTGATTGGTTAGTAAACAGAAGTGAAATATCAAATGGGTTCTGCTTTGGTTCAAAGCATCTTGCTAAGTAGTGTGATCAGGTATGTGCATGACTGGCAACCTGCATGATTATTCAGGGTACCAGTAACCCCCCATCCCAACAAACTTCACGAATAGCTTCATTAAAAACCTTGGTGTTGAGTTGGATACTCAGAAGTTGATGGATTTGCTTTAGGGGGTGGTTTCACAAAATTTTGTCCAAGTGACTTGTAAAGTGTTATACAGGAAGCTTGTAGCAGAGCAGAATGCAAAAAATTGGGCTTCAAGTCCGTATCTGCTATTTCATACAGCATTCTCATACTTTTAAGCATAAAGACTATATTTAAACTCTACAGTGAAATACAGGAAAATGAATTTATTAGGAACTGAATTTCCCTCACTGACAAGACATTGGACTAAGGCAGATTTTTTTTTGAGTGCAGGTCACGTTAATATTGTAAACTCAACTTGTGCATCCTTGATACATTAAAGTAATTGCTTTCAATATGTTGCATCACCTTTTAAAGTGACTGGTGGCTGATATTTAAGGTTAAAGGACTGCTTAGAGCTGTTGTGCTCTATATATTTTCAGGTTAAAAAAAAATGTGCTGTGACAAATGTTTCCTTTTGATCCCAAGACACTTAAACAAAAGTTCTTTTTGTTTTATAGAGAAACCTGTGAGGACCTGAATAGCTGCAGGCTAGTAGCAGAGACTGGTACTGCTGTCATACTGTCAGACACAATGGGCTCCCTTCTCATTGATACACTCAAGGATTTGACATGAAAGTCACAAAGACAAGGGATGAAAAAGTGTGTAGGTCTTTGGCTTTTGGGAAGGATTTCTGATCTTTCTCGGTGTAGAATACCTGCAACATTTTAGAATCATGGAAGCATTAAGTGGAAGTGTTTGTTGGAGATTATCTAGTCTGCCCTTCCATTTGAAGCAGGGTTATTGCCAACACCAGCTCAGCAGTGGCTTTGTTTAGCCAAGTTTTAAAAAACTCTTGCTCCTTCAACATACATATTTGTGCACATTTCTGAAATGGGGAGTAGTGTTACTATAAACTGGAATTAATTTATGTGTTGTCTGGTGATGTTCACCAAACCAGCGCTATAGGTGCAAATATGAGGCACCTTATTATTGTCTATCCTGATTACCTGCAGGTTAGAAAATTTCACCTAAAAACTCCCTTCACAGGAGTTCACAGCTTGTGAGTTCTATTTGAAGTTGGAGCAGCAGTAAGTTCAGGCTAGGTGAAGACTGTGGGAAGGTTGTGGATTTTCTGTGGGTTAGTTACTTTGTACAAGCTTCTGGTAAGGGCATGCCCTGGGAATTCAGGAAGCACTGCAAATCCTGTGCTCTGGTATTTTAAAAGCAGGGAAATAGTGTATAAATATATAGTAGCAGTATCTACATCCTCATGGCAGAAGGGAAGATATCTGCAGTCTCAAAAGAGAGGTCTCAGTCTAATCCCAAAATCCTAAGGACAGTTTAAATGCAGATTTTTACACTGGGGTTCATCCTTCTATGTCTTTCATGTTACTTAATCATTCATGCTTGTGCAAAGCAAATAAATGAGCTGTTACAGGGATCTCTTAACTTCCAGTTTTGTGTCCCCTCCCTTTAAACGGTGGCTTTACCCCTAATCTGCAAAATGAAATTTCTTCTATTTAATCATAGCCTGAGATTTAATTTATGCTTTTTCAAGCAGTTTTCTCACAGAGAGATGAGTATCTTTGTCTTATGACTTAACAGTACAGAAGGCAAAACTGACACTGAAGGAATTCTGCAGCTGTGATAATTATCCTTTATTTTCTCACTTGTGAAATGCAAAGTATGAGTGGCACCTGATCAGACTAGGATCTGTGCCACAAGCCTAATTTTAACTCAACCAGCAATAATAGTGTGAAAACGTTTGCATCTATGTATATTATGTATATGCATGTATGTGTGGAAAATGTTGTTTTACCACTAAATCCCCACCTGTAGGGGCTTTAGTGGTAAAACACATTTGAAAGGTTCTTTCTACCAACCAGAAGAATGGATCATTGCACTCACCTGGTCTGCAGCGTTACTTCAGAAGTGACTAAAATAATGCGGTTGGTGAAGGTGAAAAATTGTGAAAGAAGAGTGGGGACCCAGGGCTGTGGTGGAGCTGTGATGTAGCTGTCCCTGCAGCTTCTGCATGTATTGTGTATCACATATAGAAATGGAAGCTTGCTGTTTGGCCAGGAGTAGCATTTGGCTGGGACACTGAACAGGAGTTCTGGGGCTATGGAGATATTTCCTACCTTATTGTGGGTTCCTATGCAAAGTTAGAAAAGATTCCGTAGTCTCTGTGCCTTGTTTTTGCAACTGCGTAATGAGGGTGATTCTTTTGTACATGTTTATCTGTTTATTCTATTATGCTTCATTTTTATATCTAGAAATGTCCTATTAATTGTGAATGCAGTGCCTTCAGCCCTGAGGCTGAATTAGGTCTTAGATGACTACAAAATATATCAAAGCAGGAAATTAGAATTCATCCAGTCAGTTCTTTCAGTCAGCTTTATAACTCAAAGAAACAGGTGCACTCCATGTAAGGCATGTTCCTTGTGTTACAAATCAGTGGTCAGGCGCTTTTTTTTCATTTCTTTAAAAAGATATCTGATGTATCTCTACGAAAAAACTGTTGCTTTAAATAGTTTGAAAGACTAGTAGTAGGAAATGTGTACCTTGTCAATGATGGTGTATTTCCTAACATACTATTTCTTTTGAGGTCACTGTGGTGTAATAAATAAAGCCTGATAGAACAACAGCATTCTTGCCTGGCTGTGGAGGACTACAGCTAAATGCTGATTACAGCAGCTTTCAGAGGTGGTACCTTTTCATCTAGGCCTACCTGATGGCTTTCATTGCCTTTTAAAAAGGTTCAGACTACGTAGAATATTCTACTATAATGCTGTCTTTAGGTCATATAGAGGGCAGTATTAAAAAATATAAAAGAACATTGCTTTTCTTTGCTGTGCGTGTGAGATGGGGTTTTAAAAGGAGATTTTTAAATCTTTAAATCTGTAGTAATGATGATTCTGCATGTGGAATGAGTGAAAATTGTTTAGTTCTCTGGAAGTGCTCAGATTGCTTATATGGAGCTTTAGTTCAGAGTTGAGTATGTGCTTATGATGAATTAGGCTAACACTTGGCAGCTGATGCTGTTCACAGAATCAGGAATGTTTTGTGGTCAGCTGTGGCTCTCCTGGTGACACATCTGTGGCTATAAAAAAAAAAACTAGTGAGCCAATTTGAGAATTCACCTGCATCTGGATGGTAAAGTTATTAATGCTCCAGTACATGAAGCTTTGAAGAATTTTGAGGTTTGCTCTCAATCATGAATCTTGACAAATGGACAGCAATGCACTGGCTCCAGCTCACAGACCTGTATTACTGGAGCGAGTGAAAATCTGGGAGTTCTCTTGTCAAAAAATGGAATCTTAGTCCTCAGGCGTAGGAGCAAAGTTGAATTTTAGCGTAGTTCTTTTTATAGTGTTCTTTGCTTCTTCCAGGTATATAAATACAGCCATATCCTGCAAATAAATTCATTTTTAAGAACTTTCCTGGTGCTCAAAGGATTATTTGTAATTCCATGATGAATTTTCCACTTTTGTGGTTTTGGAGAAACAGCTGCTTCCTTCGTGTCTCATAAGTGATCACTGGGTTTATACTGGTAGCGAGTATTATGGGAGAAGGAAAATCTCCTTAGCAGGCTAAAGTCAAGACACTGCACTATTATAAAGTCTGCTATAATCTGCCCTAGGCAAAAGGCAAATTGATGCATCTGTCCCACTGCCAGAATGATCTATAGAATGTTGAATATCAAGACATTATCTAGATCTGTCCTGTTCAGGCCTGTTAACTTGTGTATCTCTGTTCTTAATTACAGTAGTACTTGGACAGCAGTGGGCAAGAACATGGAGTGAGGCAGATAGAAAACAGCAAGTGTAAAATACAGCAGATTCCCAAATGTCTACAATTAATATTTTGAACAAATACATCACTGTTTCTTTGTGTTGCTGCCTGCTGTTTTCCCTCCTCTTTCTCTGCATGCTCAATATTTTTCTCCCATCTGTCCCTTGCTCCTTGGCTGTAATGATGGGACAGATGTACTGCCTCCCAATTCTTCATCTTAGGGCTTGTATTAAAACAACCTCATTACTCCATTCCTCCCTAGCATTATGTGTGTGTTCATGTGTCATTATCATCTCCCCTTCCTGCATTCTCTTTGTGCTGTGTATGGATATATATATATATATTAACAGTAATGTGCTCTCTCGTGGTCTAAGTAGAACTACTACATACATTAGGTATGAAATATTGATTGCTATATATACATGTACATATATGTATATACTTATATATAAATATGTAGGTGTGTATGTATATATATGTGTACATATAATAATATGCATTGGTTGCCTTGTACCTTTCACTGTAGAAGATTCTTTGTATGGTTTCTATGATGTGAAATAACACATTCTTCATTGTAACTGGCCCTTCAAAGTCTGTAAGAAAAGCTTTTAAGCAAAAAAGCTCTACATACTCTTCATGAGATTCTGTTAGGATCAGCTGTGCTTTGAACTGTTAAAAAGTGCCATTTCTGTTGGATGTTTTCCTCAGGAGATATTTTGGGTATGTTAAAATAATGGCTAGAGAGAAAAAGTAGCAAGAATAGCATCTGCTATACTTGGAGGGTCTGCAACACAGATCTGTGTTCATCTGCTGCAAGTCACCGCCTTCCTCTCCTGACATGCAGGCTGCAGTGTGAAAAGGTCATGGTACAGACCTGCTGGAGGAGGGAGGAAGCAAATGTTATTATTAATGGTTTACTGTTTTCTTTTAGCAGAAGCAGCCCTGGAAGTTTGTACCCAAATTCCCCCTAGAACAGATGATTTCGCAGTTAATACAATCTTCCCCCTCACCTTCAGTGCCCCCGCGTCGAGTTAGGAAATACCAGTGCATTCCCTGTGTGTGCAGCTCAGTTCTTGTCAACACCTGCAAATGATCTATGTTGTAGACATTGGATTTTAATATCCTGAGCAACAAACTATTTTTTCCCTAAAACGCAATTTTGTCTTCAGTCCATAGGTTAGACTGAGACTAAGAATTGATTTGTGTGTGCTGCTGACACGTGCCCAGTACATGGAGCAGGCTGACCACTCTTGAGTTCATCCACATTGCTAGGGATCGAAAAAACCCACTTGCTGCTCAGATTCAGAGCTCTCACAAAACATGATAATGGATTTAATATAAGTGAAAAGTGCAGCAGGATAGTAAGGAGCTATTTGTTCTTTAAGCCCTTATTGGATTGAGCAACAAATGCTGGCCTTGGAATTTCAGCAAGATTAAGATTAGACTTTTAGCAAAACTCTCCAGAGGCAAAGACAGTAAAGGGCTGAGATAATCTGTGTGCAGAGACCATACATTTTTGGAATTCTTTAGCAGATTAGATAAATGTCTGTCAAGGACGAACTATTGATCTGTATCTCAAATATTGCTCTTTCCAATGCAACAAATCAAAGCTTCCTGTGTAGAAAAGCTCAGGTGGGGGTAAGTGATGTTGAAGTGAGCTGGTGTGAAACCAGCCCTGCTTGTGCCTACTACATCCAGACAGGTTGGAGGAAAGATTGGGTTTATACTAAGGCACAATGCAAGAACTTCATTGCCAGTACAGTTCCAGAGCTTCATCTCAGCCTGTGTCTGCCAACAGGCTCACATGCAAGTCCTGTGATGACAGGAGGCTTATGCTTGGACCTGTGCTTGATTGATAGTCTTTTTATACATTTTAGAGTTACTCTGGCTGCTGTGGACCTGTATTTTCCAAAGTTTGATAGTTTGGTTGCAAACTTAAATTATTTTTTCAATATGTGTTGCCACATAGCTGGCAAGGTTTGATATTGTGCAATATTTGCACACTATTTTCCTTCTCAGACATTTGTACTAATTTCAGATCATGCTCCTGAGTCCAGTGGATGTAACTAAAGCAGAAGGTTTTTCCCAATAGCAATAAAAGGTGTAAAGTGACCACAGTACCAATCATGAGGTGTGCTTTTAAAATAATGAGCAACCATGTTTAGTTTAACCCTCACTTTTTTATTTTGAAATTTATTAGTGCTTGTTTTGCTTTTTTTTTTTTAACAACAGGAAGATGCTTTCTGTAAGAATCTATTTATCATGTTTCATAAGATGGAAAGTGTAAAATGAGTCAGTAAATGTGAAGGACAGTTTTGTGTCTTCAAGTCTTACCCTGGTATTGCTTTTAAACCAGCTTTACTTCGAGTTTCTAGCTGCAGGTGTAAGTGAGCCAGCGATTCCCGCAGCCCCACAAGGTAGCTGTATGAAAAAAGCCATATTCTGGCCCAGGTCTGCAGTCTTTCCATGTGAGTCTGCCTTCTTTTGGGGATGCTCTGGAGACACCACAATGTGTGTGTATGAATTGAAAGACTGGAAGACTGACTGTGGAAGCAGAAACATGTTCATTTTGTTCTGTATTTGCTATCATACTTTAGTACTCAGGCACTTAACTGAAAAATAATAGCAGGTAAACCAAAAGTTGGGTAGAAAAAGCTGAAATATATTTTCTGTTTTAACATAAAATCGTACTGTAGGCAGAAGTACAGGGGAAAAGAAATGAAAGCACAGTTTTGTCAACTGTTGTTTGAATATTTTTATCTAAGCCCTAAGAGTGCACTATGAGCTCTAAGAGTGCACTATGTTGTTACATAAGAACTTGTGGCTTCTTGAAAATCTGTGTGTCTGAAGGCTGAAAATCCAGAAAGAAAATAGAAAGAATGGCAAATGTTGATTTTATAATGTGGGATTATTTTTAGGGTTGTTCTCATTACATTTTAGGGAACCTGCCCTGTTGTATTTTGTGTCCTTGAATAAACTGAGCATTTTGAAGATATTATAAAAGTGAACATGCTTAAAAGCAATGGATTTTGAAATAGGAAGTGCTGGTTGTAAGTCAGAAGATGCATTACTGACAAAGTGTATTGTATATTGCTGTACAGTTAAATAGTGCAGGAACCTCATTTCAGCAAGGACTGTGAATATCTGGGACATAAAGAAAGGCATACTTAAAATACTGTTGTGAGGAAGAGAGGCCAAAGGTACTCTTTCACATCTTAAAGGAGGCTGGGGCCCCTCTTAGCTGGCAAATTCACCAGTTAATTAGGAGTTCAGGTTTTAGGCCATTCATTACAGGTTTCAAAATGATTTCCTTCGTTTCTCCACCTGTCATGTACACAACTGCTTGGTTAGACACTTAGCATGGTAAGTGCATGCATTCTTCCCTGTGACAGCCTGTGAAGTTGTGCTATACACTGTGGGCAGGATGATTCCCAGATCCAGACCTTTACCACTGGCAGCAGCTCCTTTGTGGGTTGAACTCAAAGGGGTGACCTAAACTGAGACCATGAGCTGGGGAGAGCCTTGTTCAAGAGCTGAAAGGGTCTGGTAAGGCTGCGGGACTTCCCACCCCACTTCTCTGATGGATTCTCTCTCTCAGGCAGGAATGGCATCTCCTGAAAATCCCGAGCAGTTGATCATTGCCCTGGAACCCGAGGCTGCCTCTATCTACTGCCGAAAGCTCCGCCTGCACCAGATGATAGACCTGAGTAGTAGGGCACCTGTCAATGGCTACAGCCCGAGTGACACTATTGGAACTGGATTTACACAGGGTACTGCTGTCAATTCACTTCTTGAATTCTTACCCATAAGTTTACTTTGTGCATGAGGGCTGTTTTCTTGCTCTTTCTTGTTGTCTTTGTTCTCTTGAAATGTTTCAGGCTCTCGGTTTGCTTTTATAAACTGTTTTGCTGTTTGCTATAGTCAGACTAGTTTAGACATTGATCCAGCAGACATCACAGAATGGTTTGAGTTTGAAAGGACCTTAAATATTGTCTAGTTCCATCCCCGTGCCATGGGCAGGGACACCTTGCACTAGCCCAGGGACACCTTCCACTAGCCCAGGTTGGTCACAGCCCCATCCAACCTTGCTTTGGACACTTCCAGGGGTGGGGCATCCGCAGCTTTTCTGGGCAACCTGTCCCAGGGCCTCACCACCCTCACAGGAAAGAATTTCTTCCTTGAATTTTAGCATGTAAGTAGCTTCCTTGCCTTGCCTTTTTTTTGGGATGTTGTGGGAGTCTTTTAGTATTTTCACAGCAGTATTTTTCTGCCTTAATTTAAGTCAGTACTTCATGTTGGATCATTTTTTAAATTTAATTTCTTGGAAACCATTATGGGTTTGATTAGCTGCATTATTGAAGCAGTGTTAAATAACTGGATATGCAATGAAACTATTAGTCTGAGGTGTTTCAGAGTTTTGGCAGATGCTTTTTGATGTTGTCTTTATGAAATACCATTAATGACTTTCAACACTCAGTGGAACACGTGGTATTGGAATATAGCAATGAATTTATCTGCTTGTAGAAGACCAACTAGGTAGGGCACTTCTGATTTACTTACTTGGGATCTGTTGCTAGTGTCAGTGTTTGAAGACTGACTTACAGTGACAGACAGGGCTTAGACCACAGTGTAAGTCACTTGCCGAAAGATCCTTCATCACCAGAGTTTTTTGAGCCTGGTATCCTGCTGAAGTTGGAGGGAAGTAGGAGAGGAAAAAAAAAATCAACAGCAGTAAGAGTTGATTGCTGCTCAGTGCACATATTTACCATCTCAATGCACTGCAACAATTGCCCTGATATTAACGTTAGTGTGACAGTCTATCCCAGAATTAATTTTTCAGAAGAATCTGTATTTTATCACATTTGCTAGGTCAAAACAGTAGAGGCAAATGGAAGATTAAGCTAGTAAAGCTATTCCTGCACTTACCAGAGCATTTTTTTTTCTGTTAGCAGAGTCACTGCATCATTCTCTCAAATCCATGCCTCTCCTTGCCAGCTCTTGTCAGATGTGTTCAGTGTTTGGAGGCCCACACAGAGTACAGGACACAATCTGTTTCCAGGATACAGTCCCTTCAGGGGCCCCTCAGCTTCTGTCCCCCTCACTCATGTCCTGAACCATTCCAGTTCCATGTGATTCTACATGAACTCACTTTCAGACAACACAGGGATTTGCCTCTGGGAAAATAATAAAAGAAAATAATTTCTCTGGATAAGGTTTTGAAGCTGGGCAGAATCTGTCAGATCATGAATTTCTGCTAACAGGCTTTTTCTTGGATGGGGTTACCACTCTCCTTCTTGACTTTGTATGGTAAAAGCTATTGGAGATGAGAAGGGTTTCATGTCAAAATTAATGAAAACAAAGTTTGGAGTGAATTAATTTGGGGTTAGAATTAAAATTTCATAAAGGCATGGCAGGCACCCAAGACAAGCTGAGAAACAGATTAAGGAGAAAAAAACCCTTAAATATAAACAGAGAGAAGAACTCCAAGGACCATATTATTGCCGTGAAGTCAAAACAAAAATGTTACTGTTCGTAGTAGCCAGGATAAGCTTGGTTCAGTTGTAGTTAAAGACTGACTCTTGTATTCGCTTCTAGCCCACAGGATTGAAAGAAAAGACTGCCCTTGAATTTTGTGGGCTCTGTGTCAGGCCTTTCCTTGGACCTAGTGCTTGTTTTGTCCTGGAATGCTTCGTCGTGTGAGCTCACATTGTGCTGTCAAGTCAGTGCAGTGAGGCTGGTGTGGCTTGTCTGCTTCGTGGGGTCTTTATGGGGAGGGTACAGGAGCAGGTGGAATTGCTGGTCTGTTTTCTGGTGATAGGCACTATAGAAACAGGAAGCAAAATGCATTCTGTGATTTGCATGCTGATATTTTTAGAAGGAATTTTCACACATGACTGGATGCCTCTCCTCTGTAGTGTTTTATAAAATGCCTTTGAAGGTGAGTGAAGGATACACAGGGAATGTGGGGGTTTTTGATCATTCAGTTGTAGGGGTTGATTTAGAAGCATAAGGCAAAGGTTCTCACTACTCTGCTTTCTCTTCACAGACTGTTCTGCATCTTTTAAATGTCTAAGTAGCAGTTAAGTCTTGTAAGTTAACTGATTGTTATAACAGTATGGCTGGATTACACTTAATTTTTAATTGGTATATATTTTAAATATTATGAGTGTTAGACCTGGATCACTGTGTCCTTAAGAAGTTACTAATCTGAGTAGCAGTGCTTTGGCTGCTAGTTTTGAGACAGACTAACATCCTGAAAGGCAGTGGACTGGGACTACTGCTGACAGAGGCTGTGATGAGCCAGTCCCGCCTACCCCATGCCAGCCATGCAATCCAGAATAGATTAAAAAGCCCCAAGTCAGACCTGTTTATAGCTTTCTTATTAGGTTGTTAGCATATATTATTTTTTATATTATTTGTATTAGTTATTTAGTATATATTAAAATATATATAATATATATAATATATTTATTAATATCAAGGAAGATCAGTGTGGCTGAAAAACGTTTTTTCTTCTTCCTAGGAGTGATATATTAATGTTCCTGATTCCAATCCAGTAATTTTTGTTTATCTGTTTTGCTAAGAAGTGATACATACAGGCCTGTCAGCCTGCTTGCATAACCCTGCAATTTATGATACCCACTTCTTCATGCTTTCTTATACTCAATAATTTATTCTTTGTCAATCCTTAGCTAAGGAACACGTGCGTCATAAACGACAGAGTCGTACCTTTATGGTGGAAAATGTCATAGGAGAGATCTGGTCCGAACTGGAGGAAGGTAGTGTCCTTTCTTGAATAAGCTTTGCTCTCACTGGTTTTATATTGCAAGCAGAAATTGTATTTCTCACAAATGTGCTGAGCACTGCATTGTTCTCACAGTGATTGTAAATAGGAAAAGAAAAAAACCACAGGTTCATGTGCTGCTCTTAGTTACTAACATTGAACTGCAATTCTATATGCTCTTGCAAAATACAGTTTATTAAGGAGATGGTAGAAAGCCATCCAGGTTTTAAAATGCATGCAGAATATTTTCCTCAGAATAGGCTTTTTAAATATGCCTTAGTGTTAATTTGGTAGCCCACTAGAATGTACGTAGCAGCACTAGCAGTCCCACTAATCTACTTTACAGCTGTGCTAAATCAATAGCTTTTGATAGTTGACTTTTATATTTGTTATCAATCATTGCATTATATTTAGTAGTAAAGATCAAGTCTTCAACATAGACATTCTGGCTTTCTGTAGGTCATTGTCTTTCATTGTGCTAGTGCCCCTGAGAAGCTCTCATTGCAGTGTGCTGGGTGGTAGGACTAATGTAAATACCATTGCCCTCTCCCTTTGGCAAACCAGGGGACCGTTACATCGTCGTTGACAGTGGAGGAGGCACAGTGGATATGACTGTCCATCAGATCAGGCTCCCTGAAGGACACCTTAAGGAGCTGTACAAAGCAACAGGTAACGTCACTTCCATTGATTGCTTTATGTCATTATATTGTGTATTATGGAGCTCGTCAGCCCCTCAGGCCATCCATCCAAGAGAAGGTCACTCTAAACAAACCTACGTCCTGAGGACCTCACTGCCATTGTCCAAGCCTGCT
>JAWWLV010000180.1:29086446-29105072 GCA_035041135.1 Platyrinchus mystaceus | reverse complement strand
ATTGCGCAGGCTTGAAAGGTAAAAACACCTTTCCCAGATCTTCGTTCGTGAAGACTGGCCACTTACTTACTTTACTTTAATATTTTGACTTGTCAGTGAAGGAAATGTATGCCTTTATTACATTTTACTAACAGTTCTTCCTGAAATAAGACCAGCATTCAAAATTAGTATAACCCAGCTGCTGGTCAGCAGACATGGATGAATCACTTTAACACATCTGATGCTTTTGAATGGCAAATCTCACACTGGTAAGGTGACCTCAGGAAACAACCTAGTAAAAGCAAATGGGAGAATGCACATATTTAGGAGTGTCTACTCTTAAATACAAGTCCCATCTACACCTTCTCATGTGTGGATAAGAAGGCAGTTTGCTTCTAATAAAAATGTTTCTGATTTGTAGTGTTAGTTTTACTTTGGCTATGATGATAGAGGAGTAGAAGTGAGGCAAAGGTAAGAGCATGTTATGTATTAGACCAGCTGTTACATTCAGGAAAGGCACCTCTTTCTGTAGACCTTCTCTCTTGACAGTCCTAATAGTGTTGCTCTGATATGTATGTGGTCAACTAGAAATGTAATAAGCAGTCCAGAATATTAAAGCTGTGCTTTGTTTGTGGTACAGGTGGGCCATATGGTTCTCTAGGTGTGGACTATGAATTTGAAAAGCTCCTGTGTAAAATATTTGGAGAAGATTTTATTGAGCAATTTAAAATTAAGCGTCCTGCAGCCTGGGTGGATCTGATGATAGCATTTGAGTCCCGTAAACGGGCAGCAGCTCCAGACAGGACCAACCCACTAAACATCACTCTGCCCTTCTCCTTCATTGACTATTACAAGAAGTTTCGAGGCCACAGTGTAGAACATGCCTTGAGGAAAAGCAAGTAAGTAGACAATTGAAACCAAATCGATGCAGAATTAATTACTGGTAGCAAAGGCAAATAATTCAAATATCCTAATTACATGTAGCCTGAAAGATAATAGTGTAAAAATGTAATGTAAGGCTGAGAAAATGGTTGCCTCCATTGCAGTTTCCAGAATGAAAGTTCTGATCGGTCTCTTGCAAAAGCTTTTCTGTACAAGACTTGCACTTGTCAGGTATTGCTTTGTATGACTTCTGTTAGGCCACCACTACATCAGTTTCTTGACTTTGACTGTGTATTGTGAGTCCCTTTCATGTTAATTAGGAGCATCAGATCAAAGACAGAATTTGTTGCCTAAAAGTTAGTTACGTAGAACCTTAATTTTTATCAGCCTGGAACAAATCCAAGATCGTGAGATGTGTAAATATGTTCATGGCTTGAGGACAGTTACTAGCAGTATCAGATCACCGGTGAAAACATGTACTACTGCATGAAGCTCTGCAAGGGGAAAGCATTCTTCTTTTGAAGTGATGGCAGGCTTTTGCCTCTTCTGGTATTTTACCAGTTAGATAATTTGCTTGATAAGTAGGGAGACATAATCCCCTCCAGAGATTTTAAGTTATGATTTTCGGTATCAAGAAGTCACTCTAAGTGACAAGATTGTGGGCTGCTATAGAAAAGGAAGTGAGAAGAAAGTAGAAATGGGCATTTTGCATCTTTTGAAATTATATACTACAGGAAACCTGGAGATAATGGCATAAAAGAGAATGAACAAGAGAGCCTGTGAATCTAGGGCAGAATGCTTGGGAGCTGAGAGGGACCTTAGTTTTTGTGGGTTGCTTCCAACTCAGCATATTCTGTGATTCTGTGAATGTAGTATGCAGGCAGGAACTGCTGCATCTCTTTCAAAAGTTATTGGTAAATGTACTGTAAGCCTAAATGACTTGAAATCCAGCGAAGAGTCACTTTCTAAATGAGCCTGAGGTTCTGAAATCATTAAAATTTCCCCCTCAGAAGACCATCTCCTTTTTATTAATAGTCTTAATGGTGAATCTTAGAGGGAATGCTAAAAGTTCCCTTCAAATGAAATGAAATAAATCGAATAACAGGATAGAAAGATTATAAAGGTTGACATATAGTACACATTAGTGAAAGGGAGATTACTGAGCTATGTAGATGTGTATCAGTGATGGAATAACCTAATGTCTGTATTCACTTAATAAATGTTATGCCTCATGAAAAATGTTGTGCTTTCTTCTGCCTCCTGAGGCTTCCCAACTTGCTTGTTTTCCTTGTGTGTTTCCAGTGGCTTTGGCCTGCTACTGCTATAATCTAAATGTTGCCCTTCTGGGGATGAATCAGTGCTGCTTCAAATGAGCGAGCCCTGGGTTGACTGCCAGCTGTTTCAGGAAGCAGTTGAGCATTGGTAATGCTGCAAAAGGCAATCAGGCAAAGAAAACAACAATTAGACAAGGAAAACTAATAATTCTATCCTAAAATTTTACAGTGCTGCGGTTGGTATGGGGCTAAGGTGAAGTGGAGCACTTTTCCAAGCAAAATGCACACAGATCCTGTAAACTCATTCATTTATGTGTTTAGTATGTCTGATGATTGTTTTACAACTCAGCTGTAATGTTTGGATGTTTTTTCCTAACTGTTCTTTTCCAGTGTGGACTTTGTGAAGTGGTCTTCCCAGGGAATGCTGAGGATGAGCCCAGATGCAATGAATGCTCTTTTCAAACCTACAATTGACCAGATTGTTCAGCACCTCAGTACGTATCTGTGTGTAATTCCACTTACTGGCTGAGTTGAAAGAGGGTTTTTCTTTGCTGTTTCAAAGCAGTAACTCTAATAGTCAAACAACCTTCCGAGTATGTACCAGTTGTGGGCGAGGAATTTAGTTCTGAAACTTATAGTTGTCTACAAATGAGTTAGGAAAATGCTAAAAGTAAGGGACATCTCCTGAACACATACTCCTGCTTAGTTCTAGTACTAGTTACTGAGTGTGATTCAGTCCTTTTACTGCCTAAGCTTCAATTATTCTGTACTTCCAGGGCTGCAGACATTCACAAGATTAATATGCGCTGAGAAATCCAGATCCTGCTTTTCTTTTTCCTGTTTTAGGCAGCAACTTAATAATGCCAGAGGTGTTAACTAGTTTCTGCTTTTTCTTGCTATGGAGACCTCTAGTTCATTTCTTCCCAGTGGAAGGACACTTTTGTTCATGACCTTCCAAATCACTGACATCTCTTAAATGCAAATAGTAAATGATGCATCATGGTGAAAGTACTTCCAGACATGGCTTAAGCAGCACTGAATTTATTTATCCATTAATGGAAAGTGATGTGGGCTTATTGGGAAAATGATTAAGATCTTTGTGGTGGAAGATTAGATTTGTGTCAAGTAGAGTATAATGAACGTGCTGAACAAAGTTTCTGTTCTACACATTAAAAAGCACTAGCTGAATCATATTCGGAATGGAAAATCCAGCTTTGCTCACTATATGTGAGGTATTATTAGGTAAACTGCAGAGCTCAGAACTTATATGTGTACAGGGAGGGAGAGGCTTAGAATTACAACAGTTGTGCCATGTAACTCAGTTGTGCTGCCTCAGTTATTTGAACTAAGGGTGAGCCTACAACTGAACTGCATGATATTCCTGAAAGTAGGGGATGTGACTTTGAGCTAAGAAGGAACATCTGTAAAAATGTAAGGAGGTATAACTTTACAGATGGTATTTATTGTGGTTAAGATGTTAGGGTCAGAAATAATAAGTGAATTTAAAATGGGGTGACTTATCTGGAATGCAGTAATGGGTGTGGGATTCAGTTGGGTTTGGGAATGTCTCACTGATACCTGAAGTGTCAAGATGATGTCTGTTTCCCTGTTACCCATAATGTGACTGGCAGGATTTTGTTGCAAGAAATGTATGTCTCCCTTTACTGGTAGAAGCTAAATAAAAATTCTGTTTTAAAGGCCACTTCAGAAATATGCTTTGCGGTAATTTGAATTCATAGTGAAACAGAGTATAGTAGAGACTCCAGAAGTGGGAGTAGTGAATGCTGAGAGTGGCAGTGTGGGCATAGATGTGGCACTTCTAGATCTTGTGCATGTGCATGAAACATTCAGTGCACTCAGGCATTAGGATTTGCACTTGCATTGCCTTGTCACAGTGTATTTTTCCTTATTGAATGGGCTCTGTTTCTGTTTAGGTGAAGTGTTCGACAAGCCAGAAGTGACCAATGTCAAGTTTCTATTCCTGGTGGGTGGCTTTGCCGAATCCCCCTTGCTCCAACAAGCTGTGCAGAGCACTTTTGGTTCGAGATGTCGAGTCATCATTCCTCAGGATGTGGGTCTCACCATCCTCAAAGGAGCTGTTCTCTTTGGCCTAGACCCTGCTGTCATCAAAGTGCGGCGTTCGCCACTCACCTATGGCGTTGGTGTGCTCAACCGGTTCGTGGAAGGGAAGCACCCACCGGAGAAGCTTCTAGTCAAAGATGGCACACGCTGGTGCACTGATGTCTTTGACAAATTTATCTCAGCCGACCAATCTGTAGCGCTTGGGGAAACTGTGACACGCAGTTACACACCTGCCAAACCTTCCCAGCTAGTAATAGTGATCAATATCTATAGCTCAGAACAAGACAACGTTAGCTTCATCACCGAATCTGGGGTGAAGAAGTGTGGCACCCTTCGCTTGGATCTCACGGGAACTGACACTTCAGGGCCAAACCGGCGGGAGATCAAAACACTGATGCAGTTTGGGGACACTGAAATCAAAGCCATGGCCATTGATGTTGCGACCTCTAAAAGTGTCAAAGTTGGTATTGATTTCTTAAACTACTAATGCTCCTTTTTCCCACCACAGCCTGTTTGTGAGACTGATCTTCCAGCGTTCCATTTTTTGACTTTCATATATCATGTAATCAAGTTGAATTTCAGCAGGCTATATGAGAACAGCTAGTAGTGGGGTAATGTCATGTTTGTGCCCTTTGATGACCAAAGGCTGCATTTTGAAAGACCCTTAAAAAGTTTTGGGAGCTAAAGTTCCAGAGGTAGTAGAAGTTCCCAAATTACTCAAGCATGCCTAAAGATCTACCTTTATTAAGTAAACATTGATTATTGTTGGGTCCTGCAGGTTAGTTAAAAATATATAAAATTATAATCTCTTTGCCTTGTTCTTCTTCTTCCTCTTCCTCCTAAGAAAAAGTCACTAACCCATATGGTTGTTGTAGGGGGTGTATTTGTGTGGGATATCTGTTTAAACAGCACCATCCTCTGGCCATGGGAACAAATTAGTAGTCTATAGTATTCTTTTGACTTTACACGGTGCTTTTGAAATTCAAAGTGCTGAAAATTAATGACTCAAAGAAATGGGAAAAGAAAATCCTCAGAAATCCTTAAAATTACATTTAGGAAGCAAATATATATCTAAGAACCTAATATTGATTGTTCCAGTTTGAAAACAAGGCCTTTACTGTCAAAGCTCTCAGAACAAGCTGTTAGAATAATTAGTGAGCATTGCCCTCATTATGTTTCAGCAGATTATTAAGAGCAAAGCTGTTTCCCATTTGTGTCTTTTAAACTTATTTTTATTAGTTTCCATCTTAAACCATGGAATCACATTACAGTTGAGGTTGAACAGGACATCCATTGACTGACTGACCTCTCAGTTCTAAGCAGTATCAGCCAGAATAGGTTGCTTTCTTCAGTTCTGAATATCTCCAAAATGGAGATGCCTAAACTTCATTTGACAACCCTCACTGCAGAAAAACTTCTTATGTTTAAAAGGAACATCTGGAGTTTGAATTTGTGCACATTGCCCCTTTCACTGGATACCTCTGATAAGTTTGACTGCATCTTCTTTACTATCTGCTGTCAGGCCTTGGTACATGTTGCTAACATCCCCTGAGCCTTCTTGAACCTAACAGCCCCAGCTCTGTCATCCTCTCCTCACATGGAAGATACCCCAATCCCTTTGTCATCTTCCTGGCCCTTTGCTGGTCTCAGTCCAGTATGTCCACGTCTCTCTTGTACTGGGAAGCACAGAACCAGACCCGGCTCTCCAGCTGTGATCTCACCAGGGCTGAATAAGGGGGAATAATCTCGTTCCTTGACCTGCTGACAGTGCTGTTTCCTACACGGCCCAGGAGGCTGTTGGCATTCTTTGTTGCAAGGGCATGTTGCTGACTCACACTGAACCTTGTGTCTGCCAAGACCCCAAGGTCTTTTACTGCCACCAAGCTGCTTCCGAGTCCACAGCATATCCTAGTGTATGGGGTTATTCCTCCCCAGCTTCAGGACTTTCCAGTTGCTTTCATTGAACTTTGAGGTTCCTGTCTGCACATTTCTCCACTCTGTTGAAGTCCCTCTGACCCTCTGATTTATCAAGCACTTCTTCAAGTGTTTTTTTTTTTTCCTGTTAATTCCTATATTGAGATTTGGAAGTACAGCTAGATGACGGCTGTCTAGGAACATTTAAGTGACTTAAAAGAGAGAAGACCATTCAGATCAAAAGTACCATAATATATTTTGTGTAGCAAACATTTAAATGCAGTTGAGTTGAACGACCAATAAAGTGGAAGGAGGAAGCCAATATAATGAAACTACAAATAGCATTAAATAAAGCTACATGGCTTTACATGTGTATGAGCACAGAACTCTGACACAGGGGAAATGCAATGATGGTCATGGCAGCATCTTGTTTTTCAAATAACTTTCTGGAAACATTTTCTTAAGCATGTTCACCTGCAATATTTCTTTTGCAACTGAAATAGTTTTTATTTTGCAAAATGCTACAGGTGGAAAACTTCTGAAACCTACATTCTGTATCTGCCATGAACTGACAACTACAGATTCAAATCCAAATCCCACTCCAAATTAGCCACCTAGAATCACCCTAAAATGCTTACACTTTCAGAGCATTTATATAGAGCTGCCCAGTTACCTGCTGGAATTCATTACATTTTTGAAACTTTGAAATGTTACTATTAATCAAAACCTTCCTTTCTAATAAGTGGAACATGAGTTAAATCCATTGCTGACGCTGTTGAGAGATTAAAGCTTAATCAGTAATTTCACTGATTTATGTTCCAATCCTGCACTTAAGTTTTCTGTGTTTATCCTGCAGTTTTGCCACAGAACTGATCCACTGCATTTTGTCATTGAGTTTTCTGTGTCTCCTGCAGAATTCCCTAGTTGAATAGGAAATATGTTCTGAATTCAGCTTTAAAATATATATATAAATAATGGATTAAGGAGAATGCTAGTCATAGTATCCAGCTGGATACTTTCTATAATTACAAAGTGTGCTTGCTAGCAGTCGATTTCCTGCTGCCTGCTAAATGCTTTAAAAGCTAAATACTGGGATTTTTTTGTGTGTTGCTTTCCATGGTTTACAAACAGGAGAAACTTTAAGATGAGTTATGAACAATATAATTTTATGTATATACAATATTTAAATATTGTACAGACTCTTTCTTTCTACAGTGCTATTTTCTTGTATAAAAATGCTCTTTACCTCTGTTGATTTCATTCAGCTGTTAATTTTAAATAACATAGTTTCTCAATCAGCTTCTGTAGTTATAGGCTTTTAAAGATGGTTAGATATGAAATGTAAAAAGCTGATCTTACAATAATAGGAAAGAAATGTTGGTGTGTCAGAGAATACAACATTCTTCCTGCAATGCAAGTCATGCCAGTTAAACACATTACGCAGACGCACTAGTATGCTGCTGGGGTTTTCCTTTCTTCATTTCAAATGGTGACCATTCCTTGTCCAGCAGTTTATCATAATAATGGATGAATCCTCCTGTAAAACCAAGTTTAAAATTAGTTTGTATGATCTGGGTACACAGCTTCTTTACTAGGTTTTTAGGTTTTCTCTAGTTTAAAAAAAAAAAAAACAAACAAAACCCAAAAACAACTGCAAATAAGAAACAACCTTCCAAAGTCAGGCAACACTCTTGTATTGTAGCTGGAGGTGAGACCCAGTCTCTGTTTATCACTTCCACCTACCGAAAGATAAAATTCTTAAAGAAAAACAAGCTTTGGTGTCTTTGCATGCAGTGTTAAATTGAGTTGGTCCAATTCTGCACAGATTTGTTTTCAGTGGCCTTAACACAGAATTTGATCTACTAAACGGCTGACATGCCCTCCTCTCCCCTGTGAAAAGGAGGTGACCTGCAAGATTAGGTGACCCATGATTTTTGTGCTGTTTTCAGCTGTCTGCAGGGAATGCTATGGGTAGTTCCTGCAGCTCTTCTGAAGCACAGTTCCCTGCACAGCAGTGATTCTCTGCCCTTTGTATTCACCTTTTGTAAGATTCCTTTTGCATCCAAGCAGGGGCTTGTTGCTGAAGTTACTGCAGCTGTAAAATGTGGTTTGCATATTTTTGCACTTCCTCCTTCAGTCTGATGAGAGCACTATCAAGCTTACCTTTGCAGAGCACTGACCTACTGAACAAACTCCCAGCTATCCTTGTTGCCCTCTTTAAGAATGAAAAATTAGCTTGTCTTCCTAAGGAATTAGAATTTTAAGTAGAATATTATGTTGTGGTCTGTAGACTATAACCCAGTTAAACAACTTTACATTGTAAGAGGCATGTGGATGCCCATTTTGATAAAGGATGGTAGGCTGTAAAATTAATGTGGAATTTACTAGGAAATGGGAAAATTTTAGAATCGTAGATCTGATACTTTTGCAGAAGGGTCCCTGTGCAGCATTTTTTTTGTAGGGGTTTCAGATGACATTGTGCAACTTAATGTTGAAAAGACAAGGCCTGCCACCCATAGGGAAAGCAGGAGTCTTGGCATAAGTTTTGCTCTGAGCAGCAACTTGCAAGTTTGGGTCCAAGTTACTGAACTCTAGGCTAAAGTTTAGCAGCTAATTGTGATAGAATGATTAATTGTGTTAGAATATGATAAATGTGCAGCGATGGTTAGGACACTTTACATTGGTATGAATATACCAATACTTACATGCAGGAGTTTTAATGCATTATTATGAGACGGCTAATTATATATTGCAGACATTTAAGTGCCAAGATAAGCTGCATATTTATGACATGAAATGGCTTAAACAGATGAATAGTGTAAAAATTGTTGGGCATAACATCACAGTACTCACCTGCTTGAAATAACCTATATTATAAAACCAACCGTTGTGGTCTTGTTCACCTCTGTGCAAGATAAATTCAGATTTCACTGATGTTTGGAGCTGTTCACAACTTGTCTGGATTGTATCTTGAGTGTTCTTGTGTCTTCAATCATGTCAAATAAAATACCTTAAAATTAATTTTCTTTTTGGGTGTCACTATTTTTAAGAAAATGGCTATAAAAGGAAATGTAATTTATTATGAAAGTTCACTTGTGTACTCCATTCACTGCTGGTGATCATTCAGCTTCCACCAGAGGCAGTGTAGCTCTGGGTAGGGTATCTGTTGGAGTCATGACAGACTGACTTTGGGCAATACCAACAGCAGATCAGGTATCTTCTGTAGTAGTGCTCTCAGAGAGCCAGGAAATCAAATATAAAATTTGATATATCAAAGAGAATGGTAATCTTTAGGTCTTGTATTATTAAAACCTATTTTGTTGTTAAAATTGTATTATCAGGCCAATAATCGGGTATATTTGCATGAGAATGTATCTTATAGATCTAGAAATGTTTAGTAAGGTTCAGCTAGACTGAAAAAAACCCTGCATAACTATTTGTGCAATATTACATTTTTCTGCTAACAGTTGTAGGCCATGTCCCTCTAAAATTCAGCACTGTTGTCACTAGCTATAGAGAGTATTCAGGGGCATATGTGACCTTAGTCTACAATGCTGCTCAGATGCAGAGATGCAGAGCGAACTGAGATGTGTAGCAGCCACTACACCCCAACTTCCTCCTATTTGCTGCAATGAAGATGTTTTACAAGTGCTTTATGACTATAATTATAAACACCATCCTAATAGGTGAGGTACTGTATTTAACTTGTAATGAACTTGATTTCAGCTAAACATTCAATTAATGTTACCAGTACAATGGGAAATATAATTACAGTCTTCAGAGACACATTGAGAATCAAATTTTGCTTTGAGTGTTCTAGCACATTGCTGAAGTTTCCAGTGGAGTTTCATGTATGTGCATTCAGAATTTCGTCCTTTCACTGGACTTTTCTAAATCTCCAGGTTTTCTCATATGAGTGTTTATATTTAAGGTTACGGCCTCATCTTGATAGGAGGGATTATGGATAAATTGTTGGTTCTACAAAATCACATAAGCTCTTACTGAAATTTGCAGATGTTGTATTCATGTGAACAGCTATGGAATAAAACAATTTATAAAACAACCTCCCTGACAGCAGTGTCCAACTTCTCTCCTTTCAGTTTCCAAGTAGCTACATTAAACACCACCCAGACATCTGTCTTAAAGACAATGAATGCAGAGTTCCTTTACTCAGTGCAACTGCTGCTTTATTTTCAAGAGATGCAACCTGGATAAATTGGTGAGAAATGCAGAGGCTTTGTGTAACTGGGATTCAGGCCTGTTATTTGCCTATTTCTTTAGGTACTGATACTGGAAAGCTTGTACTTAATTATTTTTTTTTTAGGAATAAATTCTGTTTTATTAGTTCTCATTCATGCCTTGCTTTGTTCTAACACAGAGAAACACTTTTGTGGTGGAACCGATGCAGAGTTACAATAAGTTATTGTTCTCTTTTCTGTCAAATTAGAGACCTGAATGTGGGTATTCAAACAACGCAAGAAGTTGCACTATAGCCTGTGCAGTTCACAGAGGCAAAGATCAGTTTCTTGCAGCAAAAACTCTCCATCCTTATGACATATATCAAGTCAGTTAACTGCAAACATTTTTCTGCAAACCAAGAAATTCTGTATTGGCTTTCGTTAACATACAGTTGAGTGGGTGCTGACTATAATTTTAAACTAGTACCTATTTTCTTATTTTTCAGAGACTATAATTAAGGAAAAGTTTACTAGACAGCATATCCCAGGACCTCTGGCTTTGTGCCCACAGCAGAAGTTGCTGAACTCGGACATGGTGTTCACTACCATGGGATGGCAAAAAAATTAAGAAGTTGGTGGATTGCAGCCACTATGATCCTTCTGTCAGTGTCCACAGGTGAGCTGACACAAACATGGAGAAATGAAAAATACAGCATAAGTGTACTCTGGGAATATTGTGTGCTGCAGCAGAGCCAAGACATAAAAGGAGGATGATACCATATTGAGTGTAAGGAAACCAAAAGAATCAGCATGTAACCAGGATTTTGAATGTCTAGGACAAATGCATTGGTGTTCTCCAGCAGTAATAAGATCAGGGAAGGTTTCAAAACAGAAAGAAGTGGTGAGATTGAGAGCTGTGAATGCAGAGTTCATTAAACCATAGTAATCTAAGGAGTTAGAAAGGTGAGTCTCCCTTTTCTAAGGGCAACAAGGAGTATTTCCTTCCCTTTGAGGAATAAGCTCTGCACCTCTAGTAGGAACTTCCGTCTGCCATCAGCTGATAAGAGCGGACACCAGACTGAACATATCCTCTTCCTTTGTAGTACAAAGAGCAATCTCAGTGCTGCCCTGATGCTTCCCACGCACAAACACCCTGCATGCCGTGCGTGTGTATTTGCTAACATACACAAGGTTGCAGTTAAAGCACTGCAGTTCAGTGTGTTGTTCAGAGGCTTTACTTTTCATCTAGTGACAGTCATAATAGATTTATTTTCTCAGCCCATGTCACCCCACCAGCGCTTTACCTAGATGACAACTGGCTCCTCAAAATGAGTGGAGTTGAAATAAGTTAACTGAGAGAAGAGCAGAATCCATCAGAAAAGATGCTGGTCCTGGATGGTATATGCAGGAGTTCTTGCACATAAGTGTGGTTTTCCACAAACAACATTACAGCATCCTTCTTGAGATAATTTTCTCCATATGTTCCTTGTGTGATTAGGGGTCCTGGATGGCAGTACTGTCTGTAGGGTGTTGGGAACACACAGCTAGCTGCCTTGTCCCTGAAAAGTCCTTATTTGTAGAACTCGGTGGTTAGGAGGATAGATATTTTGTCAATTCAGGATAACAAAGTCAGTGTTTCATTTGATAATTGTGTAAGGCAGTTGAAGTATCAGATAATGCGATTAAGAGTGTTCCAAAAAGTGTTTGAATAATGTTGTAGCTCTTTTGTTTTGTCTTAGGGGAGAAACGTATGAGATTGAAGATCAAAAAGTGCCACACACCTACCAATAATGCTAAAGGACTTAGGGGTGTTGACAAACCACACTGATCACATCCCACAGAAGCATTTTTCATTTCTCTTTTTCAGAGTGAGGTAGTATATAGTGTATAGTATATATATTTCCCCCCTTTTTCTTTTCTATCTCTGTGCAGATCCATCCAGTATTTTTGCTGACTACAACTGCAGCTCTGTCAAAGCATCACAGGAGATCCATGTAGCTGGTTAGGACCTCAGGCATCAATCATATATCACTGTCCTGCTGCAAAACAGTATTAGTTCTGCCGCAGCTACTCACAACTTTTATTTAGTCTGATTTTAAACCTTCTGATCCTGCAATGGTGCTGCCTGCTTGGGCAGTTGACTTGTGTTTCACAGTCCTCATCTATCTAAAATCTTACATAATGTCAGCTTTGACTCTCTCTGGCTGTTCTACCCCCAGAGAACATGGGAACATTTCACCCCATTCCTGCTTTGACAGCTTTTGACATATCTGAAAACTAGTTTCATGAATGCCCTGAGTCTAATTCTTTAATTAAACCCCAGATTTTTCAATCACATTTTATAGACCTGTGATCTTTTTTTTTTTTATGGCTCTGTTGGCAGTGGATGCTGATTTCTTGCAGATAGGCATCTTATTGCTGGAAGGAGATTTGGAAACTGATGCCAAAGTTATTCTGTGTGTACATCCCACTACAAAACAGTCCTGGTGAAGCACCAACAAACAATGAAATGTGATATGGGTAGTTGAGACATACTGTGGTTTTGACTTTTGGAAACAATGATTAAAGGCCTTCTTATGTGCAAACTGAAGGGTGCGTTTGAACCCTAGGAGCTTGTTACAGCAGTTCATATTGCATTAGCTGGTTGTGTTTTTGATAAATTACACCTATGAGGTAACCACAAATCATGGTTATGAAACAGACTATGAGTTTTGCACTCACTTTGCTTTTAGAATTTGCATTGTTAAAGCATTTTCCTTGAACTCCTGTACTATGGAGGTTTTGATGAACTACTTATGCCTTGCTGACCTGAAGTGTGTTGAGCTATATGAAAAATGCTGCAATGAAAAACTTCAAAGAGTGTGAGGAATCTGTATCTTCATGAATACTTGTTGGGGAAGTTTAGGCAGGCTAGATTGAGCTTTTTACTCTGAATTTAAAATGCAAGCAAATACTCCAACCACAGAAAATGGGGCTCCACTCTGAGGTTAAAGGCTAATTTAATCCAGTAGTCACCCCTACTTTTGGCTAGGTGTCAGCACCTCTGGTCTCCCTTACAATCTCCCTGTCATTAAAATCTCTGGCATCTTCTATGAGGCTGTTATGAGACATTATGTCCTTTGGAAAATGAAGATCTAAATGAAGAGTGTTGGAAGACAGTGCTTTAGACTCTGTCACTTAATAGCTGTTGTTTTACTCAAAATTGATGGGTGTGGAAGAATCTCAGGACCTCTTGGTAGATTCCCAATGTTCTAGCACCTACAACTGTCTGACTGGTGTGATGCCAACAGTGAATGATAAACCTTATGTATCACTCTTTCCTCTCTGCTTAACCAAGAAAGAAAGAAGAATTTCTGTGAACAAGAAAACAGTTCAGTGTAGTGCAAACTCTGCATACAAGATTTGTTTCATCTGCCCTATTCTACTCCTCCCAAGGTGAAATTAAGCATTTTTTGTGCTGTCTCCATACCCAAAATCCCTCACATGAACAAAGCTTATGGAATTGGTATGAGCATCTTGGCATGCCCAGACAACCCTAAAATGCCTGGTAGATGTGAATTGTCTCGGGATGCAGTCCTGGCTGGGAGTGAGGGAACAGCTGGACCTGTTCTGGATACCAAAGCAAAGCAAAAACAACTGGTGAAACTCCTCAAATTTATTGAACCTTCGGGGGGCTTTTTGTGTGTTAAGTTATATTCATCTTCCCAGAATACTATTAGCATATTCACCTACATTGAAATAATTAATTTCCTTGTTATATGCCAACTCTTAATTTTTTGTTCTTTCAGAATAATTGAAATTTGTGACAAGAGGTAGTGATATGAGGAAATGCTTGGTTTCTGGTTTATTAATCAATTCCATAATATCTCATTCTTCACAATTGCTTTATTTAATAGCACCAATTTCTGCTTTCAGGCCTTGACTTCCCTGATAAGCATTTAAGTTTCAGAATTTTTTAAAATCTTTTAACCTTTATCCCTTTGATTTTTTTTTTCTCAGCCTATAATTTATTATACAGTCTCCTGTCAGAGGAGGAGGTAGACTAGGTGATTTTTACTGTATTGCAAATTATAATTATTATCGTTATTTGCATTAGTAATGGATTCATTCTTATCACTGAAAACAATTCCATTATCTGATCAGACAGTTATCTTCACACTGTCCGTGATCATATCTTTTCATTAGGCACCTCTTTCTCTGTGGGTCAAAAGGAGAATTATTCTTTAGTTCAGTCGCTTTTCTCTTCACTCTGAACATCTTCCTTGTTTAAAAAAAAGTTTTTAATCCCCAACAAGGGTCTGTTGCAACAAAAATATGCTCCTTTCTGCTGCTGTGCTGCCATGCCTTCTGAGCCAGCAAGGGATGGCACAGTGGTGCCAGGAGCTGCCCTTCAATGACCTCTCTGTCACAGGCACCTAGAGAGGGTTCGTAATGCAGGTTCAGTGGGAGGGACTGATTTTCATGACCCAGCAAAGATATTTTAATGCCTTTTGGAATTAAGACAAAGGCTTGAGGATCTACAGTCTCTCTTAAATGAAGGGCAGAAGTCTTCTTTCCCAAATCCTCCCCATATTCTGTGGGAGACACATGTTTGGAGAGGTATAATTGCAGAATGAGGGTGCAGAGGGAGCAAACACAGTCTTCTCACTGACTTCCCACTAAATTTACTGTGCCTCTCCAGGGGTATAAAATGGACATAGGCACTGATTTCCAAACTGCAAGCAAAGGGGAGAGGAGAAAGGTTGGAGAGAGATGTGAGGTCAGGCCACAGACGTCCCTGAGGAACTGAGAGCACCTTGGTGAGAGCTGCAGGTGGTGGGGAACCTCCTTCACACTTCTCTCCTGATGACTTTTGAGTAAGGAATTAAGGACAGTGCAGAAAAGGTTGGCGGTCTTAACCAAGAGTTTGTTTTATTTATTGTTAAGCAGTTCCTGTGGAAGTTTCTGTAGTCTGACAGGCTGTGGCCAGCAAACAGAGTGCTTTGTACTGGGAGAAGGAAGGGATGGCTTCTGCTCTTCTATCACCACAGGCAGTAACATACACATTCTTACTTTGTGTTTTGCATTCCATGTAATGAAGGTGATGACTATATTCCTCCTTAATGAAGAACCTCTTCTAAGCGAGAAATGGTACCACACTCAAGGAGGGCCTCACTCTCCAAAGAGGATATTCAAGACTCCCAGAGGAATCCAACCTCTGGAACTTCACACCCTAAAACTGAGGTACCCAAGCCACCAGTAATGTTCATTGCTGTTATTTTTCATACGAGCAAGACTTAGGTTATAAAAATTATATGAAAAAATTTAATAATATAAATTATTATGTG
The DNA here is from genome assembly GCA_035041135.1 of Platyrinchus mystaceus. Taxonomy (NCBI): domain Eukaryota; kingdom Metazoa; phylum Chordata; class Aves; order Passeriformes; family Tyrannidae; genus Platyrinchus; species Platyrinchus mystaceus. The sequence continues at coordinate 29,089,436 of JAWWLV010000180.1, read as the reverse complement.
AAGAAGTGCATTACTCTGGAGGTTTAGATCCCTTTTTTTTCCCCTTCACCTCCCTAATTGGTAAGATGTGAAGCCATTGCCTCCTCAATGCAATTAAAGGTAAGATTTTTCATAGGATATGTGCCACAACAATAATTCCACGGGTCACAGCACGAAGAGGGACTTGAATGCAACTTTTGTCTTTGGGTCTCACATAATATATGTCTTCAAGGTGCCAGCAAGTGTAGTAGCCACTCAAATGTTATTGTGTAATAGAATACAACATTTAGACATAATTTAAAGAGTCCTTTGCTTCTTGCTTCTGTTTGTGTATAGGCACAGTTTAGAAGTATGTGTCATGTAGATAATTACAAGTATTTTTTCATTCAGGGCTGTGGAAGATCACATCGACCCTCTCCTTTCTTCCTCTGCCCTCTGCTGAAGCCTCCTGTTTTGAGCAATTAAGAAAGGGGATATATCTTACCCTTTTCTTGTCTTCAAATTTGAGACAGTGTGCAGAGAAAAAAAATGAGTACCTGAACTTACGTAATTTCTTTGGCAAAAATAGTATTTTTTCAAGTAAATATCTCTTTTGTCAAAGAAATTGTTCCCAGTTTATATCAGTAACAAGATGTTAAATTTAGCCTTGTTTTTCCACAGTTAAATACAACTCTACATAGTATATATTTCTGAAGTATGAGGGTGTGGCAAAATACCTTAGGATTTACGCTCAAATTAAGGAAAGTCTAGACTTCAAGGTAAAACATCATAAAATTCTTATTTGCAACCTCTGAAGATGCATCCCAGGAAGGTATGGAAATAAATACAAGTACATTGCACTGTCAGCTGTGACTGGGTGATGAAAGCTCTAATATGACAAACTAGATTAAAAAACCCCTCAAGAGATTTAGTAAGGAGAATTCATCAGTGCCAAATTAAGATACGCTCAAATATTTCGTGAAAGATAGAACCTCATTATCCTACTGATTTATGGAGAAAAGTAATGACTGTGGACAGCATTGTCTAAAGGCAACAATGAGCTCTGGTATATCTCAGTAATAATTAGAGTCACATGAAATCTTCAATTTTTTTTTTTTTTTACTATTCTCAGATGATTTGTAAGATAGAAGAAAAATGCATTGCACATGGTAATCTCAAATGTAATGAAAATACATGGCCCAAGTTGTTCCCATATTTAAAATTCTGATTGCAATGCTGCCCACCAACAAAATAATAGTAATTTCTGGCAGGAATTATAAAACCTAAACTACAGCACAAAGCATTTTTCACCAAATTACTCACTCTACATGCACAATTATAGCTTATTTGTTTTCTTATCCTGATAACAAAAGATACATTTTGAGATCCTTGCTGTGCTACTCTTCCTTTAATAAATAAAGTGAGCTTTTCAAAAGCTACAAAATGATGCAGATAAAAGTCAAAACATTCCTACATTTAAAGATTCAATCAAAGGCTTGCCATGAATGATGTGATATTAAAGTTTAAAAAAAAAAATCAATTTAGTGTGTATTTTTGAACAGGATTTGTCACAAATAGTGTTCCCAATAGATAAGAATGATTATATGGTAAAGAGAGTAATTTATATATCTCAAGCGTTCTGCTTTTGTCACCAACATCGTTAAGGAATTTGACACATTTGCAGGAGAACAATATATGTCAACTGAAATATATACCAATTAGCCATAAATGGGACACTGAAATGAATGATGCATGTGCATGCTATACTTACAAGTAATAACATGTGGTTTAAAGTCGCTCACGTTTTCAAACAAGAATTCTTTTTATGTTGTCATTTAAAATATCTAATATTTCAAAAGGTCAGGAATAAATAGCACCATTAGCATTAAAAGCTAGCTAAAGGGAAAGTAATTTGTTGTTCATTTAACATTGCATTTTATGTAATAGCTTTGTAAAGTGTTGGGTGGGGGAGATTTTGCTCTGCTAAAACAAGATGACAGCAGCTCCAATTCATTATTAAAAGGAGAGTTTTTATTATGCTATTGTCAACTTTAAAGTCTTGATTCTCTTAGGTGTTTGTTAAAATTACATGGGTTGCTGAAGGGGCTATGGCAAAGGATAATACCAAGAATATCGTAACTGTCAAAACAATTGTGTAGGCAAGAATCTGCTTATACCAAGGTAATGGAACAAAAGACAAAGGAGAAACTCTTCTGCAGTGTTAGGAAGTTAATAACCCTGTTGAGGCTTTCCTCAGCAGTAGGTACTGAGATCAGGAAGCCAGAATCTGGAAGAGACAAATAGTGAAGGTGGAAGGAAGTAGGCGAAGTCAGTGGGGTGTGAGGTATATGAAAACCCAGCATCAGATGCTCCCATGTCTATGGTTGTGTGTTAATCTGCCACTGTTCATCTCCCTGGAGAGGGTATGTGTGATCTTCCAAGAACTGGATGATACAAAGGAAGTGTGCTGTGGCTGGATCCTCTTCTTCCTGCCCAGCTGCAGCCATGGAGAGTCAAGAAAGGCTTTGAAAGAACAATGCAGAGCTGGACTTAGCATAGCCTGGTGCAGGACAAACAATTCACATCCTTGAATTTATTAAGCCTGACTGTATTATTCTACCACTATAAGGCTGACCACATATGGAGAAAACTGGAGCCAAAATAAGTGTCAGCTTATAAGCATCCTCCTGGACAGTGTAGGCCGGGAAGAAAACACACAAAGAGAACTCTGCTCTGTGCTTGCAGCACTTGCTGCTGCCATGAGGAGCTGCACAGGGAGAGAAGCAATGTAAGAAGGGGAAATATCAAGTGATATCATCAGCATAAGAAACATCTGTTGTTTCCTCTTGAAGGAAGTTGGACACGAAATTGGCTTAGCATTTTAATACCCCACACATCTATGACAGCATAGCAAGGGGAGTCTCCTTTAGCATTTCATATATATATATATAGGTATCCTGGGGACCCCCGGTGGCCTAGCGGTTAAGATGCTGGTCTCTCAGCGCCAAGGCCACAGGTTCTAATCCCGGTCC
>JAWWLV010000180.1:29046775-29086346 GCA_035041135.1 Platyrinchus mystaceus | reverse complement strand
AAAAAAAAAAAAAAAAACAAAAAACCCCAAAACAAACAAAACCCCCCCCTCCAAAAAACTCAAACAAAACAACAGAAAACCTAACCAACCTACCACAACAACAACAAAAAAACCCCACAAACCCAAACAAAACAAACAAAAAACCCCAAACAAACAAACAAAAATACCCCCACATATCACCAGTATTACAATTGCAGACTCCAGTGTTTTCTGCATGAGTAGCTTTTATTGGTAGCAAGGTTTTGGGCATCCATATGTGCTGTTAGCAAGAAGTAAGAGTTTGCAGAACATCCTCTCTCACTCTTTCAGACCCACAGAAACGGTATCTGAAGAAGAAATAAGTGCAAGCACCTTGAGTTGTCAACATTTCTTGAGATTATACAAGTGGATTTGTTTTAATATAAGTCAACATGATTTGTCATTTGACACAAATGGACAGAACAAACTTTGACCATCTAAGTTTGAAATATTACTGCTGGGGAAAGCATTGATAGACTGTGTCCATTTTCTGCTTTACTGCCTGCCTTCCTTTGAATTTAGTTTCTTCTTCTTTTCCAGGTTTTGTGCTACCATCACTATGTAGACGACCACATCTACTTGTACAGAGGCCACGAGTCAGTAGAAAAGTTAGTTCTTTTCTACAGGAATACACTTTATCAGTGATGTGATTTGGTGAATAAAGACTAAAACTGGACCTAGAACCTCTGCTTTAAGGTAAGTTAAAGCGGTGTTGTAATCACTTCCCTTTGCTTGAAATTGTTTTCATCTCCCATGTTGTCTTTTAAGTGACAGAATTTTTACTGTGCATCTGTATATGGGTCTAAAACTTACGCTGTACCTCCTGTTCTAGATACAAATCATGGGGTGGATAAGATAACTAAACAAGCAAACGAAGGACTTAATTATTAAAAGTCCAGGAAAAAAACTGGATCAGTAAATCCTGCCTCTATAATCTGAACATCCAAGCCATATTCCATGAAGTCTAGAGCAATCGCTTTTAGCCTCTTTACCTCAATTTTATATACAGGCTTTAAGTGCAGGCTCTAAGTGTTAATACTCATTGGAAGGGTAGGCTTATTGTCACCATCCTCTTTTACCAGTCATGACCTCAAGGATCATCCATATCAGTGGAATACTTCTGCTGGTCCCAGCTGACTGTGAATCTGACACAAAAATAAGCAGTTCTTGTGAAGCTTGGCAAGAGTGATGTTGACAATCCAATCAGCACTAATTTTTCTCACCCAAAGAGTTATAAAGGAAGCTTGCTCTTCTAAAGCCTGGAAAGATTTTAAGTTTTTCTTTCAAGATATTTAAGGTCAAGGGTTGAAGTAGTAGTGAATCGAACTATGGATGAACAGTGTCTTGAAAGGAAGGAAATAAAAGGTTTTCTTGAGGGTCATTTGCTTTTAATGCTTTAAATAACTTTTGTTGTGAAAAGGCTTTCACTCTACTTATAATTTTGTCACCTATCTTCTCAAGTAACTTTTGAGATTTTCACAATGGATATACTTACTGTGTTCCATTTTGTCCAGATTCTACTATGATAGTTGAAGCTCCTAATTTAGGAAAAGTTGGATTAATCCAGTTGTTGTTCCAAAGAAATTTAACCTTTGTAACTTTTCCGACATTAACTTCTGCATTGATGTAGGCTGTGTAGGTGTTGTCTGGTTTGAGGGTTCCCCTGTGAAAAATAACATTTTATGGATGTGAGGCATGCCAGCATTTACTATTAATTACCAGTCCTCTCACTGGCTTGTCTGTGGTATCAAATGAGTAGAGAGTTAGCAGAGAGACAGTATTTATCATATAATATGGTAACAACATTGCTGCCAATTTTCCAACTTAATTCATCCCAAATCAGTGTTTTTCAGAGGCAGGTGGGCCTGATATGCTGCAATCACACCTCACAGTGAAGACCCAGTTAGAGGACGACCCCAGTGGAGGTGGTAGAGCTCGCTCCCTGTTGCTTATGTTTTTTGGGGGAAGGGTTTTTTTTGCATATAATTGAAATTTTCATTTAACGTTAGTTAATTTATACGATACAGATGTGGGGTTTGTTTGGGATGGGCAGAAGGTTTATCTACTAGCTGCTCAGCCTGGCTCTCTAGCAGAGATTCCCACACCGTGGCCAAGTATCGTGCCCATCTGCTCCTGGGTAACCCTGGTTTATAATATGACTGCTTGTTTCATATGGCACCAATAGAGCAAATTCTAAATGACAGCAGTCTGAGACTGGTAATGGCTTCAGCTACTACATCTCACTGAACATGAGTCAATACTTCTCCAGTCCTTTTCTTTGCTCTCTCTCAGCCCCACACTCTATTTTCTTAAATTTACCCCTGTGTATGAAGTCAGGAGGTATTTGAATGAATCACCTGGAAGAAACCTCTACAGTTTTATCAAGCTTCATGAGAAAAACAGGACTTTCATTCCTCCCCCTAGCTTTGCACTCATTCATCTGCCTTCAGATGTTTACTCCCCTCCACATTAAAAGGCTTATGGTAGTGGAAGTAATGAGAGACAGGACAAAATCCATCTGCCTTTTTGTTTCTTTGCTGGATCCACAGTGGTGCCTGGTAGGATACAGCAAGTTTTGCAGGAGAAAAAAAGAAGTTTACATCCAGCAACTGTAGTGAAACAGGTCCTACAAAGCTAGAGAGGGCTGGAGTGCATCCTGTACTGCCAGATCTGCAAGACTCATCTCATGTGAGTGCATGGATGCATGTGAACTGGGATCAGCTCATAGCAAACACCTTCTGCTGGTGTGAAGATGTGCAGTCCTTGGAAAATGGGAGTGACACAGTTAAAAGTAAACAAAGCAAAAAAATTAAACCCAAACCTCACATCAAAATGCCTTCTCCATATTTTTCAATAATAATAAATTTCAAAAATTTTTCAATAAATTCATATTTTTCATAATTTCAAACATTTTAGTTGAAACAAACAAGAAAAATGCAAATAAACAAAACCACAAGAGGCAAGGAAGCAGCTTCAGTGTAAGCAGGAAAGATAGGAGCAACAAAAAGTAGGGGTTTTGTGTAGTAAATCATATGGTAACTTTAGCTGTAAGCAGCTGTGGCAACATTTTGCAAGCCTGTGAAAAAGATCAGTACTCTGCTAGCGCAGGTCCAGCAAACCCTTTGTGGAACAGCAAGCAAACGATACCAAATTCTGACATTTCAAAATCCTACATTCTAACCTTTTCCCTTCAAGTGTAAACCCAGAATGAGTGAACTATTGCTGCATTTACATCAGTGGTTGATCACTAAAAAAAGATCAATTTAAACAGAATTTTTAATTAAAATATTAATTAAATGCTCTAGAAGAGAAGTTTCTTTTCTATCGAATTATGAACTTACTTGGTGATCTGGTACTGCTTTGTGTTCCCATCACTGCCATACAGGGCAACATTTACATATCCTTTTACTTTACTCTTTCCAGAGAGGGTCACAGTTACTTTGTACCTCCAAACTACACAGAAGAAATACAGTAAGTTAGGTTGTACCCAGGGATAAACAGTCTCTAAAATATCAACTGCTCATGTTTATCTATTTTTTCCGGTCTGTTCACAGTAGTTGAAAGGAGAAGATAATAAGCACCAGCGAGTCAGATATGTCATTATGTCCTAATGAGATCAACATCAGAAATGGTAGACATTTGTGTTACTTTCTGGAAAAGAAAGAAGAGAAAATTGGTCCCTACCATAGTAAACACAATATAGATCTCAGCATTTTGAAGCATTTCATACACAGTGACGTTGGAAAGAAGGACGTGTTAGGAATCAATACAGAATCTAAGCAGTGTAAAAGAATCCTGAAGCTCAAGGAAAATAATTTTTGTGGGTGGGTAATTTTTTTTAGTGTGCAATAAGCAAAAGCAGATCGAGAAGATTGTGATTTGTGTTTACAAAGGTAAAGGAAGAACTGTGTTTTGAGAGTTGACATTTAGGATAACTAAGGCTGTAAATGAGGTCATTTGGTCCATCCAGTTCTGAAGCCAGGCCAGCTGTGATCGGCTTGCTCTTGGCCTTTGTCAAATGGAGTTTTAAACATCTGCAAAGGTGGAGATTTCTCACCTTCTCCGGACCTCTCTTCCTGCATTTAGCCACTGTCATTGTGACTGTGATTTTCATACTACTTAAGAGGAAATTCCCTTGCTGCAACTTGTGTGCATTGCCTATCCTTCCTTCTCCTTGCACCTTGTAGTGCAATCTACTAAACCTGTCCGTGACCTTCACTAGTCTCTGTAGTTTGCCAACAACTTCCTTGTACTGGAGGGCCCCAAACTGGGCAGTAGTGTTGGAGCTAAATAGGAAAAAGCATGAAGAACTGAAGAGCCCTTGCACTATGTTGAGATCTATTCATCTGTTAAAATTGATTGTAAAGCAGGAAAATTAAAAAAATTTTTACAAGAAGTAGGTAACAAAGGAAGGAATCAAAACTCACGAGGAAAATCCCTGGTCTCTCCGGTATTCAGGTAAAGTTTGAGGAAGTCCTTTGTAATCTTCCCTTTGAATTTATCTGCATAGTGACCCATATTTGGGCATCCTTCTTGTGGGCATGGAAAACATTTTCCCTAGTGAAAACAAATATTCTATTAATAACATTATCCAGCCAGCCAAGAACAAAAAAATTAGTCATAGGACATATTTTTAATATACCCACCTAACTGGCCCTGTATCACAGCAACAGATTTCAAGTAACCCTTTCTATGACTTGAGAAAGATCATGTGAGCTAGCCAACTTTCTCAAATACTCTGATTTTTCAGGGCTCTGTGTTGCTTCTTGGGCCATTTAGCTCAATACAGACACATCAGTGCCAATCTTGAGTAGTCTTGAACTGGAGCAGGGAGAAGAGGTGTCCTTCTCAGCAACTGATGAAAAAGAAAGGTGTCTCCTTATAGCTTCAGGTTGGGTCAAGAAAGGCTTTGTCCTGAAAACAAACCTCACTTTTGTCATGAAAGCAGCTTTCTAGTATGGTGACAGAAGCAGGTAGTCACCCTCTCCCAAAGCAGTCTGAGAAGTGTGATCTCTATCACCTGCTAGAACATGTAAAGGTTGATCTAAGCACTATGCAAGTTTACACCTCTGTCTGTGCTGCTCATAGGGTATGATGAGCCTGTCACCTTCCTGCTACTCTTAGGCTGTAATTCTTTGTCTCCCAGTCTGGGACAGGGAAGGGCTTCCTGACCTTGGTCCATAAACCATTGCTTTGTCCCTGGAGCCATCTTCAGTCACCAAAGGACTACAGGTTATCACATATTATCTTACTTCTTGTTCTAAAAACACAAAACTTAAGCTCTGTTTGAAAGCTTACCTGCTACAGTATGGGATCACAGTCCTTGCTGCTAGATAAATACATTTGGCCACTGCAGGGACAGCCTGTTCTCTTTACCTCTTCCCCAATTTGATGCAGAGGAGTGGGCCTGGGGAAGCCACACAGGCTCCAGTAGTACCTCAGGGCTGCCACATCAGCGCAAAACCAGGTATGCCCCTGTTCTGTTACTGCCTTCTCCTACTTTTACCCGTGTCATCTGCACAAGCTGTAATACTTTTGGACATCTGACACCTACTCCTCTTCCAGATACATTTTTTGTGTGCAAGCTAGCATAAACAAATTGAATTTCAGATGCATAGGTTAAGAGCCACTATTTTCAGTCAGGTGCATCCTGAAGCTCTGAGAGATACTTACTGATTGAAAAAGATCATATGAAGCACAAGGATAGCCTAAAAAGCCATTAGGGTAGATGATACTGTCTGAGTAATACTTGTAACTCCGCAAATGATTGCAAGCCACAAAGTCCCGGGTTCCTGTGAAGAGATGCTTCCATGTTAGTTCTTCCTTTCTGTTACCCTTCCAGGAAAGATACCAGCACAGCCCTTGCCATATGATTGGGATGCATCATTCCTCCTTAAAAGCCTTAACACAATTCTTGGAGCATCATCAAACATGAAGTTGGAAACTTATTTTTGGTGAACTGATGCCCTAAGGAATGTCACTGACTCAACAGGCATAAAATGCAAACTTGAAATGCTTTGTGAAGACTGACTGTGCAGCTCGGTGCAGCCCCTGCCCCTCAAAACCCACTTATTCATGGATGTGACCGAGTTTAGCAATAGAAATGAGAACTGCATGAAGCATGTCTTTTGTAGGCAACAGTTGCATTACCATAACAAAGGAAAACCAAGGAAAAGTATTTAACAGTGAACTTCCTAAGGTAATGTTGATTTGCCCCAGCTGAGGACTTCAAAACAAAATTATTATTATTATTTGGGGGGTGCTTAAAAAAGGAGACTCTTAAGATGAAAATAATGAATATTTTTTTCTTTGTGTTGCCTTTATTTTCCTATCTTTAGGTTAAAAAGAAGATCATACACAATGCAGTTATTTCTTTGTGCTTTAATTCTCCACTATTAATAACAAGTTTACTACATAAAAAAAAAAAAAAAGAAAAAAAGGAAAGAAAAGTAATGCTGCCAGCTGCATGTAATAAAAGCTGGAGTAATAAAAGCTGGAGTAAAAGGCTAGTTATCACAAATCAGTTCATGGATTCCCAGAGTTTAAGATGTTTGCGGCAGTGTAAGAAAGAGCTCAGATAATATACTGAAAAATCTCCACAGCAGAAATCGTCCAGGTTTTTTTTTATTTTTTTAACATTATGTGCAGTTTAAGTAGATAAACACAGAAATTTTGTAATACTCAGAGATTTTATTGGAGCCATATAAAACAACAAAGAACAGTGTATTTTAGCAGCTGTGTGCCAATCTTTTCTTAGCTGGCTAGAAGTAGACACAATGACATCACTTCAGTGCAACTCAGATTGTAATCGGTAACTTTAAAAAGAATTAAATTAATTGTTTTATCTCAGAAGAAGAAGTGCAGCTGAAGATACACTAACAGGAGTAGCTGTGAACATCCTTGCCCTACTCCACTGGTGTGCTCCTGAGCAATTAGACACAAAGTGCAACGTGTGCTACAGGCCTTTCTAATTTTTTTGGCACGGTTCCAGTAACTTCTGTTTCTGCTATTAGATACTTTAGAGGAGACATATTTTGCAGTGGCAAACCCTTTGTCTTATTTATTTTTTAATGAGCTCTGAAAAATCGTGTGTTTTGAGACTATTAATAGTTTTGCTGTGCTTTGCAGCTGCCATTGCCAGTAGACACACCAAGAGCTATTGCAAAACACCTGAATTAGGGAAAGTTAAGCAGCTACACCATGACAGGTGACATGAATTGTAATCAACATACTTACCTTCCCAGATGCCATCGAGATCTACAATCTGTGAGACAGGGTTCTTCCCACACCCTGGCATTTGCTTGCCTCCATTTGGATAAAAGTCGATATGTCCTATTGCTGGGGTTATGCCGAAACCTGAAGGATTTAAAATGTTGGTAAGCGTGCTTTAAATTAACATTGTCTCATACCTGTAGCTGCTCACTTCAAGTTTGTCTGTGCATGGTGTTTTAGGAGCTGTTAGTGACCACCAGTGTGGTGTATTTGTTCTGTGACACAGCACAACAGAGTCTTGATGAACAATTAGAATACTTAAGTGCCACAGGGCATAAATTCAGTACATATTTCATACAAATACATGATTCAGTACTAGTACAGTAGAGCTCACCTAAGTTGGGGATTGTGGGAGCTGAGTCTGTGTGGATAATGTCAACAAAGTCTGCATCAGATTTATCCAGTCTGACTTCAGTTGGAGTGCCTTGAAAATAAGGTTGAGCAGGGTCCAGTCCTGAATGAAAAAGACTGGTGTTATGTATAGATAAAGAGAAGTAGATGTAGAATCATTTTATGTAACACTGATTGATGATATATAATTATTATCACATATACAGTTGCCTAGGTTTCCTCATATCTAAGTAATATAGGCATTAATGATAATGTGTGCTCTCTGCTACCAAGGGGCTTTTCTTCCAGGAAGTCAAAAGGGTTACCTTTGTGAAATCTATTAAATTTTACTAATTTATATATTTGCATCAATATTGAATCCCAACCCTTGGAAATAACTTTTTATTTTTTTTAATTTAATTGAACTTCCCTTTAATAATGTTGTTCAAACTGAGGTTACTGTGTCTGCATCCCAGATAACTCATGTGGTTTCTAGAGCACCTTGCTTGAGAGTACTCAAAGAGGAATTTCAGCTGATAGCATCCTATGTGCTTGAAGGTGTTGAAACCTGCCTGCCTACTTCTGGCTCCAGTCAGATTTGGGGAAAATCATCTGGTTTTCAAATTACGATCTTTGCTTTTGAGCCCAGCAGAAAATGGAATTAATTTGCTTCCCAAATTGCTGCAGCTATTTCAGAAGCTTGTAAAGTCTTGCAAATTGCACAGTTTTTGCCAACTTACACTTACATCTCTCCTTGTCCCTGGGCAGCACAAACTGCTGTTAAACTGACTTTTGTAGACTGTTAGTCCAAGGTTTGTCAAACTTAAAATCCCTGGCAAAAAGTAACCAGTTGAAAAGGGTTGTGTTAATAATAACCAAAGTTGTCTTTTATGAAAGGTCACTCTGCTTTAATGCACAATGCCCTTGGTGCTGCCTGTGTGATGAATAAGGAGATCAAACCCATAGCTTTAACCTCTGGAAGGGCTGAACATGTTAGAAAATTTCCTTTGCTGTGTAACACACGTGCAAGCAAAATATTCATCATGCTGTTTTCCCACACTTATCAGGGCACTGCTCCTTGGTGTACTATGAGAAGAGGCTGAGTTCTATTATAATATTTAAATTACCTTGACTACCCTGCAGCCCATGGATAAAAACAGAAGAGAAAATGAGCAGCAATGTTTTGTTTGGTGGCTGAAGTCACTGACTTACCAGTTATTCTTCCAATCCCCGGCCTCCTCCTGCCAGCCTCACCAGCAGCATGTGCTCCAAGGCTGTGCCCGATTATGTGGACGTCAGCCGGAGAGTATCCGTATTCGTCCTGGGAAAACAGCAATGAAGAAAAATTGCTACATCTGTTTTCATCAGCAACAAGGAAGACTAAAAAGGGGTTGAAAAGCTAGTTCTAATTTGACGACTGACTCCTCTTCTATAACAAACTCTTTTAGGATTTTAGCATCTGTTTGCCAGTTACTTATGTCCAATACACAGATTTTTCAAAACTCCTTATTCAGGTGCTCCCCGCCTTTAGAGGCTGTTATAACTCTAGACAGTTCTGTCCTGAGAGGCTCTGTATCTGTTTCACATTCTAGACCTGTTAAGATTCACAGAATGCTTATCTGGCTTGCAAAGTCAGCCAGGCAGGAACTCCTAGTTGCACCTGGCAGGTTGGGCACCACATGCAGCTGGAGGAGAACATGAGAGGAGAGATGCCTTCAGCCTTTTTGGACAGTAACTCAGTAGCTGCAATGCAGATGTAGAGAGTGAGACATGGGTCAGAGCACCCCTTGACCCAGCATGCTCTCTCTTTTCTGTAATTTATAGTTATTTTGTGGGAAATGTGTGTTGAAAGCAATTAGATTAAAAGAAGGCTTCAAACCAAGCATCACTTCCCACGTGAAGCTGCCTACAAAAGTAGGCATGTGGAACCTCCTGCAGAGTTGGGTACTGTCCATCGTGGCTTTACCTGTTGGGTCCTGCTTGTCCCCAGCCACTGTTGCTCCCTGAGAGCAGTTGTCCTCCAGCCTCTGCTGACTGGCAGTTTATTTTCTGACATTCTTACGAACTCTTTAGTAGGCTTTGGTAGGTTCTGTCTCCATGAAGAAGCAATTTGCTGTGTCCATTATTTCTGCCTGGCTGTACTAGGGGAATGTCTTGTGGAACCTCCTATCCCTAGGTTGTCTAGAACAGTTCTTTAAAGAAAAGGTCTGTTTTCAGCACAACTGAAGTAGATGACAGTGTTTTATGCTGGCTACATCCACATTCATGGAAGTTCCAGTACCATATTTCTTTCAAATCAGTGTTATAGCTATAGCTTTATATACAGAAGACTCTTACCATAAGAACATCTACAAAATAGGCAATTTCAGCGCCTACAACACGGACGTTGTTCGATGCCTGGGTGTACTGACATCTTGCACCTCTCTTCCAGTTTACACAGATGCAGTTCACATCTTCCACAGTAAGCATCCTCTGTTTTGTAAAACAAGAGTAAAACCCATGGTAAATACAGTATGGAATCGATTCATATTGCCCATTACAGCTCAACTCATAAATTTTGTGTGAATTTGTATGAGAACCTTTTAAGAACCAAATCTGTAGCATATGGGTATGGTCATGCCTGCTCACAGTGGTGTGTGTGCTCACACAATGCTGAAATAGGGTGATGTGCTGTAGGCCTTGCCACAATCACTTCAAATACCTATAGAAGTATTTTTTACAGAAAAGAAAATAATATCAATAGTGATACTTTTAATTTTTATTTTCAATCAAACTTTGTATGTAACACTAAGAGCTCTACTTATGTACTGATTCACTTCAGTGATTTAAAAATACTTCTTTAATTAAAATTGAATTGGAACTTATATTTTTGATTATAAAATCAACAGTGTTTTTCTGATGCAGATTTTTAAAAAAGAAACTGTGTTTTTATAAGAGGGTGCATAAACTGATGGTGTCCCTGAATACTTGTTCCAGATTTATGATTGGAATATATGTATATATGAAGGCAGATACCTTATTGTCTGCCACAGAACGAGAAGCTTTACTATTCTCCACTGAGCTGGATTGTTTGACTAAAAGTATTTTGCTTTAGAATCTTAAGTGTATTTATTCTTCTTTGCTTTATGTTCAGACATTGTAAAGCATCCAAAAGCAGTTACAACTAGCAAAGGATAAAAAAGGCAATAGAAGTGTCTGTGACCATGTTAGAAGTTGTAAAAAATCAATGTGCAGATAGGATTATTGCTTAATGGGAAGGAAAGTAAGTATCAGATACACATGGAAGGGTTGATGTATTCACAGTCCCATTTGCTCCACTCTTCTTTAAACGATTCACTGAGACCAATTTTTTTCTAAATATAAATAAATTGGAGTGTTGTGATAAAACATAGGCCACCGTCATAGGAAAAAAAAAATAAGTATTTATCTCAAACTGCTACATCCTTGTGAAAATTGATCAAACGAATTCAAGGTACTATCTGAAAAAAACTGTGAGCTGTCTCACTGATTGTGAAGTTCTAGGAAAAACCTTCTATTTTAAGAGTGGAAAGGGGGAGAGAGAAAAGTATAAAAACATCAATATGCATCTAATACTGTAAACAAATCATTAACTAACAAATCCAGTAATCATTTCTCAATTTTCATAAAGTGATAAATCAACATAGATTTTTTTTTTCAAGAGAAAGTGACAAATGTAATCTCTTTTCTTTTTACCTAGTATCAAAGAAAAGCAGGCAATGGAGATGCAATAAGTGTGAAATGCCTTGATTTAAGTTTCACATTGTTTCTCATAGTGATCTCATAAGTAAAATAGGAACACATAATTTTAAAAACTTGTAGTTATGTTAATAGTTTTTTGAAAAACATTATCATCAAAGTGCCATCAAGTGGTATTTTGCTCTGTGCTGTATGACTAGTAGCTTTCATTAGCTGCAGCTGCCACATAAGCATGTTTGAAGGGCTTGAGAAAACCACAAGCTGGATTTGCACTTTGTATGGGGACAGGGTTAAGAAATAATTCATGGAATTAGCGGAAAAATCAATAAAGCAGAGTGCTTTACTACATTCAGTGTTCATAGTGTTAGATTGAAAGCTTTGTTTGAAATGCTCCCCTTGAGGTCTCTTCTGGATATGCATTTCTACAGCTTTATTGTTTCTGGTAATGGCCAGCCCAAACAGCCCCTCAGGCTCCAACACCCACACGGCAGCCTAAGCCTTTGTGATAGACTTTCCACATCTAGAAACCTGTTCCTTCTCTAGAGAAATAGGATTCAGTAGCTCTGAGTCTGCAGTTATTTCTGGAATCATCCTAGGTCCTAAGCAGTATCTTGCTCCAGGGTTTGTCTTGTTTTTACCAAGAAAAAGGACACTTATGGAGTCAAATCCTGTTGTCACTTACTTTAGTAAAGAAAAGAACCTTATGGATTTTACCTCATGCTTTTCCTCAAGGTGCAAAGCTACATATTTAAGCTGATAACAATTTGAAAATGTCACCTTTTTCCCCTTTCTTATCACTTCAAATATCATGAGAAAAATTGGTTAGAAACAGAGAAATCAGACAATTTATAGGAATGGGTTTATAAATGCAAACTAAGGAACCTCACAGGGACAGGAGGTGGTACATACCTTGCACATGTCTGACAGCCAGTTTTCTTCTCCATTGTCTACAAATCCATGTACGATAAATCTGGTCATCCTGCTTGCATTAAAATTTGAGTTCTCAATTGTTGACTTATCAACTGCAGAGACTTCCTACATGAATGTAGATATTAAATTAATGTAGGTAATAAATTAGTAAACCTTTAAATCTGCTTTCTGTAAATAGTTTTTCAAAATTGCAAAGACCTGAACTATGGTTATCTGTATAGGTGTTTAAAAGTTATGCAATGTTAAACTCATCTGCAAGCATTCACATGACTATGGCCTAAAATCTGTATTTCCATTCAAACAAGCTTTGACACATATCTTAGAGCAGACTTGACTTTTCAAGTGTTTTCATTTTATTTGTGGAAAAAAAATACCCAAAGATGCTCAGTTTCCAAGTACTTCTCAGTAGGCACTCTGCTCAGGAGCTTGAAGAGGTTGTCTCTTGAATAAAGTGGAATTTTTAACACTTTTCAGGAACACAGCTGGAGCCTGTATTTATTTACGATTTTAACATATGATTTACTAATGTTTAAACTGTAACAGCTCTTACCTGAAAGTCATTAGGATTCTCTCTTGTGTACAGGAGGAAGTGAATGTCTATACTTTCTGGTTTCCAGGGTAACTTGTAGACTGGTCTTTCTGTAGTTCCAGACCACGGCACATCATCTGTGAAGCATCCAAGCCTTTCATAGCAAACTTCTTTGCCTGTAGCATTAAGATCAGATCAATAATATGTGAATGAGCAGAGAAGAGGAGCAGTTAGTCAGAACTCACAGCATCCCTTCTCTGGGGGTTTCTTCGTTCCTTTTTACAGAAAGCAAAGACCAGAAGTTGTCCCCTCCTAGATCTTTAGAGGCTACAGTTTGCCCTAAGGAAAGAAGCCACCCTGTTGCTCATCAACCAAGTCTTCAGCGGAGTTCCTCTGTGGTATCCTGTCTCATACCTTGGGTATCTTTCCCCAGCTGTTGCTTGTCCCAGAGCAAAGACAGCTGGAGAGTTTCTCCTAGTACCAAGCCAAGGTGTTGCAAATAATCAGCAATAAATTGAGACTGTGCTGAACAGCTGACTGCACACAAGAAGTCATAATACACAAGCCAGTGTCTTCTGCTGAATATAAAACTATATCCTCATTAGACTGCCTCCACTCCCTGTCCCTGGCTTTTTCTCCATTTCCATCACTAAGAGGAGTACAAGAAATAATTCCCTAGGCATGGTAGAGCAATAGCTTTGTTATGACATGGGAAACATCAGCATTTCTTGCTCATTCCTAGGGTAGAATTTCCAGAGTGGAGAAGAGGAAAGAAAACATGCACATGCACTCATCTCACCATTCTTGTATGGGAAAGTGAGCCATGTAACCTCAATCAAGAAGTCTTAAAGCACCACGTTGTAGAATAATACCTCACAAAATCTAGCAGCATAGAAAGGCAATATAAATGCTAACACTAAATGCTTACCTTCTGCTGTGCTGAGGAGAAATAGGGCCAGTATCCAAATTCCAAGCATCTAGAACAGTAGAAAAAGACAGTAGAAAAAGAAGCAGCTAGGATTTGCTAACCCACTTGATTAGCAATCACACTTAGCTTTCTGGTGCTGAGTTTTCTCAAGGTGAACAGGATGCTGTGTCTGTCTTCTCTGCAGTATCTATGACTGCTGTGTATTCAAGACAGGCATGAGTCAGCTTTGTGTTTGCTTGCTCCACTAGAGATTGTGGGGTCATAAATATACTAAAGCATAGCTTAAATCCAGAGGGATTTTTGTCCTGTTGAGGCTGCACTTTTTTTTTTTTTTCCTAATCAGACGTAGAGGAGCTCCTTTAGAATTACCACGAGGAGCAGCATAATGTGAGCTGCAATTCCCCTTTATACTGTGGTGTCATGAGAAGTAAAAAACCTGACAAAGTAAAAGAAAAAAACCCAAATCTGAACTACTTACCATGCAGCCTCGAAGGTCCATGCAGTAATGTGCAAACTTTGCAAGTACTTTTTATAGTCTGCTTTATCCTTGGAAATGTTCCTAGAAAGATAGGGATATTTGTTTCAGATTATAGTTTATAGCTCAGCTGAAAAACAAATTTAATGATTGGTTTCTGAAAACTCCGAAACCCGTGGACATAGATTTCTTGAATTAGTGTGCTAGAGCCCAAAATAGGATTGAAGCTCCAGAGGTAGGATAATTCCTAGGCAGCAACGGGATGTTAAAGAGAATTATATGTATCTGTGTGTCTTGTCTTGGCTGGGAAGGCCTTTATTTTTAGTGTTGTGTAGTTGGGACTACTGGGGATCTACTGGGAGAGTTAGTAGGGAGCCATACTGTTTTTATGTCTCCTTCCTTGTCCTGTATCAAGTGACTTCAGCTGGGGAATGCTCCTGTGTTTCTGGGTCTTTTGTGCCTCACTCCTGACATCAGCTCAATTTGTCAAAATCAATTTGAAAAACTTCATAATGGTTGGTTGGTATATTCTTTTCATTGCGAAAGAGCCTGATCTTCTCCTGGTGTCCCTTTAATTTCTTGGTTGAAATGAGTAAATGTAGAAGGATCCTTTGGATCCTTTCTATACTACCTGTGTAACCCAAGTTTTGAGAAAGCCCTTCTCTGAGGGATGAACTGAGAGCGAACACACCGGTAAACTGCACAAATAACACAAAATTCCCCCAGGCACTGGGACATGGCTGGGGATGCTACAGAGCCCAGTAGGTTTTTCTATTAGATACATCAACTAAAAGGTGACAAATAGCCTGCAGAATGAACAGGACTAGGTCTGGGAACCCCCTGGACCTGTTTATTTCTAGGAGAAGGCTGTGAGTGAACTCAGGAAGAAATGAGACCTGAGCTAACTCCACTTAGAAAGCTTTGTCAGCTTGGCTAAGCTTTATGGCCATATATGTTTGCAGAGCTGATGTTCCCTAATCTCCACCCCTGGGAATGACCAAATGGATAACAGCTGTGTGTATAGGTGTTACACTGCTATCACCTATGCTAGTGGAATTTATTTCTTTAAACAGTAGTGAAATTTTATTTTTTACTAAAATATCTCCTTTGACACTGATTTAGAGATTAGTGCTCCCATCTTTAATTGGAGTAGCATTTTAGTTTGTAAATATGTTCATATCAGTGATACAGGAGAATCAGTACATGCCCTAGTGCACTGACAAGATTTAACACTTCTTCAAAATGAGGGGGGAACAGTCTTTCCCATTTAATTTAAGAGCTGGTGGAAGATTTGAGTTGGGATTTTATCAGAGCTAGTCTGCTGCTCTTATTCAACACTGTAATAATACAGGTCAAACA
Organism: Platyrinchus mystaceus; assembly: GCA_035041135.1. Classification (NCBI taxonomy): domain Eukaryota; kingdom Metazoa; phylum Chordata; class Aves; order Passeriformes; family Tyrannidae; genus Platyrinchus; species Platyrinchus mystaceus. The sequence continues at coordinate 29,070,788 of JAWWLV010000180.1, read as the reverse complement.
GCATAAATAGACAGTTCCTTCGGCCGTGGTCAGTTGGGTTTCAGCTCCCTCAGGAAGAATGGGCAGGACTGGGGTGCACGTCCCTCCGTATGATGCAGGCTGCTCTTTGCCTGGAAGAGCTGTTCGGGTCCTTGTGGCCTCACAGTCAGAGGCTTTGGAAGAAGGATGTGTTTGAAAAAGAAAGCAATAAACTAAGGCACAGCTATGTCTCTGCAATCCTGAAGAAGCTGTGGCCTGGAATAGGAAGTATACAGAGGAAAGGACTGGATTTGTGCAGTTGCAGGCTGCTCTGGCTCTCTCCTGGGACATGGCGTGGTGCTTCCCAGCATTGTGCACGTTTTCCTCGCCACGTGTCAAGTCTCCAGGAGACTTGCAGTACTTGGGACTGCAGATCTGTCTGGCTGAACCTCAGACTTGTGTTTAATTATGCTTTTAATTTTGTACAGCCTTGTGTTTAGTCAAGGATACAATAGGGTTTTCGGGGGAGGGGTTGTTCGTTTGTTTGGGGGTTTTGTTTGTTTTTAATATTTCATTCAGATGTTTATACTCAGAAATATGTTATTATTGTATTTCTATCCCTATTTCTTCGAAGTTTATATGCCTAAGTACTTGTACATCATTTCTCAAACATGAGGAAATGGGAGTGAATAAATTATTAACTCTTTCTTCCTGTTCATTAACTTAGAATTTGGGTTTTATACTTTGAAAAATATCCACTGCCTCGGTCTCTTAAAGCTCCAGGAGGCTCACTCATGCTGTGTTTTGCAGAGCAGTATTGTTCATTTAAATGGGAAACAGTCAATCCGAGGTCTTGCAAAGCCTCAGCATTTCTCTGTAGGACTGTCAGCGGGCACAGCAAAGGCTCGTGTTTGAACAGCAGCCAGGAGCTGGGCTTCAGTGTCTGCTTTCTGCCCGGGTGGGGAGCACTTCACTTTTGCTTATCTGTTGCTTCCATGCATGTGCTGGGTGCTAAGGACTGTGCTGACCTACTGCAGGAACGTCCTGGTCTTGTTCTGCTCCTGCCTCATCCCAGGGTGTCTTCTGAGGGCAATGTTCTTGTGTGGGGCTGGAAAGCTTTGAGCAGCAGCAGAGACTGCAGAGAGGGGGCGTTTGGGACCATTCTCAGCCTCAGGAGTGTTCTGAGGACATGTGCTGCCTTGAGAGTGTTTGATGATTTGCCAGATTTTCTATCTGTCAGTGTGGTGGGACTCAGCTCTTTCCTTGGGGCACTGGCAGAGCAAGACTGTGCAGTGTTATAAATGGATTTTAGCGTGTGTGATTTCTAGTTTCTCCCATAGTTACAAGCACAATAAACTTGTTTCAAACATGAAAAACATTGACAAGTGTGTTTGCAAATAAGTGGGAGAAAAAAAAAAAAGGAAGCACGGGATTTTTTTTTTTTAAAACTTTGCTTTAATTGCCTTATGTACTAACATTTCCATGCACAGGGCTGAGGGTTTGCTCAGCTGCTGTATACAGAACTTGGTGACCTCTAGCAAGGTGTAAGTAACTGGGGAACTCCGTATGCCACAGTTCCATGGCCACAATAAGTTGACCTGAGAAGAAAAAAATATCATGAATCAAGATTTATTTATCTATTTTCACCCAATGAAAAATGAAAGAGTGTCAGCTGTCACCTTGAGGGTTGTTAGTTAACTCAGAATTCCACTTAAGCCTTCCTAAATGCCTGCTATACAGAATATTAGCATCTGCATATTAACAGTAACAAGGTGAATGTCCTTCTTTCGGGGACCAGCTGTAAAATTTAAGTTTTAATATATTAATAAAATTAATCTCCAGATTCACAAATATAGAACTCCAGATAAAAGTCAGAAAGGTGGGTTGTTAAGCTCCCTTTATTTAGGCTATGTGCTTAACTAGATTGCCCCAATCAAAGTTCCACAGTTTTTTGGGTTTCAGGAGCTCATACTAAAAGAGATTGCATCAGCCTCTCAAAATAATCCATGACAATGCCAAACTGTAGTTTTTCTCCTAATATCTAACCAATATTTCTTCTCTTGTGAAATACATTAATTAAATCTTGACTTAAACCTGGTGGATATTCGGAATAGTTGATGGTGACCCTTCACAGACAGCTTAGGCCTATATTTTGGATCTTCTATATAATAATTCTGATAATGGAACTGGGAATGAGGTTTGCTGTATCTTGGTTTGTAATTGTAAACTACTGTACATTATTCACTGCTGTATTCTATTCCAAACAATTATTCCCTGGTGACTACTCAAACATTTGATTTTCTGTTCAAAGTGTAACAACTTGTCATTACTGAAGTTCACATGGTTGAATGCAAACCATGTGACCAATTCAAGACCATTTTTCAGTCTTGTCTCCCATCCCTTCTGACCTGTAAAAAGGATATACTTACCTATGTCCATCCTCTCCGTGCACTATATTGACTATTTCTGCTCCTAGTCTTGTCCAGAGATGAGAAAATACGGCTTTATTCCAGAGAAATTCAATTTTTTTAGTACTTTTGGGGTTAATTTCAACATCAAGATATTTTGTGTAGACTTCATCTTGAGTGAGGTCTCCACTGCAAACAGAATGAAGACAGCAACATTAAATTTGATGGTTCAGGGAGTACTGAACCAAATTCCATTCTCCTCAAATTTTCAGTTTTTCCCTTTGTTACAACAGAAATTTGCATTTTTGTTGTTCTTTAACAGGGCACAGGACCAGGCCTCTGGGGTGTTATGCTCTGAACAAGAAGAGGATGAAAACTAGTACTGAACACTTTAATGGGCCTGTGGCAGAAGACCACAGGGAGATGACAAGAGTGAAACTGGGGCTGTCCCCCATGCCTGGGTGTGCCAGGTTTGCAGGTATCATTGCAGAGAGAGCTGTGGGGGAGCTGGAGCTCAGAAATACAGAGCTCATGGAAATGGAAGTGCCTTCCATTTCCTTTTCACAACCATCCATCTGCCCTCATGGTTCTTATTTATGTAATAACTTCTTTCATATCTGATGTTAAGCAGAATGTTTGCAATGCAAGATAAATGTTCGCACTGCTTAAATATGTGGAAAATATGTAGACCAATTAGGTTAGGAGCATTAAATGCTATAGAGAAATAATAATTTAACTTACTTGGCAATTTCATATTCTTTTGTGTGCCCCTCTGTGTCATGGAAAACTAGGTTTATGTCTCCCCTCGTTTTTTTTACACCAGACAGTTTTATAAATACTTTTTGTCTCCAAGCTGCATAAATAAAAGCAAAAATAAATCTAGATTATCATTGCTATGAGAGATTTAAAAATGCTAGTATATCAGGAAGTTATTTTTTCCCTAACTGGAATTCATTCCTGTTAAGAAATGGAAGACTTTGTGAGCTTGAATTTTGATAACTAATGTAGCATTTTTTGTCAGAGATACTAGCAGTTGTTCATAGAAGCAACACAGGTGCACGGCTGTAAATGACATCAAGGCAATGACTTCAAACAACTGGACAAGTGTAACAAACTTTCTCCACTCACCAGCAAAGGGTTCATCTGCTGCTGTATTTAAAAAATACTTTTGTTTTTGCCTCTTCAATTTATCAGGGAATCTGTCAGCATAGTGCCCCATCATTGGACATCCCTCGGGCGGACATGGGAAACAGTCTCCCTAGGGAAAAGAAGAGCATCAGTTAATGAGTCTTTTTTCATCCTAGCTCTGATGACATTAAGGCTCAAGGTGCTGTTCTGATCTTGCAAAGCTGTTGCAGTGCTGTATATTGTCCCAACTTATCACCTAAACCTGATAAACTTGTTTTAAATAATGGCTTCTGCACCCAGGAGGGTGTAGAATGAACAGGTTTCTGTGTATGATAAAGGTCTGAAACTCATTAGTTCAAATATTTTTCAGTTGGGTTCTAGTTCAAAATATAAGCCAATTTTACCCTCCTAGTGGAAGAGAACTTGCCCACATTCACATTGCAATATCATATGGGAGAAAATAAATGAAGCGTCATTCCTAAATGCACTAATTTAGATGCTCTAATCTGTGTCCAATTAGAGGACAATCAAGGATTCTGGAGGCTCCAAATGTCTCTTCTTCCAGCCAGGAATTAGTAGGATAGATATATCTAACCTATGTGCCCTTTGCATAAAGGTTTGGGGTGATAATTCCATGAGGTTTAATCTTTTTCCCACATTTTTGGTGAATCATCTATGCTTCAGGATTAATTTGCCAGAGTGGAATAGCTGATGGGAACTACTGTGTGCTGTGCTTCCTCCTGCCCAACCACACCATGGGACCATAGCCACCAGCACCTAAGTGCTGCCTGCCCCTGAGTCCTGGATTATTTCCTTTACACTTCACACAGTCCTGGGCTGATATACTTACTTCCTCAAAGGATTTGTACGTTTTACAAGGATATGCAAGGTATCCGGTGGGATAGAGGATACTTTCAAAATAATACTCGTGGCTGCGTGAGTGATCGCACCCCCCAAAGACTGTAGCATCTGTTGGAAAAAAAGTTTATGATCATCAGGGAAACAACCTCCTGTTATCCTATATAAGAGTTGCACTCCTCTCACCATGGAAACAGCTGAGGCACAGAATGGAACAGAATCGTGGTCTTGTATTAATTCTTTTATCTGAATTTGCACATTTCTAGTTGTAGAAGAATTACTGTTTTGTCTGTGTTTTATCTGCAGAACTGTGTGCCATTACCTCAAAATTTCAAGTGAGATGTGTTGGTCTGCCATGATGTAACAATCCCCTTTAAGAAGACACACACACACATATGTATATATTTGAGATGTCACAGCAATATGATTACATTTTTAAAGGCTTAATAGAGCATGGAGAATCCAGCATCCTTCTGCCAACCTGTCCAAAGCTTCTGAAAACAGAGAAGTCTCAAGGAGAGAGCTGAGGTATGTACAGTCCCTGGAAACGCTGAGTGCTCTTACCTAATTCATGCCTTATAAGTGCTGGATGCTCCTTATAGCACCTGCAAGATGCTGAAAGAAACCAGAGGTGGTGGTGTCATGCTGCTGATTTGGTCACGACACTGGCCTATCCCAGCCTGGAAAACCTCCTGCTGGGGTTGTTGGACCTGCCCATTCCCTGTCTCCTGCTTTTTTGGGTTCTACATCTAGTTTCAAATTACAGAAGCAAAGCTCAGGCATGAATGATACCTCCTTTCCCTACAGCATTCTCTGTGGAGCACTGTTCTGTTCTATCCTTTATTTCTTATTTCCTTTTTAACTTAGAAGAAAATAGGGAAAAAGAAATTTTGTTTTGCTGTTTTTCTCCCAAACAGGCAGTTATTTTCACAGTTCATGTTTCAGAAATGAGCAAAAATAAAGTACTATGTATGTTGGAAATGTATGTTTACCTGCAATGATAGCTTCAAAATCGCTTTGCTTTGTCCCTGGAATTAAATCAGTGCATCCAGGCATCACAGTTCCTCCGTTTGGGTAAAAGTCCAGGTGCCCAGTGGTGTTATACATTCCAAGCCCTAAGGTGTGCATGTGATGATGTCAGTGTCTTGCTGAGATGCCCGTCTCTGCAGGTACTTACTTGCACATGAACATTTACCTGCAGCAGGAAAGTGAGCAGCATTACTGTGAATAACATCAACAAAGTTTGCATCTGAAGGATCCAGTCTCACCTCAGGAGGAGTACCTTCAAAATAGGGCCCAGCTGGGTCTAAACCTAAAAAACCACAACATTTATTAGTTGAAGGAGGGAGAAAAGTGTTGCACGTGTTAATAAGTCTTTTGCCCATTTATGACATCAGGTGTTCTGTATTGTACAAGGCATGTTCAGTAATGATGTGAATTATAAGCTAAACTGTAAAAAATATGCAGTAGTATGCTTTTGTGAGCCTTTTTGAAAACCTATTCCAACAGGAGTAAAATATTTTTTTCAGTCGATTATATAATGGCATATTATCGCTATGAAGGAGGCATTTCATTACTTATGAGCTTATTACTGTCCTGTAAAGCTTTACAAACAAGTATAACTAAGGATTCTTGCTGCTTTGTCTTTGTGTGGGGCTTGATGTAACCCAGTGAATGATGGTAATGTTACAAACTTGTTAGCTATGTTTGTCCTTCCACTAAAGCCTTCCTCTGAAGAGTTCTTAACCTAACTAGAGAGAGAAGATGTAATAATTTTCCTTGTTTCTGAGAGGCATAAAGTTTGAATACTGTTATGGCAGGTAGCTCCAGCACTACCAATAATTTTATTCCAATCTACAGACCAGTGTGTTGCAAGTTTCTTTCCTTTAGACACGTGCTGCTAGCTCTGCATCTCGGTGAACAGCCTACCTGTTATCCGTCTGATGCCTCGGATCCTTCTTCCCGCTTCTCCTGCAGTATGTGCTCCCAGACTGTGGCCAATTAAATGGATTTCGTAAGGTGAGTATCCGAACATTTTCTGATCATTGAAGTGGTGGTGGTGGGAGATAAGAACACAAGCTTTGAATAATAAGCAAAGAGGGTGTCTGACATTATGGGCCTCTGGGGACATCTAGACAGACTTTCTGCATAGCAAACAAGGTGTGCGTCCCTTGAGTTAATTATTGTTTAAATTACACTAAGAATTGATAGAAAAATGATCCAATTTGGAATTTTAAATGCATAGTGATTAAGGATTCACTGCTGTAGTGTTGGCATATGCTTCCCGTATTCCACTACCCTTGCTGACAAAATACGAACTGTGTTTGGATCAATGCCTCATGTCATCTTCCATTACAATGATCTTGTTTTTTTCTTTATGTACTCTATCATGAAGCTATTTTTTATCACATATCTATTTTCCACATCTACTTAGAATATGTGACCATATCACTAAATAATATTTTCATTGACAAGCTCAGGTGGGGTGACATTCTCCTCTTTGCCAAGTGTCACATGTACAAGACCCCCATTGCTGAGATATTACACGTGCTTTTGAAGGTCAAAAGGGAGATGAATCAGGCTGTAGACTGTACAAAGGGGACAGATTTCATTCAAAGATTTGATGGGTTTTGTAACTACCAGAATCAATAAGTTTGCTAATTGCTTGAGGCTTTTAATTAAGTTTTGTTTTGTAATGTGTGTACCAAAATAAAAGTAGATCAGCAGTATTGGCCTGTCAGCCTTTATTGTTAGATGGCAGATTCCTCTGAATACATTTTACTGCAGTGCTTCCATTTCCAATGCAGTTTAACCTTCCTGCAATCAAACTCTAAAAGTTTGTAAAGCAGGGAAAACAAAAGAAAGTCTAAGCATCACCTATGCATTTTTGTAAGGGAAGAAAGGGAGGCCTAGTCTGCAAATGGTGCAGCAATAGAGACAGTAAATGAGAAACTGAATCCGTCTTAAAATGACCTGGGATTTACACATAAAGCTCCAGGAGCAAATGTGTGAGGCTAGGTATGAGTTTCCTAGGTAGGAATAGTTGATTGTACCCAATCAGAATCTAGAAAAGTGTTCTTTGATTCTCAGGTGCTGAATTTTGGCACTTTGCTTTGTGGGCTCTGAATTATCTCTCGCAGCACTTTAAAATGAGCACCTCCTGACCAGGATCAATCCATAGCCAGGCAGGATTCTGATTTTCAGCTGCTCCAAGTACTCATGAGTCTTTCTGAAATCAGTGGGAAATGCTGATACACAAATTTTGCAAGTGAGCAGTTCTGTGCTCTGTTTATAAATGTGAACACATGCCTTCAGGAACATGAAGTTCAAAACTAGAAGGCAACTGGACAGTTTATTGTGTCTGTAGACTGCAAATATGGCATTATCAGGGGATCCAACTCCTGCTCACTTTGGTGGTGCTAAGCTGAGACCTTAATGTACTTCTAGCACGTGTATAACGCTTGCAAAACTCTTACAAGCACTGAACCTGCCTCCTTTCCATGGAATGACTTCTTGCCCGTATCATCGTATGGAAATGTCGCCACCTACTGGTCTTTAATTAGTTGGCACATCTTCTCAGCCACTTTAGCTTAATTTGCGTCTTGTGCGGCTGCGAGAAGTCCTTACAGGGCTGACAATTAGTGTTATTAGCTGGATCTCTACTGCATGCGCTGTACAGCTCTGCCTGATCGTACTGGACAGGGTTCAAACCCAAAGCAGCAGTGTCATAATCCCCCTATATCCACTGAGGAATTGCAGGAGGTGAATCGGGGTTTTTTACCTGTAAAGTTGTTATGAAATAAGCAACCTCAGCCCCAATCACGCGGATGTTGTTCACTGCATTGACGTAGGTGCCTTTTGCACCTTCTTTCCAATCCACAGCAATGCAGTTGATGTTTGCCACTTCCAGTAACAGCTGATGTGGGAACACACAACGTAAAGTATTTAAGGAAACAAGTAACAATCAGAGATTCAACTTAAATCAGAAAAAGCATTAAAAGGTGGCATAATAAAGAAATATCTCGTTCTCTATGAAATGAGACTATCACTGTAGCCCATACTACATTGAAACACACATCTTCTTACTAGACAGAATATATTATTCTGAAAAGTGTCAATTATGAAAACTGTAATAAAAATATTTTACTTTGGACACGATTTTTATACATATTTGAAATAATTTGGAAAAGCCATACAACTGCAGTTTTTTCTATGTTCAGTATGTGACTTTCTTTGAGAGAGCTTAACTGAATTGTATAGGAAGTAGACTTATTTATTAAATGCCTTTAAAACTGAGAAAGTCATGTCAGACTGAAAAGATGTGCAGTACAGCAGAAACGTTCTATTTCAGCAAAGAAAGCTAATGCATTGGTCACTTCAGTTCTGGGCATGGCTTTGTAGAGATCAGTGATTTTTCCAGTGGAAAAATCATGTATTAGTCTGCAGGTATAGTTTTCTGTAACGAAAGCTCAGTTAAGGCTGAGATAGAACAAGGAGTGGAAACAAAAATTATTTTATGTAAAACAGCTAAGGGTGAATGACAAGGAAAAACAGAAGCTTGAAACCACAGTGCATCCTGGTCTCTCTCCTTTCCTGTAGGGACCATAAGTTTGTAGTGTGGAGAGACAGAAAGAAATGCCGTTTCTTTTAAACTGAGAAAAATTGGAAATTTAATATTCTGGATTAAAAGTTTTCATAGATTTATGAACAAAAGTAATGCTGCAGATCTGTGACTTAGTATTCAGTGGTGTCTTTTTCTAGCTTGTCCTTTTTTTTGCTGGTATGGAGGAAGCAGCAACTAGAGTAGATATTGCTTATCTACCAGAGCCAAGGTACACTCTGCTGGTTTTGTGAGAGCTTCCATATTTCATGTTTGAAATATTTTTTTCACTGAACTCTGTAATCAAACAAAAAGCAAAAAGTTTGGTGGTGGTGCTTTGGTTGTGCTTGGCTAGTTGGTTGGGTTTTTGTTTGTTTTAAAAACTGAATTGTGGTGAACCAGAATAGTATTTATAGACTGAAACTTGAGATTTACAACTCATGAAGGCCTTTTGACTGAAGGATGGTTCAGTTGCTGTTAAGGGGAGTGGCAGTGAATTGGAGTGTCTAATCCAATATTCTGACATGGGTGTAGAGGTTGGTGACACTTGTGTTCAGTTTATTGCTTTGATCTGATCTGTAGGGTTTGGGAATGGAAACTCTCTAGAGAAACATCATCTCAGAGATGACCAAGAAGCCTTGACTTTGCTGCATCTTCCCAAGTGGGAACATTTTGGCTTTTGTGAAATTTAATTCTTCGTTCTTATCTTCTGCTACCTAATGAACTGCAAAATGGAAGGTGAATATTAGTGCCTAAAGGATAGTGACAAAGCTACTACTGCTGATGGAAATCAGAGGATACTCTCTCATACCAAGCACATTTCTACCACCCAGCCTGTTTTTCCGGTGCTGCCAAATCCATGAATAATGAAGGATGTTTTCCTTTGTGAAGAAAAACGTGAGTTTTGGATGGTTGAGCAGTTTATCGCTGAGATCACCTGTTTGTTTAAAAAAATAATAAAATTATCTATTCATATTTTCAAACATTTTAAAAAGTCAGTTAGGTCATCCCCTCTGCAGGACTAAATGAACCCCTTTGAATGAACAAAGGTCTGTGATTTTTTGGACTCAGGGACCCCTTTATCCCTCTGTTCTCAATTCCACTATGGTTTCCAAAGAGTTGTTCCCACATGGTTTCTGCTGTTCCTATCTGCTTAATGCAGGAAGATCTCCCTTTAGTGGAATATGAAGCAACCTAAAAGGGCCACAGTGTCACATGGTGTCTGTTGGCCTGACTTGGGCAAGTTTCTCCAGGGTGCAGCCCACCAGCTCCACAATTCCTGCTTCAATGTGCTGCTTTGCATCCAAGCAGCAGCCTGTTTTGTCATTAGCTACTCCAGAAAGGCTGGTAGAACTTCATGCAAGAACTGCATGCAGTAGGGCTGAAACTGGTCTTCACACATTGCTGCAAGCTACATAGTTATATATTTTTCTTTGAGAATGATACCTGACTATATGTATTGTTTTCAAACAAATACAGGGGTTGCGATGTGAGCTCAGAGAGTTTGGGTGTGGATAGGCTGTGCCCTAGATCATAGATTCACTTCAGTTTAAAGTCCTGGAAGTAGTGCAAGAAGTATTTTGGTTTATGTTATTAGCAACAGAACTGCTGAGTAATTTGCTGCGTGTATCTCGTGTGCTCACATGTCCCTGCTCTGCAGATCGTAGAAGTTTGTTGCATGTTCTCATCCTTAGATCATTAGATTCTCAGTGTGGCAACCAGGGTTGCTGTAAGCAATGATGTCTGCAAGGGCAGTGGTGGCATCATAGCTCATGATGGAATGTAGTTCAGAAGAATGCCAAACGTCCCTGTACAGCTCAGGGGACACTGGGTTTGGGGGTCTGAAAGGAATTTAGCAGCTTCATAAGCATTTACTGAAGCCGTGTGATCCCAACTCCTGATGTTCCAGGTTCCTCCACATTGCTCTGCTCAGTATTTCAGGGCATAAGCAACTTGAGTAATTCTACTTTTAGAGTGCAGAGAGACAGGTGAGAATGTAAACTCACTCCAATTTCAAGGTGGAATGTGGGTTTGGAAACTGCATAAAATCAGTCACCTTCAGGCTTTTATTTTTAAAACTCACTGTGTCTTCTAGCTCAGCTCCCCTTTAAGTCAGCAGTATTTGCTCTCCCATCTGATACTCAGAAGTCTATTTATTTGAAGGAGGTTGCAATGTTGCTCAGAGTCCTAAATACATGCAAAAGGGAGTCTGCCATAACCTCCAACCTTGTGCAGGAAAATACTAATGAATGTCCCACACTCATTCTTTTTTTTTTTTTTTTTTTTTTTTTTTTTTTTTTTTTTTTTTTTTTGCCTATGGTGACTGACATAGATTTTGTAACAAGCTAACATTTCTAGGTTTAGTCAGTTTTTTATGTTAAAAATAAATGTCACCTGTGAGTTATTTCCTGTTTCTCTGGTGTAGAGAGTGAAGCTGATGTTCATATGTTCTGGAGAATCAGGCAAACCTGTCAGAAGTCTCCCTGGTACCCCAGACCAGGGTGGGTCATCTGTAAAACACCCAAGCCTGGGGTAGCAAACTTCTTTACCTAGAGAAGAAGAAATAACTTGTTCGTATGTCTGATTCCCTTATGCTTGGTGATGTATTTGGGACTACAACAGTCTGAAGAGCAGAAAACTAAGTATTTAATTTTATGTTTAATTTTGAAACTCATTTCTTGAAGTTCATTCTTGTTTCCTTCATGCATTTTGCCCAAAATGGGTAACAAAAGGTGAGCAAAATAATTTGAGGATAAACCAAGACCCACACACAGTTTTGACACCATTTTCTAGGCTTGTAAAGTATTAGTTCAGGTTTTTTTTGAAAACAGACTTTTAAGAAATGCTTGTTTGAATTGCTTCTACATGGTTTCTACTCCAAAGCATTGTGTCTGCTCATAGAAATGAAGCATATCCACCCAGTAACCTTGTACTGTGAATGATATGAACATTTCCTTTAAGATAGCAGTTTTTTCTAGATCAAATGGGTCTCATGCTCACTTATCCTTAACTTTTTTGTTTTAGTGCCATTGTGCTAAGCACCTTGTTGCTGATCAGTTCTTTGTACACGACAGTAATGTAAAGGGCTCGTGCATTGGCTTGATAGAAGTAGGACACGTGACACTGAATTTCTCTGTGGATTTTCAGCACAGTTATGTCTCTTGTGTTCTTAATAATAACTTGTAAACAAAGCAGAGCCTTTTAGCATTAGTTCTATGTAAAGTAATAGATGTTGTCATATAGCAACCCGCAAATCATACTACAATTTCAGTGTAAAGGAAAAAGTCATTGTATACTATATATCATTTCATATGAATTCACTTTCTAGCGATAGTTTTTAAAGATATAATGTCTCACCTGCTACTGTGCCAAGGAGATAAAATGCAATAATCCACATTCCAACCACCTAAAGCAAATTGAATACACAGGTTAAGCATTTTGGTTTGAGTCATTTGTCCTTTTAAAAGGAGTGTAATACAAAGAGAAATGCAAAGCCCTGCACCTGAAGAGGAATAACCTCACACACTGGTCTGTACACAGTGGGAACCCATCAGCCAGAAAGAAGCTTTGTAGAAAGAGGCCTGAGGCTCCTGGTGGGCACCAACTGCCCACAAGCCAACAACGTGCCCAACACCCTTTACTGTCCTGGGCTGCTTTAGGGGGAGTGTTGCCAGCAGGATGTGGGAAGTGATCCTTCCCCACCACTCAGTTTTGCTGTTCATTGCATTTCTTGCACAGATAATACTACATGCATATTGCTGAGGGAATTAACCAGAGCCTGAGGTCCTGATTTCCATCCAGCTCTGAAGAGAAAGGTCAGAGGTGTGGTACAACACAGGCAGAGATACCTGTAACTTGTTAGAGTCTGCACACTTGGCAGCTTCGTCTCCTCACTACAAGAAAGACATTGAGGTGCTGGAGCGATTCCAGAGAAGAGAACGAAGCTGGTGAAGTGGCTGGAGCACAACTCCTATGAGGAGAGGCTGAGGGAGCTGGAGGTTGTTTAGTCTGGAGAAAAGGAGGCTCAGGGGGGTTCTTAGCACTCCATACAACTACCTGAAAGGAGGTTGTAGCCAGGTGGGAGTCAGGCTCTTCTCCCATGCAACCAGAGACAGGACAAGGTGAAATGGCCTCAAAATGTACCAGGGGAGGTTTAGATGGGATATTGGGGAAAATTTCTTTACAGAAAGGGCTGTCAACGGGAACAGGCTGCCCAGAGAAGTGGTGGAGTCACCATCCCTGCAGGGATTTAAAAGATGTGCATATGTGGCACTTAGGGATGTGATTTCGTGGTGGACTTGGCAGTGTTAGCTTAAGGGTTGAACTTAATGATCTTAAAGGTTTTTTCCATCCAAACAATTATATGATTCTATCTCCAAGCTCTTTGGGCTGCTTTTAGCCAGGTTTCTTTTTACTTATGCACTTTCATATCCCTGACTTTATATAGATTCTTGTTCTCTACACTCCTTTATTTGTCTTTTCAAGGGCAGGAGTTTCATTTATTTCACCTTTCTCCCCTCCTGTTTTCCCCATCATGGTTCTCAAATTCCTCTTCTTCTAGGTGTTTCCTATTTTTGACGCACCGCTTTTACTTTAAACCAAAAATTTGAGCTGTCACTCTTGGCCACTGGGATAGCTCATTAGAAATATTAAGAAAAAACTGTAAACATCATAGTTATAATCTTGCTGTATGGGCAACACTTTCCAAGGGATATTTCTACAGATATGAGAAATCTAGAAAAACAGTGCTCCAAAGCTCCTTTACACTACAAAATGCTTTTGGAAACAAAGAAGAAACAATTCAGAATTTTACAGAATTTGTCCTTGAAGTTTCTGTGACAAATGTCAGACAGGAGGTAAATGTGGTCCACCTATGTACTTGTTTTTGGTGGAAGTTGGATTACTTGGCTGTAAGACATGGTTTCCTAACAAAGCCAAATGGGATAGGTCAGAGAGTGTGTATCAGCACTCTCTAAAAAACTCTGAAGTCTCTATTTGGTAATAACTTGTTTATGTATTAGGGCAGAGAAGCGAGGATAAATATCTAAGCAGTGAGCTGGAGGTGCAGAGTGCTGAGCTGAGAGGAATTATGAAATTTCCTTGGAAATACAATTCTGATCCCAGTTCTAATTTATCCATTGATGTAGTTCACAGAGAAGAAAATAATCTGCTCAAGGAGAGTAGAAATCAGAGAGGAAGTCTGGCAGTAAGGAGAGAAAAGGATCAGGAGTTATTCAAAGCTGCTGGTGAAGGACAAGAACAGAGAATTGTTCGCCAAAAGGAGCAGCTCCCTTCAGCTGGAATATCTGTCAAGCACTCCCCATCACCATGATGAGAACACGATGACAGTGCAGCAAAATCACAGATGATGCAGCACATCATAGGAATTGCAGAGCTCAGGAGGATTTGTTTATATTTAATGGACATAGGAGATGTACAGTCCATGCTGGGAACACTAGTGCTGGAAGGATAATGTAATTTATTTTCAGACATAAAATCTAAAATGCAAGTAATGATTTTAGAAAATGTGGGAGATTGTTGACAAATAAGGTGATCCATAGTTTCTTTCAGAGGATCTTCCTTTGAAGGCAGAAAATTGAAATGGACACATAGCTAGGTTAGTAAAGGAAGAAGCAGAAATGTTATTATTAATGTATATAATTTGGATAGAAGACAACTTTTTAGTGGGAAGCCTTTTTATATTGATCTATGTTAATGACAAAAAGATTGTAAAGAGGTCAGAAAATTATGTCTTTGTAAAAAGAGTTTAAGCAGCATACAACCTAAAAATTCTTTCACTGGGCATTTAAGAGGCGTAGTGCTGAACAAGATGAACTGGAATTACTTGTTTGGGAATGTGTTCTCAGCCTAGGCAGTATTGCTGGCAAGAGGCTGCTGAACACTTAGCTCAGTTAATATACTCAATGGACAGAAGACATGCACTTCTGAAGCAAAACCAGCACTAAATATTTCTAAATTGCTTTTCAGCTCAGGAAAAAAAAATTGCAAATATTGATAGTCTGACATGCTACTGTATAAAAGTTACACTTGAGCAGTGGTCGTCCTTTGCAGTAGGCCATCAAGTCACCTTCAGGACACTGTTGCTCAATTTGTGATGGTTTGTGAGATATGGGAAAGTCTATATAATGACTGTCAACAGTGTACTTTTAAGTCCCACACATGTACCCATACACCTTCCTTAGGACATGCACACAAGCAGACACAGGGACTCTATTAAAGAGAAACAAGCCCAGATCTCAGGAGTTTTCATAATCAGTATTTTAACCTAATAATTTCACTGCAATAAATAGGTTTTTAAAAAATTTTAAACAAAATTCATTATTTATCAAATTGCTAAGAATTTTACTCACCATTATCTTATAACCCTTGTTATTTCTTTCTCTGGTGAGCAATACCAGTATACAAAATGGCCACTGTTTTCTTTAATGAAACTCGGGTAGCTTTATGCTGAAAAAAACTAATAGAAAAGAGATTAAAAACCTGTGGGTAACTTGGTAAAGTGGAAGAAAACAAGAGAACAAAAAAGGGAAATATTGATAACTGAGAATTATTGGCTACGAGTCACACAAATTTCGTAAGGAAGATGTTAATGCCAACATGTACATTCATGGCCATTAGAATTAAGTTATGAATTAAGAGTAAATATTTCATGCATGGAAGAATTAAAAAGATGTAATTTTTTTTGTCTCCTGTTGCCAAAACCAGCTGATATTCACACCAGAAAAAAAAAAAAGTATTCATGGTGATACTCTATCCAGACAATAATTCTAGATCTGCTGTAGAACAGCTGCTGAAACTAAATATTCTAAAATCATTGACTTAAGTAACTCATAGCTGAGATCCTTAAAAAAAATAAAAGGCTATAAAAAAAACTACCGACAATTTTTTTCTAAGATTTGTAAAAAAGTTCCAGGTACATGATTTGAAGAAAACTAATATAATAGCAGGTTAAAAAAAAGTAGGATGAATGACCTGAGGAATTTCATACTTGAGGAGTTTCAGTCCAGTGTCAATCTGAGGCAGAAAAATGAAACTCTCCACAGGATACTCAGTCCTTAGAGAAAAACTGTGAAAAACTGTTAAAAGATTAGGTTGTGTAATTGAATTCAGGTACATGACACGACAAACTGACAGTCTTATAAGAACAACATTTTAAGTCACATGATACTCGGATTTTAAAAAGATCTCCTCTGCCACTTGTTATTTTGATTAAGAAAATTATATACATGCAGTACTACAACAGTTAAGTAGATTAAAATTAAATGCATGGATTAAGTAGATTAAAAATTGAGTAATTATTGCATTTCAGGCTACAGTTGAAAGAACTAGATAGCAGGTCCTGGATTGGCAAATACAGTTCTTGCTGCTGTGCACCATCATATCATCATATCATATCATATCATATCATATCATATCATATCATATCATATCATATATCATATCATATCTCAATAATAGCTCATGATCAAGCTATGATCATGATTTTTAACTTTTTAACTTAATTTTTTTACCCTATATTTAGTCACTGCTCATGCTGGATCATCAGCAATCAAGGTTTTAGAAAAGGAATTAACTCCTTGCAGTGGCATTACACTGCATGTCAACTTCCAGCATTGGTATTGCTGGACATGAGCTCATACTGAAAAAATACTAACATCCTGATTAAGGGATAGTAAAAAAAGGTACAGGTTATGAGTGTTGGAATAATTTTTGTTGGTGGTAAAAATAAATGCGGTCACACTGCATATCATACTTGGTT
The DNA here is from genome assembly GCA_035041135.1 of Platyrinchus mystaceus. Classification (NCBI taxonomy): domain Eukaryota; kingdom Metazoa; phylum Chordata; class Aves; order Passeriformes; family Tyrannidae; genus Platyrinchus; species Platyrinchus mystaceus. The sequence continues at coordinate 29,054,056 of JAWWLV010000180.1, read as the reverse complement.
CACAGAGGTGAACATTTGAGGAAGCTGCAACTGAAAAAGCCTTTAAAGTCTTGGTAATGTATTACTAGTGACTTTTGAAGCATTGTTTGAAGGGAATTTGTTAGTCTTTTTTTCCGCACATACAGCTGGGAGAATACTATTTTCAGTGTATGTATTGTATTCAATATACAGATGGAGCTATTTTTTAAAGAGCACAGAGGTTTCATTGGTGCTGCATGCACAGGCATATTGAAAAAACAGAGAAGACTAAAACAAAGTCTTCTTGGATCATCATGAGAATAGAAAAGAAGTGGAAAGAGTACTTTTTAGTTTAGGGCTGCAAGGGCTCAGAGTGTAAATGTTTTTTCCCCAGCCATACAAGCTGAGACCACAAGAGGAGCTTTGATAGTTAGCCAAGCAGCAGTGGTGGAACAAGAAGTAGCCATGGAAAAATGAAATCCAGCATGTTTTCCTGAAATAGCCACACAGCTGGACGCATAGGGCAAAACATAGCTGGTTTCAATATGGAGTTTTATCTAATATCCTGTGACAGTGAGAAGTGGAATGGACGAGGGAGTGGACGGTGCCTTGCACTTCCTTGTCCTGTGTTTCAAGGAGGCCAAATGGGAATTTACTGTCTCACCTCAACAGGCTATGCTGAGGTAGGAAACAGCCTTTGTTAATGTCATACAGTGCAAAGCAAGCAGCGTTAGAGCAGAAACAGCCCCTTCAGTAGCACCCATCTGCAGTGCTGGCTCACTTTCATCTGTTAACAAGGCTAAGCACGGCACCTGCTATCCCTTTAATCTTACGCTGTCTTCCCAATTTTCAGGTCTGCTTTTCCCCCTTCAGTACTGAAGTTTCAGTTCTTCACCTTCTGCCACGTCTTTTTGATTTTTTTTTTTCAATTTTTTCTTGTCTTACCACTCCAATTGTACTTCCTCTATTTCCTGCACTGCCACCGTCCTTAAACAGAGAATATTTTTGCAGTTCTGTCTTTCCACTCTTTTATTTTAGCTTTTTAAATTTTTTAGTTGGCTCAGAGCTCAGTTAAAAGTGTAAAGGCAACAAAAGGAAGAAGAACCCATCCAGGATGTAACATATAAGCATCGGGTATAGAAGTTGCAGGTTAAAATTCCTGTTCTCTCAGCAAATTCTTGCAAGGCTTTGACCCTGAGCATTTAGAGAATGCTTGCTAATTGCACACCCAAGTATTGAACGTCACTCAAAATGGTAAAAGAAACTAAGGGAAAAAAATTTACAATAGTATCTTTAGGCCTCATGAAGGAGATCATGTGCATATTTACCCATATGCAAATACTCGAGAGTAAAATATGATTTTGGGGGTTTTTCTCTTTGAATGTAATTTTGTTGTTCAGCTTGTTCTATAGATGTATACAAAGAATACCATCTTTCCTAGGCACAGCTCCTGCTCAGTGGCTCAAGAAACTATTTGTCCAGACTATCAAATACAGAAAACTGATGTGCACAGTACTGAGCAAAATACTGGTGATATGGTGTACTAATTCAAGTAGTAGAGTAATTGGCATTGTTAAAAGACCTAATTTAACCTCCAGCTTCTCCCCACTAATAGACCAGAGTAAGGTCCTGATTCTGGATGAAGGCTCTTTGGCTCTGCTTCAATACAAACAAGGATAAATAAGTAAAAGAGCATCTTGGCATTAGCCAGTCTCCTTTCCTGCTTGCTCATCAGTTGTAGGTACAGTGAAGTTCTCCAGGAGGAAACTGGTCTTAATTGAATACAAATTTAACCTTAGAGAAATCAATTTTGTAGCAGATCAAAGATGTTCAGAACCTTTTGTAGATTTTCTTCCCTCAAACCACTCAATACAAGGTAACGCCTAAGGCAAGGCAGGGCTCACACAGGTTGTCTGGTCTGAGTAGTAGATTTTTCTGAGTGTCAACTGACCTCTTAAACTGAATTTGAAACTGTGGACTAGGACATTGACCTGAATGACTCAGAATAGTGATGCAAATTATATTCTTGAGGCATTTAATGTGGGAAGCACTCCAATAAAAGGTTAGTAAGTATGTTGGAGGGTACTGTATTGTTTGGACTTTTCAGGTTTTTAGGTCAGTTTCTTAGAAATGGTGAACAATCTAAAGAAATTGTAGGGTAATAAAATAGTAAGTCCTTGGCTTCCTACTGTTCAGTATTTGCTCATATTTCCTAAATAATAGGGTTCTCACCTTGACCTTATACTGGTATTCATACATTCAAATTTACATAGACAATTATGCTAATTTAATCCTAGTACAAGCATCATAAAAAAAACAAACCAACAACAAACATGATTCAGTTTTGGGAAGTGGCTGTGCCAATTCTGAGTAACTAGGCTGACTTGTAGCCGCCACCTGGTCACTAGTCTGTCTTTACAGGATGATCTCCACTGTTTGTCTTCATGATTAGGCTGCTTTTAAATTTAGTCAACTCCAAGACCAATTCCCTTGGCCTTTTGCCATTTCTGCAGTACAGACTAACCCTTGCCAATGACTAGTTCAAGTCTCTCTGTGTACAGTAGTCTAACCAAAAATGTCTCCTTCTCCATATACTTCCACATAACAGCTCTATAATTCTTCCCCATTTCCATTCTCCCTTCAAATTTGCAGTACTCCTAAGAATGTTTAAATATGTAGCCTATTTTATCCTCCATTTAATTTCTGCTGTTATTTGTGCTCTCACGCATTTTGCCTTAAAAATAAAAAAGTCCAGATACCGTCTGGAAATACTGTAATTTTGTTCTTCCTTTAAAAACATAGGGATATATTCAGGCTTAAATTACCTTAGTCCCACTGAATGCACCCCATTTTCCTAGCTGAAATACGTTATCACAGCCCAGAAATTCTCATCCCCTACTGGGATTTCCTGGAATTGAAAAGTTTTAAGCCTTGCAGCTGCTGCCAGCGTCTCTCTCTCCTCAGGATCACTCTGAGTTCTGCTGTTTGCTTTTTGCATGTTGACTCAGACCATACCCTTCAGCCTGTCAGTTCTTACAGTCCTCCAGCCCCAACCAGCAATTAGTACGGACACCTGCCCCCAGACCACACCAGTTTTTCAGCCACTTACCACTCTGAATGCAGAAAGGGTTGCTGCTTTGCGGGCTCCGTTCAGTCTGCTTCCTGGCAAATTCTGGTTGCTACTGGCCCTTTTCACTTGGAATCAGTCCCACAACAATAGGTGCTGACCTGCCCACACAGGCTCTAATTATAGGTTTGGTGTGGGTGAGTGAGAACCTTTGTAAGAATGATACCCTTGCTGGTGGATGTAACAGATGTTACCATTTCTTGGCCTTGGTCCTATCTAATTCATCAAAATTTTCACCTCTTAAAGTTTTGTTAGTTTGAAGAAAAGCAAGACGAGTCCATTTGAGCTCTCAGAGGGGTTATCGTACATAATATTCGTAACAGTCATGAAATGCTTTCCTGAGTTAACTGGTTATTGTAAGCTCATGTTACAGTTAATGGACTGACCCACCTCTGCTGGGGAGTTCAGAACAGGAGCTTAATTTCCTTGCTCTGTGTTCCCCTCTAGAAGTCACCAGCTATCTGTTTGATAGACGTCTGATGTACATGCCTTGTCAAAACAAACCCTTGTACATTTTCATATAATCAAACCTGCTTATTATTTTTTAAACTTTTTTTAATCATTTCTTTTAGAAAGACGGGAGTAGGGAGAACTAGTCTTACAACTTAACAACAATATTGTCAGAATTCTGGCATGTGAGTTAAATGGAAAGCAGCCAGTGAAACTGGTGCCTCTATTTATTATGAAGCATCTTCAGAAACTGATGGACATCTTTGTGTGGCAGTCAGATCCCTTTGAAACATTTTTAGGGGACCAGGATTGATGGATATGCTCAAATATTTTGCTGTTCTTTCCACAGAGTTAGTCTTTGTGCATGAGTGCTGAAACAGTGCTACTGAGTTTCAGTGACAGTGTATCTCAGACCGAATACACAGTGGTGCAGATTAAATTAATGTAGGCCAGCATGAAAAGCCAGAATCAACAATAAAAATAATCTCTAACCTATGTTGTAGGGTTTTGATGTCTAGCTCCTTTTAGGAATGGTCCATTTTTCTGGGCCCATTTTCATGTCTTAAGAGGAACAATGGGTTTCTGTGAGCAGGAAGAAAAGTCTAGCAGTTTCCTCTGACAATATGCAGTGGTTTTAAAAATGTTAGCCTGAGAATTATCAAAGACATAAATGCATTTTGGTAGTAGTGGCCTTCACATAGGTAGGAAAAAGAGGATCTAAACACTCACTGAGAATCATGTTCTCCAAAGAACTCTCAGGAACTGTGTTTCAAGTGCAGCAATACATAAATTCCCGAGGCTTTCATAGAAAGACAAGTGTATAAAATTGTAAAACCAACATTTTTCTCTCTCATTTCAATTTTAGATTGAAGATGGTTAATGAATTTCTTACCTTGGGTGGAGGTCATCTGGAAGCAGCTTTGTGTATTCCATCCCCTTGAGAATTGTTAATATGTATAGACAAAGACCACTCAGCTCCTTGGAAGATCTTACCTGTAGTCTCTGAGTAGCAGAGCCATGAATAAAAGACTCTCTTGATATTTCTATTGTCTAACTCCAATGTTTTCCTCACTAGTCAGTGAAGAAATTTTATATTGAATAGAGACAAAACCAATTTGCCTTGTGTATCCTTTCCAGTATCATACAACAGTAATAAAAGGAATATTTACAATCTTCCATAATACATGCTGATTGTTAATTAAATCAGTCAAAGCAAGCAAAGACAATATTAACTATTGGTTTGTGAGCTGGGGATTTTTGGAGTAGATGATGAAAGTAATGAAAGGCAGAGAGGAGTCAGTAAGGACAGCCAGACATTCTTTACAAGTAATGGGCAGAATTAAAGGGAAGAGGGTGAAGTTCGTTATTCTGAATGCTTTATGTCCTATTAATGTTAGAATATTAAACTCATTTGAAAGAATCAGGTGAAATAAAAGGCAGTAACTGTAGATTTGCCTTGGAAATTGAAAGGCAAATGCAAATCATGAATGTGTAGATGGATAAAAGCACAGCTCTGAGCAGCTCTGCACAGCTTAGGGCTCAGAACAAAGCTAGTAATCTAGGACTCTGGACATCTGCATTTGGCCCTGAGCTTTTCTTGTGTTACAAGAAAGGAAAAAATTATGGGATGGACAGGAGACTGATACCACTGCCAACCTGCATTTTCACATATTTGTGCTTCCGGTGTTGCAAGGCACTTGCCCCATCCAGCCCTGTGGTGGCTGCGAGGGGAGGGAGGTGTGTGTTCCTGCAGCACAGCAACGTGGGTGTGCTCTGTTTGTGCAAGGCTGGGGATGATGCATGTTCTCTCTGCAAGTTTTTATACCCTCGCTAGTTAAAGAACAGATTACTGGCTCTGTTTTATCTTGGAAATATGCCATAAAAATAGATGTGGGCATGCTTTCAACTTCTGCTTCCTAATTATTGGAAACAGAATAATTTATAGCAGTTTGGAGTCTATTTGAAATTACAAAGTCCCTGATACCGTGTTATGATGAAAGAAGAATAAGAGAGCCAAAAGTTTCGTAGAGTGCCACTTAAGATGGGTTTACTGATAGGTTCATGATAGATTGATTCTTTACTCTCCCAATGGCAACTCCAACTCCAGTCAGCTTCGGTTTTGGAAAAATACTCAAATGCTGGACATGCACAATGTTCTTTCGTTTTGCTTCTGTCCCAGAACCCTGACAAACATAACTGTTAGAGCCAGGAGTTACACAAGAATACCCTGACTACACTAAAGTCTCAGCAAAATTCCTTTCCTAAGTTTTTATTTTACCTTCTGTAAACAGACACATATTTGAGAATTGGAGCCTGCTGTAGGAAAAATCAGTAAGTTGCACTAAAGGAATGGAGTGGGAACTGTAGGTAAATAATTCTGCTATGAAAATATTGAGGAGGAAATGGAAGAGAAGGGAGTGAGGAGATGTCCCTGCAAGAATGGAACTGGGAAAACAGACTTACTCCTAGGCCATACCATATGATCTTACGGGTGAGTTGGTACATCTTATTTGACAGCTTAAAGATGCAATTTAAATTATTCTGAAAGCTGGCCTACCCTGTTGTAAAGACATGAAAGAATTACCTGTTCCTGGTTAGTTAAAGGCAGACTGTCTGACAAAATACCAAACCCTTGCATTTTTTTTAGTAGCTCATTAAAACAAAGTAATAGTATCCAAGGATTTCATACAAGTAACAATTTTAATTTTTAAATACAGAAAGAAACAAGGAAGAAGACTATTTGCTACCAGCAACATACAGCTGATGTCAATGTGGGTTTTCTTTACCTTTAGCTCATAAAAATAAATCTCTTGCTTTGTCTAAAACTATATTAGCAAAGAAATGCAGTGTTGACGTCTACTATACCGAAGAATAAAAATTAAGTCAAGAAATAGCATATCACAAAAATGAAAACAGGACAACACAATGGGAAGAAAGTAATGCAATATTTTATTTTTAGCTGAAATGATTGGGTGAGAAAATGCATATTTTTTAGTGGTCTAATTAGCTGTACCACACCTATAGCACAAGTCATCAGCTCATATGAACTGTCATGTTTTGTCAGAATGTTGTTGAAACCAATAATTTAAAAATAAACAAAATGAAACTTGGATTTGGAAATGAGTTATTATTCATAAAAACATCAAATAAGTTTTTAGGATTGCAAAAATGGCACAGTCAAGTATGGAGACAGGAGGGGATGGGCTTCAGGAAAGTCTTGAGTTCAAAGGGACATTGCTTCTGCTCTGTGGGAAGTGATGCCCTACATGGCACTGATCACACTCCTGTCTCATGTCATTAAATCCAGTTCTTGGCACAGCTGCACAATTTTTTGCGATCCTGAGGGAAATATTTACATTTATTTTGCTTCAGTTCCTGACTGTAAGAAAGGCAAAACAAGTCTTTCTTTTTCCCTCTCTGAGTCTCTTTAATTTGTGCAACTGTGGGGCAGAAAGCCACACGTGATTTACGGAGGATGTTAAAGATGTTGTAATTACTGGCTGCAGATATTTCCCAACTGTGTATAAATACCTGGGGAGTTGTTTCATTTGTCTCCAGGGAAGCACAGAAGAGGGAAGTCCCTTCTTGCTCAAGAAGGGCATCTTGCCAAGGGGTAAAGAAGGATGAATTTCCTGATGGAGACGATTTCTGGATCCTACTCTGCTCACATGGAGACGGTAAGGGCACAGAAGCAGTGAGTTTGAGAAGGTAGACAGCTGATTTGTCAAATGTCCTAGCAAGCTCCT
>JAWWLV010000180.1:29019435-29035183 GCA_035041135.1 Platyrinchus mystaceus | reverse complement strand
AAATCCATTGCGCAGGCTTGAAAGGTAAAAACACCTTTCCCAGATCTTCGTTCGCGAAGACTGGCCACTTATTTTATCTTTATTTGTTGGTGGTGGGGTTTTTTGTGGTGTTGATTTTTTTGTTGTTGTTGTGGTGGATTGTTTGTTTGGTTTTATTTTTTTTTCTGGGTTAAAAACCTGGCTCAGTTACTCTCTAGTTCTGGTGTGTTTTCTTTTACAGGTGGTTGGTGTTTCTGCGGTGCTTGGCACAGGACTGGATGAGTTTTTTATCCAGCTTTCTAAAGCTGTAGATGAATATGAGAGGTAAGGGGATAACTTTTGGTCCCCAACCCAGTGACCACTTCCTGAAGGTACTGATTCATGAGTCTGCTCCTTTGATTTGAAGGAGTGTACAGTTTCCATAGCCAAGGCAGTTTAGGGTTTCTAGTATCAGCATAAAAAGCAGCAGTAAAAAGGAACTATTCAGGGATGAATTTTTGTGCTATTCCGTGAAACAGTAAAAGCTATCTGTGCCAGCAAATCTGTGAAGTAATTTTTTTCTTGTAATTCCATACCAAGGTTTAAATGGTTGCTATTTTAACGAAGTATGTTCATTTATTTTGCATCCATTGGTTTCAGAATCCAAATATGGGGAAAAAAGTACTGTTAGTCTTTCTGATATGGCTCTCAAACATGAAAGCCTAGAGAAAATTTTTTTGGGATAGAAAGAAGCCTCGAAGATGATCCTTATGTAATACAAATCATTCAGACTGAATGCACTCTCTTTATTTACCTTTTCAGAGAGTATCGTCCAGAATACGAGCGCCTGAGAAAAACACTGGTAAGTGTTTTTAGACACTGTACACCTGAACCGTGTATTCTGGGGTCACTTTTATGCACACAATTGCCTTTATGTTGAGAGGGTCTGATATTTCATTTATTAGTCATACTCATTGTGGGAAAACTCCTATCCTGAAGGAGTCCACCATTTGCCTTTTTTCCCCTAGATATGGTGGAGCATATCTTTACAAAAATAAAGATTTTGTAAAACAGGCATTGTTCACTGTTTTAGTGCTAATATTTGAGCTAATTGTGAGAAAATGATTGGGAAATAAGATTGTGTCTTCCATTCAGATGGACAGAGAGTTCTTAAAAATAAATTTCCAGAGTGATGTCATGAGACTATCCCTGTATCTTCCTGCATCAGTGAAGAGTACTAGTTTGACTTAGACGGTAACAAAGGCTGAATTGCAGTGCCAAAATCAGTAGCTCTGCTCACCTTGAGTCCTGGCTGTCCAAATAACAGTTCTCTGCAGGCACAGCTACACAGAGTTTGGCTTCCTGGTGCTGATGAAAATGTCCTAGAATTCCAGTTGGAGGTTGCTTTCCATGCTTAGTCAGAAGTTCTGTGTAACCTTAGTTGAAATGTAAGACCTGCATAGTGACTTCTGCTCTCTGACTGGGGGACAGACTGCTGGGTTTGGGTGAGGTTTCTCTTCTACTGATGTTTTAAATGTTCTCAAAATCCACATGTAAATCTTTTTATCTACAGGAGGAAGCTCAAAATAAACAAAAGAGAGAGCAGCTGGAACACTTGTGGAAGGACATGGGCAGTGTGTGTGTGCAGGGCAGCACACTGGCAGGTACCTCACCGGGAAGATAAAGTTCACTGCAGAAGTTTTCTGAAGAGTTTGCCTTGTGAAGTAATACAGTGCTTCTTTGTCCTCACAGCAGAAGTGTGAAAGCAGCTCCATGTTAGAGGAGTGGGGCTTTAGTTCCTGTGGGATTGGTCACACTTAGGTCTTCCTGTGTCAGTCACAGGTTTGCAAGAAATCCTTCTGTGTAGCTAAAGCAGTGGACCTACTAGAAATAATGAAATACTTTAGAAAAGGTGAAACAGTCAGATTAGAATACGAGAAAGCTCTGCTGTTGCCTGCACTGTTCCTTATACGAGGCGAGTATGTGCTGATGGAGTCTGTCCTGTGTCTGGGATCCACAAGCAGCTTTCTGTCCCCTTAGAGCAGGTGTTAATTGCTGTGCTTATGTGCAGATAGAAGTTGTCAGTGCAGACACTCCCTTACCTTTAGCAAGCTGGTTTGTGTACAGCTGTTTCTGTTCCCTTCAAGGACCTGCTGATGTTTCTGCAATGGGTCCCTCTGAGCTAATACTAACACGAGGAACTGTCGATGAAGAGCAAGAAGAGAGGGAGAGTGATACAGATGACATTGACCATGAAGGTAAGGGAATGAGGTCTAAAAGCTGCCTGTCTAGTCAAGAAATCCCCTCTATATTTCATTACCTGGATGGACTGTAAGGAGAGCCTAGAAAACAAGCAAACATTCAGTCACTTGACGTGTCAGAATCTGTAGCAGAAGCTCAGCTGCAATGATGAGTCCAGGGATATCTCTCTATAACCTTTGTGAAAGTTCAATTGTAAATTTTCTGATCAAGTAATTAATAGGTGTATAACGCACATAAAGCAGAGAACTTGTGAGACTTGCGGCATGCAGTGACCTCTGAACCTGATCGATACATCATCTTTTTGGCCTTACAGTTTCTGCCCCTGGCTCTCTTCCCTTTTCCTGTGACTGTGGTCTTGGAGCAATCTTCTAAGTTCTTACAGTATGATTTTTCTCTTATATAGCTCACAGACTTAATCTTCATTCTTTCCCTGTTCCATTGATGGGTAGGATCACTTATTTCCTTTGCTCTGTAATGTCACTGAAGATCGAATAGACTTTCTGTGTTGCTTTGGCTATCCTGATTCTAGCTTTTTTTCAGTAACACAAGTAGAACAAGTACTGAAATAGTGCTGAACTATCGTTTCTTCCCCCAGTGACTGAGGAGAGTCATGAAGAACCGGCCTTCAGAAACTTTATGCAGGACATGCGGATGAAATGCCAGAGGAGAAGCAACCCAAATGAATGAGACCTTCAGAAACAGAAGGTTTGGAATCACTTGTAATGGAGTTAAAACTGAAGGAACACCATAAAGAAACTTGCATGGAACCATGCATGAAGACTTTTATCTGTGAACAACTTCCTCTGATTTTTATTTTTCTTTCTGCAGTAACTGTTGGTCCAGTGAGTTAAAGGTCTTGCAGCCAACTGACTGCATGTTTGGCCATCTGCCACTGTGGCTTCCTGAAGCTGAAGGAACCAGATAGCAGTTTCTTTTCCTGCAAATTCTTCAGATCTATCTGTTGAGAGCTTAGGTTTTGAGCTCTGACAGCATTAGCATCCAGAGAACTCGCTGGTCCACAGTGGCACCTTCTGTTCGCCGAGTGCAGTCAGGCATCTGCTGCAGCCAGGGCACAACTTGATCAATCCACTGTTTGATGTTTTGGTTTTCATTAAATATATTTTATGTACTAACAAATGCGTGATGATTAATAGAAGGAGATTTCATGTCACCAGTCTAAGGTGAGACTTTTCCCCTGTGCTTGCAGCCTATCCATATGGATGGACAGCAAATGCATCTTATTTATATTACAAACCTGCAGGTTATCTGGTGAAAACACGGAGGTCCCTTTGCCCACACTGCCTTTCTCTTGCCCCTCTCCAGCCTGAGGCCACTCCTCTGCTCACTCACTCTGGCCTCACTGTCCTACACGATGCTTCTTCTGTCTTGTCCAATGGCTGATGCCAAGGAAAGAGGACACAGTGAGTCCCAAGTGCTGACCTCTCACCACTACATCTGGAGAACCACTATCCCAGCCCCTCAGTGATTCCACCTCCAGCCCATACGCTGGGATACTCACTCTACGGCTGAAGCTGGAATATGGTTTCTAGAGTTGGACCTGAAGTAAAGATCCTGCTCTGATCAAGGACCAACTTCACTTGGTGGTGGGAAGATGTGGAGCTGGAGCTGAAATCACTGTAGGGATGAGATAGCGACTGCAGCGATGGGATCTCACAGAGGCGTTACAGAGATTGGTTTGCAGAACCTTGACGCAGATCAGCTTCAGCATCAGCGGGGACTGCGCGGGAGAAGGAGGGTGACCAGCGGGCCGCACAGTCCGCCTTCGCGACCCGGAACCGCCCCGTGTGCCGGTGGGGGGCTCCCCGAGGGGCTCTGCAGGGGCCTTGGGGCCGGGACCCCAGGAGCGCGGCCCGACCAAGGGACGGGGCAGGGGACAGGGGTCCCGGGCGTGGGACCCGGGACGGCCACGGACCAGCGGCAAGGGCCCCTCCGACAAGGCCCTCGTCCCTCCACCCGAGCACCTCCCGCCCCCCGGGGCCGCTGCTCCGCGGGCTCTAAGCCTCGCCAGTCCCGGCCCGAAGCAGCGTCCGGCCCCCCAGTCTCGTTATGTGTCTGGTTATGAGCTGGGGACAATGGACCTCAGACAGGGATTGTGGAGCTGGGATAGGGACCCTGGCACTGGAGCAGAAATCACCGTACAGGGCTGGGATTCCGTCTCTTCAGCTTGGATAGGGAGTGTGGCACCGTCGTTGAAAGCAGTTGTCTGGAATAGAGATTGTGGGGAAGGATGGTGAACTGAGAGGGTAGGGCTGCGATTGCTACTTAGAAGTTGGGATAGGGCTTTATGGGGCTGGAGAAGTAACTGGGGGACTGGGACTGGGAGTGTGAGGTTGGAGCTGGAAAGTCACAGAGCTGGAGCCAAAATGAAGATCCTGCAGTGAATACCTGGAGCAGCTTGCCGTGGTGTCGACGGAAAGACGTGGAGATGCTGCTGAGAGAGCAGAGCTGGCAGTGAAATAAAGCTTGTGGGTCAAGAGCTGAAATCACTGAGGGGCTGGGATAGGGACGGGGATTAGACTGGGATGGATGTGCTGGGCCGAGAGGTGCATCCCGGGGAGTTGGGATGGTGAGATCCAACCAACCCTCCCCATCCATGGATCTCCAGGGATCTCCAGGATGGCTCCAAACTTCACCCCTTGGGAGACCCTCAAACTGGTTTTTGGGGTGGCCGTAGCTCCCTGCCATGGCAACACTTGGGGGTCTTGGAGCTCCAGATGGGACATGTGGGCTAAATACTATATGTAATATATATATAATATATGATAATAATAATAATATATATAATAATATATATATAATACTATATGTATATCATCACATACAGGATGTGTATACCATATGTCATTACATTTCTGCCTTTTCTCCACATGGAAAAATGCATTTTGTAGTTCACAGCCAGCAAAACAGTAGGGTTTTAATAGAAAGGGGACTGGAGACATTGCAGCACAGTAAAATGCTGACAGATGCTTGGCTTACTTTTGGGGGCAAATGTTATAAAAAGAGGTTTGTTGGGTTTTGATTTGGGGGTTTTTTGGATGTTAGAAAAAATATGAAATCTTGATATGCTACTCTGAGCATGTAAATTTGTTTAAGAAAATTTATTTGGCCACAAATCCAAAATGTCTTAGTTGAAAATGGTACCCCTTCACTTCAGTGTCAGTGAGGTCCCCTCATAGACAAAGAAAATACATCTCTGATCCCAGTTTCCCTGAACTGCTTATGTGAACTGCTTATTGTGTACACGGCTTAGACAAACCAATGTCTGTGCAGAGAAAAAAACTGACTGGAGGAGAAGGAAAGCAGAAAATGGTGAGTCTTTTAAAAAAAGTGATGTGTGAGTGTGTCAGGATGCTGTGTGTCTGTGTGTGTGGCTGTGTGATCAACAGCTTTCTTTGTTTTCAAGGTGTCTGTGGCTATTTACCATCTAATCCTGGTGGGATTTTATACCATCTTCTTTAGGGGGTTTAATTTTTCATTTCAGATTTTCAAACTTCTGAACTGCTGAAAAGTCATGTTAGATTGGGTTTTTAAAACCAAATATGACAACGAGTTGCAAGTGTTTTACAGGTCTGTTATTCCACATCCAATACAGCATTCTTTTCCTATTCTTTAAATCATTACAAATCATAACCTAGTGCTCCCTGGGGCCTATTGAAAGTCTTTTTTCCCTGTGACCTGTGAAAAGTGACCTCTACTTAACTCCAATCAGGACAGTTAAGCCTTTTTGGTCTGTTGCAGTTGAGCCTTTCTCAGAGCTGTGAATGTTGACACGTGAAATGCTGGTGTTCCATAGGAATGGCTTATCCTATGACCTGTGTGATGTCATGCTGGTTGGTTGCTGTTATTTATGACAAACCAGCACACTGCAGCCTGTGTTGTGTGTTTATAAATGAGCAGTGACTCTTCAGTTTCATGAAAATATAAAGTTCCATCAGCAGGAATAACTTCAGTACCTGTAATTCTTCCAATGCCAGGTTTCCTTCTCCCTGCCTCCCCTGCAACGTGTGCTCCAGGACTATGGCCAATGAAATGAATGTTGGCAGGAGAGTAGCCATAGTCCTTCTGTGGAGATGTATGGAAAGTTAAACAACCAATGTGGGAATATGAGTCTTAAACTGCAGCATGGTCCCATGCAGTGCCAGGACATGGACAGAGCAATGGGTGATGGAGGCGAGCGTGTTATGTGGAAAGTTACAGTTATGGACAATGGGATCTCTACCGAAAGAGACGCAATTCCCCACTCATCCCACCTCTCTTATATCACACCTCTGGAAGGGAGTTATCTCTGTAAGGAACTGGCCCTTATGATAGAAAAGAAGGAAGATGGAATTTCTGCACATAAGTCCCTACATTTGAACTGATTGCTTTTCCAAAAGATGAATGACCCCATTGCCTCACTCCTGAACATGTCTGTCTGTTCAGGATAGGGGTCTGTGGTGGAGGAGTTGTGCCTTTGTCAGGACATACCATCTGTGTGAATCTAGTGTCCTTCCTGTTACGGAAATGCTCCACCACACAGGTCCTTAAGGATGGGGAGGACCATGCCAGGAATGCTGCTGGTGTGCCAGGCTTGGCTGAGCTTCAATAGGGGAAGCCTGATGTTGGCAGCTGCAGGAGAGTCAGTTCTCTCTGCTGCAATTCAGTTCCTGCAGGAGGCAGCATGTGTGACCCGCAGAGGGATATTTTAACCATATTGATCCTCAATTACCACTCTTGACCTACCAGTTTTGTGAGACAATCTCCAATCTGATGTCTAATCCAGTAAAAACTTTCAGCAACTATAGCCTGTAAGTCTCCAGGAACATGCTTATCTGTGGTCTGGTGCTAAAGCAGGTATTTCCATTTGTGTGGGATTAGAGCCCTTTAAAGATGCTTTCAGCTATGTTACCAACTACCTCTGTGTTTCCTGGCACTATTGAATCAAACCTAAAGTTGTCACTCTGAACGCAAGCTTTACCATACAGATTATAAACTAATTTTCACATTCCATAGATACTTTTACCTCAAGAAAGGTCACCAGATACTCCTGCTCAGCCCCCACAATGCGGACGTTGTTAACTGCGTCAGTGTACAAACCACTGGAGCCACCTCTCCAGTCAGTCAAAATACAATTCACGTCTTCAGTGTGAAACATGAACTGGTAGGAAACAAGAAAAGGGAAGAGAAGAAGAAAACAGGTATTAATTGCAATTGTAGCAGGTCCTTAAGGATTTACATAACATAAACAAATATATTTTTTTTAGCTATAGAGAAAAAACAAGCTTTGTTTATGCAACTGGTGAAGACACCTTTAGTATAGTAATTCCTACTGATGCTGAAAATCAACACAAGGAGGCAGAATGGAGCCAGTCATTTGAGCACTGTATAAGGACACCAAATCTTTCTTCAGTTCTGTTTTCCATTCTAGATGCCTTGGTTGGCTTTAGGGTACCAACTTTTCTTAATGACAGTACACCAGTTACCAAAAAGAGGATAGTATGACTTCTTTTTTATTGCCCAAGTTCTATTCTTCAGATTTGTTATGTTTGCATCATCTAAAAGGATTCTCAAATTTGTGTGCACGTGCTTGAACTCTTCAGCTTCAAAGTTCATAAATTCTAACCAAAATCTTTCATTTACACACTTCTGCCAATGGACCTTTCTGATTTTTTTTTTTTTCTAAAATGTGCCTGAGTAAAATAAAACCTATCTGCTGAACAAAGCCTTTTGGTTTTATTAGATCAAATGTCTCACTCAAACTGAAATGTTTATTTTGACCTTTTTCCTGAGGTGAGAAAAAATACTCTTTTTTTCCCACCCTTATTATTACCAAGGCATTGAAAAAACAGTTAATTACAGCTTTCCCTATGGAGGTGAATGCAGCAAAAGGGCATTCAGCAGAAGGCTGAAGTGCACTACACTCATAGCTAGGAACAAGAGGGTGGTCACATAGAACTGGGTTTCATTCTGAGTTTTGTTCCCCTTTTCTGAATTCACAAGAGAACAGAGGTGTAAATTTTACATGGTAATTTTAAGCCACAATTTAATATGTGGATATTTGGACTTACAAGTAAAATGATTGTCAGATAAAAGTCATACATACTCTGCAGATACATGTTATCCAGGGGAGATCTGCTCCAGCAAGGTGGCCGTGTATAATGAAGCGAGTCTTCCTGTGTGTTCGGAAATTTGAAGCTTGGATAGTTGAAGGATTTGTAGCTGAAATTTTCTGTGTCAAAGAAACCAAACAACCAACAAACACAACAAGGACGTGACTGCTCCATCCCAGTGTACACTTTGATAAACCCCAATGGTTAAGGCATCGCTGTGAACTCTGAAGAGATGGGTCTTGTTCCTCACTGACTTTCTAGGGGGAATCAGTTAATCACTTCAACAAATGATTCACTTCCTCTAGTTAATTGAACTAATAATATGGGCATCCATACACAGTGCTTTGAGATATACTGGTGCAACACTGCTACTAAGTGCAAGATTTTGTCAAACTTGGCCACAGAAATGCAAAGACAGCATCTTCTGACAGGTATTATGTGGTTGACTTTGAAACTATACCTATTTTTCTTTCCTTTTCTTTTGAAGATAAGACCTTAATTGCTAAGCTCATTTATATTTTATGAGAAAGCCCACCAGGCTTGCAAAGTCAAAGACTATGGTTTCTTGGGGTTTATTGAGGAGAAATCATAAACACTTTTACTGTTTATGACTGACATTTTAATAAAAAAACACTATTAAGCCTTTTTCATGTAATGCAAGCCAACACCACCACCAGATCGCCCTCCCTCCCTTCATATTTATTTGCTTCATTTTTCTTGCTCTTTGTCTAAGCAAAATTCACACTCTCTGATGGTCATTTCTCACCTTTAACCAGACTAATCTATAGCTCCACAAACCTGCTTCATGTTAAACCCAGCCGAGACATCTCCAACACCTCAAGCATCCTGCTGTGAGCTTTTCCCAGTACTTGCTAATTCCAGAGGAAAGGGCTAACACACTGCTTGTGGCTTTCAGTATGTTCCCATTTGATGCATCCTAAACAGTCCTACAATCTCCTTTACACTACTTCCATCTGTCACTGTGTCAGGGTCCACAAGTTTTCAAATGTTGTTGATAACTTCAGCTTTTTACATTTTTTCCATAGAACTCCAGAGTCTGTTGTCTCTACATTTTCCTGCCTGATGTGTTTTAATATTTGTTTATTTTTGTTGTCCATCCCCATTTCACTCTGGTTTTGGTTGTTTCCCTCTTTTTCCACATACGATTTCACTTTCTCCATTTTGTCTTTAGTCTCCTGTTTTCCTTTTTAAGCCTTCCTTTAATTTTTCACCCTATTTTCCTGACCCTTTCTGGTGAATATACATATTTTCTCTCCTGGTCTTTGCTCGTAACTATCTGTCTGTTCTTAGGGCTCAGTGTTGGCAACCACATAAGCAGAGCCTCTGAAACCAATTGTATGCCCTTCAGAGGACTCAGTAATCATGTGTACGAACAACATTCCTTTGTCATGTATATGGGCCTGAAACATGTTTTTAATCTGTAGAAACACAGGAGCCAAAATTGAGTTTTTCTTTTCTACCGTCTTCCCTACTTCTAGCTTCGGAATGCTAAATCTGAAACTGTATTTGGGCCACTGTCTTACTGTAGAGAAGCCTATAAAACATATCCAAAATTTCTCAGATGACTCTCTCATCAGACATCTGAAATGAGGAAAAAGATGGAAGAAAATGATTATGTGTCTAAGATAGAATTGACGCTTCTCCTGGGAGACTTATGAGCAAAAATGCAGAAGAAAGAAAAGGAGAAAAGAAACTATCCCTATAATTTTTTACATGTATTTATACTGTCAGTGTTAAAAAACAAAGCAGTTTCTTACTTGGTATTTCATCATGTTGTCTCTAGTGTAAAGAAGGAAATTTGTGTTCACACCTTCTGGAGAGCTGGGCAAGCCTGCGTTTTCTCCCTGGGATCCCAGCCCAAGGGGGGCTATCTGTAAAGCATCCAAGCCTCTTGTAGCAAACTTCCCCTCCTGGGGTACACAAAATAAAATGTTAGTGTTCTGTGAATGTAACAGGTTCTGTACAAGAAGCTGCCTGGAGAGTGTTTATACCAGTGAAGCAGAAAAGGGGTGATTCAGATCAGGGTGGTACCCGTGTGCATTTTTCATTAGGGGACTTGTTTGTGCTCTGTAGCAAGGACTTGAACTTCAAGACTGATTCCTGCTCCAAACATAGCCTAGAGCTCAGCTTGATGAACTCAGGAGAATGCAGGATGCGTATGCTCAAACATATTGTTTCCAGCCCTTGGAAAAAGGACAATAAAATCTTGATCCAGAGAATAAACTAGCTTTTGCTGCCAGCACAGAATAGTCCTTGAAATCAGTCCTAATGCTCCAAGGATTATCTAAGTTGTGATTGCTTGTGCAACAATTCATGAAGATGTTAAAAACGCTCAAAACATTAAAACAGATACCTCTGTTTGCTCCACAACATACATTAAATATCTCCCTTATTTTTTTTATCACCATAAGATTTTAGTGGAAGCAATAAAGTGGAACTTGAGTGGAAGCTGAGAGCAAACCACAGCCTCAGGAAGTGAGGTCTGTGCCTTGAAGACCAGTTTCCCAATTTCTGTTGTAGTTTTAATACAGTAATGATGGGAATATGACATGTGGGTGTTGCCATTAATTGTCATCCTTACACGTTGTTATAGCACAACAGTTGTGAAATCCCCCAAAAATTTTATTGCTATTAAAAAGACACTGGAAACAATGAGAAACTATTGTTACCTAGGACAGGCTCATACTCCACCAGACCGTGACTTAATCTGTAGGAAATGCAGGGGTAGAACAATATATACTGAAAATACAACTAAAGGAAAAGATGTAATTGTGGAGCTGCGGACAAAGAGTCTACATGTGACTCAGGCATTTCCACAGGGGTCTTTTCTCTGATATTAGCAAACTTTTGGACTTTAGTGTCTTTTTGTTTCTCTTTGTTCCGTGTGTCTGCTCCTGTTGAACTATTCCTTCCTATTGGTAAAGAGGTGTTTTGGATCAAGACTGTTTTCTTGTTCTCTGCAAAGTGCTGTGAAGAGCAAGTGCCTGGCTCTCATCACTGTAGCTGTAGCTACCATGAATGCTGGTGTGGGTTGAAGTGGGTATTCTGTTAAATAGCTGCAGAAACCTTTACAAACTTAAAAAGTAATAGCTTAAATGTGCAAAGGACTTGACATAACTCAGTGGTCCTAATGAAGGAGTATATTAAATCCACTCCAAAGAACATCCTTTTTCTACAATAGAGATATTCTAGTGTAAGTTGCACATAACAATTTTTACTGTTTATGTATTTGTCAACTGTATGTCTCACCTCTGGCTGCATTGAGAAGAAAAACAGTAGTGATCCATACTGCAAACATCTAAAGTGAATAAGAGCACAATTCAAACATCAGTGAAATTAGAATCTGGAATTCACCTAAGGGTTTCTTTGACCCATTAAAAAAACCCAAACCAAACCAAACCAAGTCATAGTGGCCACAGGAGTACTTCAGTCATTCGCTGAGTTGGATCCAGAAGAAGCAACACTCCCTTAAAGGGAGTAAGGTTTCAAGAAAATAACTTTGGAATTATTTTTGTTTGCCATGGAGATTTTGCATGTGCACGGTATCCTTTAGGCATCCTTAAAGATAGTCTTCTTGACTTTGACAAACAGGAAATGTGTTTTTTTTTTTTTTTTTCTCTACAGCTGCAATTTATGGGGAAGTAAATTAAAATCTTACAGCATTTGCAACAGCATATTTTTACAGAGCAAAGTTTGCCCTAGGATTTAATAGAAAAGTTACTCATAGAACTGCCATTCAATGACTGTATTTAAAAAAGAACAATCTTAATTTGTATTTTTAAATCATACAGATATTGTTGGAAACTCATTTTTATCATTGCTATCAGCCATGTATGCTTATCAGCTGTTGTCTGCTTGATCACCTAATCACAGCTGATAGGTAAGCATCAGAGTAAATGGAACCCATCATTTACTTCAAGGAGATATAGAAAAAGTCTTTTAAGTGTAGTCTCACTATTACCACTTATCTTCAAAGAAAAGAAGGTAATTCTTAAAAACTCTAATATCATGCCCAGATCATCCAATGAGTCTTGCACAGGCAGAACCCTGAATCTCTTTCCTGATCAGTCTTCTCAGTCCCCTGAAGTCCATAGTACACTGTTAGGAACAAGGAGTTCATCCCTGTG
Organism: Platyrinchus mystaceus; assembly: GCA_035041135.1. Taxonomy (NCBI): domain Eukaryota; kingdom Metazoa; phylum Chordata; class Aves; order Passeriformes; family Tyrannidae; genus Platyrinchus; species Platyrinchus mystaceus. The sequence continues at coordinate 29,022,705 of JAWWLV010000180.1, read as the reverse complement.
AAACCTACTGCAGGCTCAAGCATGTCCTGCTTGCATCTCCTCCCTGTGCAGCCACTCAGCAAATACCCCACACCTTACCATGATGAACCTCATTTCAGTTCCTTAGGTGTTCTTCGCTCCAGTATATCCTATTTTACTGTGGCAGAGCAAATCCTTAGGGTTCACCTCTCAGCTGCTTGTGGCAAGCCTTGCAGAAGCTCTTTGAGGAGCCTGGAATGAAGTAGGACAGTACTGTGCCTGCCCTTAAGGGCACATGGTGGAAGAATCCTCACCCCACCACTGCTCCACAATGCACGTTCTCAGCTCTATCTGTGACTGTTGGCTGGTGCCAAAAGAGATCTCCTTCTGTCAGGCGTGCCTCATTTGAGATAACACGGACCAGGTCAGACCAGTTGTGCTGTGACTCGACCTATTTAAAGCCAAGTTTCAAACAGGGTGTTATTGTCCTCCATTGGTAACTATTTTTCAAGGTAAAAAGTGCTGATGAACAAACACACAGCCTTTCAGGATCAGCAGCGCTGCTTATCTTGCTGTGATGCTGAGCGTTGTTCAAGTTGTTACCTGAGAAAATGCAGAAAGAGAAGTATGAAAAATTATAAAAGAATTAACTTGCTCATTCTGTCACCTCTTAGTTCCTCATCTTCTAGATCTCTCATCTGTAATTTTGCTACTGGATGAATTACCTGACTTTTTTTTGAAAAGGTGACAGAAAAGCTTCTAAACAAGGGAGAATAGTTTCTTGGGCAGATTGTCGCCACATTCAATCACCATGAATCTTCATAATTAAATTTTATTAATTGCAGTAATTTTATTTTTTAGTGTTTTGATAATGATGTCATTTCACTCAGCATTTCACACTTTCCTAGAAAACTTTGTTCCTGTAAGTTATGTGGCTCTTTCCAACTTAAATGATTCTATGATTCTGTGTAGACACAAATGAGAAACTTGCATATCTACATTTTAATGTTAAACCCCTTAAGTATACAAGGTGACACCACCTAAGGCAAGGATGTACAGAAAGGGGAGACTCCCTTTTGGTATACTCCTTTCCACTGACTGATGGCTTATTTCCCACTTAGCACATGCCAATATGAACTGGGTTAAAGTGGTTCTTATGAATGCTAGGTACAAAAGCATTTTCAGACTTTCCTTTTTTTGTTTAGCTAGCCTTGAAAGGTTAATTTCTTCAGATGAAAGCAAACAGATGTTCTAACTCTGTGCTCTGTATCCCTAGCAGAAAATTAAGAAGAAAGGTTAGTACACAGAGAATTTCTTTTCTTAGTCTTCAGGACTAAGTCCAGAAAAGTGTTGAAGTAGTCATATTAAAATGAATGTGAGTTATCCTCTGGTCGCATATTTAAAGCCTACTGTGAGGATGCAAGTTGGTTGGTTAACCAGTCACTCACAGAATTCAGTAATCATAAATGAAGAAACGTTCAAAAGATGCACACACACAAAAAATTGCTTTCAAGCTATCATGGACAAATCTGGATTCAGGGATAACCAGCAGAACTCAGACCTGTGATATACGGTACGCTTGGATCCGGTGAGCAGGTGCTCAGATCTCTGATATAGCATCGCATTCAAAGAGACTTAATGCTTGGGTTTTATATCACTAAGAATTCATAGACAGATAGGCTGATTTATTAGAATTTAAGGGTCCCACAGATAATATCTAATCTACATTACCTGCTTCTGATTTAATTCTATTATATATAATATTGGCTCAAAACCTCACTTCATTCTATACTCATAATTTCTTCACAATTCAGAAAGAAAGTTTACTGAAGAAACAGGTCCTCCAACTTTTAAATTCATCTAGTTGATTTAATAAATTATTCTCACTAGTACGAACTCATAGATTTTACCTATTCAGCGTATTTTGGTGCATATGTTCTCAGGGGAGCTCAAGAAATGTGAATACCCATTACATTCGGAAGCCTTTCCAAAACCTGCTGTTATAGTCCCACACCATGTCACACCTCCCTGCTGCAACATGGACTCAACTGCAGTCTAGTGGTGACAATTTCAGATCACTTACAAGATTCAGTGACATTGCCAAGTTAAAATTAAAACAACAACTTTTTAAGGGCTTTTGATTTTACTTTAGATGAGGACATAATTTTCTCACATCCTAGGTGTAAATGTGTACTATGCAATTCTTATAAATCATTATTCCAGCTAGTATTGAGCATCAGCTGGCATTTAACTTATCTAGGCTTTTCTCAGAGCACATGAAGTGACAATTTAGTGATGTTCATACTGCCCTTCAGCAGTTAGTGAGACAAAACAGCTCTCCTCCAGTGTTTAAGACAAGGTTAATGGAAGAGCAAGGTATCTTCATATTAGTAACAAATTAGTCAGAGGATTTACTCCAACTGACAGGCATGAAATGGGGTTTCTATGCTAATTTACTAATACCAGGAAAGCTCATAGCTCAGCAGCATTGTTAGATGTCAGTACTTCTGTGTTGGCTTCTAGAAAACTTTGCACTTTAACAAGGTTAACTACTTCAGTATTATTCGGGACCTGCGTTGGAAGTAGCAAGCCACAAAATGCTGACTCTCCATCCCTCAGAAGTTCTTGAGAATTTCTCATCCATGAACTTGTCCAAGCTGTCCTGAACTTACGCACACCTCTAGCACACCCAGCATCCTGTATCAGGCACATTCTAATTATGCAACTGTGAGGAGTATCATATCCTTTCATTTGTCTTGAGGTGAGCAATGCCAGCTTCATTTCATGCCCCCTGTTACTAGCGTGGAAGAAAATGAACAAGTAATTTTCTGTTTCCTTCTTCATGTTCCTCTTCATTCTATAGATCACATTCATACCCCCATCTTTTTTCAGGGCTGACTTCTGTTTTTGTTTTACATACCAGAGGACATGGGAAACCTACTGTTTATTTCATCAGGCTAGAGAAGGTGGACATTAGTCTTTTGCTCTCCGTTACCAAAGACAGTAAGAAAAATTCCTTCTGTCCTTAAGTTTTATCAATGAATGTTTGTTTTTCTTGAGGGATGAAGTGGCCAAAGGTGGAAGAAGGTTCTTTCTGCAACTAAAACACAGCTTTGTGCATTCTCTCCTAAAAGCTCCTTTCTTTAGCAATATCTGTAAGAGAGGAACTTACATGATGAGATACAGTGCATGTAATATATTACAATAAAAAAATAGGCCTAATTCCGCAAGTTATTGTGCAGGGCTGTTTATGCTTTTTTTCTTTTCTTCTTTTCTCTTCTATGTATTCTTTAAGTGTAATTGCACCCACAT
>JAWWLV010000180.1:28974747-29019335 GCA_035041135.1 Platyrinchus mystaceus | reverse complement strand
TTCTTTCTTTCTTTCTTTCTTTCTTTCTTTCTTTCTTTCTTTCTTTCTTTCTTTCTTTTTCTTTCTCTTTCTTTCCTTTTCTTCCTTCCTTCCTTTCTTCCTCCCTTTCTCTCTTTCTTTCTCCCTTCCTTCCCTCCCATCCTTTCATCAACTATTGCTGAGTTCAAAAGTATGGCCCTTAGAAACCTTTTTCAGGCATGGCTTTGGTGTGTCTGCTTAAAGAAAATGGCAAATCCACATCCATATCCCTCATAGATGGACAGACAGAGCATGGAGCACTTTATACTTGGTTACTGTAACTGCCAAATTTGGATATAGTTTATTTAGGAATATTCAGAATACAGTTACATGTAAATGACTTTCAGGATTAAGATCAGACAGTATCCAGGAAGTCTGAATAGTTCACCTTCATAATTTAATAATAGTCAGCATTATTGTTTTTCAAATTAATTATTTGTGCCAGTAAAACTGCAGGACAAATGCAGGCATTCCATCATGAAGGCTTTCTTTACTGGTGTGACCAGCAGGTAACTGTCTCCACTGTAGATTTAAGTGTGTATTACATGACTAAACCTGAACTTGAACAGAGAGAGCTGTAGTTGATGTAATGAATGTTTGCAGAAAAGTGTGGAGGGAAGAAACTGGAATTACCATCAGTTGGGACTCTGGCTTTCAGACTTACCTTCCAGAGTGGCCTGTCGTGTTCACTTCTTTGGTGTGTGCAGAGCTCCACCAGAATTTTACAGCAGTAGCAGAGAAGCCAAGTAATGGGATTATGTGGTATTTTAATAGAACAAACAGGTCTTGATTTTCAACACTGTTTCCAGCTGATAATCAATTGGATTTCAGGAGAATTATCTCATCATAAGGTTCTTCCTAAAGTATATATATAAAAAAGAAGCATGTGTTAATTAAGGAGACATTGCTGACTCAAGAAATATTTAATCTTTTCATCCCAAATTTATTGAATATCCTTTATTAAACATCTAATTTCAAATTCTGTTCTGTTTGTTAAATTTTTTTTCCGAAGTGTTTGCAGGCATTCAGAAAATTGTGTAAACAAACCAACAAACACCTATCCCCAACCACCCCAAACAAAAAGAATGCACCAAAAGCCAAACAAAACAAAACCCCACCCTCATAAAATCCCACACCCTCCCCCCAAATCCCAACAAACCACAAACCCCCACACTCTCCCTGCAAAAAAACCCCCACAATATTGCTGTACCTTTGTCAGAGAGACTGTTATATGCAGCTGATGGGAGATATCTGAAAATAGTCAGTTTTGTTTCCTCTGTAGGACAAATTCTCAAGGCATTTACAACACTTGTTTCTTCCACTTACATTTTCCCTTGATCTTCTTTCACCTCTGATATAAATACATTTAGACTTTTTGTACCCAAAATTTCTCACCTCAGAGGAGACCGATCAAACAGGGATTGTAGAAATTAACACTGACAGAGTTGCTAACCTTTTGAGAAACTTCCAATAAAATTACAACTTTGGTGATACCATCAGGAGAAACATTTATTTTACTCGTCAGGGCTAGTCTAGCAAATGTATAGAAAATACAGCTTTGAAAATCCAAGATGATAATTTTGCCTTTGGTCACTAAATTCTAAAGTGAATTTAACCTCCATGCATCTTTTTTGACTTCCCTACACAGGGCAGGAGTCAGAGCAGATTTGATCCTACAACTTAGAAGAAGATACGTACAGTAAGTGAAAGCAAAATGTTCCTCTATGATTTAATATGCTTTGCTCTGTAAACTTGTGCATATTTGGTGTAGCATGAACAGTGGAAGGTGAACACCCATGACTAGCTGGAGCTGTGCACGTTTGAAAAGAAAATCCCACCACTGTTACACACATTCCATACATAGAGTTGTCATCACTTTCTATTAAACATGGGAAGGAAATGAATCTACATGTAAGTGAAGCAGTATGCAAATAGAATACCAACAGTCTCATTTTTAACATGGATTTTCTCAGGTGCTGGTCAAGAATCTGATTTCAGTGTTCTGAAATGCTTTAGTGTTTATGCTTTTATACAGTTACGTTTTTAAGGCAGTGTGGATGTTACATTCTTAGAGCAATTCCAACAGTTAGAAGAAGTAATTTTGTAGCTCTAATTTTTCTTCAAAGACAACGAGGTTCACTAATGTAAATATATTTTACATAGTACAAGGTGGGGTTTCCCGTTCTGTGGTTCAGGATCACATGGTTTACACAAGACCAAGGTGCTGGTAATCACTGAAATTTTAGCAGACAAAAGGAAGGTTTCAAATTAACAAACCAATCTGTGGCCTTTGTTTAATCACGAGTCGCTAATGCTCAGGGGACCCTAAAGGTTGACGCTGCTGTCATACTGTTTGGAAGCTGAAGTTTCAAATGATGCTGTTCTAGCATCTGAAGGGTGTTGCTCTAGATTTTCTAGGCACCTGAATTAATAATACTTAATATACTATATTTCATTTTCTGGTTGTCTTTTATACTTTTACCTAACTGCGTCACACCGAGTCTCTGATGGCTGTTTTCTCTTGTGCCATGGAATTCAGAGCCCTGTTTTGCTGAGGATTCAGGAATCTCTTCCCACGTTAGCCTGCATTGTACCCACCAACAGCCAGGGGGAGGTATTATCCCATTTTTAAAGCAACAAGCCAATCGAGGGATGCAAGGATTGGTCTGTCCTAACAAGTCTTTCCTTACTAGGGTTAGGCAAACATCAGTGTCTATGCCTTAATATCAGTATTTAGAGTTAACTGGAATCATTTCTGTAAGATGCAGAGCTTCACAAGTGGCTGCAGTTCTGTCTGTATTTTCACACTTTTTGGGTTAAGCAGTATGTCGTGTTTCTTCACCAGAAACTCTGAATTGCATTCTACTGTTTTAGTGTTTATGTATCTTTTCTACTGAAATCATACTCAGGTCATATGTTACATGAATTCACAGAGGAATTCTGCAGCTTTGTTTTTCTTTCTTTTACCTTTTTTTTTTTTCTTTTTCCTTCCAGGTGGCCTGTTACTACACCAACCTCTGGTGAGGACAGGGAAGCAAGAGTTTAAGAAAAACTTCCTGGCCAAGAACAGCTGAGAATAGTCAGTTTTGGGAATTCACTATCAGGTCTGCTTAAAGCAGGGGAAGGGGGTGTGGTGTGCACATGATGAATTTCTTTTCTTATACTTTTGCATCAATTAAGTCACTTTGTGATCTGGATTGCACTTCCACATGTTTTTTATTTGATTGCTCTGTGAATGCTCATTGCTTACTTTGCTTTTGTTTTATGTTTTCTCTGATACTTACTGAAAGCTCTAAACCCAAATAAATGACAGGTTCAGTAAAAACTCAATCTTGCTTTTGTGCTGCAAAAGCCCATTCAAGGCTTCATAAGCCCCTCAAAATTGATTTTTGGAGCACTGTTATTTAATCTGCCCTTTACAAAACTTTAATGCCTTGAGCAAATCCTTCTTGCCTTATTCCCACCACAAGGCACTTTGACTTCATGGTAAGCAGATAAATGTAAGACAAAAAAACCTGCAGTTCAGATTGTTCCCCCAGTCCCTTGTAATTCTCTAACTTCTCTATTCTCCCTTTCTCATTATTGAATAAAGCCTCCTGTGTAAACACTACTTTTTGTGCTCCCATGGCACACAGACTTTTTCCCATCAGTTGCTTGCTCTCCCCCACCTGCTAGATCTGACTCATTAGTTCAGCTTCAGCTTTTCTTCACTTATTCACTCCCCAAAGAATTACATTTAAAGTTCAGGGCACTGTTCTTATTCTCAGCATACTTTCTCTTCACATACCTACCGACCCTGCAGATAATACTGTGTAATGTTCCCTGGGCTCACTGACTCCAGCTTCAATATTTTCTTGCAGAGTTCAGTCTTCAAAATGAGGTGTATGGCAGAGATGGCAAAGGGAATCTGCAGGCTAACTGGACGAGGCAAGGTATTAATTCCACTTTCAGCTCCCGGGTCACCTGAACTGCTGCCAGCCAGGCCAACCCAGTGCAGGGCTCCAACACCGCAGCTTTTGCAGGTGGAACTGGCTGCAAAACAACATCCACTGTGTTTGAGTCAGGTCTCTTTGCATGAGATGCCCTTCTAGGAGTTTGCTGTCGACCACCAATTTACCTGCAAAGGACAAAGCAGAAGGACATCCAGTAAAACTGAACGCAACGAAGTTCGTGTTCTGGCTTCACACACCTTGTCTGGCTCCAGGGTCAGGTGGTCCTGGTTACAGGTTGCTGTTCCTTGATGCTGTTGCTGCATTCAGAGCATTTGGGACCAGGAGCTTAAAACTGACCAGTGTTAGGGGTTACACTTACCTCAACCTACTCGGAGAGAAAAGTGTTTGAAGCACCGTCTCTTACTGAAGTTTTAGTATCAAATAACCCCACAATCCTCATTACTTTGTCTTTTCTTCATGAAAAGTTTTCAAGGAAAGAATACCAGCTATTGTAAAACAGCTTCCAACTGGAAAGAACCCAGTAACTAAAACTACTTAAATACTGAAGTAACATCAGTTAATGCTGGCAGCAAGGAGCTTGAAGTAGTTATAGTTCTGTCTTCCACATTATTTATACTGCCATGGCCTTTAAACTGTAATTCAGTGGTGATTGTGTTGTCACCTTGCTTCTAATGAAAGCTTCCTTACCACCTGTATCTTACATTAATTGTTCTGAAACTTTTTTTTATAAAACTCGATCAACAGAGTATTAAAAAAGCTTAAATATCTTTAAAATGTTTGCTGCAGGTACTTCTGTATGGCTTATTCTTTTATTTTTCATTTGACTGAAGAAGTTCGTGAGTTGAGTGACTGACAGATACAAATTGTAAGGTGGACTTTGGTTTGAAGCATCCATTGACTAAATTTTACCCCAGAGGATGTAAAAGGCAATTGGAAAACAATGTGCAAAGAGCAGAAGGATTATGGCTCCAGTGGCTTGTGGGTTTTTTTGTCTGGTGTATTTTTAAATTCTTGAAAAAACTGATAATGATTTGTAGCTACAATTTGTGGCACACTATACATTAAACAATACTAATACAACATGGCACTTCAGTCCAGGAAAGCTGCATACCTTGTGTGTTAATGCAACACCAGTCCAACACACGTGTGACTTCAGCTACCCAAAACCACAACAATCCTCAAGAGAGAGTGAAGTACTAGTGTTGTCTCAGGGCTAATTTCCAGGACATGGAAATTAGTTTAGTCATAAATGGAAAGGATGGGGACTACTTAAAAAATACTGGAAATAAATATATAAATAAAGGTAATTTCTGCTGTGGAACAAATGTCCTTGTGATTCTCAAGAAGCTTTTTTGCACCTGTGGTCGTGTTAAAGACTGTGCAGCAGGTGGATATTCTGAGCAACTGTATGTAGCATGAACTTTCTTCTTGGATTTTGTTTTTCAAACAAGGTTTTGCATTTTAAACTTTTTTTTTGATGAAAACATTTTAACCCTTTTTCACTTGTGGTGGTAGTTGTCCAGAGATAAGTCAAATACTGGCAGGAGGAGTGTTTAGGGGAAATATTCAGAATTTTGGATGTGTGTTTTCCAGCTGTCTTGTTATTTCTGAACTGACAGTGATGTTTTATTTTACGTTTAACACTCACAACGTGATTTCGGTTTTACTGTAATAATAATCACCCCACAAAATCTTTGTTTTACAACAGCAGAAGTAGCTATTAATGCAGAGATTTGCAATGTGTTGCTTTTATAGGCCAAATAACTTGTGTGTATGCATGTGTGTGTATTTAAGTATTCAGGACATTAAAGGATGAACGATTTTGTAAAAAGTGGCCTGGATTTCAGTCTTATTTCCAGTTGCTATACCCTGCTGTGAATGGTGTAGCTATTTCTGATTTAGACTTCTAAATAACAGGAGAATTATGCTACCTTTATATTAGATACACAGATAACTTCTATACAAAACTTATTATGTGCCATAATGGTGTCAAAATTACCAGTGAAGGAGTAATCATCTCTCTGTATCACCCAGTTCAATTTGTGTTGAAGTGTTTGGGTGGCCAGCTTGTTTCATTAAATACCAGCTCCTTGAAAGGCTGAAGCTGTCTTGAATCGTCAATGCTATCACCACCTTAGCACCTTCTAATTATCCTGAAATACTCTAGAAATTTGGTCTTTGTGTTTGTTTCTCCAGTTCTGTCCTTGTATTAGCAGCAGATAATAGATTTTGTGACCACATAACAGTATGGGCGTCTTCGTATTAAACAACCAAAACATAGAAGTTGTGACTTAATCAGTTGCAACTTGACATCACTATTACAACTTCACCGAAAGAACCAGTACTCTGTGCAGGTTTTTTTGGGTTAAAAAAAGCCCCTTATGTGACTGTTGCACTCTCTGTATATCCTGGCATATGCTAAGCTTTTAAATAAGTGTTTCTGAAGTACCTCACAACAGTTTAGCTCCATCTGCCATCCAGTTTTTGCTGTAAAAGTGGCCAGCCTGATCATCTCCCATCTCATGAGGCGAGGCAAACTCCTTTAGGCAAAATTTATTGCGAGGAGAGGCAAATTCCTGAAGTCAAATGGGCCAAATAGCTTGTTGGCAAAATTGCCAAGGAAAATAGATACTGACTTAAAGAAATAAAAAAATAAATAAGACCAACCCAAACAACTGAACACATTTGGTTGCATCTAGAACATTAAAACACCTGAATCCAATTTTCCACATATGAAAACATGGAAATCTGGAAACTGATGCTATTTCAGGCTAATTGCATTTTGTTGGGTTTCGGGGGAGCGGTACATAGTAGCAACTGGGGGAAAAAACACTAAATAGTTCTCTGTTTGAACCATCTGTCACGAATATGGGACATATGTTCTCTTTGTTTATTCAGGAGCCAAGTGGAAGCCGATACACTCTGCTCGGCCCCGGCCGAGGGCTGGACCGCACCGCGCACTGCAGGGATGAGGGTCCCGGCTCGGCGGGCGCAGGGCTCGCCCGCCCCATTCAGGGATGCTGGGGAGGGACGGGCGGTGCCTCCGCTGCCCCCGGGTCGCTGCGGGACGCCCCGAGCTTCCCCCACGGGCGGCGGGGCCCGCAGAAGGAGGCCGTGGCCGCCCATCACCCGTGGAGGGCGGGCGGGGACCGGGTCATCCCTGGGGCTGCCGCCTCTCCCCCGCCTCGCTCGGCGGCCGCTCGGAAACGCTCCGGAGCCGCCGGGGCTCCGCTCTGGGCGGCGGAACCGGAGGGGCCGAGCTCGTTTCCCCTGCCAAACTTTGGCCGCCGCTGCCAGCGGTGCCACCCGCGCCCACCCCCGCCCCGCCCCGGCGGAGAGCGCTCCGCGCACCCTGCGCGCCCCCGCGCACCGCCCCGGCCCCGCCGGCCAATAAAGTTGCGGTCTGGGGGCTTGTAGGGGCGAATTGCCCCGGGGGGCTCGGGGAGCCGCGGCTGCGGGGCTGCGCTGCGGGTCTCGGGTGTGCCCCCCCTGCCGCCCGCCCCCCTCTGCTCTCGGTCCCTCCCTGGGAACAGGCGCTGCCCACCCAAGGAGGCGACCGGCGCTCCTGCCCCGCTGCCTCTCGCTCACACACAGACACACACTCACACACACATATACCGTGCGTGCGCCTCTCGCTCCGCACGGGAGTCACTGCTGGTGCGTGCAGGTTGCTCAGACCTGAAATCCAAGGGAAAAGCTCAGCGTTTGCGTCGCTGCTTCTGCCGCCGGTGGTGGTAGCGGTGAAGAGAAGAGGGGTTTGTGTTATTTTGCTTCTTTTTTTTTCTTTTCTTTCCTTTTTTTTTTTTTTTTTTATTCTCCCTCCCCCAATTGAATTCAATGGATCTGAACTTGGAGCCTTTGGACCTCGGTGGTTTTGGAATATCTACATGCTGATCTTTTTTATTGTGACACATCAAGTTGTTTGGGGAAACCATCCGAAGACGGCAGGATGTTTCTCGTTCTCTTGTACTTCGCTTTGCCCTTAGTGGGTAAGTTGCTGGTGCCTGATTTCGGTCTGTACATCGCTTCATAAAGCAAAGCTTAGGGTTTATGGGATCGGGAGCCTGACGGTTGTCAGTCTATTGTTTAGGCAGAACAGTGAAGTTTGCAGTAGTTTTTATGGCTCTGTCTCACACCAGTTAGCCCGGTCTACATTTAAAGCTCTGTGAGGTTACAGAGTTCAGTACTTGCCTGTCTTGCCTCTTGTTAAATTGGGTTCTCGCAAGTTACAGGGAAACTTTTCATTTAAATAAAATAAGACTGCCTGGGGAGGGTGGGGGTGACAAGAACCAGCTGAAGGATTACATCTTCACCTGCGTCTGGCAGCCTGCCCCACTGCTACTGGTTTACAGTCCAAACTGGTTTCCTTTCCACAGGAGATGCTTGCGTTTCCATCCGCATGGTCTGAGGGAGTATGCCAGGGGCACGATGGAGAGGAGAGAGTTAATGTAATTTGCTTTGTTCTCCCGCAAAAGCATCATGCGTGGAGAGAAATGGGGGGGGGGGGGGGAAGAGGGGAGGCAGAGTAATAAATTCTACTTTTATACATATAGAATAAGCAAAAATGTGTACAGCCTTTAAAAAGTGACGCAAAGACAGGCTAATATCAATCAGTGAGGATACTTATCTCTCTGAGCGGGCTGTTCCTGGGTGTAATTGAAATTACAGCAAAGCTCTTGTGGAAAGGGTGGCGGAATATTTAACCCCTGAGTTAAACCCTCGGATGGAAAGCTGATTTGTTTCACCAAAGTGGATCCATGGAATAACGACTGCTTGTTTTGTCAGTCTCGTTAACCCCTGTGGGTTTTCTTTCGTTTTTGTGTTTCCTCATATATCAACTATCAGGGTTAAAACTTACCTTTTCCTTGGACTTCCCCAAAAAGTGGATCTAAACACCCTGTGTGCTTTTTTCTAAGGGGTAGCATGAAGCCAGGTTTGCAAGGTGCTGCCCGTGGGGTTGGGCTGCATGTGCTGCGCGAGGAGGTGCCCGGTGCTTCCCAGATGCTTCTTTGGAGCCCCGGTTAAATCCGCCTCCTCCCTCAAGGAGTGTTTGTTGGTTTGTGTCTCCTCTCTGTAGATGTAGTTTTGTGTGCAGAAGTGAGCGGGCTGCCTGGAGGGGACCGCCTCGACTGCGTGAAAGCCAGCGATCAGTGTCTGAAGGAGCAGAGCTGTAGTACTAAATACAGGACACTGAGGCAGTGTGTAGCCGGCAAAGAGAGCAACTTCAGCCGGGCCACTGGCCTGGAGGCGAAGGACGAATGCAGGAGCGCCATGGAAGCTCTCAAGCAGAAATCCCTGTACAACTGCCGCTGTAAGAGGGGCATGAAGAAGGAAAAAAACTGCCTGCGCATCTACTGGAGCATGTACCAGAGCTTGCAGGGTACGTTGCAAAGCACAGAGCCGCCCCAGTCCCCCGGTGCAGCGGGTGGGTTCGCAGCCGCTCACAGCCGCAGTTCAGCGGCTGCCACTGAGCCCACCCCGGGCTCTGACCCCGCAGCTCACACTGTGCTCTTCAGCTGCGAACTGAGGACCTTTCATCCGCCTCAAGGCCAGCTGCTACTCTGTCTCCTGTTGTTGGGAAATCCACAATGAGAGTTTCCTCCAGGGGACCCAGCTGACCTTTCTAAACCAGAGCCGAAAGATAAGGGCACTAGCATGTGCAAGAGCCACAAAAACAGTCATTTGGAGACGTTTTCCTAATAGTATTAGAACTCATTACTTAGGACTCACCTAACAAGATCACAGGACACTGGGACTAGTTTCTTAGCTTTTTGCTAAAAGTTAAATGTAATCTGAAGAGGAGAATTGTTTTAAGGAAAAGTTTATTTTTTCCTTTCCTGTATTTCCCTGGGTATGCTGAGGCAGAAACACCCCCCCCAAGTTTATGGATCCTGGAGGATTTAGATGTGCCAGTTAGAAGGGACGTGACACTGGTTGACTTGTAGCTTCTGTTATTCATATCATTTGCAAATTTCCCATAGTGTACTGAGAACAGTCAGGTCCTCGTTTGAGAGACAGCATTTTTAGCCCTGTTTTGCTGTGGCCCTGGAGGTGAAGGTGCAGTCTTTCATTTCAGTGTAGTCTCCATTTAACACTTTTTTTAAAGTTGCTCCTTCAAAACAGAAAATAATGCATTTCTGTTCATTTATCCGTATGTTTTAAGAAGTCAGTATATGTTTTTTGGCTAACTGAAATAATGAACATTTTCTGCATCATAAAAAGTATATCTTCCATTAGCATCTTGTTAGGAGTGTTTAATTCCAAAGATGCTAGTTTTTGGCTGTTAGCTGGGCTTCTCTAAAAAAGAGCTCTGCTATGAGGGTGAATGAAGAGGGACACCCTTGCATTCTCCTGCTGACATGAGATGGGACAGTCCCTATGATGTCACAGGCTGTCTCTGAAAATTATGACCTTACCCAAGGAGGAAGGAGAGAAAAGATCTAGTGACAGCTTCTTTCAGGTGTTTTTATAGATAAGTAGCCACTTAAACAGGTTAAAGGGGAGTACATTTTGCTGTTACAGAGTAAAAGTAAATAAATCTTACCCTGAATTCTTGTAAAAGAAAAAAATCCCAATATTTTTTTATCCTTAGGAAATGACTTGCTTGAAGATTCCCCTTATGAGCCAGTTAACAGCAGACTATCAGACATATTCAGGCTAGCACCAATTGTATCAGGTAAGCAGGTTTAACATTCTTTAACTGATACTTGATTTTGTACTTGAATTATGGGTCTTTCAAGCAATACTCTCATAAGTAAAAAGAAATGATAATGGCTTCCTGGATTTAGGAAGTTCATGATATAGTTGCACAAAAGGAAAGATTAATTGGTTTTGAAATAATAGTTAGAACTGAAAGAATGCTTGGCAGGATGGCAATTTGTATTCTTTTTGAGTCATTCTTGACAATAAATGCTAAATTTTCCTGTAGGTGGCAATCTGATTCCCTGCGTTCCCAATTTACAAATCAGTTCTTTTTTGGGAATTTGGTCTGTGCAAGTTACCCCCTATTGACATTAGGGAAGATCAGAAGATAGATCTTTCTAATATTTGCATAAGGGAATGCTGTATAGTTTCATACAGTTTTATTTAAAACAAAATTCAGAATTAAGGTTTGTCTTCTTTTCTGGAACTGCTGCCTATTTAAAGAGCCTATTCACAGCTTCCTCCTTTTTCTGCCTTTTTTTTTTCCTTGCTGTGTGGCTGGCTGTCCTTAAGAACCTTTTTATCATATTTTGAATGTATTGCTTTATGATTAAACTGTGATGTTTGTTTTTTATCAGCCTAAATTATACTCATTTTGGATCATACTGATAGAAAACACCATTTTTTTGGGGCACTCACTGGGATTACAGGTTGGAATTGCATTTCTTTTTAAGAGTTTCAGGAAGTCTTGTGAGGATGGAGCCCGTACTCAGGACGTTTATTTGTTTAGGTACATAAATTGAATGTGCACAGTTGAGTAAATTGGACAGTGCTGAAGTGTAGTTAACTGACATGCCATGGATCAGCATTAGTAGATGGCTCTTTAAAAGAAAGAAAAAAAGACCAGAGAGAGTAGCTTTACCAATTTCCAGATGTACTTAACACTTTTTAGGTCTCAAAGTCCCATTAAAAGCCACGGGGACTTAGGTTGTTAAGTATTTAATGGTACAGATTTTCAAAGGGTATAGATACATAAAATGTAGGTAACTGCCCATTGGGATTTTCAGAAAGGACTAAGTGATTTAAATAGGTGTTAGATGCCCAGGCAGTTTTGAAAATTCTAAGTGCTTAATGCATCTTTAGGTGTCTTAATGCCTTTGAAAATCGTCCCTTTAGTCACTTTTCAAAATGTGACTTCAGATCCTTATCCCATACATCTTTTGGAAGCATTATCCTGATTTTTGGGGCAATTCTGTTGGAGAAATAGTAGAGAGCAAAGATTAATCTCAGAATAATCTTTATTTTTTATTGCTTAAAACTCCAACTTAATACAAAGTGGAGACAAAATCAATGCAGAGGAATTCCAGGCAGTTTTCTTAAAATTTATGATCAGCCTGCCTAGGGCCAAATTGTCACCTACCTCAGCAGTTTTATGATCTCCATAGAAATACCCTGTATACATTCTGCCTTTGTTATTTTTTAGATTCCCCATTTACTTGCAAAGTAATTGTCTTAAAAATGTAATAATTTTTTTCAATACCTGTTCAGTGCAACAGTGAAATAAGACATAATTGCCAACCGTTGATGTCCATCCTACCACAGTCTTTTCAGATGGTAGTGGACTGTTTAGGACTCATTCTGTATTACTAGTGCACCCCAAATTGCTCTGCACTGGGTCAGAAGTTTCAGGTTTACAGGGATGGGAGGCCTGGATTCACAGGGAGCAATAAACAAAAGTTGTAATCCAGTGGAAAAACACCAGTATTTGAAAGTATTGTGAACTGAAAGAAAAAGATTAGCAAAAGCATTTTTCTTATCGTCATGGTTACTGTTGCATGTTACACTCTCTAAAGCTGCCTAGTCTTAGAGATTTTTTGCAGCACTCTGCAAATACCCCAAGCAGCAGAACTTGGTAAGATTTCTAGATCTTGATTAGAACAAACAAACAAAAAAATCCCAGTACAAGTACTGTTGGCAGGGATTTCATGACTGTTGCTCTGCTGATGTGGTCACTGTGTTTATAGATGTTGCTGCAGTATTCCCTCTCATTAAAGTTATCTGGGTGTAATCAAAGGCAGTGATTGACCCTTTCACATCACAAAGGCCATTCTGTGATACTGTATGGCTTGGTATTTAACAAGTATATAATGCCTTTGCCATCTTTTATGTATATTTTTGAGGTAGTCTAGAAAAGTAGTTTTCTTTTGTGGTACATGAAAGGGGAAAATCATTGGCTAAGGTGACGGTTTTGTGTGATGTAAGTCTTTTGTAGCATATGTAAGTTTGAGAAATGAAGGACAGTTTAATTAAAATTGATGTATTTTTATACTGAAAGATGTTAAAAAATGCATCTTCTATGGAAACAGGATGCCACATTTTCTTTAATTCAAGCATCAATATGTTGATTTAAAACAAAAATCAGAAATATATTGCTAAACCTGTTAGTCAGTTTGAATTTTCACCCTAGTTCCTGTTATGTTAGTGTAACAAATTGTGTTCCATTGTTCCATCCATGTTAATGGATGCAGTCTTGTTACTGAAGTGAAGCATCTGTATTTTTAAGTGGTCTACATTAGAGGGGGGCTAGTGGTGTAGTTAGTCTAGAACTAGAAGGAAAAGATAAAGAGTTCTATATAAAATTTAAAACAATGTCCAATGGCATAGAGAAGAAATATGTAACTCACTAAATTATTTATTGTACTATCAGCTGTTAAAAACAGGTTATCAGTATTTAGTTAATAATAATCATGAATTCTGCATTTGAATAACTACTAAGTTTGCAAGGAAATTATAATTTATTAAAAAAAATAATTGCTAATAATTGGCTAAAACAGGAATGTGAGTTCAGTTTTTGGTTTCCTTGTGATGATGTATCCTGAGGATACCAGAATATTTTCTTCCTTTTCATCTTCACTTTAAGTCTGTAATTTAGCTCCTTCTGTAAAGTGATTGCTCACATGGCCAAAGCCTGGACTGTGACCCTTACTAGTTGAAGGACTGGGCTGTCTTGGTTTTTTGTTTTAGGAGTATCTAGGTTTGAATTTTCTTTATAACTACAATGTCTGATGTGGTGCTTCTGCCTCAAGGGTGTGAATTTCTTGCTGTTAGGCAGCTCTTCAAACTACTGAAGACTTGTGTGTGTGTTCTAGAGGATAACAGATTTGGGTTAGTTATTATGACGTAAAGATTTTGCTTAAGCAGACATTTTTTGCTTGAACCTTTACAACTTCTGAGAGGTGAAAACATTTTAAGGTCATTGACTTCTGTCACAACTACAGTAAATGCAAAATCTGTTGATGGGATTTCAGAGGTGAGTTTCACAGTAAATCAAGAAGAGATGCTTCAATTAGTTACTTCTTAAAGCTATCTATGGCTTTTTACTACCTGGAAAACAGTTTGCCTCTTAAATTTGTGTTCTTTCTGACATTGAGCCATGTAACTGGAAGATATATTATTATTTTGATATCAGCTGATACACTATAGTGGTCATCTCTGTCATGCTGTAAGAAAATATCCTGCATAAACACTGTAGCTGCATAAAACCTGCAAAAATTCTTAACAAAATAATGTCTCTGAAATGTATCATTTATATCAACACAAAAGGGAGAGCCACTACATCTGAATAAAATGCCTTGAGCTGTATCTGTGAAGTGGTGCAAATAGAATCCTGAGTGTTACAAAGGGTTGGCTATTTAGATCAGCGTGTTTCGGATGACATAATGCTCTCCTCCCATGGATCCACTTTTAAGTTGGCTGGTTGTTCACAGGCTTATTATCCCATTGTTCAGCTTTGCAAATCTTTTCTTCTTTCTTTTTCATCTGTTATGTTCAGAAATAATCTTAAAGGACAGACTACATAAATCAGAACATTTCTTAAAACATACAGGGTTTGTGGAGAATTGGTTGGTTACATGCTGCTGGTTTCCAGTTGCTGAAACAGAAGACAGGTAGAAATTAATTATTTTGCCAGTATTTCTTGTTAGTGTAGTAAACTGTTTTTGAGAAGTGTCTTTTGTATCATTAACATATGAGAGAAAGAGAATGGCTCATATGATTGTATGTCAAAAGGAGTATTTCCTGATTCTGCTGTTTACTCTGAAATCTCGGAAAATCTGTTGTTGAAAGTGCCTTGAAGCTTTTATTTAGAAAAGGGTGTATTTTATATTTATTATGGCAGACTTGTAAATTAAAAACAAGAATTCAGTAGACAGCACACAGGGCTTCTTGCTGGAGTGTACCATTCCACATTAGAACATGGGTAATGCAGTACATGAAGTTAGCGTGTTTGACTTGCATACTGAATAAGCTGTAAGACAAACAGTTATGGTCAGTAAGGTGGCCTTGTACTGTATGTAAAAAGTTGAGACTACAAAATGTTAGCTGTGCTGGAATTCTCAGGAGTGTGTGTACTGGTGATGTTACACTCTGTAGGAAGTATGAAGCTGCCTCCCTCTGGGATCTCACCATTGCTTGGGAGGAGAGTGGGTTGGTTAGTAGTTCTGTCTTCATCTTCCTTTGAATTTTTCAGTGTCTTTCAGGCATCCTGTAGAGTTGACATTCACAAATCAGAAAGTTGATTGTGGGAAAGAATGAATCAGTGTGCAAAAGACTTCCTTAAGGATGTGACAGACTTTTATAAGGGGATAGTTCCTCTCCCCAGCATAAAACCTGCTCTGAGTATTGATGACAGCTGCCTGGCCCCTCCCCATTGATTTTTTTCCTGTCGGGGATGGGATGGACTGCAAGTGTTTCCTTTGGAAAAGTTGCCGTCACTGAAGGTGAGGGAGGAAGGCTGGGGCTTTTCAGTTGGAATTCTCAGGTTTCCAGAAACAGAGCTTACTTTTTCGTGTGTTTCTCCTTGTACCTTCTCGTTCTGCTACTCCTGTAAAGAGGGGTTGTAGAATTTGAACAAGCTACGTTGGAGTGAATTAATTCCCCCCTCAAACTTTCATAACTCCAAAATTCTTTTAATCAGGAGTGGAATGTTTCCCCATTGATTTTTTTTTTTTTTTTTGCAGTTCTTGATCTAATGTAAGAGCTGCATTCTGGGTAACAGGTCCCTGACACTTTAATTATTATTTACTTATTTTATCCTACCTGGTAAATTACTTTTCTTTTGTAGAAGCCATATATAGCATTTTTTAGATTGTTTATCAGAAAGATAAGTTAGTCTGTGTCCTAGCCAAGGGATTCACTGCTTTTTCCTTTTGGGGTTTGTGGCATGTGAATTAGTGGCTTCTCCCATGAATTAATACTGTATGACATTCCCAATTCCCATTGCCTGAGGCTTCTAATCCTGTTTCTGTTCCTAAATCTGCATATATTTCAAATGCCACATATTTTTCTAATTGAACACTCTGTCTTTTTATGACATTTCTGTAAGATTATTTGAGATGCCACGTTTCTACAGAGGCAATTTAATTTACAAAATATTGAAAATGTTGATTTCTCTTGACTCTTTACAATGCTCTTATTAGCTCTGACCTCCCATATCATTGCAGTTCAGTTAAAAAAGCCAAGATACTTCATGTTAGTTACCTTGCACATACACCCACGTTCATGAACAGTAAACCAGATCTTGTTAGGTTAACAGGAATCTTGCAATCTGATTCTGTTCCCACTGAAGTAAGCAAAACACATCAAAATCTTTTTATTTGATTATGATATATTCTGTTTCCTGATACAGTTTTTTGGGGGGCTTAGTTCTGGTTTTCTGATATGTGGTCAAGCCTTTTGATAACAGAAAAGTAAAAAGTTCTTAAATTTAGCCTACATTAGACTATCACATGCTCAACTGTGTTTTGCTTTGTAAGGTAATATATTGCAATAATAGCTCTTGGACCAATATATAATACTGGTTTTGCACAAATCCAGACTAATTCTTTTTTCTCCAGTGAGAATTTATGTCCTGTTGCAAGAAAAAAACCCCAAACAACACAGGCATCTATTTTAGCTGCATTTAACAAAATGAAAATAGTTTGATAAAAATAAATCTAATATGAGTGTGTCCAATGTTTGTATTCTCTGACATTTCTGTCCACAGATTTTCTTTGCAGAGACAACTAGGCTGGCTTCCAGTCAGATAACAAGTTATCAAGGGTGCATAGATACCAGATTTCCACTTCTGCATTTTTATAATCAGATTGGACTTCACACAAAAGAAAATCACTTTGGTGACTGTTGGCTTGCAGGAGCTCTTTGAATTTCCTGTTTTCTGCATTTCTTGAAGCTAGATCTGATTATGAGGGGGGAATTAAGTACCTTGCTGAAGTAACTGATTGACTGGCCTATAAAGGCAGTGCCTACGTACTTTACCTTCAGCAGGATCATGAACAGGCCTTGAAAACAGGAATATGTAAATAGTCTCACTCCAGTGCACATTGGTAAGGTTATTGGAACCTTTTTGCTAATTTTTTTGAAGAGCTGTAAAACAGAAAAAAAGATCTTTGTTCCTAAAGTAATTAAAATGCACAGCTTTGAGCAAATGTAGAGCTTCTGCTTGTCCAAGTAGTCTAGGCAGGCTTTGCAACCTGTTTAGACATGGGGAAACAAGATGAAATCCATTCCATGGAAGGAGGAAGCATCTGGTGATACAACACAGACATATAAGTATATATACTCAGCATCTACATTAATGCTGAGAGTAGTAAGAGAGAATAGTTAGGAGGAAACTTGGAGGAGAGCAGTATTTTCCTGGAACCTCAAAGGAAAGTGTTGGGACATAGCATGGTGAATAAGCACGGCCATGTAGTTTGTTATCATGTATAATGTATACAGTGGACCACATCTTTTCTAGAGTAGCACCTTTGGAGAGTGGAACTGCTATCCCTCGATGTACTTTGCAGGAAAACCTCAGTGATGGTGTGGGGGGTCATATATTAAATGAAAAATAACCTGTGCACTTTGGGCAGCAAATTGTATATTCTTGCTTCCCATTACAGGCCAGCTTTATGGCTTAAGTGCTATCTGAGATCTCTGAAGTAGATCAAAGCACACAGGTACTGCTAGTGGTATTAGTGGGATTATGAGGAGAGATCAGGTAGTTGTCACTGGGGAGGGAAGCAGAATCCAGTTACCTATGGGGAGAGGTACCACTGTTTCAGGGATGAGATGAGCAGGGGAACAGGTGTGGGCTGCTGGGGACCTCAGAAATGCAGAACTTGCCAGGTTCCTGGTTTTGTCAGGTGTCTACAGACTGCTGTGTCACAGGGGTGAGTGGCTGGACACAGTGAGCCTGTTAATGGGGCAGCTGAAGGCATGACATGGTGAGGGAAATAGCCTGTGGTTCACACAGTGAGGATACTGGTGGCAGTACTGCAGTGACAGAGGTGGTGTGAGGACTGGTGCAGAAGAGAAGGCTGCACTGAGTACTCATTTTTATGGCAGTCTTCCTTGTCAGGCTCCTGAAATGCCTTGTCTGAAAGCTGTGTCCCCTGGTGAAACCATAAGAACAGCATCCTGCAGCTTTCTGTCTCTTGATGGCACAGCAAGGTGCAGTTTATGGCAGGTGATTTGCATGCTGGCTCTTTACATTTTAAAATATTTTAAAACTTTTTTTTTTTTGTTTGTGACCGTATTTGTATTTGACTCTCAGGGATAACGTCGACAATCTTGGAAAAGCCATTGGTATCTGTCAGGAGTCTGACAGCGTGTTAAAAACGTAAGAGTAAAATGCTTGTATGTAATGAAAAGAAATAAGAGTTTCTGGATTGAAAGGCAGATACTTTATTTGTGATAAATCTCCAACATTTCTTATTTTAAGATGTACATTATACTGTTTAACTTTAGGAATGTGTTCAGAGCTTTTGTTTTTAGAAATGTGACTGTTTTTGTTCATGAAAGGTAATTCTGTAATTTATTTTGTATTATTTTTGGTGGTGATTTTTAATTCTTGCATTTTCCATGGATGAAACTAATGCAGCAACAATGCTGTCAGTATAGTTAGGGCATTAACGCAGTTAAGTTATTTTTGGAACAGTTCTTTAGTTACTGTGTTTTATATGTGTCAGGCTATTGTCCTGTACAATCTGCACTCAGCTTGAAATTTAACATGAGAGAGGCATGACACAAAGTGTAATGGCATAGAGATAGCTCTTCCTGCATAGAAATTTGCAGAAATGATGGGTTGTAAAGAGACTTGAAGGTATCAAACAGTTTGAGTAGGAACCCATAAATAAAGATGAATTTCTGCATTCAGTGGTTATATTATTTTATCACTGTCTAGTGTCCATAAAATACATCTTCCCATTAACGTTTTGTCATGCAGCTGATGAGGTTCAGAAGTGTTAAAAACTTCCATGCTCTTCTTTTTAAAGTTTGCACCCTAAATTCAGTATTAAAGCTTAGTTCAGCAAACCCAGAAATAGCTGTTTCTCTCCCTCCTCCACTGGAGACAGCACAATGATTCTCCCTACTCCCCAGCCCCACCGCCTCCAGCCCACTGCTGGTGTTTCTTGGGTTTACAGTCAGGCTAGTGCTGACCACTGCTGTGACCTCATACCCCAACTCATTCCTGCCTTGGCATATCTTTTCAATGTACTACTGTCCCTTCTTTGATATTCAGCTTTGTTCTCTCTGAACCGTAACTCCTCCAGCTGTAGGACTTCAGGGGTTTCTTTTTCTGGCACTGCAGCATGGAGTGGCTCTGCTTTCCACCTCAGCTACTCCTCAGAAATCTGATTGCAGTTTTTCCCATTCCTTTCTACGACAGCTTCGTCTTTGCTCTCCTGCCTGTCATTGCTTTGCAGTCTGCCTCTGCCCCTGCCCTGCTCTCCTGTTCTCCATTCCCCCAATGCCTCCCTGTCCTCCCTTGTCCAGTACTTCTGTGAAGCAACACCTTCTGTGCTCCTTGCAAGCTTTGGTTAGGCTTGTTTTTACCCAACATTCTACAATTTTTTCTCAACTGTACAGTTGTTCAGTTCAAAAGTGTAAAGAGTTTGGGATGTGGTCTAATATAAGGAATTGTTCCTGAGTGAAGGAACTGACAAAGTATCCTACCAGAGTCCTCCATCCTGTGGATGCCCCCACTTTTTTGCACAGAAAGAGGTCCTGTTTTCTCTGCCTGTTCTATGCCCTCTCTACATGTGCTCCCTTACCTCCCTGGTCCTTAGTTCTCTCCCACATCTCATGTCTGTGGGGCAGCATGTGCTGCAGTTGGTTGGGTGTTACACCTGTGCTGATGGACTGTATGGCAGGCAGCTTCCCTCTCGGAATGGCTCGGAGACAGAGGCGACGTGCCAGGCAAGTCTACTTGGGTCTAAAACTGGGGTTTTCCATAACATTTGTAAGAACTTCATATTCAGTCCTCAGTCAAATTTGTTCAAGTATGTCCTGTGGATTAAAAGATCACTAGGAGCTGCAGGGATGTGGAGAACACAGAGACTAATATTCAATTTACTTACGTTTCCTTGAAAAAATCATGATTAAAAAAGCAAATATGGTTCCTGTCATATTGTTAAGCATTAGACTGTGACATATCTCATTATAGTCTTATAAAACATCTAGTGTGTCATGCAAGTGATATAAATAAACATGCAGTGGACTTGAAACATACAGGCAATTAAGTACAGTTGATGGCTGGCAGTTGTATCAGATAATTGAACATCTCAGGTTTCTCAAAGTGAGAGATAACTCATGCATTTATGTTAGTTGGCATGAAGATTATTTATTCAGATTTAGAAATGTAAAAAGAAAGAAAGGACCCATCCAGAAGCTGTTATATATTAACACATATATTGCATTTGACTATTTGGATGGTACCACATTGTGTTTACAAATAACACTGTATTTTTAGAGTCATCTTCTTCTGCAGATGGAATGTTTTTAGGGTTAATGATTAAGTTTTGCTGATGTTCGTTGTCTTGAGGTCATAAACAAGATTAAGAAAGGCAATACTAACATTTGGCAGTAGTTTCAGAGAATTCATGTCCAAATACCCTGACTTCTCCAGTCTTGCTGCTTGCAGAGTGGAATGTGTTCAGCACAGCAGTGGCTTTGCATTAATGAACACTTAAGCAGCAGATTAAAATGTCTCTTTAAAAAAATAGGTTAGGATTATATAATAGCACAATTCTGGGATACTAATAGCAGTGAAGATTATTTTATTGAGCAGATTAAGTGCAATTAGATCTCAACTACAGAATATTTAAATACAATACCAGATCAAAACCCAGCCCCTGCAGCTTTACTTGCTTTCCTTCACACCCACAGGATCAGCACCTGACAACAAAGTAAATTATAATTTTTATTATAGCTCATTTTATATTGCCATGGGAATGTACATCATGTTATCCATTAGCACCCAGACAAACATGACTTTTCTCCACATACACAGTTATGAAACAAGCCATGATTGAAGACAGCAAGGTGTCAGCGGTATTTGAAATTCTATTAGAAATTGATAAATTTGCTTGTCAGGTTTCTTTAAAGGATTGCATGGATAAGAACTGCCTATAGTATTCTCATATGAAAAGTCATGAAAATTATAGCTCTAAAATCAACCCATATAGACCGAGAAATTGTCAGTTCTTTCTCTGATAATCTATTTTCTTAATTTTAGTCTCCTAAACAGTGAAATAAAGACACAAACTTGCAGTGGTTGATACCACTTGTGACCTGATGAAGTAAACTGCTTTGATCTTCTGAGAGGTCAAACTGTGTGTGATTCTAAGCAAACATTCCCCAAGGCAGCTGATGTGTGAGATATTTCTTCCCCTTGCCAAACATCGTACCTTTGCAATAGGAAATTAAAGGAGACTTGTAAAGAAATGTGTGGTGTGTTAGTGTATTAAATCTTGTCTATAAATTGGTGTGAGAATTGTTGAACACAGGGTTTGGTGATTTTTTTTTTTGTTTTGTTTTTGTTTGGTTTTTTGTTTGTTTTTGTTTTAATTTTTGCACAGTTTAAAAATATCTAGACAGCTTTCTTTGGGGTTGAGTAGAAAGTAAATGTATTAACTCTAGCTGTGTTAATGTTTTGGGAGAAGGGCATACAGTGGTTTTTAATTTGGTAAATAAAGAATTATTTGGATCTGACTTGGAGCTCCATTTAGTTTTTGGAAACATTTCTGCTCTATAGCCAAAAATATCTTACCTGCGTGCCCTTGACCTTTCTCTATGAGCTGTGGGAAGATTTAAAAGCATAAATAGAATAAATTTAGAATTAGCCTATTTGAAGAAAAATGCTACCAAATACCTCAGCTCTGTGCAAATTGGAATTGTCAGTCCTACATGTCCAGTCTGGCAGAGCTGAGCAGAGCACCCTGCTGCCAGAACAGGGCTCTGGGAGCCCTGGAAATGGGAAGGTAGTTCATTTTTTCGTTCCTTGCTCCCTCCTTCCCCTCCTTGCAGAAGCTGCCAACAAAGGTGCCAATTATAATTGATGGTTTCTGTAGCTCAGTTATCTGTCCCTTAACATACCCCTTTCCCCCCAGCTTGCTCTGTGTGGTTCACCTTTCAGCTGTATAAATACCTTCAGTCATTACTCTCCTGGACTATATCTGAACTAGTGAATAAAAGGAGAGGTTGTCACTGCATGAAGGACATTGTCAGTGACACAACCACAGCCATAAGTGGTGAGTAATTTATTTATTTATTTATTCATTAGCAAAAGTGGTGCTGTGATGTTACTGGGATACTTCTGAGGACAGATGACTTGTAGTGATACCCACTGCAAGCAGCCACCCTGCAGTGTTCTTACCTGCTTTAAATCATTCACTTAACAAGGGAGAGAATGGGTGCACTTGTGAGGCTGTCACCTTTAGGGCTTAGGTACTGCATTGCTCTGCAGTAATTATACAGTTTCATACTGGCTTTCATTTATGCTAATTGCAAATAAACTTATAAATTCCTCAGATTATTAAAAAGAAAATTATCTCCTTCCTGTTGCAGTAAGTCAAGGATTTAAATGTTGCAAAATTTCGGTCCTGCTTTGGAGGGGAAAATGTCATCTTAAAAATCTTCCCAGTATTAATACTTTGTCAGGCTAAGAAAACAGTGGTGTTTGTAGCATTGCAACAAATAGTATTGTTGCAATGAAGTATTTAATAAATAATGTAATATTTAATAAATAAATAATAAAAGTATTCAATCTGCATAACCAGACATAATAAAACTAAATTCACACTTAAAAGATACTCAGTAAGTGACAGTACCTAGGACATTAACAGGAGGGAAAAGAAATCTCATAAATGGCAATGTTTTCTGTAGAGCTGTTCTCATTAGGATCTTCAGAAAAAAAGTCACAGATTTCTGTAATGCAGGCAGTATGCAATATCTGGTTTAGACTGTGAAGAGAAATGTAATTTACAAGTTACAGAATGAATTATTCTGTCTCAAAAAGAATAAAATAGAGCCAATAGTTAGCTCCCCTTGAGCTCTAATACCTGCTAATTGAGGGATTGCATTGTAAGAGTCAATATTCAAGCTTGTAGAATACTTGAAGTGACTACTTTCTGTCTGTAGCCAGACTGAAAAATATAATAAATGATTCTGGACCTGGACTGTGGTGAGAAGAGCTACTTCCAACTGCAGCTATCAGAATGGGAGACGTGTCAAGTGCTTGTAAGAGATAGCTGCTCTATCTACTGAGCAGGTTGTACTTCTATGGCAAAGAGTGTTGCTGATAGATTAGGGTGACAATTCATAATGTTCCTGAGAATGAATGCTACATGTTGAACAAGATCAGAGTCTCAAGGAGCATGTCATAGACAATTAAGGCTTAACATTATCCTTCCTCCTGGTTTTCAGAATTTTGAAGGGATTTCTAATATTTGAAAATTGTTTAAACTCAGAAAACCTTGGTATTTCAGAGTATTACTCTACAAATCATGTTTTCCCCAGATTGTAGATGAGTGCAGTGGTCTAATTCTGGGTAATGACTTTCTGTTGTGTGAAATGATCCAATAGGAGAAAAGTACTTTGATAAAATTCTAGAAATTACTGTGCATATTGGGAATGATTTATTAGGCTGCAGCAGGAAAGCTAGAAAGGTTATTTTAAAGGTGATAACTTCTCAGATGTGTATTATTAGTGTCCAGTAAATGTATTATTTTGAGCTGTTTAAAGAGTGGCAAAAGTATTAAAATACGCCTCTAAATCACTCTACAGCTGTTTAGAGACAAGGTTTTGGCTATTTGCCCAAAATGCTGTGTAGTAGGTATTTGGGAGGAAGAGAAGGTTTCTTTGAGGTATTTTTACCACTGGGGGAACTCCTGCTGTTCACATTTCTTCTGTATGGTTTGAAGTACCCCAGATTTGCTTGAAATGATTGAGTTCACCTGGAAGGTGTGTGGGGGTGTACTGGTATTTGTAGTGGAAGATCATTTTAAGTTTAATTGTGAAATGAAGTGTTTATCTGTTTCACATGATGACACCCAAGTGTTAGCCCAGGTTTTTTTCTCTTCACACCTAACACTTGCATGAGGAGCTGTGAGGTTTGAAAAAGATGTGGCTGAGTTAATTTTCTTGACTGTTTTATGCTTAGTTGTTTTAAGACTTGAGTGAATAGGTGCTGACAGGACTCCAGCTTTTTTCATATTAAATGTAAAAGCAGAGCTAACGTATATTTGGCAGACACAAGCACTTTGGAGGTCAGGAAACTTATGACTAGCTTTTTCTCTCTTGTGCAGTTCCTTTCTGACACAGCCTTGAAATTACATTTAAACGCTTCTTTTCCAGTATGTGGTATGAATCAGTGCTCTAGCAGTGCCTAAGATCACCTTTACTTATGTAGTTAAAATCTGATTAATACATGTATTAAAGGAAAAGTTAAGGTACAAACACATCTCTAATTCTGGGCCCGGCTGACTGGAAAGTTTCTTTCTATAAATCACTCAACAGCAGGTTTACTTAAAGAAAGGTTAGGAGGCTCATTTGTGTAAACTTCCAGACCTGCTCCCAGAAATAGCTCTTTTCCACTTGGAAAAAACCCTCAGTTATCCGAATTTCCTGACTGTAATCTAGATGGGTCATTCTGTGAGACTGTGTTTTCATTCCTGTTAGGAGTTTTCCAAACCTTTCACGAGTGGCATCAGAAGGGCCACCAGTTTATGTGCTGTGCAGGAGACACGTGCACATACCTGTTCACAGAGCTGAAACAGCACTGTGCAGTTCAGGACAAGCCAAACCTTTCTGTTTGTGATATAACAGGGTGTCCTCTAACCACAGGATATTGTCAGCATGTGTTTCAAGGCACTGGTGTTGTGAGGCTGAATATTCTCAAAGCAGTATGTTGCTGTTGTAACCCATATCCCAGTGTACTTCCTTGTACCAGTCCTTCTGTCTATATCTGTTGCATCATAGTGAAATCAGTTCAAGGGCATTAGTATGCAGAAGTCCCATCTCACATCTGGCATTCAGAGGCCATTTATTTTATTAAAGTTAATAAAATGAATTGTACTTCAGATAGACAATCACGCCACAGTTTTACTTAATAAAACAAACATGGAAGGGCCAAGTTGGATTTGCTTCATAAGGAAAATTTGTCTTCTGTTGTTTAGAGAATGTATCCTGTGATGACTTGTCATACAGCATTAGTTTTTATGCTGTACTTGGAATTTTAAATATGTGAGTTTTTGGTAGTTTCTTCACTGGTGACAAGTAAATGTTGAATAATCAATTGAAATATAATTTTAAAGAAGTAACATCTGGAATGAGGCAGACAAGTAGAAGGGAAGAAGGCAACATTTTGTGTGTGAATAAAACCAAAGGGTTTGTCAAACTCTAAATCGGAGAGCTTCAGGTAGTGTAAAAGACGTCTTTAAACAGAAAATCCTCTGATTGCTTTCACTCTCCTTTCATGTATATCAAAAAGCTGCTCCACTGAGTATCAAAACTTGAAAGCTGGCAACCTGTTCCTGGAGGACAGCATGTAGTGCATCTATTTGGTGTTGGTGAGAAAGAAATTACAAGTTTGCTTTTTGCAGAATTTCATATACTCTGGTCTTACGTTATACTCATACACAATCATTCCTAATGTGTAGTGAAGCATAAATGTTTTTCTGTTTGGTGCTGGTTGTCAGTTGGCCACTAATGGGAACCTTAGAGATATGTTACAGAGAAATTAGGTTGTGGGGACACCAGTCAAATTGCAGCAGTTATGTTGCAAGGTAAATAGTGGTTCTTAAGGGTATTTGGCAGAGGGAGAAAAGTGATGCTTGCATGCTTTAACCTGTTTTTTTCATCAGGTCACATTGTTATTTGAAGAATATATTTTGCAGTAATTAAGTAGTATGCCAATTACTTCTTTTAATTACAGATCATTTTATTTGTGAGGATGGTATCAGCCACTGTGAAATTGGCTCCTCATTGGTTTTCCGTTCATGTATGTTGGAACACTGGAACAAAATACATTTTGTATTATTTTGCTGCTTCATCTGGAAAGAATTTGTTGTAATCTGCAGATCCCATATTCATAGCATTAAATTATGACAAATAGGTTTTATAGTTAACTGCAGCAGAGTTAACTCTTGCTTTTAGTCGCAGGATACCATTTACATTCTATTACCAGGGTCTCATTATGGGTCCTGTAGGGCCTCTGCTGCCATTGAGTCTCCAGTTGTTTTCCATCAGAGTTGAATCAAAATCAGCTTCACTAGATCCAGTTTTTAGTTCTGCCTTGGGCAAAATTTTTTGTGAAGATCACATGGAGCTTTCCCAAACAAGCTGCAGGATATAACAAACCACTATGAACGATGATGTAGCTTTGTGTATTCCAGATTGCAGATATACCTTGTCGGTGTGACCTTGAGATGTTTTGATTAATTGCATCTTTTGGAATTCCATGTGTTTGCAGTGCCTGCTTTATTCACACACAAAAGGGACACAGCCATTACCTTCTGTCTTAAGTTATGTGAGGAAAGAGGATTGTGTTTACCTTCTGTGATATATATCTGAGCTCCATAACAGATAAAAAACATTTTTTCATGCTGTTGGTCTAATTCTAAATGTTATTTTTCATTAGTCATAAAAAATACGGATTAAAAGCTCTTAGAAGTTTTTTGTAGGCTTTCATGCAGCAGTTTGATGCCTCTGACTGATAATCTTAGAGAGATCTCTTCCACAAAACAGGACTTGTTCTTGATAATTATTCTCATATTATGACTACTGCTGCTTTGCTTTGAGCAATCTGATAAGGAGAGTACATCACGCAGAGTCCAGAATATTCCCTCCAAACACAGGAGATTTTCCATGTAGGCAACTCTTGAAGTTAAAGCTCTGTAGTTA
The DNA here is from genome assembly GCA_035041135.1 of Platyrinchus mystaceus. Taxonomy (NCBI): domain Eukaryota; kingdom Metazoa; phylum Chordata; class Aves; order Passeriformes; family Tyrannidae; genus Platyrinchus; species Platyrinchus mystaceus. The sequence goes on along the minus strand of JAWWLV010000180.1, from coordinate 28,992,498 downwards.
TTTACAATGCATAGGATGTTCCATACTCTTACACTGATAAAAGTTCATCTGACAGTAACACATGTGTGTCACTGCTATATACTTTACTTCGTGGTCTTCCATCTCATACTGGTCAAATCTTGAAGACCCTTTTAGTGACAAGACAGATTTTTGTGGAGCACTTTAATGTCCTGCTTGTAATGCTCATCATGCATCTTGTGTGTATTTTAAGCACTGCTGTGATCATTGTCTGATCTGTCTTAAAATTGGTATTTATTTCAGGAGAGCAAGCAAGCTTTAGACAGTTATGGTATAAAAGCTATATGCCTTTCTCTAGCAGGAACAAATAGGATTGAGACATTGTATGGAAGTCATTCATAATAGTGATGCCAGAATTTTGCAGAACAGAATTGGTAGCCTTATGTTTTTCACCTACACTTCATGCTGCAGATGGAGAGGATTATTTATGTGAAAAACTCAGTTTATAGCTCAGCAATCAGATAGCAGCTGTATTTGCCTTCACTGCCAGAACCTCAGAAGCATCTTGTCCTGTTTGTAAAACGGTCTAGTTTATGAAAGTTAGAAGACTCTAAAACAGAACAAGCTGCTCATATTTGTAAAGTAAGCAGCTGCTAGATACAGAGCTGATGCACTGGGAGAGCAGTATTCCCATCTTTGTTTAATTGATAGTGTTGTCATTTTTCATGCCACCACTCTAAAAAGGCTGCAGCTTAGCAGTCACTCTTGCCTGGCTTTATGCTGGCATGCACCCAAAGGAAAATTAAGACAGCTCTCCTATGGCCGCCTCAGTTGTTCAAGATGCTCTAGTCCGTTGAAGTACACTGCTAACAAAATATGGGAATTACAAGGAAAAGGAGAGGGAGTGACTATTCCTATCTCTGTGCAGAAGCAGTAGAAATTCGAGGTCCTATATGCAGCAGTACACTAAACTGGGCCCTTAGGAGGTGCCAGGGTCAGGCAGTTAAGGTGTGTGCCTAATGATGAAGTGTTGTATCGCAGCTTCATTGGCCACAATATTGCAAAAAGCAGAGATATTTATTGGAAAAAATATTATTTTTGCTATACTAAAGTAAATTTGGGTGTATTTGTCACAAATATGCTTTTTAAGTATCTCAACTTGCCAGTTTATAAATGCTATTTATAATATATTTCTCTTTGATACTGGTTATTCTTGTCATTATGAAACTTGCCTTCTCATTTGAAAAATATGTTGTATAAAACTTGGATAATTTTTCAATATTTGATTTAAATTACAAAGTTTTAATCAAACATTGAAAAATTATCAAAGTCAATAAGCTTTCTTTGCCCAGCTTATCTTTAGAAAATACATGCTTTATAAATACTCTGTGCACCAGTATTTAAAAGGCCACGTGGTATCTGAGAAAACTCATGCAGAGAATCAACAGCTCTACCGTAGGAATCAATCAGCATAGTACTGCAAACAAGGGACCTTTTGTACCTCTACAAGTGCAGAACAGCATGAATTTTACAACTGCCGAGTGTACTCCTAAGTTAATTACCATTTAAAGTCTAAATAAAATATTTCTCTATAAAAAATAGTGTTGAAAAAAGATTTAGTGGCATATAGCATCCTATTTATTGTTTATTCAGCTATAACTGAAATTGTAATCAGAAGTCAGATTTTAATCACAGGCTTTGGGGAAAGGCACATCGTTTCACCAGGGCTAATTAATTTGAATAAAACAAAGTGCTAATGTAGCTATCTGGAACTTGAGTTATCCAATGTATATTTGTACTGTATAGACACTCCCTACTGTGCCAAGATCTTGTATTTAATAAAGGGGCTGAGAGCAATTAAATTTAGACACTTAAGGGATCTAATTGGAAAGAAGCACCATCGTTGTTTAAGAAATGTTTAAAGCAGTGCAGTATATCGTGTGCACAGCACTGGTTTAGTGTGTATATTTTTTGTGTGTGCTGTAGTGTATCGTATATATAGACTGCAGGAGTTATGCTCTAGTAGTGGCCATGTGATTCCAGTGGTTAACTCATTGAGGAAGAAAAGGTGCCACAGGTGGAATAAGGATTCTTCAGGAAACCCTGATGTGAGTGGATTCCTTGTGAGGAGGAGGTGCTGTGTGTATTTCCCTATAGTTCACAGCCTGTCCAGTGAACCTGCAGCATCTACTGTCACTGCCCAGTCCCCAACACCTCTGGTGTGTCTGGTCATGTCCAGGCTTGACAGAGATGAAACTTCCCAAGCATAAAGACAGCGGTGTTCTTTCTCTGAGGAATGTGGCAATTGCATTTCCTTCCTCCCTTGACTTTTAGTTCTTATTATATTTTTGCCAATATTATTGAGCTTTCAGATATTTTGCATTGTTTCAAAGGAGGTTTGCTTCCACATTAAGCTAAATAAAGCTTGTCAATCACTATATCAGATTCATAATACTCACAAATCCTTCTCTTTCAAAGTACCAGATCTTCTCAGTCATTGTCTCTTGACTCAATTCCAGAGTTGCCTTTGGTTTTAACCAAAAAAACATTTAGAAGTAATTTTGTAGGCTTTTACTTTATCATGTCTACTTTTGGAGAAGTTCCATTTCTCTCAAGAATTTGTTTGCTTGTTTTGTAGTTGAGCACATTGTCTCACGCCATGCCACATGAAGCTATGAAATGTAACTGATGTGGACAGATTGAGTATATTATAGTTTCTAGGATTTGGAACACATATCCCTTTCAGGAATAAAGAGCAGCTTTTAAAAGTTTATAAACCGGCTGTATTTAGTATTTACTTCTGACTGGATTTAACAACAACAACAAAAAATGTTTTCAAGTTAAAAAACTTATTGCCTGCATTATTTTTGGAACCATTTTTAACACAAAAAGTGTTGCTTTTACATAGACTGGAAAACAGATGGAACAAAGGAGGAGCACATGGATAATCTGCATTCCTTTTCTTTCTTTCTCTTTTGTTTCCAGGGCCAACACATTTTGGTGTTTGGAGGCTTATGAGAATTGTATTGAAATGCCCAAGGGACTTGTCTGGCCATATTATGAGTTTAATGTCATTATTACTGTTACTAAAAAATCCTGAAATTTCCAGTTTTAGAAGGACAGTATGTTGTAGGATGCAAACATCAAAGAATGGGAAAGAAAGAGGCAAGGAAATCTAACTCAATCCTAACTATTGGCTGAGATGCCAATAGTTAGGACAGATGGGGAACAAAGGGGTTTATTAGTCTTTAGGTTTACTGGCTGCTGTATTTGGTATTTCCTTGCTCAGGAAAAGCTGTGATAGAATATGGGAGAAAAACAAAGCTGGTCTCATTAAATATTGTTGAGTATCTTCTTCTCACTGACTTACTTAAACCAGCTGCATCTTGTGGTAGCACTAGACAGGGAATTTGTTCAACAGAAAAAAAGTGAAACTACTCATAGTTTCTTCTAGACTTCCCAAAGCGACCATCAATTTATATTCCCCTACTCTTCATGAAATCTTTGTGGTGTTTCATCCAAATCAAGACTTTTTTTTCTGTCTTGAAATCTTCCACCTCCATTCCATACTGAGGTCTGAAATTTAGACCTGGTGCTGCGCGGAAGGACTATCATGTGTGTCCTCTTAAAAAGTGTGTGGGTGTCAGTGTGTGTGTGTTTGGCAAAATACTGAGAATTTTTCTGAAGGAAATGTGAGAGACACCAAGTAAAAAATCATTATCAATGTGGTTACCATTTATACCAGTAAAACTTTCTGGGTATTGATTAGGGCTGTGACATCACAATAAGACTTTGATGCTAGGAACCAAATCAGTATCTAAGCTTTTATTGCATTTCACATCCAGAGATCCTGATAACACAGTATTTTGTTGCCAATTTAACACTGTAATGGTTACTGTCTTTCTTCTAGATTTATTTTTAAAATAGGATGTTGAAATAAATGCTAAGCAAGAGGAACACAGTATGTGTGCTGTCAGTCACCATCCTACTTGATTTCAGACCTTGCTTGCTGTTTAAACACCAAATAGGACCTCTGAAATACTTCACCTGTTCTCCATAGGGAATATATAGGGGATTTAATTACCAGTTGACTTGTAAATACAGCTGAAAGAGCATTTCTCAGAAAGTTAGAAAGAAAGATCTGTGAAGTTTGGCAACTTCAGTCCACTCTTGGCTTGGGACATATCAGTTGTACTACAGAAGTATTTGCCTCTGGTCTGTGGTTTTGGAGAAAGAAATGGAATATCGGTTTCAAAGAAAAGGGTGCTTAAAGAATGTGGTCTTATTACAAATGCATATTTCAAATGCATATTTGTATCTGTTTAGCTTTTTGCATGTGTTTTTGTCTTCACAGAGGATATGACACTGTTTATCATTTAAGGAAACACTCAGTTTCAGTTCTTTTTCAGCGACCTGACTTTGAGAAAGATCTTATTCACAATACATGCCTTTTTGGGGACAAATTTCATGACAGTCCGTGCTGGTGTGCTGCATCTGTTATACACGTGAAATTTGTGCTGGTTCTCAAGTAGTGTTTGGCTGTTCTGGATAGCTGTGTTTACAGAAGCTCTTTTCATGATGGAGCCTATAAACTACTTACTGCCTTTCTGTCTGATCTGCAGCTGCTTCACGTCTTCTTTCATGAGTATTTCTTTGATGCCATTTCAACAGTGATCAAATTTTTTGGGGACCCAAAACCAGATGGGTCAGGAATGGACTTGTGGCTGGGACAAAATGCAATGACCTTGAGGGATTAGAGGAGTGGAGGCCATAGGGAGCAAAGGAAGATTAACTGTTGCATAAAGGACTGTAAGGCAAGGGTGAAGAATGGTGAGGAAGGACTGGCAGTGAGAGGACCTGTCCACACTGGTAACATTAAGGGAAACTCATTTTCCATCTTGTTGTCTCAGTTCTGCCCTAACATCCCTAACATGTCTTTTTATGAAAACAATCGTTTCAGACTTCACAATCCTAAAATAGCACAGATGGAATGAGGGAGAGCAAATGCATAAAATGAGAACTTTTGAGGATACTGCTGTAATACAAGTAATTTACATTTCAACTCTCAAACAAGTGACCTTGCCAAGGTATTTGGAAAAAAAAAAAGTAATCTGTATTGCTTTACTAGGCTCAGATAAGTCATCAGTAGCTGCTGCAGGGATAGAGTCGACTATGTTTTTGTAGGCCAAAGAATTTAATAATACTTTAATTCCTTATGCCTGAATTGCATGTATTGTAATTAAAAAGTAATTCCATTTAAGAAATTCTAAATGGATATAAGTTGTGGTCTGCACATACTTCTACTAATATGCCTGGCTCTGAATTTGGCTTATAGTTTATGAACAGAAAAGAGCACTGCACTCCTATGCATTCATTTAAAAACACCACTACTAAATAGGGTTGTCTGGCAATTTTTGTATGATCCATAACAATGAAAGCCTTCCATGAATTGTAAGTATATTACTAGTTCAGTGCTATCTATATTATTTTATTTTTACGAATATAATCTGTTAAAAAAAATATCAAAGCTATAAAGTGTTGTCACCAAAAAATCCATTCAACATAAGCAAGTGTATGTGGAATTTCTTTTTGGTCATATTTTTCTCCATGATTGTTTGAGAGGACAGGTAGCATTTACAGCTCTTGTAATAGAGAATCATACTTCAAAGATTTTAAGATGGAAATGATAAAACTGTATATTTATTTTATATTGCATCATATTGAAGATGGAAAGTGATCTGGGTCTGATATACTGAAACTTGTGAATTGCAAGGGATGCGAACAAAATGTCTAGAAAATGAGTCCTGACTGCACTGGGCTGAGATAGTGGAAAACATCTTTGATTGTACAGGCTACTTGGAGACAGAATAGACATCAAAGCAAAGAAAATGGCACGAAGAGGCTCCTTCCTGATCCTAAAAAATGAAAGGAGTCCAAGAATACAAAAAAATGGCAAATCTGTTTACAACATGCATCAAAACTCAAGTAATTGTAACAAAAATAGAACAGGACTGCCATAATTGGTTTTCATGAAGCAGAACAGAGGGAGACATGAGGACCCAGAGTAAGAATTGTTCTGTGTTTTGGTTGGAAGGGATGTTATAGATCATGTTGTTCCAACCCCCCTGCCATGGGCAGGGACACCTTCCACTAGACCAGGTTTCTCAGAGCTCCATCCAGCCTGGCCTTGAACACTTCCAGGGATGGAGCGTCCACAACTTCTCTGAGCAACCTGTTCCAGTTCCTCACCAACCTCACAGTAAAGACTTTCTTTCCAGTATAGAGTCTAAACCTGCCCTCTTTCAGTTTAAAGCTATTCCCCCTGTCCTGTCACTCCATGCCCTTGTAAAAAAGTGCCTCTCCAGCTCTCTTTTTGGCCCCTTTAGGTACAGGAAGGCTGCTGTAGGGAGTTGTACTTTTCTGTCCAGAACGTTTAGTGGTACGCTCATCAGAAGAACAATATTTAGGAAACATTGAAAATCAGAGATATTTGCAATTTAGCAGCCCAATAAATGCAAATTGGTCTGATTAGTCTGATATTTTGACTAGAGGTATTTAAGAAAGGTTATTTTATTTTTTTTTTTTAATTCTGCAGTACAAAAAAATTGTGTTCCAAGCATCAGACTTCAGACTTGTCCTGACTTTGCTGTTGACGTATTGTGTCCTTGTGAAGAAATCCTACTGATCCAATGGTTGAATATTCTCAGCAAGGGCCTCAAATGCCAGGCAGAGTGCCTTGTCAGTAGTTACACTGGAAAGTGATACTGAGCACTGATATTCTTTCCTTTTTTGTTGATCCACATTGAAACATCCCACTTCATCCTTTCTTCATTCAGATATATTTTGTATAAAGCACGTTAGAATTTCTGTGATTTCTCCCAAATAAAAGATGACAAGAAATAGTTACTTGATTATTTGCTTTTGTACAAAAGACAGATCCTGACCAATGTTTTAAAATGTAGTTAGGCCTTCTTTGAAGACTGGCAGAGCTTTATCCCCCAGCTCTAGGATACAGTGAAGACGAGATTCTTTTTCCAATCTGCCAGTTGCAGTGAAGCTGGGATGTTTTGTAATACTCTGTGTGTATGGGAAGAGCTCATTCTCACTTTGTGAAGTGCTGTATTCAGTACATAGAGCTTCTCAGTCTCTCTCCCCTCCCTGTCTTACACTCCCTCTGTCTCCTCCTCCCTCTTCCTCTCCCTTTCTCTCTCCCCCCACACCGAGATCTATATCTATAACATATATACCTACCTGTAGATCTATAAACTGCCACAGGCAGCTGTGCATTGCAGACTGAACAGGGTGCAGGCAGTAGTGTGTGACAGTGCATGGCCCTTTGCCTCAGAGCACATCTGTCTGAACTGACCATCTCTGCAGTCAAACTGCTTGGTTTGCTGCTTTTCAGCCCAGGCAGTAGCAGGGGACAGGACAGGCAGAAATCAGATGTCTGGATCAGAGATAAAACATGCTAATAGCTTTTTGTGAGATAGTGTTAAGTATCATAAGCACCCATGCCCCTACATGAAAGAAATTACTTCTCCTTGTTCACAGCCTGTCTCTCATCCCTAAATTACATCACCACCAATGAATTCCATTTCATACAACTAATTTCTGGCAGGAACCCCATAAAGTCATAGCATAATGATCTGCAAAAGGATGATCTTTCTTCTGTTGTGCCATCTTGTATTATTTCCTTCTGAACTGTATTTTCTAAAATGAATGAAAAATGTGGGTGTCTGCTGGGTTTCAAATTTGTATTTTAGTTTGTTTATAAATGTGTTTCATAATCTTTCTACAAAATGATTGTATGGGTGGAAAAATAGTTGAACATATCTATTAAGAAAATATGAAGAAGCTTTATCAATTGCCTAAAATGTTTATAATGTCTAGATTTTCTACCCTGTCTTCTTAATTAGTTTCATGAACTACACCAATTTGCACTCTCAGGTTATTTGGGTATTAGGAAGCATCCAAGTGTAAAATAAGCATTAGGCTGATGCTCTTATGCTGTTATTTTAGAAATACCTTTTGGTTTATTCTAAGAAAAGTGGTTTGCTTGGGTTTTTTTATCTGAAGTTACAGCTTTTATGTCCCTGAACTTTTTGATATGGTTTACCATTTTAAGTGGACTAAGTTAATATTCTAATGAATGTAGTTTTTTTCAGAAAATGTATTATCATCCTGTTTTGTACCTTTCTAATTGAGTTCCCGTATTGCAATCAAATCATTAGCCAATTTTGGGGAACTTCTGAAATAGATTTAATATGTATTGTGTTTATACACTTGAGCAATGTGATCCTCTTTTCTCCAGATCATGTACAGAAGCAGTGTAAGCATTCATTCTGATATAGCCTTTAAACATAAGAAGTGGTTCCATTCATGCTAAATCAGGTTTTGGCTTTTCTGTGAGACAGTCAATAAAGTGATGGGATTCTCCTTTTGTTGCATGCTGTTAGCATTAGAAGCTCACCCAGGGATACAGCTTAATGCTTGCTTACTTGGCAAATGTGATTAAACTCTGACTTAGATAGAAGGAGAATGAGAGTAATTGTGCGGTAGAGGCAACAAGGCATGGTATGAAGTACACAGATCCTGTAAAAGAGCATGTGGAATTTGTGAAAACTCAAAATAGGGCAGTTCTTGAAATTATTAAGTGCAGGGGGAGAGCTTAGTGTGGGATTCACATCAGTTTGGAGAAGTTTTGTTCCTTAGTCTGTTTTACTTTACCCTTGCTTATAGGGTAGAAGGTTGATCTTTGCTTGATTACAGAAGAAGGTAATGTTTCAGTATGAAAGGAGGAGATAATCCTTAGGCAAGGAACTTTCCTAGTTCATCTGATCAGGTTCATCTGACACAGAAATGAACTGCCTTTCTGTCCAGCATGACACTTTCCTTGTGCTACTCCAGTGTCTTGGATCTTGTGGCTGAGGACAGAGAACTTTGTATCCAAATGTGTATCTCAATTTACTGGAATCTTTTTTAAAATTGCAGAGGAGTCTTTTCTCCTTGACCAGATTGGTTGAGATCATATGTGTTTTCTCTTCTGAGCTGCACTGTGATGATTTGTATATAGGACAGAGAAAATCAGATTTAAGTTGGGGTTTTTAATATTATAGTTGGACGTAGATAGTCATAGTACGTAGTAGTTCATTAACAGCTGTATCTCTGTTCCCAAACGTGAATGATTTCTGAGATTTTGTCATGGTAAATCTCAATTTTCTTAGATAAAGCAGTTTGAAATGTTTGGGTGTTCTCTTGGACAGACTTGATCCTTATAGAAATTAATAGATCTTGGGTGGCAGTGAAAATCAAGAGGCAGAATGTGAAGATGTGAAGGTGAAAGTTCTTGCAGAAAAGGGAAATTATTATACACCCTGAAAAGAGGAGAAAAGTGAATGAATGTCCCATATAAATTTATGCATACAAAATATATCTCAAACAGACAAAGGAAATTTAAAAGAAAAAAACCCAAACATTAAAAAAACCAGCAGAAGAACCTTACATAACTCTAAAATATTTTCTAACTATGTTGTGTAAAGCTGTTTGTGGTTCACGGGACACATGTAAAGAGAGAATTCTCAAAACGACTTGTCTATTGCAGCTCCAGGAATGGATATTTTGTCTTCAAAAGACCCATATCCCTTGGCCTTGAATTCATCTTTCATGTAGAGTTACCTACGGTTGCTTGCTGCTAAGATCAACAGATTTCATATTGTCAGCATTTGTTTTAGAGAAAAACATTTTCAAAAGCTTTATTCAACATGCAGAAACCTTGAGCTCATGCTTTCATATTGCCCTCTTTGTTTGAGACCAAAAGCTTTATTGATATAATAATGGATCTTTGGAAAAATTCATCCTGATTTATTAGTTTCTTTGGTATTATTATTGCATGAGAACATAGGAGAAAATTTTATGGATTGGAGTTAGTTCAGTGCCCATTTAAAGGAGTATCCTGAGAGAAAAACTGTGTTCTGGATTATACTTGTGTAAGGCTCCTTTTCTTATTTGGTTACTATTAATATCTTGGGATATTCTTGTAAACAGGGGGATATTTTTGTAAAAGCAGAAGTGTACTTTGGTAGCATGACTGGTGATTTTTCTCAAATCTCTGATATTTTTAAAGACAGATTTTTGGTTTTTAAAGGGTGGTCAGTGTCAGTGTACAGCAAGTGTCATGATGACTTACACAGAAGATTGAGGCAGCCTTTAGTGTTCACAGAGCAGGCAAGGCAGAATCTGCCAGAGAGGGAAGATGTATTTGGCCATTAAGAAGGTACTGGGCCTTGTGGACAGAGGACTAAATTTGGCTCCTCAGCTCTTGCCCAGCATATCTCCTGGCTGTCCTCTGATAGAATGTTTGCTAAGCTGGTTGCACAGGTTATCTATTTGCTTATGTCCCTGCAAGCTGATTATAAAATACACACATTGAAGTCCACTCTCCATCCTTGGAAGTTTGAAAACATTTGGATAAGCCCTGGGCAAGTTGGTCTGATACTGCAGCTGACCCTGCTTTTTAGCAGTGCTTTGTGCAGAGCCCTTCAGAGTCCTTCCAACCTGAACTATTCTATGACTTTTATGAACAAACAATCAACAATATTTGTATATTGCATTTGTTAAATAAGGCAAAACTGTTTTTCCTAAATGGTATCTGGGTGTAATATACAGATCTCATTATGCTGTAATATGGCACTGCTCTGTGTGTGAATAACAGATTGTAATGGAAGGCCAGTTCTTCGTGGCTGAAAGTCGTTGCAGGTTCTGCCATCCACAGAGGGGAGGTTCAGAATTCTCATTCACAATTCATGAGTCATAGTCTCTATTGCCTTCTGCTTTATGGAGTCACTGTCCGTGTGCACAATGGGCAGAAAACATTTTATCAAATCAGATTGGGCCTGAGTGTTTTTCACTGTGCTTTCCAAGGACGTTGCGGGTAAGAGGCTGAGAGAAGGATGACTCATGTTTCTCCTCTTGTCACTGATTTGCTTTGTTTCAGAGACCCTTCAATGAAGGGTATGTGCTGTGGTGGGGAGAACTGATCCACCAAGCAAGTGGTGAAGATTTCAGTGTCTCCTGGCTGCTCTTGCTGATCTGTGACACCCATTTCTGACATCCTTTTAAGATTAATAAATGAAATACCAGACTTTGGGAATGGATAGCTATAGGCATGTTGATGTTTTCCCAAAGATCTGGGAAGCTGGTATGTTAATTAGATTAATTAAATAGTGAATGCACTCTTCATTTATATAGCTATCAAAATGCATGTCATAGTAGTCTGTTTATTTACACAGTTGTCTGTCTGTCTCTTGAATGTCAGGATGTATTAATGAGTGCTGGGAGCATAAGGCATGGGAAAGAAGGTGCTTACTGTTTGTAGGCTGTACATTGTTTATTTCCAGAGGCTATGTAATAAGTTTTTTTACCTACACAGACTTTTCTGTGTAATGTATATAACCCAACATCCTCTAAGTTGCATTAGAAGTTTTAGTTAGTTGAGGTTGAACAAACAGAACTGAAAAGGGTATGAGGCTTGTTTTTTTTAATGAAATATCTGTTGTGGGAATGCATATCTACTGGGAATCTTTGAGCCATATAAGACAGCTTTGGCCATAGTATGTTTTATAAATTAGAAATAACCACAACCAAGAGTATAGACTGTACTCTTTATGTTACCAGAATATCTATTTATACGGTGAACAGTCTTCCTGTTTGCAAAACACAAGACAGATTTATCATTTATGATGATAAAAATCTAAGTGCATAATTTGTGAGCACCACTGAAGTTCAAAGAATAAATTAAGGTTTATCACTAAATAGCTTGCCATACTTTATAAAATTTGCCATTCTGTTGGTAGGATTTGCCAGTCAGTAACATGATATGCTGTTGAGCATAATCTTCTGAAAATTTCTCATACTTGGAAACTCAGTAGCATTTTTTTAAACACTGGAGCAGCAGTTATAGTGTTACTTCCTCACCTAACTCTGGAGAACAGTTTTCCTATTGGAATATTTCTATTGGAGCGAGTTACTAAGATTATAAACACTAAAGTAAGAAACACATTTTAAAAGTTTCTACTCTGTGCAAGGCAGTGTTTTAGGAGTCACTGTATAAAGGCATAGAAATTCTGGCTTTATAGTTTTCTTCTGTTTTGAGATGTAAGGCAGTTAAGAGTTGCTGGGCTTGATATATGTTTTATTGCTCTCACTATTTTAATTTAGTCTTTGCTTAGAACATTGAAAAAACAACCAAAATAATGTTGGAGTTAGGTTCAGCAAGCATAATTGAAAAGTTATAAATACAGTTGCTTTCTGAATGACACATTGCACAGTTGTGTGCTGGATTCAGCAGTATCATATAAAATCCGAATTTTATATGAATTTTATATCAGCTTAATTCTGAACATTCAAGAAAAGGAATATTAAAAAAAGCAAGAAAGAGTGGTGGGGTTGTTTGTGTTTTAATGAATGGGCCATAGCCAGGCACCTGAATACTGTGTTTCCACACATACCTGCACATACGTCAAAATACGATGGACACTGCAGCTGGTATTTTGAAGAAGTTTTCAATGCGCAGCCACAGAGACCTTTTTAGATTATTTGTGGATATTTAAAATTGGTTAATATCTGAGGAGATGCCTTTTGAGAAACCTAAAAAAATTTAAAATTGTCTTTATTTGTCAATATGTATATAATTGCTGAAGTTCTGTAGCCCTCAATCCCAAAATACTTAATTGTCTCATAAATCTGTTGTAAATATTTTTTTGTTGCTTTAATTCCTTTATACTCCTTATTTGATAAGTTTCTGGAAGGAATGGGTTGTTAAGTTTTTGGAAAGATAGTTAAAACATCTAGAGTTCTGAAATTTCTCAGTGAAATACTAAAATTCTCCTAAAGTGTCAGAAGTGCTCTTAGAGGGGTTGAAACCTCCAAAGAAGCTTGGACAGGCCTTGAAACACCCATGGAAGCACATTGTACACAGGAACTGCAAGAGCAACTGATGGGATTCTGGTGTTGAGCACTACCTGATGTAAGTACAGACACAGATCACTTCAGATGTGATAACGAGGGTGTCCTTCCTGCTACCAGTATTTGTTGTCTCCCCTTCCTCATGGCCTTTGGTACAAGTTAAACAGGGGGAAGCCCTGCTCAGCCCTTTACTTGGGCCTGTAGGATGCATCACCTGCACTGTAGCTTTTAAGGGATAGAAAGCCCATAGTGTGAAGGTCACTGCAAGAGTTTTCTTTGTCTCCAAATGGAAGTAACAAAAACTGAACAATACAAAAGATTACTTTAGCCTGCAGAATAGTGATATCGGTTTTCCTGTTGCTTAAAAGTGGGGAGCATATCCCCCTTTCAACTGCACCAGCTACTTCATTCTTACTTCAGAGGCCATGCAGTGACTGAGCTTTCCTGACTCCAGCCACTGAAGTTGGAGCTGTCTGGGCTGGTGACTCGATTTCTGCTTTAATGTTAGTGTGAGAAAGGAATCAAACTGCAGAGGGGAGTTCCTAATGCCAGTGAGAAATCTGCATTTAGACACTATTGTCAGAAGACTATGGAAGGCCACGTAAGTGTATATGTAAACTCAACTTTTTATTAATAACCTTTTGTACAACAGCAGCCTTCATCAAGTGGATGGAGGAGTCCAGATGGGCTTGTGCTTTCCCTCAGTCTGAAAGCTACATGACACTTCTCTTGTCCTTGGCTCTCTAATGCCTCCTCCTCAGACCCCTAGACCTCTACAGAATCATCAACCCACCTGGGTGCCTTTTTTTACCTTAAAGTGCTTCTTCAGAATTACAGGAGGACACCACTTGCTTACTGTGTTTCAAGAGACTGCTTGAAAAAAGTTGTACTCTCAAGTGCCAACAGGAAATGTTACCTTTGCTGCATTTTTTGCAGCTCTGTGGCCCAAACAGTGCCTGTTACAAAACGATAGTAAAATGTGTGTCGATATGAATGAACATTTTTGTTATCAGCCTGTGCCAAACACCTCACAGATATGGAACCTGATATTCCAGGGTCTCCTGAAGTATCACTGCTTCAATAACCTGCATTTATGGGTGAAGGAAGGATTGAGAAAGTTGTTAGTGACTCCTGCAGTTAACATATGTGAATATGAAGTAAAGCAATGTGTGAGTTGTTCTGCCTGTGTGTGGTGAGTGAGAGTCAGTTTGTAGTCTTGTATTTAAAAAGTGGACACATACTGAAGTGGTTTTGTGGTTTGGGAGCATAAGAGTTTAGAATAGAAAGGATTGGGAGCAGGTGACCTTTGATAAAACATTGTAAAAAGTTTCCCCTGAGCAATCGATATGTATTTACAGCCTTAATTTTGTCTGGATTTTTTTTGGGCACATCTCCAAAAGTTCAGCTCCCCTCATTTTTTAGATCTCCTTTATTTCCCAAATGCCTATCTGATTTATATTGAACAGTTTTGGGAGGGGGGAAAGCATCCCAAGTTCACATGCCACAGATGAAAAAATTTATGACAAAAGATTTTAGTGAAGGAGGGTGGAAGGAAAGCGGAGCTGTAATTATGTGACGAGGAGAAAAACATTGAATTTATAGACCATTTCAAACTCAGGAGTGTCAGAGTACCTTTATTAATTTACTGTCATATTTTTACTTGAAGTGTTATCTCAGGATTGGGATCAAGGAGGAAAAGGCAGGCTAGTAACATCACCATCATGCTGCAGAGAGCAAACTCAGGGTGGTACAATGGAGCCTGTGGCAGGACAGAAGGAATCTGCCCTGAGTGGGAGTTCATGCATCTCATTCCCCACTGGAGGGAGGGACGGAAGCACAACTCTCCTGAGGCAGCATATCTTACATCACTGCCAAATCTACTGCTGTTGGCTGTAGTCTAACACTCTTATGAGTCATCTATCATCCTACCATTTTTTTCCCAGTTTTTCTATCACCATTGTGAAACAACAGATTTTTCCCCTCCCTTTCTCACCCTGCCCTTGCTGTCTGCTGCCAGGCTGCTGTATGAGCAACATGCTTGTGCTCATCCACTGCTGCCCAGTGATGGGAACTTGGCCCTTTGTCACTCTCCCTGGATGCTGGATGGGCTCCATGCTTCTTCCCCATCCCTTTTCTGAGGAAAATAGCTGGCAAGTTCAGGTGCCAGAGCATGTGTTAGCATATAGGTTAACTTGTGCTGCTGTGAAATGTATCCCATTCTGTACGACTGTATTATCCATTTAGTAGGGAAGGGGACCATGCCAAGGGCAGACCAGCACCTTGCCATCTTATCAGCTACTCTATGCATTTCAAATATTACAAGGTAGGGGCATGGCTATTGGCTACAGTATGAAATTCAAATATTACTAGGTATGGACATAGCTACTCAGTGTCTTTTACTCAGGTCTCGGGCTGAAGCCATGATGCAACCCTTAAGCATTAAGGGAATCTGCCAGTGCTCCTGCAATTGTCTGTGAAACTCCTGTTTTTACACACATACCGTATTCTTGTAAAACATTAGGAAACAAGTTCAGTATTCATTTCAGCAAACAGGAGAATTGAATTCTCTCTTCATTAGCAGTGCATGAAACTGTCTGCTGGTTGGTTCAGGACTTTGATTTTTATTCTAAACCCAGATGGAAATATTTGCATAAGTCCTACAGTAGTCCTTTGTGGAGGCTTTTTCGTTCTTCTCGCCCCAGTTAATATTGCAACCTTAAGAAATCCTCTAAAATTAATCTTTTCCATTATGCTTGTTTCTGAGTATTGCGACTATGACAGAAAGATCTAGAAATCACAGCCTAGTGCTGCTTTCCAGCAGGCTGTGAAGCTGCAGTGATTATTTGTGTGTCGTGTGTGTGTTTATCTCTTTTGGCTGGCGAGGCCTTCCATGTTTCCCCATTTTTATTTCCGCTCTCGACACACTCCTTCCCAGCTGCCGTAACCAGCACTCGCCCTCTGGCCAGTGTGTGGAATGAGCTGTTTGTGAGGCTGCTGGAAATGCCTCTCCATCGGCCACTAGACAGGACACACGCAGAGACACTTGGCATCTGCGCTGCCTCTCGCTGTCTGGCAGCCTGGTACCACCTGGTACCCTCTGGTGCAGAGTTTGCTGCTGTACTTGGTCCTGAGTACTCTGCAAAGAAACCCTGCCTGGGCTGAACTCATCCCCAGAGCAGCTTCTGCTGCGTTGCTGTAAAAAGGATGGATTTGGCACGGTTACGCTCTGCGCTGCTGGAGAAGCAAGATGTTGAATAATATTTGTTGTTGTTTCATTGAAATTCTACTTACAGCTGTAGCTGTAGCTCTTAGCCTGCATGGAAGATATCAGTGACTACTTAGGATTCTTTTTTGACACAGCAGATCCCTGATTTTCTCCCTGGGAGTCCCCACGCTTGGGGTTGTCTTGTCTCTTACTGCTACTGTCAGTATTTTAGGGGACTCTACATATGCTTAGTACAAGGGGAGAAAGCACTTGCTGAGACAAGACCTCAAGGATCTTGAAAGGGGTCTTTTTTCACTCAACTCACTTTATTTTATTGGTATTTATTTTACTAGTAAAATGTAAGAGAATTCCCTTTTTTTTTTTTTTTTTTTTTTCTGCTGCCTGTTTTTATCCTACCCGTGACTTACTTTCATTTTTATGTTAAGCGCTTTGGTGCTTGTAGAGTATTTATTTGTAATTGTGTGTTTGTGTGTGTTTTACTCTTGAATATAAATAACATCCTGGTGTCTCTACAGTTTAGAAATTCTGCCAAGCTGTCACAGAGATCTTCTCTTGATCCATATCCTTCTCAAACTTCTTGTGATTGGTTTTTAAATGCTGGGGCCAGTGGACCGTAAGTTTTAGAGTTAGATTTGTTAGGGATGCCATTTTGCATTCCCTGAGAAAGGGCTGTTGCATTCGGGCACCATTTCCTGTTTCCCTATCTCCTGTTTTAGACCAGTGTTGAATATATTCAGAGATGTGATTTCTGAAGTGTAATAACAGGTATATAATAGCCTAAATTATGAGGCTGCTTGGCTCTGTACGTGTGTGTGCATGTGTTTCATAAGCAAAGTCTGTATTCATCCAGGGGTGCTTCCTGCAGTAGAACAGCATGACAATCACATAAGAGCAAGAAAGGACTAGATGAGCGCTGTGTTTGCAGCAGTCAGTGGATTCCAAGTTCATTTCCAGTTCCCATACATGTAGCCGTTTTTAATATCTTTTGGTGACAGCTTTTATAACATTAAGGGTCAGAGTGAAATGGATATCTATTTCATCCTTCTGAAAGCATATAGTTGTAACATCCTTTGGACCAAATCCAATCTCTCTTTCCCTTGGAGTGCAAGTGTTGAAAGTATGAAAAGCATCACAGCTGCAGATGCATGGGATAGATGCAAGCAGTAGAGAGCTGATAACTTCCAGGGTAGCTCTTTCCACAGTGGTGCGTTGAAGCTACTGAGAAGGTTGGCAGTAGCAGTTGCTAAGCCTGCAAGCATACAAATTACTGGCCAGTGCCCCAGCACAGCATCTACATAGCAGGCATAGATATGTCATAGCTCCACAGCTGTTCCACCCCCTCCGTGACATTACATATGGTGAGTGAAGCCTACCTAATCTCTGCATTGAGCTTTGCTTCCTCAGGGGAGGATCTTGGGGCTCTCTGACCTAGCAGCCTCTCTCTCTCTTTTTATTTTTTATTATTTAGTTCAAATTAACAATGTCCTGATATCACATTTGATAATTTCATGACTTTGGACTAGAGGATGAATGGTATCAGTTGTTTCTCTGCTTTATTTTTGCACCTCCCTGACACCACAATCCTGCTTTTGCCCATTACTTAT
>JAWWLV010000180.1:28952735-28974647 GCA_035041135.1 Platyrinchus mystaceus | reverse complement strand
ACCTAGCAGCCTCTCTCTCTCTTTTTATTTTTTATTATTTAGTTCAAATTAACAATGTCCTGATATCACATTTGATATCACATTTGATAATTTCGTGACTTTGGACCAGAGGGTGAATGGTATCAGTTGTTTCTCTGCTTTATTTTTGCACCTCCCTGACACCACAATCCTGCTTTTGCCCATTACTTATATTTCTCCTTCCTTCTCACTTTTCTTTCTCAGTACACCTTCTAAAATAAAAAATACCTACCCAAACTAACTCAAAAGCTGTACATATAATAACTTGCTTTGGGCTTTTGTATTGGTAGTAGCAAAAACGCCATACAGAGTTTAGGAATGGTTGTTCCAAAGGCCCAATAGGTTGTTCTCACTTGTATTTGTATGATGCTCAACTGAAGAAAGGAAATCTCTCCACTTCTCTTCAAATAAACTTCTTATCTGGAATGTCATGGCTGCATGTCACCCACTATAGCTAGAATTGCCTGACTTCTTGTCAAGTCAGGGTTTATTTGTACAAAACTAATTTTAGGGCTTTCTCTTCTACATAAAATGGTAGGGTTGTTTTTTTCCCTTTGATTTAATTTGTCAGTACCATGTAGCATTTCTGCCTCCATCTCTTTATCCATTTTCAGTCAGTTTGTGGATTATGGCACAGATTTGACATTTGGGTTCTTTTCATGGCTTTTAGGGAACTAAAAAAGGCTGACAGTCACTGGCTGATTGGTATGATGGGAGAGGTCAAACTTAGAATCAACATCACTTTGTGTAAATGTAAATAAAACACCACTGAATTTTTAGCTATTTGTACTATGCTGAATTTGGTCTTTGGTATACAAACTAATTAGGGATAGAAATAATTGATAAAGAATAAGAATTGAGTTAAAAAATAATCCATACTAATATTTCTGGAATTACAGAAGCTTTTTTTCATTTTTTTTTATGATTATGAATGCAAAAAGTATGAATTTGTAACAATGTGAGGTCCCAATAGGAGCATAATTACTAAAAGTCTTGTGAAAAAGAATTATTTTCAAATTGCAGTAATTCTGCTGAACTGTTTTACCATTTGTTTTCCACAAGTGTGTAATAAGAAAACTCATTGCTTTAATCTCCAAGTATAATTTGTACCAGTGGTGTAAAAACAATATCAGAGGTTCCTGCTTCTTACAGGGAAATTCATACTATGGGCTACCACAGAGACAGAAATTCTCTTACACCATGTGAGCCGATATTAACTTGAGACCAGCATCAGACAACCATTTTTGTCTTTCCCCTCTGTTTAAAATATGACATAGATAAATATAATTTGGCTTAAGATACCAATTTATGCTTGAAGTACTAAATAGTTTTTCTCTTGCTTTTATGTGAGTTATACTGAACACTTATCCAGTTGTCAGAAGGATGAATCAAGCTAATATAAAGTAATCCTTTATTCATACCAAATAACACTTTTTACTGTTTACTGTAGTCAGGTCTCAGAGAGAATCTTTCTAAATAATCCTTTGAAAGAGGGGAGCTACTGACAGAGCCATGAATTCTCTGTGGATTTAGGAATTTATCATTGGACTGTCTACACTCATTTTTCTGGGAAAAACAGTAGTTTTTTGAGAAGAGATAAGATGTAAATTAAAAAAAACAATAAACCACAAAAATCGTCAACATGCACTTTGGGTCGCTGGTGACGACACAACTGCAGAGGCTTTCCATGTGTTGTAGATATAAGTAAACAATTGTATTATTGAAATTGTTGCAAAACCACATGCTTTTGCCTTAGAATTGATCCAGAAAAATAAGAAAAGCTGTAAAATGAACCATATTTTGAAGCAGCATTACATAAACTCTTGCCTGTGGATAACAGGGTAGAATCGCTTTAAATCCAATTTCACTTGGAGATCTGGCTAATTCTTAAAAAAGGGAACTACAAGTGATATTTTCTTGAATCACTTAGCAATACCAAAACGCAGATCAGAATTCTAATTTCTCTTTGTCAGTAACAGATAACATAAAGATAAAAGCTGTTGTAGAATATGAATATTAATTTGTTAACCATGTTGAAAAAACCTTCTGACCACACAGCCTTGTGTTTTTGAAGCAATATTCTGGGAAGTAGCTGATTGAATCCCATTAATTTAAATGAGAGTCAAATGACTGTCTGTATGGACCTCTTTGAAAATTTGAGGCTTAGTTCTTTATTCTTCTTTCTATTGTAGAAGTCTTTAATGTATTTAGTGGACTTTCAAAGGCAGACATGTATTGTGCAGTTAAAATACTACAATTTAGTACTTGCACTGCCTAAGTTGTCATTTCTTGCAGAGTAAAAGAGTATAGTTAAAACGTTGTTTTACTTGATGTTGGAAGATTTAAGGCTTCTACTTGTTCAGAGTCTAACTGCTGAAAACTTTATTACCTGTTGTCAAAAAAAAAATAATTTCAAGTTAATTTTTGAAACTTGAATCTAAATCTTAGGCCGTGCTTCCTTTGTAATTACACACACTTATTGGAGCGGCATAGGGTGAAAATACATAGAACTTTGTGATACAAAGGAAACAGAGAGGAATGCTGGGCTTTTATGTTGATTGCACCTGTATGGGGGCTTTATAAGCTTACAGTTTGTATCATTTATAGATACAGAGCCAACATAGCTCCAACATAACTAGTACTGCAAAGCTTTTTTTCTTTTCCTCTTTCTGCTGACTGAATGATACGTAAAGCAATTTTCAACAAATGTCTCCAGCAGGCTGTCGTCATGGAAAAGCCTTATAATGTTGCATTTTAATCTTAGCACTGGCAGCTATCTAGAAATTATTTCATTTATGCCAAACTCTTCTGCACAAAGCACTTGCTCTCTTACTGTATGGGAAGAGAACAGACTTTAAACCTTAACGTTCATATTGTTTTATCAGATCTTTTTCATCTGTACTTCTATCCTTATGAGGATGTAGCAAAAGTGAAATAGCAACATCTTTTTTTTTTTTTTCCTTGGGGTGGTGTCAGTTTTATTATGGAAGTAGAAATTTGAAAACTCCCATGTGACTAAGGTACTTAATTGCCATTTGTACCTTTCAGAATGTTTACTGTGGGAATCTGATCATTACAAGAATTAATTTTACTTCATTATGTCCAAGCTGTTTTCTCTTTAGTAGTTTGGTTTGCTTTAAAACTCCTATGCACCCTAGTTAAGGGGCTCAGGTGGTAGTATAACTGCCTTCTATAAAATTGTTTTTTAGTTGTTTTATATATATCCATTAATCCTTTAGTGTGGGTGTCATGGGTTTTTTTTAAAAAAAAAACAAACAACAAAATAACGAAAGCCTAGAATATCAATTAGAACAACACAGATCAAAAATTTAAGATCCATTAAATTAAGCCTGAATCTAGATTTTATTCAGGATCAAGTAATGAATAAGATATTGTTAGCTCTGGCAGCTGTAAAGCTTCACAGATGTCTATGCCCCATTTGCTATAACTTACAACCTAAAATTTCCAGCAAACTAAGTAATTTGGAACTGCGAGTGTACACTCTAGTTAATCTCTAGCAGTATATTTGCCCTGTATACTAGCTGGAAGATATATTTTGGAGATAAATTCATAAAATCTCATTAAATTAATCTTCCCATGAGATCTGCATTTCTTTATCAGTAAACACTGTAATAACTTACAGGTGGAGATGAGCAGGTATTTGCACAACATGGTGTTATCACATACATCTGAAATCTGTGATGATAGACTTGAAAGTATTATAATTTTTGCATACTGAAGATGCAGTTTTGAATTATTCCACAACTCAGAAAAACCATAATTTCCAAACTCTTGAAAAATACCCTTGTGCTCTGTCCTGGGCAAGGTAATCTGCACTACACCATGGTGCAAATAATGGCTTCAGAGAGGACAGTGCTGGTTTGTCTTTTTCTTGCCCATTGGGGTAAGGAGTTTGTGTTCTTGCAGATCTTCTTGGGAGACGGTATTCAGAGGAAGAATCTTACCTACAAATAAAGCTTTATTTTAGAAACTGATGCACCCCTTGAAATTGTTGTCATATCACATTGGCTCAGGCAGTGGATATTTTCAGCTCCTTCTTCTACTCTTTTTTTTTTTCCTTTTTTTTCTTTCTAAGCCTCTCTCTTTTTGTGAGATGAACTGTCAGTCATGCATTATTAGACAGTGCTTTTCCACAGATAGGGTGTTGGCCTCAGAGTCATCATACAGACTGTGTTCTGAATTTAGCTGTTAACCAACTGAACAACCAGCAACTTACAATTAGCATAATTTTAATTATAGGTCAGCGGTGTTGTAGAAGAGCCAACTACTATTTCCTTAATTACTTAAATATGGACAAGGAGGCCTAATTTGAAGCTTTCTTCTCTAGAAGTCTTGACCTCTGTGGTTTCTTTGGTTTTATTTCCTCTTTGATTTCCAGCATTCAGAGACTCAACTGCACATAATTTACTCATGGTAAAGTCAGATATTTTCAATAGGTCTGTTCACTTACTAATGTTACAGATGCCATTTCATACAGTATTTTTGTGGTTGCAGTAGAAACATAAAATTGTCTCAAGAAAAAGGGCTTTTGATAAGGCTCAAAGCACTGGCCTCTGTTGCCAGAGTCTTTAAAGCAATACAGGTAAAAAAGAACCCCAAAAAACGAAACTATGACCCACGAACAACTGTGGTATTCCAGTGGCTGAGACTTTATGCTGTCTATTAGTTCACAGAAAGATTCTCTCATGTATCTGAAGTGTGGGAACAAAGAAATTAAGAACAGCATTCACAGGCACACAAATTCTCAAGAGATGACCTTCTGAGATTTGGTAAGCGGAAAAGTAAAACCATGCCTAGTAAAAATAGAAAGGCGAAAAGAGAATTGTCAATTTAGACTTTGTTTATTTAAGAGACTTCAAATGTTGTGTATTTAGAGATTTTCCCATCAGCCTGTTTTATTTATGTCAGTGTTTGGTTCCTGTACATGATGAGTCTGATGAGGAGCAGCTGAAGGAGTTGGGGGTGTTTATCCTGGAGAAGAGGAAACTCAGGGGAGACCTTGTCACTCTCTGCAACTACCTGACAGGAGCTTGTAGCCAAGTAGGGCTTGGCCTCTTCTCCTAAAGAACAAATGACAGAACAAGAGGGAATGGCCTCAAGTTGCACCAGGGCAGGTGCTACTGGGTATTAGGAAAAATTTCTTCACCTCCTGGGTTGTCAGGCATTGTAACAGTCTGCCCAGGGAAGTGGTGAAGACACGTAAAAGACGCGTAGATGTAGTGCTTGGGGACATGGTTTAGTTGTGGACTTGGCAGTACTGGGTTGACAGTTGGACTTGATGATCTTAGAGGCTTTTTCCAACCTAAATGATTCTATGATTCTATGATTTCTACTGCCTGAAGAGTATAATTCACTAAATATGGTTGGGGAAAAAAAGGCAAAGTTTCACTAATAAGAATCTCACATAGACTATTAAGTTAAAACTTCCAGGAGACATTATTAGTTGCAGGGGTAAGGGTCAGGTCTCTTTGTGGATATATCTTCTCTTGGCGTTCAGCCTAACAGCTTTAGGGGACATTAGCTTGGAACTGAGCAATATAAGCAGAAACAATTCTGTTGCTCCTGCCTGGTGGGAGCTCACAGATGCTTGTAATAAAAATTGTTAAAAATTGTTTCATTAGTTTGCAAAAAGCAGATTTCTTGGAATACTCTACGTTCTTTTGCCAGGAATACTTAATTTCTTTTATGCTCTGTGTCTGACAAGCGCTAGCAGAAGCTACCTCACAATTAATTATGATGATACATAGGACTAAAAATGACCACTCAGCATTTTTCCATTTGCATGTTGAAAACAAAAGGAAATTGGATCGAAAACAATATGGCATTTAATGCAACTGTTCCTTTAAGTGGCACATTTTTCCAAAAGATAAAGAGATATCAACCTTCTAGAATTACATAATATCACAGACATAAGTAAAACTAATCAGATATGCCACGTGCCCTCATTTTGTAAGTGCAATAGCTCATTTAGCTGTTAGCAAAACCTTGCTTGGTGATGCATCAATAATTAGAAACTGTCACTGTCTGTATATGAATAACACTTTTTCTCCCTCTTGCTATTTGGATATTTGGAAATATCACATTTCATCTGTCCTGGAGTACAAACATGAAGTTAGACACTTCAAGATGTCTCTATGGAGTTTTTAAAATATCACAAAGTGAAGTGTAGAATCTTTATACTTACAATTAAAAGCATGTATTTTTCTCCTATAGGCATATAGGAAGGGTTGCTCTTGAAGTAACACATCTGCAAAACAGCCTACTCTGTGTAGTGTTTAATATAATTAGTTTTCATACAATTTGGGAGTGTGTATTTTAGAAACAAAGATTTTCTTACTTGAGTGGAATATTTGTACTTAAACCTGCTTAGAAGGTTAATAGGAAGGCATTTGCTGGTGATTTTTTAGCAGGCAGGCTTCTCTGAGCTCTTAGCTGTTCATCCGTTAGACGGAATGGGCACAGGGAAGTTACGTCTGTCAGTAACAAAACTGCCAGAAATCATTAAGCCACTGCAAGCCTGGGCTGTAAACAAGATGGACAGTCTTGCTAGATGACAGCGTTGCAATATCCTTTTCTTTGCAGATCAAGAGTGTCTTTGCGAACCTCTGGTTTTGCAGACCAACTTTTATGAGGACACAGTTCCTCTGTTCTCCAAGGCGTGTGTTTTATGTGCAACAGCACTTTGTGTGTAGCCTTCATCGCTGGCTCTGTTGTTGCATTTCAACTGAGAGTTGAAGGAAGGACAGTACATCCCATCCATATGTACAGATTTGGAGTCAGGCACATTGCATGAAACTAATTTTAATTCATGCTTAGAAGCTTATCCTGTTCCTTATTATAGTTTTTATATAAAGACAAGAATCTTGACTAAACTATTATTAAAATAGGCAGATTTAAATAAAAGCTATTGTAAACATTCCAGCAGCCCTGTGACAGTGATATATACAAGGTTTTAGTGACCCACTTGTGGTCTTCAGTTGGAGTAGGTGGGAGAATTTGCCTTTTCCTTCATAGAGATGTGTAAGTGGATAGCGCTGAACATTTTGTGGGTGACTCTGAGCTGTGCTCTTTCACTAAAAATGATGGTGGTGCAAAGATCTGCTTGTCTGAAGTCTAGACAAGATAAAATCCAAGTGGAAATTAGATAACTCAGGTAAATGGAGATCTGGGAAGCACATAAAGCCTGGAAAACTCTCCATGCTGAGAAGAGGAGATTGCAGATCTGATGTAGGATATCTACATCTATTCAGATTTGTGAATTATAGTCCTTAAAAAGGATTTGGTGACACTTTTTTCAGTCTGCTCACTGTAGTCATTTGTCTGTGAAATAATTCATTTATATCCATATGAACCCTACATTTTGATATTGCAGTGCACCAAAATGTACTGCGAGTCCAAAGGGTACTTGGAAGCTCGTAGGTAAGTCTTTAGTGCAACTGTTCACATTAGTTAGTGGTAATCCCTTCAGACAGTAAACTGCATGACTTCTCCAAAAGAAGGTTTGGCTCTCTATTCACTGGTGGTCAGACAAATTCAGAAAGTCCTCCCTGAGAGACAGCCTCAGACAGTGCAGATCACCTAAGGTATATTCCAGCCTCTGTTTAGCTGTAAATATATGGGGACTCTACAAATTTTAGCTGACACTAAACCAACACTAAGGTTTGTTTTTAATGTGTAAACTAAATATTTCCAATTATTTTTAATGGAAATCTAAAATTATGAAATAATAGTCCTAGGACTTTAGAAATTCCCTGGACAACATACTCATCTGTTCCAAATTCCTACTGTCTCCAGTCTGGTGGGATTTCAAAACTTCATTCAAAGACCAGCTGCCTGAATTAATAGGAAATGTACTGAAGGTGCATGATGTCATGGATTTACATGCATACATATATATGTGAATAATTGGATGACTGTAAGAATATGGACGTAGCCCTTTGTCTCAGGTGGTTCCTTGACACACAGCTCCAAGACATTCACTCCCACACATGGGCTCTGGAGGGGAAATTTCCTTTTCCTCCTGTTATATGTAAAATATGACAGAGGATTTTTTTTAAAACCAGTGCTCTTTGTTATTCACAATCCATAAATATTTATGGGATGTAAGAAAATACACCTGCTGCTTATTGCTCCATGTGAAACAAAAGCCTGGAAAAGAAAATGCTGCAAACCAAAAGAGATGCTGAAACATATTTTGTCAATTACTGATAAGTACTAGAAGCTTAAATGAAATTTTTCAGAGACAAGATGCAAAAAAGATAGTGGCAAAGTTAAGCCATGCCCTTGAAGGACCTGATTCCACAGGCTCTACTTAGTAGAAATCATAAGGGATAAATACAGCACTGTCAGAAATGGATGACAGCTACATAGATTGGAAAAGTAAACTCCTCTCAGTATGTTTTCAGAGGTGATTCTGGGTAATTTATGTAGACAAACCTGCTTGAGGAACCCCTTTTATTACAGGGCTAAGGGGATTTTATGATCTGTCTCACATCAACTGGCGTCTGACGGTGCACTGCTTTACACATTACACTGAGAGAACTCTTGGTGTAGATGGCCTGTGTCTACATTGCATTCAGTGTGCAAACATTTGAATTAAATTTGGATTTTGGTGTCATGTAGCCTCACTGGCATGTAAAATACTCCAGACTGCAAAAATACATCTGGGAACTTGGAACAAAACCTTTTTTGAATGCTGAACTTGTAGTGTCTTGGCTACATGATTCTCGAGACAAAAATTAGATTTTTAAAAGATTCCAGAGAAAATGTGCTTAGTTTTATTAATGAAGTACCTACACTAAGAATTCATAATGTTTACTAGGGTGAAAATGATTAGTTAAAATTAAGCCACAACTTCATAGTTAGATATCTTCCCAGGAGTTTCATAGAAGAAACGTTCTTTCTCCCCACATGTTAATATGACCCCTAGGTCAGAGACAGCTGTTTGCTGTCTCTAAGGTAGACACAGTCATTTCCTATCCAGGGTTTATGAAGATGGAGCTGCTGCAGTGGCATTTTTTGTAGCTCTAGCCATTTTTAGTAAATGTGAACAGTCCTGCTTATATGGTGAATAACAGGAGATAATACTGTGTCTTACAACAGGAACATGAATGATTGCAGTGTTTCAAAATCTATTGTGCAGTAAAGAGCAACAGTATGCTGTGATCACACTTTCCATTGCCAGAAGCACCCTATAAACTGATTTGAGAACTTACTTGAGTTGTTCTTGTCTCAGCTTCTAAATGTTTGCAATGGCATCTAATAGCTTTACAGCAATGCAGGGCTTCTGAAAAGGCAAACTCCAGTCCAGGAACTGCCTCTGTTACAAGCATGTGATGTCTGTAACTTTCCCATGGGGAGTCCTAGAATTCCTACCGGTGACCTGGGGCGAAGCTGCCCGACAGTGACAGATCTCTGAGCTTTGGCATCAGCTTGAGGTTTTTATTAGCACGTCTGGTAAAGCTGAAGTTGGCTCATTGCTCCCACTGAGCAGAATGTGGTAGGGTCTGATCAGACCTTGGTAAAAATTAGCGATGCTGGCAAAATTAGCTTCTGGTCCTTGAAAAATACTAATTGAGTAGTCTTCTAATAGTACATTGTAATTCAGCTTAAAGAGCTTAATCAGAATCTATTACGTGCTGCTAAAGTGGCTCAATAATGGAAGGCTGATTCATAACCGTCATAATCGCTTCATTGCAATTTTATTTTAGGTCTGTTTTACTTCTTGCTTTAGTGCTCAGTAGAGTCTTCATAGCCAGAAAAACCTTTGAATTAAATGTTTGTAGTATTAAAATTTGGGGTTGTACCTATGAAATAGTAAAACACTTAATTGAAGGGCAGTACACTATTTTGTTGCTTTACTTGCATTTGTGGTGTAAAAAGAGTTTATCAGTGTACTGACATATATTTTTACCTATTTTATATTATCTTGAAAAATCCAGAAGTTGAATTTTTTTGAGAAAGTGTCTCATTTTTTGAGAATGTTTTGCTTGCTGTACTACTCTACTAAAAACTGGTTTCCAGTACTGTCTGTTATAAAGCACAGCTAAATTTGTAAAATAGATTATAATAGTACTCAATTACCTCATCTCCTTTCCAGGAAATATTTTCCCCAAAATGAGGTGTGACAACAATCAGAAGTGTAGCTAGAAATCCCTCTGGTGACCCTGGGGAAACTGCTGGTGAAGCTTAAGAAACTGCTGCACTTACTTACTCTTCCTGCTCCTTTGCTGATGTTACCTTTCCCTGTAGTTGAGCTTCTGTAGTAGGTCATGGGATGATTCTGAGTGTTCTGTGGAGCTCACTTTGAATTACTACTGAAGGGTGATGTTATATGACGATCCATGATAATGTCTCTTCTGTAGGGGTCGGGTCAGGTCCTTGTGGGTGACTGTCAAAGTCACTATATAGCTGTTCCTGGAACTATTATATATCCAGGCTCAAATAATGTGTTTAAAATTTATGGTTGTGCGATCTTGAAGTTGGCCTGTTCCTGTAGTATTTGTTCAGGTTTCACATTTCTAATTGTTGGCTCAGTAGCAGTATCCAAATGTGCAGACAGAAGACAATCTTCGAGGGGGCTCAACTGATGACCATGACCCTTGTTCTTTGGGGAAGGCAGAGCTGTCTGATCACCAGGTCAAGGCTTTAGATGTGCCACTGATCTACTGACTGATCTGTCTGTCTCAGCTCATCAATCAGATTAATGAGAATAAAATCACTTCAGCTTTCCTCTAGAACAA
Source organism: Platyrinchus mystaceus (assembly GCA_035041135.1). Lineage (NCBI taxonomy): Eukaryota > Metazoa > Chordata > Aves > Passeriformes > Tyrannidae > Platyrinchus > Platyrinchus mystaceus. The sequence continues at coordinate 28,963,866 of JAWWLV010000180.1, read as the reverse complement.
AACATGTGTGCAACTTTATAGAAAGGACTTTGAATGTGTGCATTGCTGTGTAAGTGAAGTAACCTGCTATGGTATTGTATTGGGATAGAGTGGATTAATTTAATTAATCAATCTTGATTTAAATCCTGGCTTTCAAGTAGCCTCTATTTGCATAATTGATTTAAATTTTGCTTTGCGTGTTACCGTCTCATGATTTATCTAAAGAAAGATTGATTTTTAGTTGTTAGTAAGCATTGATTTTTCAATGAGATACACTGTGAATTAAACTGATTATTTCTGTTTAGGCGGAGAAGGTTTTGAGGGTTTTTTTGTGTTGTTTTTTAAATCTTTGAAGATGTCACTCTCATGCAATGATTTGGTTATACTTATTTGAAAGAAAAAGCTCCAGACGGGAGCAGCAAAACTGCTCTGGACAGAATAAGAAGTGGCTCAATTATGTTGCTTACTTCCTTTTTCAAAATAAAGGCAAGGATTATGTTCCAGTGGTTAACTTCAGGTTGAAGGAAGAGGATAGGTTTAGAAGAGATACCTGAGAAAGCCTAACAGAGAGTTGTGTTTTGGAAGGGAAGAAACAACGAGATTTTGTTTATATTCAGCATTGTGGTGTTGTGTATGAGGCTTTGAGAAAAACAGTAAGGAGGAGTAACTGCATTTGTAGGAAACGGGAGCAGAAAAGAGAAATGTAGAAAAATTAACTAAGAGGGGAGATGAACTAAACCTTGGAAGAGTCAGAACCTTGAGCTTAGTACTGAAAGTAATGGGTAACTTTATGTAAATTTTCTTTTAATGGGTGACCACTGTGACATGGCCAATGCGGGTAAGGAGGGTAATTATCCTGGCAGCTATATTTTAGATGTATTGCAGCATGGGGAATAAGACCTTAAACAGGAATTTGCTGTAACTGATGCAAGTAATGTGAAGCCTGGGACAAGTATTTTAGTGGATGGATTGGAAAGGACAGGGTGGATATTGGAGATATCATAGAAAAGTACGATGACAGTTTGAGCTGTGATCAAGTGATGGAGAAAAGAGTTGAATGGGCCATGAAACTTCAAATCTAGAGAATTGAGAAAGATAGTGGTATTGTCAACAGTAGTGGCAAGGAGGTGAGAATTCGAAGAAAAGATAAGAAGTTCAATTTTCAGGGGTCTGACTTCAAAATTGTGTGTTTGAGAAGCAGGCAGAGAAGCCTGCAACGTAGGGGAAATGAAAGATGCGAGTGAAGATTGGTGATTCATCAGTGTCGAAATAGTGCTGGAAGCTGAGGTCAGGTGAACCTGCTGAGATGGGAGTAAGAAGGAGGAGGACTGGCTGAGATTTTGCACTGGAAATCAGTGAAACCAAAATGAAAGAAAAAGAAAATGTTGACGTGTCAAATCCTGCAGTGGACAACTAAGGGAGGAAAGAGGAGTGAATACCAAGTGTTAAATAGCTGAGCCACAAATTAAATAACTGAATAAAAACCTTATTGATTTCCATTTTAGAATGTCTTTCGTATACATTTTAACAGGACCTTCTTTTCTGTAGGTGGCTACTGAGAAAATCAAGCTTCTTTGTCAGTGTCTGTTAAACACTTTTTACCACGTGTAACATACCCCAAATCACTCTGTTTTAAAACCTCTTGCTGTGCTTTCAAAATCTGAAGAACCATTGTATTTCAGATAGCTTCTTGGGATGGAGGGAGCAGGGCAGAGTCACTTCCACACTGGACTGAGTCCAGGTGCTGCTAATGGAACCTGAGCTTCCCTTAACTTGCAGTGAGAACACAAGTGCATATGCTTGCCTGCATTGGGTGTTAAATTTCTCCCTGAAATCCTTTTCTTCCAGCAACACAGGCAAGAACTCCAGGGTTTTATCATAAATTGTAAACAGTCACCAGCTCTTCACATGCATGAAAATAATTTGATTAGTGACCTGTGAGAGAAATGTACATGTATTATCTTTAATTTATGGAGCAAGTATATCTTGAGGAGCACTTACATGATCAGTTGCCCCTAAGTCTCAGATACCTTATGGCAGGCCTTCTGAACACATCCAAGAAATCCATAATTCCTTCTGAGATACTAAATATTATTTTTAGTTTAAACATTGAGAAAGAAATAATTTTTTAAAGCTTATTAAAATGTTATATGAATATTTTTCAAATACAATTTATATTATCACTGGTGCATAACTTTTCAAATGAATAATTCACGGCAACGAGTCGTCACTTTTGATAATCTCTAGTGGTATGTTATGTTGGTTCTGCTGAGAGATTAACACTTATGGCCTAAGGAATAAAACCAGGGAATCTAATCCATTTGTTTGCCTATTCGCAGTGACAGATATTTTCTTAAATTAAAACCCCTTAGTTTGAATTCTGAATCTTAAAATTGAATCTGTTTTAGCTCATTTTAGACTTTTATAAAACAGGATTATGATATATAACATATTGCAGGCCAAGAAGTATGGAGACTATTGATTTTCAGCACAGTTTTCCTATCACAGACACTGAAGAATGTTTCTAACAAAAATTTATAGGATATTAAGCAGAGAAATGGTTTCAAAAGGCTATTGGAAGATACAGGAAATAGGATAGACCGTGTCTGTTAATAATTGGGTGTTATAAATTTTCTGAAAAGCAGCTGAATTTGAAATGGTTTTTCATCATGCATTATGATGGCACATCTGATATAAAAGTAGGCAAAAATGTAAATGCTATTTTAGTAGTACTGGTTGGACCCGATCCACATCATGTTGTAAAAGTATGCATTTAACGATAAATAGTGATGTAGTAAAAATTAGGGTTTACCAGAGAAAACACTGAGATATATGTGAATTATAGAGTTTATGTCTGTTTAACTTCTTCCATTTATGATAAGTTGAGTTTTAACTTCTGTAACAGAAATGTTAGTGATGTACATTATTGCTTTCCTTGGTTGGTTGGTTGGTTCTTGGAAGGAACAGGTGACCCACTGGTACTGTCTCCTGGCAGATACTGTGCAGTATTGCACAAATGGTGCTGAATTTAAGGAGTGTGCAGACCACAGAATCATTTAGGTTGAAGAAGTTCTCTAACCTCATCGAGTCCAGTCGTTAAACCAGCACTGCCAGGTCCACCACTAAACCGTGTCCCCAAGAGCCACATCCACACGACTTTTAAATCCTTCCAGGGATGGTGACTCTACCCCTGCCTTGGGTGGCCTGTTCCAGTGCTTGACAGCCCTTTCTGTGAAGAATTTTTTCCTAACATCCAATCCCAACCTCCCCTGCTGCAACTTGAGTTTCTCTTGTCTTATCACTTGTTCCCTTGGAGAGGAGACTGACCCCCACCTGTCTACATGGAACACGTTCAGAAGACATGGATGTTGATTAAGGTACATAACCTAATAATTAAACCAATTGCTTCTTGATCCTAAAAACCCGAACTGAAACAAAAACAAACAAACAAAACACCCACAACCCAAACACTTATTTTCTTGATTCATGCACTTTTGAAGAGATAGGACTATCATTTTCACTGTGAGGTAGCCTGTCTAAACAGTATTGTAAATAGCCCTTAAAACAATTGTTTTAAACACTTCTCATTGCAACAGCTAAGAGGAGTGGCAAATCAGACAAAAATGCAAGATTATGTAGTTAGTGGAGATGCACCTTCCAAAACTGGGTGTGAATTTGGTCATAAATTAACCTGGTCACACATTTGGAGGGCGGGAATCTTTTAGGACATGCTCCCAGGATACAAGTGGCTTCTAAGCATAACGTGAAAAAAGGCATGTCCTTTTAGGCAGTAGTGGCTTTTACAACTATTTGTTTTAAAAATACATTTTTACATTAAATGTCATTTTAGGTTAATGCTTGACAAAAAAAGTTGCCCTGTATTGGCACCTTTTTATGGAAACTGTGGTATCTCGTAGAAGATATAATAACTAAACCTTTACTTGGAAAAGTTATGCTGCTTATGTTCCACAGCACAGAAATTGTATGTGTAGTTCTGAAGAGAGTAACTGGCCAAGAGATACAATACTACATCAGAATTGGAATTGATATATGGTGTAGTTCAGCAAAAGATATTTCTGTTAATTTATGTCTGCCTTTGTCAGTGAGGCTCCAAACAGCCTCACAAACAGCCTGTTAAAAGAGGCTCCCACTTCTAGTGCTTGAACAGAGAAAAATCTCTCAAAGTTGGTTTGTATAGTATGTAGTGCAGCTGTTACGTGACCTTAGGTAAAATGCCAGGATTGTACTTAAGGATTGCAGTTGGCCAATATTAATAAATCATTCAAAACATGGGGCGTTGTGGTTGGTTTTTTTAATATTTTCAACTAAATGCTGTGGTTTAATTACGATAAAGTCTTTCATAAAGGAGCAGGCTTTATAAGTTATTACTTTAATAAGCAATGAAAAGGGAATTAAGTAACTTGAATTTGTTTTCTGAACCAGAATTGGCATTCAATCTATACTTGAAAACTGCTGGTAGAAGTGAAGAATCAGATACTGTTGCAAGTTTTTCTTTAAAGTTTTTTCAAAGTGAATCCGAGGGATCATTGGAGTTACCATTGGATCTTGTCCCTGTCCTGCCTCTGCAACACTACCTCCCAGTCCAGTATGATTTTGGAATACAGTCCCTGATTGCAGGCTAAAAGAGAAAAGCTTCCATTAAAAAAACCAAAAAAATCACAAAACAAAGAAAGAAAACAAAAACAACCCAAAAGCCCCCAGTATTATTTGTGAGTCTGGTCTAATGTGCCTAAATCAGAAGTAAATGTATAATTAACCTTTTTTCATGATAAATTAACATTAATTTTCTTAGGATTAGTGGGAAATAGCATAATATAGGGCAGGTTTAGCATTCAGAGTAACTGTCACTTGGGACCTTTAACACTCTTACAGGATTAGCACAGCCAGTGATTCATGCTGTTACCATGCACACAGAAATAGTGTGTAGCTTCTGACCATCAAAGAGACTTTCCTAATTACCAGCTTTTACAAGTGAGCACAGAAAGATTAGAATATAAATATGAGGACGATGTCTTCAGAGTTCTTGAGAGAACAAGATAAAATACACTCTTTCCCCAGTGAGTAGTTTAATTTTTGAAGGAAATTTTGCAGTATTGTTCGAGAATGCATCATTAGGAAGATAATTAATGAAAAGGTCTGTTGTTAGGGCCTAAGTGAGTGTGGTGTCTGTATATTCATCCCTCTCTTTTCTCTTTTACAAGGGCATTTCTTCCTTGTCTTATTAATCTGAGCATTCTTTATGCAAGGAAAATGATGAATAATTTTTGAAGAGTGGGAAGGAACAGTTGAACTTGAAAAGCACTGGTTGAAAGTGTACAGCTTTGATGGTATTGAGAAACAGGCCAGCTCTGTTTAGGTACTGAAATACAGACTCAGTGCTTAATTTTTGGAATCCAAGAACCCAGAAGCAGAATTCTTTTGCTTAAACACTTGAACCAAAAGAGGAAATGAAAACACAGATGCTTTAGAAGCATTGTTCTGGTAAGTCACATTAACCCTCAGAAACTCCTCCCCCAGCTGTGCTGTGATCCATGTTTCTCTGAAGCCTGGCACAGAAAGCTGTGGTTCAAAAGTTAACGACAGATGCAATTTGCCCTGCCTGATGCTGCTCCCCAGAGTGTGCCTCCAGACAGTGGCTGTGGCTCAGCAGTGGCAACGTGCTGAAACGTGTGACACAGACTCAGATCTGAGGCCATAGATGAGAGAGAAATCTTTCAAGCAACTCATTGCACCTTCTTTTATCCTTTACTGGAGGTGGAAGAATTTATTGTCCATAATACACCAGCTCTGACCTGCTCACCTGGGGCTCCTTTGCACCTCCTGTGCTAAATATCAGCCCATCTAGGACGCAATGTGGAACTGCACCACTTGAACAATACCTCAGGAAGAAAACATTCTTACAGCCAATGCACTATTAATATATCAAATACAACCTTTTGCAACCTGGTGAGCTCTGCTTCATAACTTAGAAAGAAAAAAATAGTGGGGTTCATGGCTCCTCTCTGAATATGAGACTGCAGATTGTTTGGGCCATTAATCCATGTCGACCACCAGTCATCTGCGTGCTCCTGGCCCTATTCCCTTTTGCACACAGAGTTATTGTTCATATAGATTTCAAGAGTTTAACAGATTAGTCTGGGTTTTGTGGAAGTCCTAGAAGTTTCGATGCTACCGTGTAGACTGCCATATGTTCATAAATCTCAGACATCTGGAAGCCCAGCTGGGACTGGTGTGCACACAAGATCTCGTATAGCCACGCACAGAGAACACTGGGAAGTGCTGGATTCCCTCCCTCCACATGTGCTGCACAGTTGACTTGTGCATGGTGGTGTCCTGAGCTGTTGAGCTGGTTCATTGCATATGGACAGGAGTACCTGAAATTTGTCTTCCAGTTTGTTTTCTTTCTCTAAATCCTGGTATTTTGTGCAGGACAGCCTGGGTTAATTTAATTGAATAAGGAGATATATTTGTCCCTATATAATATATCTGGGGGCTCACGACTTTGGAGGCAATGTATTTGAATACATAGGGCAGAGTCCACCATTAGAGACTGTAAATTCAGAGCACCTTTTGCACCTCGGTGTAGTTTTTCTAAGTTTGCATCTTAGAAGCAGAGATCAGCACGGGAACTGCTCAGTGGGACTTTTTTTTTTCTTTTTTTTTTCTTTGTTTACCAGAAAAACCCAGAATGCTGAACTTGTATGGTATGTGTTAAAAACGAGCCTTTTAGTGTTTAATGTATGTTGGAGAAATTGTTCAAGAACAGCTTTATCTATAGATTGTTGCTGCAGTGCTTTCAAGGACAGTTTCATCCTGGGTTATCGGCTTTCTAAAGTGCCAGTTGCACAAAGGCACAGTTAACTTGTGCACTCAGTTTACTTTATAGTCAGATTTTTGCATTCATGAACAGATAAAATTTGCTTATTGTTTGGAACAGTTCCTTTTATGTAAATTCTTCATCTTCTCTTAGACTGCCTTACCTCTATTACATGTCATGCAAGAGTCTGATCACAGGGCAAGATGTCTATATGTGAAATAGAAATTGAGTGTAGGAAGGGGCAGCTGGGCTTCATTGTCTTTTAAATTACAAGTTACATGGAAAGCAGAAAGTGTTTAGCATGTATCTTCTGCTAGATAAGGCAATAGAACTGCATCTTTCTAGGCAGTTCTTTTCTGAGCTCTGCCCAAGATAAAACCTACATGTAAATAGGAATCCTGATAATATGAAGGTGTTTCAGACAAAACCTTAAATGGTTGCATGAGGTTATATATGTAATTATCTGAAAACCCACATGCACACCTATACATGAAGTTCAGCAGTTTGTAGATGGATGTATAAGGTAAAGGTCTTCATTTTCATCTTGAAGTACCAGAGAGATGGTGGGTTTGTGTTGTAATTAAGTCTTTATAATATCAAGAAGAAATTACTGTGCTCCAATCTGAAAATTCATTGTGCAGGTAAACGGTTCTTTCTGCATAGAAACTGTTCTTAATTAATAATCTGTTTGATGGATTATTAGTGCCAGGCTGGATTGGCATCTGCTCTTCGGACACGATGTACCTGATTGTACTAACAAGTTATAACAACATGTATCAACTGCTGTGATTACCATGTTGCCACTGTTTTCTACAGATGTAAAGATACATAATTCAAGCTGACAAGCCCAAAGATTTTATTGGAATGACCTATGATACCCTAAGTTCTCATTAATATACAGCCAAATGCACAATATCAATTAAGTATAAGATACAATCTCCGGGCTTCTTAACGTTAGCAGCAGTTAAAATTACTAATTCAACAGAGGTTCCTATTATTTTATTTTCCTACCACGTTAAAATGAAGAAACTTTGCAGTACAAAAGCTTTCTTAAAAATGTGTGGTTTTGAGTAGTCTGTTCTTTTTTGTGTTTTCGATTTTTACATTAGTATGTACTAGGAGTAAATAGCATTTAAAATGAAGCCATTGTTTATTCACAAATCAAATAAGCTACCGACAGCTGCCCTAGTGGCTTCCTCATTCACTTAAATTAATGCCTAAGGCCTTGGGGTGAATAGTCTTCTGGGGAGAATGTGGGCATTTATTTTCGATTTCCATTCAATGTTGGGTCTTTTAATGCCAAATCCTATTTAATGTGCACATGTTATGTTGAACTGTGTGCAAATTTATTCTATGGACAACTTGACAGAATTCATACTATTAAAGTCACATACAATTTGTACTCAAAAAATAAGGTCTTTTCTTTCGAACACGCAGCCTACAATTTTGGTTTAAGATCGTCATAGCACTGAGAATAAGTCCTACACAATAGTAGGTACTTTTTAACTAAGCTTGAGGTTTGATGTTTTGGATTACTTCCAAGCCCTGTCCATTTAATCAGGATTTTCCTGTGCCCTCAAGTGTGGAGACACTGCTGTGATGGATACAGTTCAAGAACTTGAGGGGGAGGGTAGTTTTGCTAGCTTCAAGTATCCTCCTTTTCTTCCCACCCCCCGTAGTTGGAAAGTGCATAAATGTATTTGGACACTTACATTATGTCAGATTTGCAAAATTAATTAGGCCCTATGTCCACATAAGGACTTACACCCTGTGACAAAAAGGAGATGAGAGGATGTAGGAGTGATAATGACTCTGTAACATAGTGGTCAGCCTTCTCCTGGGGAAGTGGAGTACAGTTCCAGTTCTGCTCCAAGGATTGCTTACGCATTTAACAGAAATAATTGAATCGCATGACTGTCACTATCTCATTTTCTGTCCTGGCGCTGTGTTAAAATGACTACATTTTAACAGAGCACAGTTTATTAAGCAAGTTCAAATAAATTCCAGTAGACTTTAGGATTCTTAGGTCTGGGAGAGAGAACATTTCCTTTGTGGATCTTGTGGGACGTTGTCATCAGCTAAATGGAAAGCTGCTTTGCCCATTAGGTTATGGACAAGTGCAGAGATTGAACTTGGAATACAGTTTAGCAACATGAGAGAGTCACTATGGCCGTGACTGAAGTCCTAAGGTCTAACCTCAAACATCTGAAAACTTTAGGGCTATAAGTAAAATGTTTATGGACTTTGTGTCTCTCTAGTAGCAGCTGAGAAAGGGATCTGGAACTTCATAATTCTAGGTTAAGTGCTTAGCATAGCACAGATATGTTTGAAAGGTTGCTGGAAAACTGGTTCTAGATGGCTACTAAGAACTGCATTTAAAGTTGAGAAAGAAACCAAAGGCCAGAGTTTTGACCTTCTAACAGTCCCTAAGAGGAAATGTAATTTTCCTTCTTTACACTTGAAACTTTCACCTGCTTTTGTTTACGAGCTCCATCTAAGCCTAGATGTGACACAAACTTTATAGTGTTAATCTCTAAAAGATGACACCTCTTTTGGCTGCTCTTTTGCTGCTTTGTGCTCTCCTCTGTCTGTGCATATTCTCAGATTCGCATACCTGTGCCTGAAATGGAAGGTGAAGTGTCCTTCTCAGGTTGTTTCTCTGCCTTCACATTTCTGCATTTTCCTTAGTCCTTCTGATATGGGTAAAGATCATAACCCCTCTGCTGTTTAATGTTCAGTCTTACTTAAGCTTCTGGATATAAAAAGGAGGGATCTCAGCCACTGCAGATTCCAGTGGCTCCAATTGTGCTGTGTTTTTTCCCTTAAAAAAGTGAAGTTGGTGCTAACCCATGCTTCAGTTCCCAGATTCCCCAGTTTACAGCAGCATGAAAATGACATGACTTTGAAAGCTTTGCAGAAGCCATGCATAGTTCTAATAGCATCTGTGCTGTGACAGGATTGTTGTCAATTTTAGGGCTTTTTTCCACGTTAAAAGCTGTAAGCAGCAGCTGAGAGGTGGAGGTTGTGTTCTTTCCTCATTTTTTGGGTTGGGGCTTTGATTTGTGTCAAACACCTCCGCCCCAGCAGCTTTAACAGGGCAATTTTGCATTTGCTTTACGTGCACTTGCTTGGAAAAGGTTGTCTTTGTAACCATAAGGGCCGTGAAACAGTGGACAAATTTGTCTAGCCTGCATATGTGAAGATTCGCATTTCAGTTCCTCTTGAGGTACTCAGAACAAAGTGATTTTTTGAGTTGCTGTACTTCCCCAGCTACCACTAACTCAGAATGAGCTTCTCTAGCAAAAACATTGTTTTTTTTGAGAAGTATGACATAACCTGATGCACCATTTTGCTCTCAGTGGGCTTTTTATTTTCATAACAGTTTCTATTCTGAAAGAATTAATGATTGCAATTTCTCTCTTGCCAAAGAGAGTTTCCAGCTCAGCCTGTAGTAGTAGATTTGTCTGTGCTTACTGGAATATTAGTTGCCCTTGTTTGCTTTATTGTAATGGTGTCCAGAGAGAGAGTAAAAAGTGGGCAATATACAGTAAAAGTTTGTACTCATAAGAAACGGGAGGAAAATGCTTGAAAAACTTCTTACATCAATATTTTGTAAATCTTATTTTTATGCTCAGCATGCTTCATGTAAAAAAAATATTGTTTAATGTTTTTAGATATATTTTAGGCAATGCTTCTGCATGTTGTACGAATACTTGTCTAAATTACTCATATTGAGTGATCTGTTACCTGTTCATTTTCATTTGTTTCTGTGTTAGGTCAGTATATGTTTACACATGCTTTCTATGTGCACATACTACTTTCATAACCTCTCCTCTGTTACTCCATCCCAAAAAACGTCATTCTTCAGAGTTTACCTCCTTTGTACATGCATTTAAGGCCATCCTTTCCTTTTCTTTAAAATTTCTTTGTCAGGAATACAGAATTCTGGAGTGTGGATGCAGAAAGACCCTGTTCCTTTAACAGAATCAACAACTACTTGCTTGGAGTGTCTGCTACTGCAGGCATGTCTTTGGTGGTTTGTAGTCAATCTGTGCTGGTCTCTGCATTTGTCTCTGCAGTGGCCCTTGTGTCAAACTGTTCTGAAGGAAAACAGTCTTCTGGCAGTCAAAGCTGATCTTTCTCTTCTTTTCTAGAGAACAGAGCTGTTTCCTTCAAGTTTGCCAGCTAGAAGTATTTCCCATCTTAGATTAAACAATAGGAGTATTAAACAGCATTTTATGGAACAGTGGGAAAATAGAAAATACAAGTCAATGACCCATCAGTGTTTTACCCATAAAATCTATGGAATTTTTC
>JAWWLV010000180.1:28883436-28920470 GCA_035041135.1 Platyrinchus mystaceus | reverse complement strand
TTAAAAATGTTTTAAATGCAGGGCAGGGTGCTTCATTTTTGCCCTTCTCACATTTGACAGTGTTTCAAAAAGTATTTTGCTTGAGTCACTAATTTGGTCTTTTTCTTTGTATTTTGAATTTGTATACCTCCTGTCTTTCCTGGATATGTTCAGAAGGCACTGACCAGAATGATAATGATACAGACCCATTATTTATTGAAAGAACAGCATCAATCCAGTCATGTGCTGCAAAGATCAGAAAAGAAGGGCAGCATTTTTTATTAATAAAAGAAACTGATAACAGCATGTTTCTTGTCGTCCACAATGACTATATTCAAAGTGTCCGGTCAAATCACTGAAGCTCATTTTTAAAGCTGAAATAGCCAGAAAGTAGTTCTTAACTAATTTCAGAAGACAGTTGTTTGTTTTGTTGTTTTGGGTTTTTTTGTGACCGTTTTTGTTTTTCTAAAATAAATACAGTTCTAAATGTTTTGCCTTTAGTTCTTCAAAGAGTACACTTTGCTGTCTTTGCTGTTTGATACTGAAAAAAAAAATAAAATGGCTGCATAATATATTTAAATAACTCCTTGTGGGATGTCTGAAGGATAATAATGAAATACCCTATTAGGTTTTAGTAGACGGGTCATCTCCTTGAAAATACAATGAAAGGTATTTTCAGCACTGTGTGTCCAGAGAGCTGAATCTTTATAAATGTGGTTTCACTGGTGTGTTCTTACTTCTTGACCAGTTTCTGGTCACCTCTCTGTTGCAACCACCCATTCAATTCTGTATGAAAGATACCTGCTTATACAAGTATCAGAATACTGTGTGAAATATGCAAACATTGTTGTCAGTGCATAGAAGAGTTCATCCACTGGAAAAGTTAGAACAAAAGCTCAACCACTTCCTACGTTTCCTGAAAATATAAGAAACTTGCCAAGAAAATAATTTTCCTTCATGATATTCTGTTGAACACCTTTAATGATAATTTACCTTTGGAAAGGGAGTCACTGCATCTGTGCTTCTTTTCCATGAGGCATGTGCAAATCTGCAAGTGCTTTATACCTGTAACCTGTTTGTAAAAGTGGCTTTTCTGTGTAAGACTTGTGGGCTGTTCCTGCAACAAGGACCCTGCTGACTGCAAACCCTGCACCCTCATGGTTCAACACTGTAGACAAGTCTATGATGAAATGTTATAAATGTGCAGGCAACCTTTTTTGTCCTTCTGTAGGAGTGGGGGAGCCCAGCATCTTGTGTTAGGAGGGACATCTTCAGTTAACACCATTAATAAGTAGCAGGGAGGAGTGCACTAGAGGGATGTGTGGGAGGAGATGGAAGAGGGGAAGAAGAATTATGCCCTTCAAATTTTCTACTCCTTAGACTTTCTTTCATTTTTTCCCACCTTTTTTCCCTTACTTTTTTTTCTCCTGTCTCTTCCCCTTGCTTAGTCTCCTTTCATCTCCTCTTTCCAGATCTTTCAGCGATTATCTGACTTTCACTGTCTCTCTGACAACGTTTGAAATCTATCACGGCCACTTATGGTACCTCCTCACCTGCATCTCTGCATGTTGTGCTTTTCATCCCTCACTAGCCTGCCATGGTCTAGTGATCCTCTGTAATTCAGCAAATGAGAGGGAGGACTTAGTGCTGCCTCCCTTTCGGAGCCTCGTGGCTTCTGCTGATGACAATTCACTTGGCCAGCTACAAATCCTGAGTGCTTGCTCTCAGGATGACTCTAGTTTTGTGTGTTAAGAGTATACTTGGTGGATATTTACACGAAGGACCCAGTAGTGTTATCCAGTTCTGTATAACAGAGCTGGATTTGAGTCCCTCCAGGGTATTTATATCAGTTTGGCACTCGAAGCACTCTTGGCAGCTCCTTGAGATGATTGGTTTGCTGTGGTTATGCAAAACCAGGACAACATCATAGTTTTTGTAATGCTTTTAAGGAGATTCAAAAAAAGGACACTCTTGATTTCTAGCAATGTGCAGGCTATGCCTACATTTTATGTTTGGAGACTGAGTCAAGGAGTGGGTGAAAAACCTCGTGTGCTGCCTGACTCACCCTGCAGTAGATGTGGGATGCTTGCAGTGTAGTAGGGTAGCCTGAGCTCAGGCTACTTGCAGATCCTCCCAGCTCTCTGGACTCAGGAGAGCTCCTGTGTCTGTAGAATACCAAGTGGGACAGAAGAAAATGTAAATCTACCATTTGGCTGATGCCCAAAAGCCCACCTCACATTTATAAACATAGACTGAATTTGAAGAATGATTTTTATACATATAGGTATATACAAGCATGTAAATACATGCATATATGTTTATATTGCTAGAGGTATGATATTTATTTAAGTGAAAAAGACCCAGGTATTCATTAATTTTAATGAACTAACAGTGAGGAATGACGACAGTTCAGAAAATTCAAAAATGGTGGGAAAGAAGCTGTTGTGCTCTGCAGAGGAAACATGATGGTGTAGCAGAGTATGTGTGTGGGGAATTGCTATCCTGGGAAAAAATATTAATGCAGTCTCTGCAAAATAAGCAAAAACCTTTCAAGAAGGCAAAGTAAAGATAGGAAATGCTGCAATGTATTTTTTCTCCCCTTTTAGTCCCTTATATGATTCATTGCATTGATGTCTTCTGTTAGCAGTGTAAATGGACAGAATACTGTTCTTCCCTCCCCCTCATAAATGAAGATAATTTAAAATTTCTTCCATCTGAATAAAACTCAAAATTAATCAAGCAGTTCTTCCTTATAACATATCCATAGATCCCTTTGGAATCAAAAACCCCAAACATCCAGCAAAACAAGCCTGCTTTGTCCCTGTTGAAGTGTAGATGGATCTCATTCTGCAGTGCCAAGATCTGCTTGGCTAGCCCTCATTTATACTCCCTCTGTTCTGCTTAAGAGGGTCTTGAAGATTAAAAGCTTGTTGGGTGATTGACATTTCTCCGAAAGAAGGAAAGACACAAGGATATTGTAATTAGAAAAATGGCTCAGCCTTATTCCTGCACCCAACTTTCACTCTGCTTTGTGCTGTAACAATGAAGAGAGCCTCACTCACAGGGGGTTTATGCTCCAAGAAGCAGTAACTAGACAGTGCCTTTACGCTGGGGTCCCTTGTCAGGCAAGCTTGAAACTCTCCAGACAGCATCCCTTCAGTCGTCCAGAACCTCTGCTGATTCCTGAAAGCTGGTCTCCATGAAGAGGGAGGGCAATTCTTTTGTGCTCATTATCTGTAAAACACAAGTTATGCGTCAACATTTTCAGAGCTGTTTGATACAGGCAACTTCTGTCTTACACGGTGTGGCTTCATCAGTGTCCCTGACATGGCTGAGGTCCTGCTAGTCCTTTCTGGTTGCTTTTAAGGTTAAAAACAAGTACTGAATATTCATTATTACCTGTCAACAGGGTTGAAAAAGTGCAGGTGGGAATAAAGTATGCATGTGTAAACATACAGCAATCATAAAATAAACCTAAATACCAGTGATTCAGGATTTTTAGGCTGTATTTAGATACCCTGCTTCCATGTCAGTCACTTTTTAGTCAGAACAATTCAGTGGACTGAAGTACTTGTCACCACTAAACTTTTGCTCCAAGAACCCGGGGGCATTTGTATTGTCCAAACGTGGTCCTTCAGAGAATCATGGAGCCGTCTGGGTTGGAAAAAAACCCTTTAAGATCAAGTCCAGCCATCAACCTAACACTGCCAAACTCGCCAATAAACCGTGTCCTCGAGTGCCACATCTATAGGTCTATTAAATACCTCCAGGACTGGTGACTCCACCACTTCCCTGAGCAGGCTGTTCCAGTGCCTGACAGCCCTTTCCATGAAATTTTTTCCTGATATCCAATCTAAATTTCCCCTGGCCGGGGACCATTTTGTCTTGTCTCATCACTTGTAACTTGGGAGAAGAGACCAACCCCCACTTCACTACAGCCTCCTTTCAGGTAGTTGTAGAGAGCAGTACGGTCTTCCCTGAGTGTTAAGATCTCTCTGTGTATCATTTTGTCTGAAAAGCCTTATTTTGTTAGTGAGAAAGAAAACCTGCCTGTATAATTTAAGAAAGAAGAAGACTACAGATAAGGAACGCGAGCCAGGAAAGGGGTTACAGCAGGGCAAATGTGATCCATTTTGTTTTGTTGATTTTTCAGGGGGGAAAGATTAAACTACATATGTTAATTAAGCAGTTTCACACGTTTAGTCAAAAATACTGAAATCCAGGACAATTAAATTTGGCATTAAACTTTAATGGAGATCTAAATTTGGAGCTACTCATGTCCTTACAGTTAAAGAAGCACTTAATTGCTTTGCTGGATGGGATTCCACTAAGAATATTGCTACTGCTGATTTGTTGAATTGGTAGTTGAGAGATTTCTGTAGAGAGGAGTTTAGCATCCACTGGTTTGTCTGAGTAGTTTCCACCCACTGATCTGTTAGATCTGGTGAAGAGAGGATTTGTGATCCCTTGTTATGTATGCTTGGTCACATTTGGCTAACTTGATGTTTCTGGGGCAAAGAGAGGGTGTATATATCACACAAAAGCATTTTCTTTAATAAATCAAAATGTTTTTTTCATTTACCTCAAGCCATGTCTATGCTACAGGCAAGAAGCTGCTCTGTGTTTAATGTGAATAACAGAGCTATTCTATCAAGTCCATTCCCAGTGTACTTCCTCTGACATCAGTGACTTCAGTGGATTTATTCCAGGGATGGATTTGGCTATTCCTGTTCTGTGTAGGTAAATCTTCAGGCAGTGCTAATTAAGAGAATGTCAACTGATTTTACCATTCCATTATGCTGGACTTTGTAAAGGTTATTTATATCATTCTACATCAGAGCCCAGTGAGAGAATATTTCTGGTGGCAGTTCATCTATTAAAATAGCTGGGAGAAAATGTAAGCACTGGAGCTAAAAATAAAACTTTGTTTCTCAACAGAGCAAGTGACAGCCACATGCATATTTTCAGATTTTAGCATTTTTATGTTTACTGAATAGAAATTGCATTGCTTTCATTATGTTATAAGCACCACCATGTCACTGGAGTAGCTGCTGTTAAGTGGAAGCCAGATGTAAATGTACCAGTATCTGCAAAGACTTCTCAGCAGAGGTGGTGGTTGTTTCCTATGCTTTAATGATGTGCTGGCTTTAAACCAAGTGACACAGGAAGAGTTTTCTGGTGTGTGTTTACTGTTGAATATAGATTTTGTGAGCTGACTGTGACCCTTGCCTAAGATTATTAATAGATGACCTAACATTCACGTGTTTGTGCTTACATTATATTTGTTCAAGCACACACTATAAACCATTAAGGCAAGTTTTTGTATTTTAAAGTACATAGGACTAAGACCTCTGTTAAATTCAAACTGTATCATTTGATTGGTCAGTTCACTTTCTTTTGTTCCAATTCAACCATAAATCACAGTGGTTGTCCTCTCAGTTATGATGCTCCCTTTTCCAAATTATGAAGTGCTGTAGATACATGTCAGTGACTGGCCATCATGCAGCATTGCAAAATATTATTCAGAATGGACGATGCATTTCAGAGCAACCTCTGTATACATCTGGGTAGGTCACAGATGTATCAACTCTTGGCCTCACGTTTTTTCCTCTGCCTCATGTGTGTTCATGTTTTTTGGCAGTGGAGTGAAAAAAAAAAAGCTCTTAAGACAGCACATCATCCTTAACTGGTAAAAATGGTTTATTTTCCAATCTTATACTACAAATCGGTGTTTTTTCTACTATCTTTATATATCCATATTACTTCTAAAAGCAAGTAAAACATGCTGAATAAGATCAATACTCTCTTGGTTTGCTACTGCCAGAACTTTTCAACTTGCTGTTTTATGGGGTTGTTTTGTGCATGGAAAAAAATGGGTTCACATAAAAGAGATTCTAATCTGCTTTTATCTGCTGTAGTTCTGGGTTTATGTTTGTTGTCTTACTCCTGAAGTCAGAACAGTATTTAGAGTAGCTTCAGGGTGGGTTTCAGCCATGCTGGCTGCCTACAGACCCTGCATGATTGAGTGCAAGGACACACTGAGCACCCTTTCTTTCCTTCAGCCACCTCTCTGACAAGGGGACACAGAGTTGTTTCCTTCAGGAATGCCACTCCACATACCACTGGGTTATTTTCCTATGCAAAGAGCATCCCTGCATAACCTCAGGAAACCTGATACATCTGGTACATCTACCAACTGAAACTTTTCTGGTAAAGAGACAACTTTTATCGGACTTTTAAGATTATTTTCTGTCTCCAAACTCCCAACAGTTTCATGCTTGAGCCAACAATAGTTTATTACAGTTTATTCAAGTGGTTACAGAGAATATTATTGCCATGATGTCTTTCTCAGGTACTTGGAGCCACATCCTTTCAGTGTGCACTGACAATATAGTTGTTAATAAACATTGAAGCACCCAGTGGCATGCTCAAGGACTTGCAGTGGCACTAATTTTCCTTGGCTTGCTTTCGAGAGTGACAATGATTTTCTTAGGTTACCAGCCTGTAATTCAAAGTCTCTTAGCCCAGCTAATGAAGTGAGAACAACTCTTCCCATAACGGACTAGTTCTTTGCTGATAACGTGCTATCAAGAGACACTGAGGCTTGGACATCTTTAGGTATGAAAGACATTCAGCTTTAGAAGCTTCAGATTAAACAGCATAAAGAAAATGCAATAAAATGAAAGTATACAAATTCATGATATTTGGAAAGCGGCAAGTGGATTTGTTCATGTTATTGGAGAGCTTTGGTACAGAGACAAGTAGACTAAATAGAAATCTTACCAGCATTCTCTGATAAAACCACAGCCTGACAGTTCAGCCTGTCATTCTGTAGAAGACTCTGAGAGAAGTGTTTTCTTTGCAGCTGAGAAGACAGAAACACAGTGTGAATACTTAAGGTTGATGCAAGGAAACAGAGCCCTGCAAAACATATTTAATATAGGTTTGATTTCCTGTGGAATGTTTTCCAGATGTTCTCTCAAACAGGCCTCTAAAAAATGATGTGAGGTTTTTTTTTTTTGCAAACAGAAAGATAAAATTCTGTTTTGTGTCAGAGCGTCTGAGAATCACTGTGTTAATTCTTCATTGCATTACCTTGTGCTCAGGATTTTCACCATATTGGTTTTATTACACAAAAGGTCAGTAGTATAAAAATATTTATATAACCCTATTTCAAATAAATCATACTTGTTTAGAAGTATGATCACATTTGAGCTTAGTGGTTTCCCTTAAACCCAAAGGAGACTTAATATATTAAATTAAAATTACTCTCATGCATGATCTTGAGTCACTTAGAGGATTTAATTAACATTGATAAACTATGACATTAGTGTTTTGTTAAGTTCTTTTTGATTTTCTGTAGCAGATACTGTGTAAAAGGATCTAACTGGTCTCCAGCAGATGACATGAGCAAGGGGAAAGGATAATATTAACAGAAAATGGTATAGAACTTACTTTATTTTGCTTTGCACAAAATACAGTAAAAGAACATGGGTGTGGGTTATGTTTATTTTAGAGCGCTTGTTTTGAAAAAAATTTATTAATAGAAGAATAGAAAGAATAAAATGTTTGTACTTTTAATTTTTAAAATTTTGTAGTTATGTGTAGGTGGAAATATTTTTCCTTTTGCATGAATGAATTTGTAAGAGTTAGCTCTCCATTTTCTGGGATACTAGATGTCCAGAAGATCCCTGGTAAATAAAAAGCATGAGTAGCATAAGTGCTGGCAAACATTGTGGGGAACAGTGAGCTGGCCAGTTTTGGGTCGATTGCAGGTGCTCATCTGGAGGAACCAGCTTTGTTGGGCTCTTGTGTTTGTGCCCGATGCTCTGAGCAAGCATTCGTGATGCTAGAAGGCATCTGAATGAATCTTCTGTGGTCTCTGGTGTTTGTTTCTGTATCTAGTTATTCCACAATCCAAATAGGCTGCCTCTGTATAATTGGGGATTGACCATATTTTGCTTCCAGATGAACAACAGTTTTTAGAGATAAATTGAATCCAGAGTAAAATATTTGCTTGGGTTTAGCATGCCAGTCATTTAAAATAACAAAACAGAGGCAAAACCAGATAAAAACCCAGCTTCTTCCAGTTAGTAGGTGGTATTTGGGATTCAAAATCCTGTAATGGTTTCTGCCAGTATTGCAAAAGATTTTGATCAGCCCATGTGAGAGAAACTGCATTCAATATTCAGGTCTTGGGCAGTAAAAGGTCTGGCATCAGATCTTTGCTTTTACCCTCCTTCCCACTTCCCAAAAGGTACAAATCTGAGCTGGGTGTCAGGGTGCAGCATGGGCTGGGGTGCTGTTTAATAAATACGTGTAAAAGTGGCCTCTTAAAGAAAAATGTCAGAATTTGTAGTTGCTCACAGGTGCTCTATCGTGTGCAGATAGCTAAGGAGGTGTGAGATGTATTAATATTACCCAGCTCTAGTGTCTTTTAATGAAAAAAGGATCAAAGCTACGTTAATGAGTGCTGGGAGGGTCATCTCTCGTTATGGAGCTGCTCTAAGGCTTTTTTCGTCTAACTGGTTGATAGAGCTGCTTATGTAGCCTTTGCCTCATTTTCTCACTGCCCTGTTTATGAAAGAAGGAGAAAATTAAATACTCTTCCAACAATGAAGCCATTAGTTTGGCCACATACCAAGCCCTCTTGCCACTATTGCATCCCAGCAGAAGCAGCACCACCCCAGCCATAGAGGAGCTATTTGTAGCTACAGAGTAGGGTACTGCAGCTGACCCCCACAAAAGAAGAACAAGTATTTGGACTTGTTGTTTTTTCTATAATGGTGCCATTTATCACTATGACACACATTCATTGACTTAGTCTGGGTTTTTTCAGTGTCAGATTTATACTTCTTTTCTGGTTTGAATATTGATGCAGCACTTCCCTTACGTGACTGCACTGCCAAATGGTGTCTAGACACCAGAGCAGCTTTGACTAATTAGTGTAGTCACCCCAGTCTCTCAGCTTTGGCATTTACCTACTCTTTATGTTACTGCTATAAATAGGTACCTAAACAGAAGCAGCAATGTAAAGAGAGGTGGCAGTGAGCATGTCCAGACTTCACCTAACATCCCTGAGGTGTGTGCAGAGGACAGCAGTGTCGGTCCCTGCATTCCTAACAAGGCAGGGAGTTGTAACCACTCACTTGGACATCGCTCTTGTACGTGCAGTACGTGAGCAGGAGATCTGGATTTCTTGGTCTGCATATCACCAATGCAAAGGCAAGGCTGAGAGAGAAGATTCCTCTCTGTGAAGGCTCAGCTCTTGTGTACCAACTGTACAGTCAGAGAGAAAACATGAAGGGAAATCCACCTCTACCAGCCCAGCAATAGGGGTACTTCTTCAGGAGGACTCTGGTTCATAGAGTTGCTTTCTGATAGTCCATGGTTTATACCAGATCCAAATTAAAAATGCAGTTTTAAATTTTTTCTGCAGCCTCACACTTTTAAATATTGCACCAGTACTAAGCTGAGTTGACCATCTTTAAAGAGGGTGAACTGATAAATATCAAAGATAACTTCAGGACATCAAAGAACTTATACAAAACCTGAGAACAAAAGATATTGAAAACCTAATCAGTATTGTCTGTGCAACAGGCTGTGCTAATACAAAATTGCCTCAAAAATTATATGCTGTTTAAACACAATACTGCTATTAACAAAGCTTGTTTGTAAGCAAAATTTGAAAGTTTTGATTTACCCTGCTGTGTATTTGAAGAACCACTATCATAAGGAGAGCAAATTAACTTTGTTTCCCTTGTATTTTTAACTGTTACAAATTCTTTTACTGGTGCTAATACAAAGCATTAGAGAATACCAGGTTTGGGATTTTTTTTTCTCTTCTTTTCAGAAAGACTGTTTGTTTGATTTTCTTTGAATTTGCCAATAGGATTATTCCTACTTTTTCAGCCAGTGGTATACAAAATATGTAAAGTAAGCTTTCCAGAACATCTGCAGTTTACTTTGATGAGATTTTCCAGGTCTAAGATAGGACTAATTTAATTTGTGGGATTTCTGCCCTACAAAGGGAAGATTTTTTTTTTTTATGAAAGGGAAAAGAAAAAAACCCAATAATGCTGCTGTGCATAATGGGGATTTTGTGACAGAAAAATAAACTAATAGCTCCTTCTAAATGTGGTCCTGCTACACGTTCTGTACAATATAAAACTGCCTGTCTCTGTCCAGTAGTGAGGCACATCTGTGTACATTGCACATGTAAACTGTGCACACCTGATGGTACATGTTGAAAGCTCTGTTTGTTCTCTGGATAACAAAACTGCTCAGTCATGTGGTTAGACACTTAACCACAAGTTAGTACCTGCAAGTTGTTTCCTGCTGAAGGAGCACTAAGTTAACACAGTATGCAGATTTTTTTTATAGGAGTGCTATTGTCTGATTGCTCTTGTTTGGCATTCTTAAAAGGGTTGTCTCTTATACTCAAACAGTTCTTAATATTCATGTGCAATACTTTAGGATTAATGGTTCTCATTAAGCTAATTTGCCTCTCTCTCTAGATAAATAGCTGTACCACTGTTTTGGTGTTAACTGATGAGCACACTTTCATCAGTGCCAGTCTACTGGAAATGTTTGGGGCTAGATCTTCAGTGAGTGTTAATGAGCAGTGTTATTTTATGGCAGATATAGGTCTGTCTCTGTTTTTATTTTCTTGCCTTAACTTTATCTCCAGTGGAAATGAATCCACATAAATATCAGATGTAGTTAACAGCTCAGGAGAGAGTGAGAGCTTTGACAGTAGGAAGTTTGGATGACTCACTAGGGAAGAGGTGTATGGTAATGTCCAGTAACGCTTGGACCAGAGCTGTCTGAACTATATTTAACTTAAGAAAACTTAAATGTGCAATATTGTCAGATCATTACCTTTTATTACCACAAAAAGTCTTCATAAATTCACATAGAAATCAAGCTGTATGTAAAGGAGATCAGCAAAACAATTTTTAGCTGCCTTTAGGGCTTACAGCAAATAAGTTCTTTAAGCAGATTGGGTAGTAAATGACTGGTGTTATTCCGTAGTTATCAGTCTTTAGAAATGTTTAGAGAAGGGGAATGTATTAAATGATCTCTGTACCATGCACCTAATAACCTAAGGGAGAACTGGACATTTAAGAATGATGAAATGATTGCAAGGTGTCTTTTCAGGATTATCAAGATGCTGATTGTATAATTGCATCTCCAGAAAGATTTATTTGTGGTCACAAAAATTATGAAATTTAGATCTGAGAAGCTACTTTGTTTTAGAAGTGCAGAAATGCTGCACATACATCAGGCTTGCCCTTTCTACCAGGGCAGAGGTTTTTCATACTAGATAGATGTAGTAGGTTCTATTCTGTCCTAAACCTTTTCATACAGGTATTAGTAGAATTAGAAAAATCCTTGGAAACTGTCAACTGACTTTGTTCCCAGTTGATTCAAAGGCTGGATTTGAGCCACTATGTTAATTATTGGCTGGGAGAGGAATTGGTGCAGTGACATAGGGTTTCCTTGCCCAGATATTCTTTGTGGTTGCTGCTGTCTATCTCTTTCCATACCTTGGGACCCATTTTTTCTCAGCCTGTCTCCTGATAGGCACAGTATATATTAACCAGCAAAGAAGGGATTTTATGTGAATTTAGGAATTTATGTATACATATAGGGCATCTCGAAGGATTGGTAGAGAGCTTTACTTTTTAAGGCTATTAAAGGCAACTGGGCACAAACTTTCGTCTCAAGGTTAAGTAGTTAAATAAGGGAAGAGAAGGAATGGAAAGCTTAGAGTTGACTTGTGGCTTGAAGGCAGCCATGGATTTGCTGGTGTCAGTACAGCTAGTGAGAGAGGGAGCTACAAAAAAGGCCATGAGAACAGCTCAGATAAATTCAGGTCTAGGTTGCCTAGAGTCTATTTATAGGATGCTTTCTCACACTAAGCCTGTGAACCTTTTGAAGTTTGCCCGTCATTACTTTCAGGCCAATTAATGATGTGTATCCAATCCCATTCTGGGGTAGGTAAAACAATAAAGTAAACAAAGATAATTAGTCTCTGGAGTATGTAAACAAATAAAGTAAATCACTTGCAAATCACTTGTTTTTGCTAACTCTAGTGGGTTTGTTGCAAAACTAAAAAAATGGCATTTATATTGTAAATCTGCATAATGCTAGAGCAGTGATGAAAACTCACATATTTTACAATTCTGATTTTGAGAGAGCTTTGCAAAGATTAAGCATGTGATCCTGAGACATTACTTGTGGGTTTTTAACAAAAGAACATTTTTGTACCTATTTCAAAGAAGAGAAGATTGAAGTAGGGATGTTAAATATTTTTTTTTCTTGGAGATACTTTATAAATAAACAAAAGTCACTGATCCAAGTTTATGAGCCCGAGCAGGGCAAAAGAGAACTGTAAGGTTGTGGGACCTTGGCCCACCTCATCTCAGTGCCTCACAAATTTTACAGACCTGAATGGGAGCATTATGTCGCCTTTAAAGCACAAATAACCAGAAGAGATCATGGCTGCTGGTCCTTTTATTTTGTTTTCCAACATAGTAGTAATCAGTTAATGACAATACAGCTTCACTCCAAGTCTTAAAGCACCTCCTGTCAGTAAGCAGTGCTCTCCCCTTCTTAGTCATGGGGCCACTGAGGGAACTGAAGATAATATGGCCATTCAGAAGCAGAACTCGATGCAGAACACACATTCCTCAGCCCTGGACTCAACACTCTAGACTTTGGATAAAAGCACATTTTACAAGAACAAATAGATTCTCAGTACCGTGGCTCTGGGGGCTGTGGAGACCACGCCAGCTGGTTCTGCCTGCTACCCCAGTTCAGCCAGCTGGTCCTGCAGGCCAGTCCAGAGCAGGGGGAAGTCCATTCCCTGGAAACTAGAAGCAGGTCCTGCTTCCACTCTTGCAGTAAGAGAGCTCTGTGAGGACAAATATGCATTTTTGTGTAATCAGTAAGACAGCAGAAACTGTGTTCTGAATCTTTAGGACAACACACTCCACTTAGAGTTCAGATCCAGGCAAAATGATTGATAAAATCACTCTTTGTCCTTTTTTTTTTTTTGTTGGCATGAAAATGCAGAACATTTCTTTTAGTAAAGGGCAGGCATTGCCCTGTTGTTCTGTCCCTTTTTACTGTTTTCTTACACTTTTTTGTTCTGACTACAAAAATAGACTCTGGAAAGAGATGCATTTCGGAAAGAGACTCTCATCGGCTGAAATGTGTCCAATATGCATTTGAGTTAAAGAATATTAAGCCTTGTCCAAAAATAAAGAGAGTGTAAAAGGTAAGAACGCCTGCAGGCTTGATTTTTAAAGATACGCATTTTTCTTCTTGTTGCAGATCTCGCCTTGCAGATTTCTTCACAAACTGCCAGCCTGAGTCACGGTCTGTTAGCAGCTGTCTGAAGGAGAACTATGCTGACTGCCTGCTCGCTTACTCGGGGCTTATTGGTAAGAAGGCAGGGAAGGGTGGGGGAAAAACACCCAAACTACATTTTGAAGGCCCACATGAAATAAAAACTGGAATATAGTACTATACAGAATCATAGAATCAGCCAGATTGGAAAAGACCTCTGAGATTATCAAGTCCAACCTTTGACCCAACACCACCTTGTTTACTAGACCATGGCACTAAGTGCCACATCCACAGTCGTTTCCTACATACCTACAGGGATGGTGATGATTCCACCACCTCCCTGGGTAGCCCATTCCAATGTTCAGTTCACCCTCTCTGTAAAGAACTTCTTTATAATGTCTAACCTAAACCTCCCTGGCATAGCTTAAGACTGTGCCCTCTTGTCCTACTGCTGGTTGCCTGGGAGAAGAGACTGACCCCCACCTGGCTACACCCTCCTGTCAGGGTGAGGTAGAGAGTAGAGTGAGAAGTTCTCTCCTGAGCCTCCTCTTCTCCAGTGTGATACTAGGCCAAATGCTCCAGCTACGTGTATTGGCCCTGTTTTACCTTACTGAAATTCCTGAGGTAAATTTGTACATTGCAAGAAAATTAAGGGTGGAAGATAAGGAGAGAAAGGTGCTTGAATTTGAAATAAATTCAAGGTTAAAAAGTAGAGCTTATTAAGATGGTTGAACTTGGACAGGACAGAGGAGTAGGTAGTTAAAAAGAATAAGTGAAACTGCTGCTTGGTTGATTTTGCAGCTGTCATCACAAGGTTGGGTAAATACCTCCTGGTCTTCGGGGAAAGTTTACAGGACATTCGAGGTATGAAACAGTAGATCAATTCAGCCTCGTTTCACTTCCAACTGCTATTCTTTCCATGATATCCTTCTGTCCACTCTAAATGTTTTCTGAGATGCCTGTCAGTGAGATGAACTGAGACTAAATTTATCTTCTGAAATCCTTTTCCCTCCCCCACATAATTATTTTTATTTGTTGTCACCTTCCTGACTGTCAACAGGCACAAGGATGCCTTTATGGAAGCCAGATTCCATATGCCACACGCAGTATTTGAGAGAGATCATGTCAGGAAGCCGAACATGTAGAAATACTGTAGTTGCACAATAAGTAATAAGTGAATGTCAAAACTCTGGAACAAAAAAGAATTTTAAAGGCCACCATATAAGATGTTTTTAAGCTTACAGCCTGCACCTGCTGCCATGCAGTTATATCCCCTTCTGTTGGGCATGAAGGTGCCAGCTGAGGCCCTGAAGTTGATCCTGCTGTTAAATAAATGTCTCTGGAGATAATATCGAAGCCAAAATATTTCTCAAGTAGGTTGGGTTTGCTGAGAAATGACTGAAAGCTATATTCAGTGGCTTATTGTTGTCATTCTTATTACTCTAGCAGCTAATAAGTGAGGCAAGTCCACATGGCAACGGGTAAACTAAGATGTGATGGCTTCAAAGGATATGCTTCTATGACTGAAGAGATTAGGACAGTATGCAAAGGGTATAACATATGAACAGTTATGACAGAATGTCATTTGACTCTGAAACAGAATTGAATAGCCTTGAAATCTGATCTAGTCAATGAGATTAAGAAGTCTGGCTGCTGGCAAGGAGTAACTGTTACTAATAGATACTTCTGGGTAAGAGCTGCCAAGAAGTTCTTGCTGGACCTGGTGAATTTTGCTGGCGGTTTTGTTGGTTTCATTTTTCAGTTTAACCCTAAAGATGACCCAGTTCCTGTTGTCAGGTGTTACTGTGGGTGACCGTGCTGCAAAACACTGTCACACATCAGAAATGTGGAATGGATCCCTAAGGGGTTGAAATCAAAAGGAGATCTAGTTTTCAAAGGGAAAAAATGTACAATTTTCTTCTTCCTGCTAGTCCCAGGAGACATGCAAAACAGGAACTGGCTAGTGTTACAAGAGTTTTTACTTCTTAGTAGTGATTCTGTTAAACCAAGAAAATTATCAAAACAAATGTTTCTTGTGCTGAAGCAGTAAATTCCTACTTCTGATAGCAATCAGATATAAAAGTGGGGTAAATTATGTCAATACCATCAAATTTGTAAGATCCTGAGATAGAAATGAGAGATACAACCTTTCAACTCTCTGTGTAATATATATAGTACACAGGAAGAAGAGGTAGACTGTGGGTAAGAGGCTGTTATATTCATTGGAGCTTCACAGTCTCCTTTTAATTAAGATAAAATATTTTTCATTAAAATATTATTTCATTTAGCCATTTTATTAACTGTAGCAAATATTGCACCTCCATAGAGTTTGTTCAGGAAACCTTTATGGAAGGTACACTGGATGTGAATCTGTTGTCTTATACAGGGATGTAAATGAGAGTTAACTTCACTGAAATTAGTGGAATCTCACCTAAAATGAATGACTTAAGTGGAAATAGAATCAGGCAGTTTTTGTATGAGGTGGTTTATCAATTAAATGGAGAACTTGCTATAGAGGGTGCTTTAAGGTTTGCATCAGGGTGTTATGTGCATAATTTTAAAGATATGTATATTTTACAGGAATTTTGAAAACCTGAATTAATTGCTTTAGACTCCTTGTTGTAGTACAAGGATAAATTAATAGTTTTTTTTAAAATTACCAAAAAATAGTAAAAAATTATTAAATGTAAAAAGAGACTGTGGATAGCCATGTTTGAGAGTCAGTGCTTTGGTTACAGCCTAGCTAAGCCATCTGGACCTGTCTGCACTCCCACATCAATTAAGTTTGTTCTAACTGCTGACTTCAAGACCTGCTTTAGCATTCACATTTTCCCTTGTCTTGAGTAAAATCCATCCAATTTCTCTGTCATTCCCAGGAATTCCGTGAGAGTTTGTGTAAATAAGCCAGAGTTGCTTTGGGCCAAAGGAACTTCAGCCCTTTACTCCTCCTCCTGGACTCACCATCCATTTCCTCATTCTAATTGACCCTAATTTGAGCAACCTCTTGGCTGTTCAGATCAATTCTGCTTTTGTCTAAAATATGGAAAATATGAAAATATTTGTCTGCTTCCTTTTGAGACCATCACAGAACTATTTGATACACAGAGCTCAGAAAAACCAAGCATGTCCTATTTTACTGCCAACAACCATGGCTTCTCTGATCCGTTAGTGTCCTTCAGCAGAATTTCCAAGATGCCAGCTAGCAGGGAGGGGGGGAAGGGGAAGGCACACACATTGCAGGGAAAAAAGAAAATCCACCCCAGGAAACCAAGCATATAATCCGCTTGGGTTCACATCTGCCCCCAGGTTTAAATGACAGACTGATTTTCTACTAGCTGCTCTTTCAGCCACTCTGTTTATGCTGGATGTACAGTTTGTGTGCTGTGTACACACTTTCCTTGTCCTGTCTTTCCTGTATTCATCAACCCTGATTGTACCTTGGTATCTGTTACACTTTTAACCCCTGTCTTGACCCATTTTAATTACCTTATTACCTCTTTGTGATAAGAAGGTCTTACCTCAGTGACCTTTTTAATTTCCTCCATACTTTTCTGGTTTTTTAACCCTTCACTAAGCATTGGCTAATTAGAATTATTTTTTTTAGCCTACTGTTTTCTTTCCATTTGCAAAATCCATTTTTCATTTTCTCTCACTTCTTTTCAGATCATGTTGCATGGCTGAAATAGTGTACTGAACCATCAAATGGATAAGGGACAGACATTTTAATATGTTTTATTTTAATTTAACATCATTCCTCTTCTTATTTATCTACTATCCAGCTTTCATTAATGATGCAAATGATATTTGCCTATTTTACTAAATTCTCTACCTTGATTTAATAAATTTTGCACTGTGCTATTTACTCATGTGCTAATCTCATGTAGAATTTGATCAATTACTACTGTGCAACTATCTTTTAAAAGCTGGAAGTAGACAAATGTATGGGACTGCAGCCTAATTTAAGAACATCCCAAAACAAGAATAAAAGATGCTTTTTATGAGTTTGGCAATGGGACTGCATTTGCTTTCACATACATTACTGCCTTTCTCAGGCCAGCCCTAATGCCTGTTCTCCTTCGTCTCCCACATCATATATGCAGCAGTTTGCATGTTGATTTGCTCAGTTTCCAGCACTGCCTTGGTGACTGAAAGGCTGTTCGACATCGTTCTGTGATTCGTGTTATTTCTATAAAGTTCCTTTTTTTAGCTTAATGTTTGATAGCCCTTTCCTGTGTGTTATTGCAGACTATTGGACCCTGGACCTATGGACCGAATTTTCATTGCTAGTGTACACTTTATGTCTCTAACATTTGTCCTTTGTCTATTCCATCTTATTAATGACTACTTGAATGTCACTTTTGAGGAGATGGGATCACATTTCGTCATGATATATGAGCTGTCCTAGAATTGCAGATTATCAAGTAAGGAACATATTCCCTGAAAAAGCAGCAGTACAGCTCTGGAATACTTTCTCCTTTTTATTAAATTTTTCCTTTTTGATCAGACAGATAAAATAAAGGTTCAAACTTCTCAATCCTTAGGGAAGTTTGAAATATCTGACCTGCTGGGTGATGCCTTCAGTTAGACCACTGGCTTGAGCAATTGCTGATCATATACGAGTTTCCCGATCCAGATGAGTGATGAACAGTTGCTGTACATCTTTTAGGACAAAAAATGCCTTCTTTGGTTTCATTTCATTCTTGGTAGCCTTGAGTTGACATATAAATGTGAGAATATTTACTCAAGAACTTGTAATAGAGTTAAAATGGCCCTGTGGTTGGAAGTTGTTGACAATGTTTAGGAAATAATCACTGTACTGAAGAAGTAGTGAGACAGCAAGATTAATAGTAATTTATTACCTGCAAAGAATCTGCTGTTACCTTTTCATGCATGCTGGGTGTTGCTCTGTTCATCACCATAACCCACTCTGTTGGCAGGTTCCTAATGAGCACCCTGAGGTTAACACTCCTCCAAGACATATTAGGGCTCCCCTCAGCATGACTAGCATTCTCCTTGCTCATGCATTTCAGAAATGTTTTTTTCAGGCTGGCTGCAGACTCAATGAGGAATCACAGGTCTGGATACCATTTATTTGCAGCTAGAATTAAAATGGGGAAAAAAAAAACAGGCAAGAAAGAAAAACTGGATTTTTAGAGTGCAATTCAAGCTGCCAAGAGTGTGAGCTGTGGCACAGGGCTGGGTGTCACAGGGTGAAAAGGAGCCAGAACTGTAAAGTGTGGAGGTCAGAGCCCTGCTGTGGGTCTGTGTTGTGAATCCAGCCTCGAATACATGACTTACCAGGTGCTGTTTGCTGTCTTCTTAGGATGGAAAGAGTATTTCAGTACAAAGGTTGCTCACAGTACTGTGCTTCACTCTGTTAACAGGCACCGTGATGACACCAAACTACATAGACTCAAACAGTCTCAGTGTTGCCCCGTGGTGCGACTGCAGCAACAGTGGTAATGACAGAGATGAATGCCAGAAGTTCCTGAATTTCTTCCAGGACAACATATGCCTTAGTGAGTACAAAATTAGATGTCTTTTAATATGTTTTAGGATGTTTTCTGTTTTGTTTTTTTGTTGGTTTTTTTTTTTTTGCTGTTTAAGTGTGTTACGATACATCAAGGCCATCTCTTTGCACTTTGTAAGCATGGTTCTGTTATAGGTGTTAAAATTAAAAGAACAAGCAAATGTGCCTGATAGTGAGGTTTATGGCCAACATTGCAAACATGACAAGCTCTTGGAAAAAAAAATTCAAATAACAAAGTTGTAGGGTATTGAAATACATTAACATCACAGGTTGTATTTGGACCCTAACAGGCAGCATCTTTACCAAAACATTGCAACACCTGGGGGGTTTTTGTGTAATTTAAGAACTTCATATAAAAAAGACGTAGTTTATGATATGAAGGATTTGCTGTAAGTAAGTATAAATTGGATTGTGCTTGCAATGTATTGCAAACCTCAGGTTTTTTAGGATATTTGATCTCAGATGTCTGGTTTTAACACAAGCCTGGATGGTAACTATTGTAAAGATTTTGTTAAATTACTGTTTGGGGGGTTTTTTTGTTTTTTTTTTTGGTCAGACTCACTTCCAAATTAGGGACTATTATAAATTTCAGAATGGCTCAGTAGAGTCGATTTTGGCAGGTTCTCTTTTCAAATTTCCTGTCTGCCTGGAGCAGCATAATTGGATGAGGTGGAGTGTGCATCAGAGTTTTAATTTCAGATAAATGAGGAGGCCAAAAGAGCTTGGCTTCCCTAGCCTAGCAGAACAGAAGTTGAAAGGATACGTGATTGACCACAAAAATTGCATTAGAGGGGCAAGCCCAGGGAGGGAAAAGGATTACTTCACCTAGAGGACAGTGTTGGCATAAGAGCAAAAAAGGGAGATATTGGCCATACATATTTAGGTTCAAAATTGGAGAAATTTTAACCATCACACTAAATTTAAGAAATAGGCTTCCAGCAGGAGTTTTGAGGGTAAAAGTGGATTTAAAAGTCATATTTCATCAGCTTATGCAAAGAAGCATACATACAGCATTGCTTTCTTCAAAAACAGTAAATGAACTCAGTGATCCAGACTGTCCTGTCCAGCCCTACAGACCTGAGCTAATGCAAGGCTTAGTCTGTATTTTAAGAGTCTGAAAATCTCCATTGGCAGCTTCTCAAAAGGCAGCATTGTGGTGAAGACATGGGGAGCTTTGCCTAGAAAAACATGAGTTGCTATGTACTATTGTACTATATATACTATTTATTAAGCTTTGGAAGAACTAATCAATTACTCAAGATCATTTAACAAGAGAAAAAGAGAAAAGAGTTCAAATTATGATGGGGTAAAATTTAACAATATACCATCAGACCTTCCTCAAGACTAATGGGGGTTGCCATTTATATATATTGTAATACCTCAGATTGCATTCATTTGTGAATGAATTTCTAGAGTATTACAGGTTCCTTTTAGAACATAAAGACAGAGTAA
Organism: Platyrinchus mystaceus; assembly: GCA_035041135.1. Lineage (NCBI taxonomy): Eukaryota > Metazoa > Chordata > Aves > Passeriformes > Tyrannidae > Platyrinchus > Platyrinchus mystaceus. The sequence continues at coordinate 28,900,153 of JAWWLV010000180.1, read as the reverse complement.
TTCCTTGCCCTTTCTTTTGCCATGAAGACAAATCAAAGACAGTGGAGGTTACTGTGAGACAAGTTATAGTCATTTTACCTGCAAGAGACGTCTTCCTCCTGAAGAAATTACAGACCGTTCTGGTTTAATACGAAGTTTTTCTTTTATGTAGAGTGGGAAAAGTTAGTTTTTGGGGCATTTATAATAATGTGGAAAAGCTAACTTGAACAAAAAATCCATTTAGTTACTTATGCAAAATGGAAGAGCTGGGACTGTACCCTGCAGGCCAGGGAAATTAGAAAGCAGGAGACTGAGGATCATATTCATGCTGTGCCTGATGTGGAGCTGGGATATGGAACTGAGTGTCCCATGTCCCACATACACACCTGAAATCCTCGTCTTTCTTGGTCCTTCCTGTGCACTTTTCCAGAAATTACACTCTGGAGTTGAAATGCCTTTTGCAACAGATGTTAAGTTGAAAGCAGAGTGGAAGTTTTGATTTCAAAGGATGGGTGTGAAAATACAAGTGAAAATTCCAGTCTGTTTTAATAATTAGTCCCATGAAGACAAGCATTTTGTTGTTTTCTTTTTATCTGTATAGATAAAGTGTTTCTTTATCTCAGCATTTTCCTGCAGAATATGGGTTTATGTCAGAACTGTGAAATCAGCCCAATTTCCAGTTTAATAGGACCCAAATAAGATATATTCCTCTCCAAAATTTTGATTGTATATTGCCTTGCTTTTACTTTTATCCTCTATAATGAATTTACTAGAATTCCTACTGATCTGAATGGGATTCAGTATATCTACCCATCTGTTCAAAGAATTTGTTCACACCTGCCTGTGAGTTAGTTAATAAAAATTATTGGGAGGACCTTTACTAGAGCAGTTAGACACTTGAAGCACCTCCTTGAAGTCATTATGGTTTTTGAAATATGTTTCTAATATGTATTAAAGTTATATATATAAAATAGATATTTCAAATATATATATGTATTTGAAATATTGTGAAAATATGAGAAGGGGGTGGGATACCTCTTCTATGAGTTGGTGTTGTTTAGCTTGAAAGAAGGCTCTGGAAAGACCTTATTTTGGCCTTTCAGTGCTTAAAAAAGGGGGGGTCCAACCCAAACCATTCTGTGATTCTGTCATAGCATCATAGAATGTTTCAAGTTGGAAAAGACTCATAAGGATCATCGAGTATGACTGTACAAAATAATTGAAGAAAACTAATTGTAAAGACCACTTGTTACTTAAAAAACTGGAAGGGTTGCACGTATTTCTGTGACCTTTCTTGTAATAGTGGAAACAAAGAGTTGCTGTCAATTTAGGAAATAATAGGAAAATACTGGTTTATATATTGCCTCATTCTGAGGAAATGAAGGAAACGTATCATCTCACTCTTCCCACTTTGTCTCCATTAACCCAGCTGATTCTGGTGCCTTCTACAAATTCTTCTCTTTGCATGTTGGAGTTCTGAGAACTAATATCATAATAAAATACATATTTTTCAGTTGAAAATTAAATGTAAATTATTTTATAAGCCAAGGAATACTACTGAGAAGAAGTATTAATGACTTCCACATATTAGTCCCCAGTGAAATTGTTTGGTTCCTTGTACAAAGAATTTGAAATAAGAAATCCCCAAATCCTTGTTGAATCCCCAAAGACCTGATTAAAAACTGTTTTTCTATTTGTTTTATAAAAACTCCAACCAATTTACCCTTGCTATAAACACACTCTTTAATCCCGTGAAACTGTGATAAGCTTTTTAACTTCTATATTCTAAAGTTTTAGTTTAAGCATGTTTCCTTCACCTAATTATGCAGATTTTGATTGAAAACTGTAAGGAAAAGATTGCCTTAGTTAAACTATTTTGTAGTTATAGGCATATTAGTTTTACTGCAACAAGCTGTAGAAATAAATATTTTGCCTCTTCTCTATTTTCAGTCTGCTAAAATCACCTGCCTGAATTAGGACTTGACATTCAAACTGTACTTTAAATCCTCAGAGTAAATTTTTGAGGCTTTTGGATGGTAACAAATATGATTATGGTAAGTCCTACAGTGTCTGTCAAGAATTACTGGAAACATTACAAAGAAGAGGCTGCACCAGATAATTACGACCCCAGACTCGGAGTTCATGTTTCAGATAGGTTCAAAATTAAGACACATTTTGAAGCATAAAAATTGAGTTTCTCTAAATACACATTTTCAATGTAATGATTGTAATAATAATAAAAAACAACTCAGTTCTGTTTTTTGCCTTTTGTTTTTAGAAATAGAAAATTGCCTGTAATTTGTTTTTACAGAAAATGCAATTCAGGCCTTCGGCAATGGCACTGATGTGAATGTCTGGCAGCCAATCTTACCAGTACAGACCACTACAGCCACAACTACAACAGCTTCCAGACTTAAAAACACAGGTTCAGAGACCACCAACAACGAAATTCCCTCCCACAATGATTCACCAGCATGTGCAAACCTGCAGGTAAGAGAGTTTTGTACTTGTTGCAGTGCATAAATGAAAGTTTTTCATAGATATCTATAGTCTCCCACTGCCTAAGTGGATGCCTGCTTAAATTTGAATATTTGTTTATTCCCGTGTTGTAGTTACAAGCTGTGTATATTGTAAAATATCAGATACTCTTATTCGATATCAGAAACCTGCATATCTCAAAGTGGACTTTATTGCCTCCCTGACTCAGAAACAGGGAGTAGTATTTCATTTCTTATCACAGGTTTGAATATGAATGTGGCACTCTCCAAACCCTGCCAGGATATGTCAGAATAAATTAATTCTCCGAGTAATCCAAATTCAGAGGGAACCCTTAATACGAGCTTGCATGTCCTGTTGCCTTCTTTCTTATGTTATTGGCAATAAACTCAAGAGGTTTTTTGGCTGAGTAGGTTTGGATATTAGAGAATATGTGGTGAAGAAGCTGAACAAAGATAGAAACAATTTTGGGTCAGGCACTCTCCTGAAGTGGGGTTGAGGTCATGATGTGATTTTGGCCAATGACTGTAGGTTTTCTTTGACACGTAAAGTAGGCTATTCATGGTGCATCATTGCTTCTGGATTTAAAGAGCTGCTTCACTTCCTGAAGACAGTGTATGCAACTCCTAGAAAGTTTGAAGAACTTGGTTGGGAGACAACAGCAAAACCAAGGCAGGAAAGAGGCAGCAGGATTTGTAAGATGAAAACATCCTTAGGCCAGATTACAGTCTGGGGCTATAAAAATTTCTGGTGGTTTCAATGTAAAAGTAGGTCAGGGTAGATCAGCTTGTCCTGTTTATTTTTGTCTTTACAGAAGGAAAATTGCTATGTGACACAAATGTAAGTGTCCAAGTTTTAAGGTCTCATCTGATATTAAGATAAATTTTTCTGGATTTCCAACTATTCCACTCTTGTAGCATTGACTTTTCACTTCCCTATAAAAAGTTGATTTTTTATTCTTCATATTAAACTGTATCGAAGTTTCCATAAAACCAAGAAGTTTTTATTCTTTGGAAGTGTGTTCTGCTTCTTAATTTTTCCATTTCTCATCTTCATCCTTTTTTAGTTCCTGCATTTATTTCATATTGACAATTGTACATGAATCAACATCAGAGGAATTTCATGCTCGCAAAGTATAGGGTGTTAATGGCAGATGGTGCTGAGTTTAGGTCCTTCTTTTTTTCATATCTGTACATTCATTATGATTTAAGCCTTGTAAGTTATTGTTGAGAGAGACAGTTATAGGTATATATTGATATTTACAATAGTCATTTGACCAAATAGAATATATTGAAAGAAATGTAACCTTTTAAATCAGAAACTTGGAATATCTTGGGTTTGGAACAAGACCTTGATGGGATGTTATTGACTCAGTTCATGTTATATTAAAAAGTTGTTTTATGGGAGAGATCACATTTTCCTTGAGTGTTTGTACAGCCCCCTATAGAGCAAGGCCTCCAGTTGCTACCAAAATACACATAATAAATAAAGAACTAAAGAAATGGCAAGTCATCAAAAATCCCATTGGATTCACTTCAATTTGCAAATGTTCCTAAAGCCTAAATAGATGTTCCTTTGTTTTGAAAATGAATTAAATTCTTCCCTGTCCTTCCTCCTGTTACTCTGGTGTTTTGAAGTCACATCCCACATGAGTTTATCAGTGCTGGTTTAAAGTTCTGCTGTGACTTCAAGTGTACCCCTGATGTACTTGACACGAGAAGTAAAGGTCTGTAGGGAAAATAGCTTCCTTCAAATAAATGATCTCTGCTGCTTTGTAGAAACTGTGGATAAGTCTGCACTAAAAGGTCACTGAAGTTACGTGAATCAAGCAGTTTTGTTCCTGTGAAGTACAACATTCCGGTGCTTACTATTTCCTTCTGTCAAAACTGAAATACAAAGAACAAAGCTCTAATATTTTAATGTATTTTTCAAAAAAACAACTTATGAATAGAGCCAAAACAAGCCCACAATTTTTTAAAAAGGAACCTGTGTTTTTTGGACAGTATGGTGCCACTTTGAATGGGAGACTTAAACCTTAATGCAAATTTTACAAAAGAACTGAGGCATTCATATGACACTTGGAGAAGGGTATTCATTCCAAGGCTCTCCTCCCATGAAAAATATGCTTTGTAGTATTTTCAAAACACAAACTAGTGCGACCAAAAGCAGTGTGAAGGGGTTTTTTTTATGCGATTAGCAGTTGAGCTGAAAGGTTTCAAAAACATTGTGGAAAGACGAATTAAAAGCATTAGTCTAAGCACAAAAAGACAATGGCCGAGAGGGGATAAGGAGATGATCATTGAGATGCTACCAGGCTGCATATTCTAGTTAGTGACTTTAAAAATACAGTGAAGGAAGAAAGAGCAGGAAGTGATTGATTAGTATAAATTGCCATTGAAATAAATACAGTGAGGGAAGAAAGAGCAGGAAGTGATTGATTAGAAAAATACGCCATAGAAACGAACAAATTCTAACCTCCCAGGGATGTAAAATACAGGGCACTAACCCAGTTCGCCAGGAGTGTCAGACTGAGCAATTTTTGATGCATTTCTTTCTGACTTGTTCAGAATGGTTGTATGAAAAGCAAGGGTGAACTGATGGTTTTGTCACTGTGCCATGTTCTGCAAATGCAAACCTGGGAATTGGAAGGGTTGTGAATGCTTAAAGAAAATATGAGGTTCTCGTTGTTTACCTGTACTCAGTATTTATTTCAATACCTTTTGAAGGCTTGGACTTTTAAATTATGTTTGTTTCAGTGATGCTGTTTAGAAGTTGTTAATAATTTCAACTTACCATTGCTATGAGAATTTTCAGTTCTCCTATTATGGAGTATTTTCTTATTTCAAATCGATACAGCAAAATGTTTGTTTCTGCTCTATGTTTATTTTATGTTTACATATGCTTGCATTGCGTAATATGCTTGCATTGCGTAATATGCTCTTTCTTCTATCCCTAAATTAAATCAACACTCCATCTTTGCCAGGAAGATGCCTAGTTTTGTCAAACATCCCATTAACTCTGTTATAAACCTGACTTTTAACAAAGTTTGCTAAACCCAGAGAGTAAATAGTAGTTAGTTTTATACAAAATGCTAAATTAAAGTATATTTGACATGCTTGACATCTTGCAAAGGATCCTCAGCTCTACAGAAAAATAATGTATAAAGTATTGTGAACAAAAGAGGAGATGAATGCTAACAGTGTGCTCCTTATACAGGCATATTTTATTAAGGAAGTGCCAACAGTATATTTTTTCTGATAGCTTCACTCTAATATTTGCTGTTTAACTGACATATATGTTAATCCTTCATTTTCAGTCATAACTTGCATTCAGTATGCCAGTCAAAAAATGGTTCTGGTCTTTCAGTCTCATGTTCTACCCCCACTGCCTGAACCATCACATTGGATTATTTGAAAGGGACAAAGGAACGAGTTTGGATGTGTACTCACACCATGTATTCTTCAAGAAAAAGGCTGCTTCTGCATTTAGGAGAGATACATAGACCTGAATGATGATAATGAATTAAACCTCAAGTGATAGATTAGACTAGATTGGACCCTTTATTCCTGGGTCATTGCAGGGATAAATAAAAACCTAAGACTTCCATACTGGGTTTTCTATAATATTTCAGAGGACATTTTGCAGAAGACAAAAATGATAGAAGTCAAGATGGTCATTTAAGTAAGTTTATGCATCAAAATCTATCAACTTGCTAGCTTGCTCTGTACTTTGTTTTCACACATTTATTATAAATGCCTTGCTCTAGTTAACGTTAGTTCAGCATTCAAAGAGAATTTAAGGGTTTTGTGCTTTTGAAGACTGTAGCAACGTACACATGAATTGACATACATGGCCCTTTGGACTGAAAGCAAGCACTTTCAATCAAGTCCAGTATGTAAATTTTGTTATTGTACTCTCAGCAGCAAAATTTAAAACCTATCAGATATAAATTGAAAACCTCAAACATTTTGTGGGAACAAAGGAAAGAGAAATCTAGATACTTAAATATGTCAATTCTTTCTATTTGCATGTAAGATTGCCAGATGTGGGTCATATGGCAAGCTGTTCTTCCACAAGTTCACTAATACTTGGGATTTAAAAAAAATATCTATTATGGAGAGTCTTAAGACAAAAACAGGAGAGAGAGTTCTCAGTCCTCTGAGGAGAGCAGGACTTAAATGTGACTCAGACTGAAAATGGCTGTGCTTTTCCCCTGTAGATCTGTGTTGCAGATCTTCTGCACTGTGTGAGGATCTGCTAATCTGGTGGTTTAAGTACCATCTGTAATTATTTAATGTACTTTCTCATGTGCTAAATATTATTATTATAAAGCATTATGTAGGTGTTTGGACAGGGTTAAAACCTTCAGTGTAGCATTCTGAGAATCAAGGCACAGCAGGTATGGATCTTCATGAGCTGGTAATTGGGTGGTGGGTGAACATAAGCAGGAAACACAGGCAGATGTAGGTGTGCTGTTGATGAGGTGCACTGGAGTACAGATAAAGAGAACTTGTTTTATCCCCTGAGCACCAGTATTAACTCCCCCATATGCCTGGCACCCTCTTTCCTCCATCCCTTCACACAGCCTGTGATCATTCTTTTTCTTTTCTGTTGTAAACAGTCCTTTCAGATGCCCTGCCTGCTCTGTCCCTTGGAAAAGTCATGCTTGGACCTCTTCCTTTGGGCATTACAACTACACAGAAAGTTATAGATGGGGCTAAAAGATGGACAGCAATATAAAACTTCCAGTGCTATGCCAAAACAAACAAAAAACCAAAATCGACTAAACAATTCGTATGAAAAGCTTTAAATTTACCTCCTGTATTTCCAGGATTAGCTGACATAATGGGGTCAGCTGGCTGGTACAAGTGATTTAGAGAACACCTATTGGCAGCTTTTCTTCTGAAAAAGCAATGCCTTTAATTTGCTTTAGTGGCAAGACTCCTGTACCTAAAGAAATCTTGAGTGTTTGTATGTTCAGATTAGAATCTGACAGCCAGAGATAACTTAGAGTTTCATCTTTAATCTTACGCTTCTAATTTGGGGAGCACTAAATGAAATTCCATTTTCCCACAACAGATACTGCTTTGTCCATTGATTTCATTGGCACTGACTTCAGTGAAGTTAATCGTTGTTTGCTTCAGCACCCTGCTGGAGTGGGTCCTCAAAAAGTGTGGATGTGTACAATTCCCTGCAAATGTGTTCATTCACTGCATGACTCTTGCACCTGTTCGGCAGATCCAGAGTAGGTGAGGGGACCATGAGTGAGAGACATGTTAGGGAAATCTTGGTGTTCTTAGGCAGAAATGTAGTTGCAGTCCACCTCTATTACTGTGGGAACAGCGGATCTCAGTGCCAAAAGGCTGGTTTGCAGTGAACATATGTATACATACATACATATGTATTACTGGTATGATCACGTAGATGCTCCCACTCCAAGCAAGGCTGCGCTTGGGTTTGTCACCATCTTTGCCAAAGAACATCAGGACCACACACAATAGATTGTTTTCAAGCTTGTTGAAATCCTGCTGAAGTTAAAGATGTAATTCATAAAGCTGATTAATTTCTAAGTACAGAGAGTCTTTTTCTTTGCTTTTGATCATCAGAGGAACAGTTTGAGAGTGTAGCCAAGTATCATACCCTATAGGCTCAGATGTATCATATTAGTGTCAGCGTTGCTATGACACATGTGCCATCAGTAGTCAGTAGAAAATTGTTCTCATTTACCAGACTTGGTTGAACTTACAAGCTGAACATGAGGCCCACTTAAAAGATCAGCCATGATTTGTGGAGTAAAATACAGGCTAAAACTTTACAACAGTGTAAGTCATCACATCTCTGTCCTTATCACCAGAGTTACACAGGTGTGCGCTGCTTAACACTCAGTCTCTTTGGCATGTAGAGCTCTCTCTAAGACTGGACTTTATATGCAGTGATTGATACTCTGATGAAACATTTTTAATGTTGGAAGTTGGGTGTAATAAACTTCTGTTATAGAAAGACAGTGAAATGGTTTATTTTGCATATTAGAACTACAGTTTAAATTGTGGCGCTTTTTATTAGAATGCTTTTCATCAGACCGAAATATTGTGTATGTATACTGCTGGAGAGCATAATACTTTAGAATTATTTCATCAATGATAAAATATTTTATGGTTCATTTAAAAAAAAAGTTTTATTAGTCTGAGCATCTTAAGTGTATTATAATAATACAGCGCTTTATAGCAAACTGTAAAACTCTAGACTACAGTTTTAGGAATCATGCAATTTTGTTTTATAGTTTAATAATTGTTCAATTGAAAATGAGTGTGAGGTTACTAAAAACCAATTTAATGCCTTACAAAAATATAGCTTTATTAAAATGTACTGCACACCTTTACAGAAAATTTAATTTTCTATGGACAGATTATAGTTCTTATCCTCAGAAAGAATTTTGCAAATGAATGCTACTAAAAGCATTTTCAGTGTTCCCATAAGCCACAGTTGTTTCTATGTTTCACATGAGTATCCTCTTATGAGAATACCCACAAAAATACAAAGTGCTAGAATAAACCAGAATCAGAAAATTGGATCACATCAGATAAGCCAAATTGAACTATTCATAGCCATTGGTATTTACTTTATATGGTTCTTCATCATATTAAATGTATTCCCAATGTCAGCCAACTTTAATTCTCAATCAGATACCTAGTCCATCATGTATTTCCCTTTTAAAACAGATAGCTCACTATAATCTGCAAAAAACAGCCATAAAATGGAGTACAGTATTATAAATTCATTTAAAGACATAACTACTACCAGTAAAAATTCCAGGTCATTGCATTGCAATGGTACACATTTAATCGTATTGTCTTTGGAAGTGTAGTTCATAATATATTGTGCATTTATGGGACCTGACAAAGGGCTTTGTTTAAGACATATTGTTTGCTATTAGCAAATATTAGGTTTTAGTCATGACTCTGCTTCCATTTGTACTTGTACAAGTGGAAGTAGCCCTGGTTATGTCAGCAAGCTGACACTGTCGCAAAGCAAGTGTAGGCAAAATCAGTTGTGCCATCAGGTTTTTAATGTTACAAACATCAAGAATAGAATCCTTGAAATCTTGAGTACTTTTTTATCTTAACTGGGATAGCTTTCAAGAAGTCCTTATTGTACACTGGAATCCCAATATTCTAGCTATTCCACAAACTCCTAATGGTACTCTTTGCCTTAAAGCCCCAATGAATTGCTGTTAACTTCAGTGCAGCTATCACCACATAGCCTTTATTTATTCTGAAGACCACATAGTGTATTTCAGTTCTCTAGAAACAATAAATATTTTACTATTATAAACTATGCTAATGCAATAGGTTATCGTCAGAAAAGTCTACCCACAGAGATACATGAGGAATACCAAAATAAAAGACTAGTGCAATCTCAGATAATGAGTCCAGTTGTCAATAGAGAGATGTTTCTTTCTAAGGTATGAAAATAGCAGTTGCCAGAATAGATCAAAGTTTAACAAATAAAATCTTTATCAGTTCTGCCATCTTTGCAAAGAATTGTTATTTGCTAGGGAAGCAGAATGATTTAGTAAGACTTTTATAATTGAAATGTACTTTTAACCACTGTTACTGAAGCAGTATTGATGGTTTTGTTTTGTACTGTGACAATTTTAAGACAAATGACAGTGTGGAGGCTAAATAATTCTGGATAGTAAAGCATTTTAATCACAGATCATACTGTTTTATGAATTACCTGCCTTCTCCATCTTGTAGGGAGAGGGGGTGAGAATTGAGGAGAGCAGTGTAGCACAACCTCCTTGTTCTGTGGAGAAGGCTTGCTCCCAGAGAGGGACCCTGCTGAGTTCTGCACAGTCCTGGTGCAGGCTCATGAGGTTTGCCTCATCTCTAGTTGTGTTCCCTGAACCCAGAGGTTGGAGAAATGGTCCTCGGTCCTGGGAGTAGGGTTGTGGGGCTGCCTGCCCCAGAGTCTTTTCCCAAAATAGTTGTTCCTTGGTATTTTTATGAATCCTTGGGTGCATGAGTGGGTAGAGAAGAGCTCACAGATGACTGCTGCATTCACATTGTGCTATAATTCTCTCATTTGCTGTCACCCTTGATGGCTCCTGCAGTCTGCCTGTTGCAGACACTACTGGACACCTTTGTGCTTCTTGATGAAGGGCAGGTTGTTTCCATAGATTAGCTATCTGTTTCCTAAAGCACGGCAACCCTGTGCTGTTGCTTGGGACAAGTGTTGATCGCATTTTGTCTATTGCTACAGAGGAGTGTTGATTAAATTCCCTGTCTTACACTCACAGCTCTGATTTATTTTCAGCCCAAGATAATTTTAAAGAAGCTAAGAATTGAGTAGTGGGCAAAAGCTACTGCCCTGTTGTGGGTCCTGAGCAGTTATTAGGCCGGTAGAGTTCTCTACAAGCCTTAGGAGCCTTGTGCACATGTTTAATTGTCTATTATTTTTTTCAAATGTTCATCTTGCTTTGTTGCTGATTTTAGCTGAATCGTTATAAATATTATAGTAGTGTGAAAGGATCTGAGGAAGGTGTATGAATTTGAGCGCTCCAGTCCTCAGAAAAATAGAAAGGATAACCTGATACTACCCAGTGGATGAAAATGGGCTTGAATACATTTACCAAATTCTCTCCTTTTACGCATCTGGCAGAATGTGCCCATTGTGTAAGTGGATGTGGCAGTTTTGTTCATCCTCTTACACTCAGCCTCATGACAACACTACTTTCCCTAGCGTGGAACTGTGACCTTTCCTCTGGAGGTCTAAACATGTCCACAGTACCAGCAAAGGAAATTACACTGCTTTTAGAGAGGTAGATTCCCTTAAACTTGTACACAGATAGCAGCTATAAACCCAAAGATCCTTTTAAAACACCTTCCTGTACTCTTGGAAACCCTTCCTATTGGATATAAGAGTAATTCAAGAAATACCATGTTTTATCATGGAGGAAAGATCCTCTTTGGGAAGTGCTAACCAAGACTAGTTCTGCCTATTTATGTGAGTTGAGTTGACGGACTGTTAGTCTCAATTTGCTGGAATATCTGTACCATCTCTGAAAACTCAGTTCCAGTTAGCCATTAGTCTTTATTAGATCTTCTTCCCATCAGTTTGTTGGGTGGGTTTTTTGAGGGGTGTGGGGTGTTTTTTTTTGTTTGGTTGGTTTGTGGTTTGGTGGGTTTTTTGGTTGGGATTTTGTGTGTGTTTGTTTTGTTTTGTTTTGTGGGGGGGTTTTGTCCCATCATCTTGCACATCCATTCTGTAGTCTTTGGGTACTCAGCTACCTCACAGACTTAATCAGCTATGAAATTTATCTACGTTATTTTTTCTATATTCCCTGTAATGGTTTAATGGCTAAATGCAGATTCAGGGCGGAAGAAGAGCCTGCACAAAACTGAACTGAAGGGCTGTTGAGCCTGTATGGTCCAGGAGTAGTCATCATGTGATTGCTGGCTTGGCTTCCTTAGAAGTTAAAGTGAGGAAGGGCAAATGGGGCTGGGGGTTGTGGCCATTGAGTGGGCTGGGGTGAAACTGAGATTGGAGTAAGTCTGCACTGAGTTTGGGTAAAATGTTTGAAACAACCCTGTTTCCTTTTCCTTGATTAAAGAGGATACATTGCCTTCCTCTGCCAGCAGCAAACCCAAGTACCTGAAGTATGTTTATGCATATAAAGTCATTTGAGTTTAAAGAGGCAATCACACGACCTAATCAAATTCTGCTTTTGTTTATAGACTTGTAAAAATGGAATAACTCCAGAGTTGTGTATATTGCAATTATCTTTAAGTGTACATTGTAATTATCCATTACCCCGTACATATATGCACATCATTCTTTGATATTTCTATGTAACCCAGAAACTAACATTCTTAAAAAATAAACTACCCAGATTGCAGTTACTGTGTGGCAAATATGATCAGAAGTACTTCAGGAATAATAAAGAAGCTTTTTTTAGGAATAGCTTATTCCTGGTTACTACCAGCAAATGAAATATCGAAAGGCCCAGTGGAAATTAGAATACAATAATAAGTAATCATTCTAAACCATACACTGCTGACAAGGCAGCATAGCTGCACAAATAGTACATTGTTGAAGAGCTAAAATTTGGAACCTTTTCCATACCATTCATAGATTTTTCAAGTAATCAAACCAAGTTTATTGGACAGAAAATGAAATTCAATCTTTTAACCAAATTGTCTAACCTATACTCTTAAAAAACCCCACCCATTAATGATAAAACATCTGAACATAAATATGTTTCTGTGCTGCTTTTACCCTGTCTGTTCATTTTATAGTCTTCACTGTACATTAGTAATCAAACACTGTGGATAAATCACACCCTTTATCTTCTATTTACTCTTTATCCCTATGACTCCTAATCAGCTGTCTTACCTGAATAATTGATCTCTATGTTGCCCTCAAACCATCTACTCTGCAGCATTTTTTAATTTGCTGTTGAGTTCCAGAACACGAGACACTGTCACCCATTTCAGTTCCTTGCCTTCAAAATCAATAGGAGTTCAAAATGTTTATTTTAGTCTGTACTTCGGAGGAGAGCCTAACTATTGCATACCAAATCCTATTTCTAATCAGTGGACTTGGCCTAATAATCCCACCTCAGGTTAAGCCCTCCTGCGTGCTTAGCTCTTTTCATGAGTCACAAACAGACTGATGAGTATAATGCAACATATAACCTATTTTTCATAGGTTCACTCAGCATGTCTCCTAAAGAATTAGAGGATTATCCTCCCTCATGTCTTTCTTAAAACAGAATTAGGTGTTCAGGGTGGTAATTTACTAAATACTGCATTACGTGGTGCTATATTTTTCCAGTTTGATGTTTTCAGAAGGTGCAAGTAGCCTCTGATTCAAGGCTAGATATGCATTATCACATTCACCTAAACATTTGGATGTTCTGAATTCGTGCTCAGATTTTAAATGTATGCATTCAAATTTTTTATGTATGTGGCAGGTAAGACATGTACCAGGTAGGCTTTAAATAGCTGTGTGCAGTCCTAAGTACCTGATTTGTGCAGAGAGTTGGATAAATGGGCATATAAATTAGGTGTGCCCAGATGAAAGCAAAGCAGTTACAAGTATCTGTGAAAACCCTAAATTTGTGTCTGCCCAAATTTAGAAAAGTGGCTTGATCAGAACTTTTCTGATGAACAGTACGGTTTTTACAGTGACTTGCCCTCCTTTAGGAAAAGTATCTGAGCCTGAAGAATGCTGTATAATGATTTTGATGTTGTTATGCTGTTTCACACACCTTGGTCATGTGTGTACTGTAGTGATCTACTTCTGAGGGGCAAATTTAGGGATCTGTTCTGCAGGGACCTAACTGCTTGTATACAGTTACAGAAGCCAAATGCAAATTCAGAAGAAAGAAATTGTCCCTCTTTTTCATAATGATTTTGAACTTTGAGAAATTCTTGCAACTGTTTGCAGAATTCTGCTCTCATTAAGGGTTTGCCCAACCCCTGTTACTTTTGATTAAGATTTTCTGATTATTCCTAAGGACTCAGTCACGGTTATTTGCAGAGCAGAAATTCAGATTGTCATAGGCACGGCTAAACAGGTTTAGATCAAAAACACACTCTGTCTTTAGCCAGAGAACAGCTTAATGAGAATACTTAGGAATAATTAATTAGTCAAAGGCTTTTCACCTTCAGGCTTGTGGCTCATGTTATATTTAGTAGCAAACAGCTCTTTGGTAAGTGCCCTTAGTGAGAGAGAGAGCTCTGCGCTCTGGGAGCTGAACTGAGTCCATGTCACAGGGACAGCCCTTAAAATGCAAGTCGTGCTGGCTTATGTCAGTGTAACAAGGGACTGGACTCTGGTGTTCCATGGACATTTAAAGAGAGCAACTGGCAAAGCCGCAGCTCCACATAATCTCCAGCCAGTGAGACGCATCTGCTCATATGTGCTCTGCAAGTCCTCATTCATCATCTGCTGCCCTTTGTTATGTACAAAGCCTGTTGGAGTGCAGTTACATTCATCTGTGCACAGCACATCAGAAATGTGATATCCCATGCTGTTCAAGTGGCCACCGAATGTGAGCAGCCCAGTGATATCCTAAATCCCTTTTAAAGATGCTCTTCTCAGATACTAGAGAGGCTAAGCCCGTTTTGGCCACTGAGCAAGGCATCTCTTAAACCCATTAAATTCACTTCTGCCTGGGACAGCCCAATATGTCAGTAATGCTCACTGATGCAGTATCAGTGCTGGTGTCAATATACAATAACATATATTAACATGCAGTAGACATGGTCTGCATTGCACCCATCTCTCATCTCTAGTCATGCTGTGTTTGTTCTGACTTTCCACCCACTGGTCCACTGGACTGTAGGTGGGAGTAACACCAGAAGCCATATTGCTGCTATAGTTGACACACACCCAGATGTATTTTTTTTTTTTTAATGCTTCCTCTCTAGATACTTGATGGCAATGTATTGACACTGAAACTTGCTAGTAAGACAGAGCTGGTACTTGTGAGTGTTAGATGCGTCTGAGTAGGTGGATCACAAAAAACACCCTTCACTTGGTCTGTTTTCTGCTTGCTTCAGCTTGGTCCAGAACTATTAATCAAACAATTATTCACTCAGGGAAATATTTGCTTCCAGCCATCATCAATCAAGATTCTTTTCAGATAGCACTCTTAAATGGTTTTTCTCGGTGAAACCTTCTAATCTCTCTCTTGAGTCCCACTAAATTTGGTAGCACAGGGCACCTTCAAGATTTTTATTGTAGGGTTTACTGTAGATTTAGAAAAATCTGAGGATGGAAGGGGACTGCCCCTTTTTAACACAGCAGCTCATCTCACAGGAAGGAAAGTGAAGGGCAAAAGGAAACATCCTGAGTGCTTTGTGACATTATAAACCTATATCCTCTTAATTCCTCAATCTCTTTGATGAAGTGCACTGTCTGAGGTGCAAATTAGTGCCACTTTCGTGCATTGAACCTGTCCTCTTAAGAGAAGAAGTGATTCAGAACCACCTCCTCATTTCAAAAATACTACAGAATAGTTGTCAGCATTGACCTGAGCTAGATTAAACTAGCTACCTTGGAATTTAAGGCTGTATATCCCATTAATAATCCCCTGAACTACCACAACATAATACTTCAAAAATAGGCAAACTAGTAAAAATAAATCTTCTAAAGCTTCTTCCAGTTTAGTATGGAACCATAACAAAATACACCCAAAGATATGTTGTTGATCTCCATTACTGATATTATTAGCATTCATCTGTTTTTATTTTCTGATTTATTAAATATGAACATAAATTTAAGCCTTCTGTCCTTCTGTGAATGACTTGTGGGATGAAACAAAGCAGGATTATATCCTGCAAATACAGTTTTGCATAATCTGGTAATTATTTGCATAATCTGGTTATTATAGGCTCAGTTTTGTTTTAATAGGGTTATAATTGTTAAACATGCAACATTCAGAGTACCTTCTTGTGTCTAAGAAATTGTTTCAGTGATGGAAAAAAAATTCTCCATACTTCTTACTGAGTTCAAATTGAAGCCATATATGCAGATGATATTAGGCAGTTACTTTTGATTTCTGGTTGCTGCTGCTGGGCAAGTGGAAGAATTCCTGTTGGTGTGATGGGATCAGGGCAGTAAAGAGTAAGGCACCTCTCTAATAAGGTCATGATTCTGCAGGCTTCTCTTACACAAGAGTTTCTCTGCTTATTTGAATAGCTTCGTTAATTACAGTGTAACTGGGGTGTGTGTGAGAGCATCCTTCATGTGTAAATAATGGATATGTGGAAGGCCACTACAATACCATCCATTATAGTGTAGTCCACTATAGTACAGCCCATTAAAGAGAATTAGTGTCAGGGTTTCACTGCTAGTATTTCTGAGAGGGGATGATTTTTCTCTCCTTCACTCACCTCAGCAGGGGAAGAATGAATGTAGGATGCTACATCAAAGTCTCTCACAAGTATTGAGTTTTAAGATCCATTCTGCAAGGGCCATTTAATAATGTTTAGGAAGCTGACAGGACACACCAAGGTCTAGCTTAGCTAATGGAGATCTGTGGACACGACCAATTGGATGTTTATTTTTTTTCTGTCATGACTTAAATCTGTTGAAAAATATGCTTGTCTTAGAAAATAAAATGCCAGTAATCCAAATTGTATGATAATAATTCACTTTTAGAAATTAAAATGCCATCAGAATTTAATAAACAAGAACGATAGCAGTGAATTTGAATACCTTTCTAGAAAAT
>JAWWLV010000180.1:28757387-28883336 GCA_035041135.1 Platyrinchus mystaceus | reverse complement strand
ATTAATTATTTGGGTGAAAATTTTCTTGTTTTGTGTGTGGTTCTGTCTGAATTCTTGAGGAATAACTGTCTGTCAAAGCCACAGTATACCATAAACTGGGTTTTTTCTTTTTTTTTTAACAGACTCACCTTGGTAAATTTGTTTACATTATTTTAAAAATGTTTTCTATATCTTTATTCTGAATGGTATTTTCAGGAGGAAAGGAACTGAGGCAAGTATTGAAGCACGTTTAGTAAAATTTCAGCCCTGCCAGTTCTGAGGATACATCTGTGCATCTGCAAAATTCAGCTACAGGATTAGAGAAGGGAGAAAATGCTTTAAATTTTTATTTCAGTGGCACTTCTAGAGAGCAGATTGTGCCAAAAATGAAAAATTCATCAATTAATCCAAATCAAAACTGTTCAAAATTGCATTACTTTAAAAAAAAAAAGAACTGGTCTGTAAATCATGCTGGGATTTCGTGGGACTTGGGTGCATCACCATACAATTGGGGTTGTATGGAAATTAATATACACTGGGCTTGAAATGTGCATACAAAACTGAGGCAGGGAGGGCATAGCTGTGTGGTGGGTGCTCACTAAGTGGCTGGTTCCTTCTGCCTTTCTGTGCAGGGTTGCTTTACTGTAGCCTTTGCTCTGTAATTGCAGTCGCTTGTTATTTAAAGTGTTTTCAAAATCCTTCTAAGGCTGTGTTGTTTTTCTGTGCGTCACCACGCCAGTGCTCACAATAACACACACGCATACAGCTACTGTTAATAGAAAGTCTTGAACATTTTTAGCCACTTAATAAAAAGTAGATGTTCATGGTCATTCTCTTCCCTTCCCTTTTAAAATTTATGAGTGAATGTGGTGCTCAGAAAACCAGCAATAATACCAGTTGCTTAAGGTTGGTGTAGCACAAAGGGAAGCTTCCTGTAGTGCTCAGCGCTCAAGGGCCCGCGCAGGCTGGTGTTCAAGCAAGCTTGCCTGATCTTCCCTTCAGCTGCAGAACCAGAGAGCAGCAGCCCTGGTCCTGCTGCCTGAGTGCTGAGGCAATGTGTGACCTTGTTTACTTAATCTCTTCCACCTTCTGACAGCTCAGGGCTGGAAGTCTCATGAGGCCGACCACTGCACTGAGCATCCCCACAGAGCTCCCAACTCTGCTTTGGGCTTCAGAGCCTCCCTAGTTTTTCTTATCAGAGAGTCCCGCCACACAGGGTCCTGTTGGGCATGAAGGAGAGCTTTCCAGCAAGAAACAGTCCCGGTGCACGCTGCCTGGCATGGAGCAGCCACGCTCCAGCCAGCAGGTCCCTGCCAGGGCACACCTGGAGGCGTGTGCTGCCGTGTAGGAGCCCTGTAGCCACATTACCGTAGTGCCTCTTTTCAAGGCTCATTAGCACAATGCAGGCCTGTGCTGTTCTGGCTGAGCTGCTTTTAGTCCCCCAGTAGCCGTGGCTGACAGCTGCTCAGGAGTGTTTACACCACACTCCAGTGCCCCACAGAGCCAGTCTAATACCGGAGGCAGGTACTTCGCCTGCTGCCAAACTGAACAACTTTGTTTGCATATTCCGACGTGCAGCGGCACATACTCCAGCCTGGAGAAGTGTTGTGGGATCTGTAGTTCTTCAGTTACTTACCTTTGTTCAAAATTAAAAGCTGAGCATGTCTTTTAACCGGGACTGTGATGGCTTTGTGTTCCTGCTGCTTTTCTTTAGATGCTGTTCAGTGTGCAGCAGCCAGATGCTACCTGTAACTGCTGTGTATGGCACTGGGTTGATTGCCGTGGTGAATCACTAGGGAAATGTGTTTTAATAATAAAATCCGAAACAACTCGAATTTGGATTACATGGCTGTTTAGTTTTATAACTAGAGAAAAAACCCAACAACCTAGACAGCCCACGCCATTGAGATATTAACCTAATAAAACTTACTCTGTCAGTGCTTTTTAGTATTCCGTTTTCTGCTCTGCCCTTCTAAATGCAAAAATATTTGCTTGTGGCAAATCCATAAAAAGACCATATTAGAAGAATTGCATAATATCCCCCCAAAATAGGAAGCAAGAATCTGGGACTACAGAAATTCATTTTACTCATCTAAATGAATGACTAAACATGAAAACAAAATTGTTAGCAAGTTACTGTACTGCCATGAAAGGTAAGTCAGCTCAGTTGTTTTGGCTGGGTGTCATATTTTGTGCTGTGCTCACTGGGAGACTAATTGCTTGAAATAAATGTTTGAACATCTCTGTGTCTGGTCCTTGTAAACCGTTTGATCACTTTGGTGTTTCTGATAGGATCTGTTTTTTATAAAATCTTTAAAATTGCTGTCAGGCAATTTTTGTGACATGTTGTCCCAACCATATAAGGGCAGTGAGAGATAAAGCTTAATGAGGTCTCATGTTTATTAAGATAAGGATCTGGGAATGGTCCAGCAATAATTAATACCATATAGGTCATCTCTCCATCTTTCCATACTCTTTTTTTGCTCCTTTTGGGGAGGATTACTCCCAGCTCTTTCCCCTCCAATCTGATTTTCTTACAATTTGAAAATCAAAGAGGTTGAAGGGAGAAAGTTTTCCTCTATCCATATCAGACTTTATCAAACTCTTAGGCCCATTCCTTAGATTTCTGAAGCAGTGTCTGCTGTTACGTGTGTTTCCATCTGCATCTGTCAGGAGCCCCAAGTGTCTGCAGTGTCTGTTAGACACAATCAGAGCTGAATTGAGTCACTGTTACTCCTCGATCTGAGGAAGAGGCACTGTTCCAAGCCCACCTGGCCCTGTCCAGAAGAGACTGGGCAGTGCTCCCTCCTTGACTGAAGAGCTGGAAAGCTGGCTTTAGCAGGCAAGAACCTACATTTGTCCCAGCCTGTCTTCCCAGAGGAGTCCTCTAGACCGCTCTGGGGTGAAGACTTCTTTTGAACCTGGAGGAACGCATGAAGATAATCTCAGGAGACCAACCACCCCTTTTTCTCTGTCCTGACCAGAAAACAAACTTCCCTGCTTTAAGGTTGCCCTCTGTTTCTTGTTTCTCATGCTCAAGTGCTCAAATCCAGCAAGAACTGATTAATGTTGGAGGATAAAGGGAATGCAGTAAAAAAAAACCAACTCGGTGTGTGTTTTCCCAGTGCGTATGTGGGCGCAACGGGATGCTTTGTTTGCTTTATTTAATGTCTCCCAGCTGAAAAACTTGTGATTTGCTTCTTACTGTGCTGGATGGAACAATCTTATGTAGCTTTGGAACATAGTGCCATCAGTTTTTTCTTTCTAGAAGATACTTTCTTCTCTCTGTAAAGTGACATGACAGAGCTGTAGAGCTTTAATGCAGAATGACGACTGATAATTTCATGCCCTAAGCTTGTATCTTGAGGGTTGATTCAGCAGAGAGAAAAAAAAGAAAAAAAAAAAAAATCTTACTGATTTGTTACAGGATTGTGCAAAGCTGATTGTTTCTATAGCCTTAAATAGCTTTCCACTCCGACTGTATCATATGGGTTTCAAAATTACCCCATGCTGAATTGGATCCTTTTTTTAGTGGCCTGTGTTTTTTACCCACACTTTGCTTATCTTCCCTATTGAGAGTAATTGTACTCCAGTGTGGCATAGTACTACTGTGCTAATAAGAAAATATTATTGACAGTTGTAATAGATGCACCATCCACTGAGTGAGTTCAGAAGAATTAAACTGATTGCAGTCTTACCGTCTGTATTTCTCTGCTTCTTGTTTGTGTCCTGTTGGAAAAACAGGTTAGTTGCATAGTAAATCTCTCTAATCAACACAGGAGGAGAACAAAAAGAACAATAACCCTCATTTGTTATAGCTAGTTTAGAAGTGTGGTCATTTGAAGGATATATTCTGGGAGATTTGTCCCTTTTCTTCAGAAAGGCTTGTTAATATGGGCATAACTAACCAGGCATCTCAGGAGAGGACAAAGGCTCTCTCATTAAAATCAGCTGTAAAAGCAACCTACAAAGCACATATCTGTCATAATGATGCTTCTGTTGTCTCTCCCTGTAACGTGTGAGCAATACTTCCCATAAAGGACATAAGGCTCGGAGTGTGTACCAAAGGAAAGAGACTGGTTTCTGAATTTGGATGCTCACTCTGTGCCTGTTTGTATTCAGATCCAACATATTCTGTTCTCCTTCTCTTTCCCTGCCCTCCCTCCAAGTTAAAGCTCACCTCCATTTGGAGCCATCCCCAGTCAGACCTTTTCCTTGCTGTAGCAGAGAAATTCATGCTGTAGTGGAAATATAAAAATACTGCTGGATGACAAACCATAAATGTGTGTACTGACTCCTGGTGAGATACTGCTGCAGTGTTTAATGCATTTATTAACCATGTAGTGCTGTGATTTGCAGAAGCTGGATGCATAATTACAAGATAGCATTTCTGAGCATAAATTCAGGGCTATACTGTCTGCAAAGGATGGAGGTAGAGAGATTTGGGGGATGGAAAGCAGAGAGTTACTAGGTTTAGGAGGATCCTAAGATAGTTATTAGGTGCAGGGCAGGAGAAGACTAGTTAGGGTGTGTATGAGCAAGGACATACAATTTAATTCATCTGTGATGCACTGGGATCAGAAGGAAATACAGAGGTCCACAGAGCCTTCTGAAGGAGAAACATCTCTATAAGCAATATTCCTTTCTCCTTTCAGAAAACCATTAGCCCTTCTGCTGGCCCCAATTTACCTTTCTTTCTAGGAAAGAAATAAGTAAAATTTTGCCTCTCCTCATGAGAGATTTTTTGTTTTCTGGACTTGCAGTTGGCTTCTCTACCAGCCCTTGACCAAGTCTAATATTTTAATATTTTAGTTATAATATTAAAAGCTAAAGATTTCAAGACCAAAACAAGGCTGGTGTGTGACTAACAGACAGGATACTGAAGTCATCAGGAGGTGCATGAATACAGTTATCTCTAAATATCATCTGTTGCTTGTGCTACTACAGTGAGAAGATTCTCTGGAAAAGCAGGTGTTTGTTTTCACGAAATATAAAAGCTTTGGTGAGTTCAAGCCTGTTGGCAATATGGAAGCAGCTTCACCAGAGTAGCTCACACTGCTGAATTATAGTTCCCTGCAAAGCTGGAGTGTCAGCCCACCTTACGTAACTTTGTTTTATAGTCTGAGACATGTCACAGCTCAGTATATAAGTCATTAGGAAATGCTGTTCTACCTTGGTAGAAAAGAACTCATAGCTCCTTCTGTACACTTGACCATTTTAAGCTGATTTTCTTTCACTGATTTTCTTTTTAATTATTATTACCGGCCCAGGACTACTTCTTTTTTTATTTAATGATGGAATCACCAGAAAACAGCTTTATATGAAAATTCAAAAAACCCCCCAAGTTTGAATACAGACAACTTAGCCATTTGTGTGTGCTGTTTTACTCCTGTGGAGTTAGGTACTTGCAGAACCTTGAAGGTACCTTCTTGCCTGCTTGTTAAGCAAGTAGGATACCTGCAATAGAGATTGGCAGTGAATCTTTGGCATCTTGCATAATGTACAACTCATTTTCCAAATTTATTGGTGATGTAGATATTCCTTGTCAGAACTGTCTGCAGCTGTACGTGATGGACAGTCATTTCTCTTGTTTGAATTTTTTAAGATAATGGAAGATGTAATAAAGTAAATAATCCAACAGCCGAGAATATCTCTCAGTTATTCAAATGCATGTCTCCTAGTCTGGGTGTTCCCCCTAAGGCTGTCAGCATAACCTACAAGCCCTGTTTTTTTTCTTTTTACTTCTAGTAAGCTGTTCACTAAGTGCAGCACATAAAGGGCAGTTCTGCTATGCTTAGAGTTGGTTTTGCCTGAGAGTAGGGCAGGAAGAGTTTTCCCCTTTGGTTGTAAGTAAAGGACATACAGTTTCTACAGCACTCTCTTCACCATGTGGGTTTGTGGTTTTTTTCCCATAACTTTTGATTTAGTGATGCACTGTTGTATTACAGCAGTGCAGCCTATGCCAGTATTTCCATTATAGCCCATTTTTACAGGTTTATAACTCAACACTAAAAATGTACTCTTCCAATTTGAAACTTGGCAGATAATGTCTCATCTCAGCCTCAGAATGACAGTTTTTTCTTTCTCTTTTACTTTCCCTCAACAAAAGGTTGCATTTTTGCTGTATTTTTAAATAGAAGATATTGTCCTTTTCTGCTTTGATAAGAGAAAAGCCTGCCTGATTATTAAAATTGCTTTTCAATTCTAAGAGAGGAGGTCGTTATAATAGAAGATGCATTGAATAAGTGTTATTGATGTTACAGTGTCTGCAATAAGTATGTGGATACAGAGAAGTATCACCTTCCAGATGAAAGCTAGGGAATGTTGATCAAAATGATTGAAAAGCTTTTTTTTATAGTGACTTTTTTTCTAGCTGTTGATTTTACCCTTAAAATAGTGTTCTCAAAGGTAAATACGTGTTAGCTGCTGCACTCTATTGCTTATCAGGCGGAATGAAGTAAAGGAACACTTTACTGCATATAAACAAAATAATGATATTTCTGTCTTTTCTCATTTGATAAACACAGTACAAAAGGAATATAAATTCTAACTTTGGTGTTGAGACCAACTACCATGAGTAAACAGCACTATGAATCCAAAGCAGGCATAAGCAGCAAAGCACAGTGTTCCCAATGAACAGACACTTCCGTGGAGTAGGAAATTTAGCACTGAATGACAAACCAAGAAAGAGGAGGCTTGTATGATCCTTACAGTTAACACTGTCAAGATCTGAGCCTCTGAACCTGAAGCTTTATCAGAAGCCTCACACTCCACTTCAAGGTAGGGTGTTCAGGACATAAGAAAATCAGGATTTAAATCCAATCTCTCCTTCTTTACCCCTCTGCTTGGAGCCAGCCATGTAGGAGTGGAAATCTACCCAGTTGATTTTAAAGGAAGTTTCCTAACCACTACTACAAACATGGCAGGAAGCTGGGATGCTTCCTCTTGTTGCAGATTTACTTCCAGGAGTTTCTTCTTCTATTTAGACAGCTACATTTGTGCTTACATAACCACTTTTATGGTAATAATTAGTAGAAAAAAAGAAATTTTATGGAGGGTGTTAATGAATTGAGCTATTATTTTGTCATATATATATAAACTATCAACATATATACAGTATGTATTCTTACTATAGCTAAGTTATCTTTCTCTTAAATCCCAGCTGCTTCACTTTTTCAGTTGTCTCTAATATATTTATGTATCATTAAAACCAGAGAATGTGTTTCCTAATGAGAAGTTCAGTTGCTTCATTTGAATTCTAAAATCAGTAATTAGGTCAAAGACCTAATTGTGTCCATTGGTAGAACCAGTGGCTCTCAGATACAAAATAAAATAGCTGTATGTGAAAATTAATCTTTTTGAGGGCATAAAATCAGAATGCTCAGCACTTTCTCACATCAGCTTTAGTCCAGTCCATCAGTGCCAAAACTAGGGAGATTCTGCAGTGTAAAATGAACACAACACAGTGAGATTCAGATCTTCATTTCTTGCAGGAAATAAGTTGCAAGTCCAGCAAAACTTCCAGGTGGAATTATCAGACGTGCCCAGTGCAGTCAGTAGTTTTGGTGTGTAAACCAAGGTCTTCTGTTACAAGACTTGATTTACATTAAACACTGTTAGTTCCTATAAAAGAGTGCTGTTTATGTTTCTGGAATATACAAAGAAAGAACTGATACTGAGAATCACTGAAGTGCTTAAGTCAACCACAGCACCATTTATTGAAAATATCTTCCACAGCACAGGGGTTTGTCTTGCTCCTGTAGAAAAGCAGAAAGCACCCAGCCCAGTCCTGCTCACTTGAAATATTGGAAATACTAAACACCTTCTGACACTAGACAGAGTGCACATTATTGCTTTCATTTTGCATGATGCCACCTGAAATGTTTCTTATTTGAGTCAGTGTAGAGAGCGCACAGTAATAGCAAAAGATGGTTGTTCATCATAAGATATGGCTGAAGATATGGCAGATTCATTTTTTAATTCTTGATCATCTAAAATATTCCTGCACTTAGTTTAATATTCTATGTATGATAATCAGTGAACACAATGTAAGCAAACAGTTCAATTTGACTTAGAGGTATATATGTTAAAAGACACTGAATGTTCTTTTTGTAATGTCATAGAAGAGGCTCTCTGGCAGCCTTGAAATATATTAAAATCATATTTCTATTTTTATAGTAATACTTGGAAAAATTGCAAGAATCATTAAGGATAAAATACTCCTGTGTTGTATATCTTCCCAAAACTGAGGCATATGATAGATTACTTTTTAATATGCAGTGGTATTATGGTAATTATTAACTGTCATATTTCATTTCTTCTCATGAACATCCAACACCATTTTTAAGGGGCCACAGAAGATAACATGTTCTCTGCAGCTGATGGCACTCATCATTGTCATTACTAAGTACCCTTAGTTGAATGTTAGAAATTTTGCTGTAAATTCAAACGAGAATGTGAATGTTATTGGAAAACATGCAGTTACATTTGGAGAGTTCATTTGTTAATCATGTGGAAATCACTGTTGAAATTATAGGAGTATGACAACCCATGTAAATTTATCTAAGTGTTTTGTGCTGCTGTATGCATAAATTGTACAGGGAATAAATTCTGCATTTGTTCATAGGCACAGAAGAAGCGAAAATCCAATGAATCTGTAGATACAGAGCTCTGTCTTAATGAGGTAAGAGTGTGGATCCTATATATTTCACAGCACAGGTGTCTCTCCGTTATATAAGATTTCCAAGTCTGTCAAGATTATCATGGGTTAACTCATATTTGTCTTGTCAGTTTTGTTATGTTTGGATACCATAATGTATTAAAGAACAACCTTAGAAGTTCAGAGCTGGGCTCAAAGTGTCCTCTGCTGACTTTTATATTTTAGTAGCATATGTAGTCAGAACCCATAATAATAGCAAGTATACTTGTTTAATCATCTGCAGGAGCACAAGATCAGATGGGTTTTAGCGAGTAATCAGAAACAAACTGATCATCATTCTGTGGTTAATACAAGTGACCAATTTAAGGCATGAAATGATGTTCCTATCAGGAGATGTGATGCTTATACACCAGGGAACAGATTGACAGACTCAAGGCATGAAACTCTCGGTGCTGTTGGAGTAGTCTGCTCAGCCTGACCTCAAAGGCCCCTCTCAGACATAAGCATTACATCAGATTCCATGTCTGTCAGTCCATATCCTTTGTACCTAGTCTCTCAGGAAGCTTAATAATTATTGATGTACATAAACTTAATTTTTACAATGTGGAAACACATAGCCTAGGCTTTGGAGCAAGACCAGCTGTACAGCCATAAGCCACCAAAAGAATGTGACCATATCTTTCAGGCTCTTCTTCACCAGTCCAAATTTGCCCAGTTTTTCTACACAATGGAAATTCTCTAGCCCATTCCTGATTCTTTAGATTCTAATAAGAATTTCCTGTAGGTACTAGAATGAAGCCTGGTAACATGAAAAGGAACAGTGCAGTAATGTTAATACATCTCTTGGCATCTTGTGCTGGCTAAAAGGCCTTAGATGAGAACGCTCAAGTAACTGTAGCTAACTATAGGAACTGCTGGTCCTTCTCATGCCATACCCTGTCCATGACAGTTTCCAAAAAGGAAATGCCCAAGGATGAGTAAAAAAAGCATATTGTGGCAATCCCTCAATGCCTCTACAACTTCCAAAACTTTGCATCTCAAAGCACTCCAGTTAGCCAGTCCTAGCAAGTGATACCCAGGTGAGGAAATGGCATGGAGATTTATCCATGAATACCTCCCTGGCTCTGTGGACAGTCATTCCTGTGAAAACTGAGGCTTTGAACTCCTTCTTTGTATCTGGTCTTCTGGGTACTTGTAGCTTGTACCATGGCCCATTGCCTCTCCAGGGTTGGAGAGGCTTGTCCCCTCTTTAGAAGCTGTATCCTTGGGGATTTTCACATCCTGAGTGGACAGGGTCTGAGCCACTTCACATGGAATAGGTTGGATTTCATGATCTTAGAGGTCCCTTTAGTCTAAATTGTTCCACTTCTGTGATTATACCGGTTAGGTTTTCTTTTTTACTGAGGATGATAGCAATGAGAAATATTTCTGCTGCATCTGCTCCTTAAGTAGTTCAGTATAACCTGCCAATCTGTATTGGCATGTGCATACTGTTTAATTATTGGTAGCAAAGATGCCAAGAAATTCAAATAATGCAGCAATGAAGGGGAAAGAGAAAATTTTTGTAAGCTAGAAAACGGTCTTTTCTGAGCCCATGAATTAGATTTTATTTATTGTTATCCAGAGGTAACTTGTTGTCAAACAAAGTTGTTCTGTTGACTGTGCAGAAGTTGAAGTTTGTCTGCAGGTCTTGCTTCTGCTATTTTAAAATAAACTAGCATGATAAAAACAGATTCACAAAAAATTACTGTATATTTTATGCATTGAAACACTGCTAAAGTAGTAATTTTTTTAAATTTAAAAAAATTTAAATTTTGGCATCTGTTTTAATGCCTTTTTCTATCTTTCAATTTGTGACATTGGTTTATATACAGGTATCAGTGGAGGGTGGGACATGAACAAGCAAAAGGTGAATTTCATGCTGTAGATTTAAATGTTTTGCAGTGGAAATGTGTAATGGTGACCAAGGAAAGTATTGTGTCTTACAGAATGCTATTGGGAAGGACAACACAGCAGGAGTCTCCACCAGTCACATATCTGCGGAGAATTCACTCGCTCTTCCTACAAGCTTCAATCTAAGCACACAGCTCACCCTGATGACACTTGCACTCTCACTCTGTTTGTCCCTAAGCTCATCAGTCGTCTTGTAGCTGCATTACAAAAGGACGTGTAAAAAGAAAAAAAAAAAATCTGTTTGCTGTCCTCTGTTGTTTATCTGGAATTCCAGGTCTGGGAGCTAAGCTGAGGCACTCCTGTTAGAACAGTCTCAGTCAGCTGGAATTTTACTTTTTTTTTTCTCTCTAAAAAAAGCTTCTTGTGATATTTAGAGGCTTTGTGAAATACTTGGTGCAGTGCTACATTCCAAACCCAAAAGGCTTTTGGGCATGCAGTGTTTTAAAGAGACAGTGTGTAAATTTGCCTGTAAAGCGACCTGGTTGGATTATTTTAATAATTCTGATTTTAATTCTGGCTTTTTATTTGGGAAGGAAGATGGCAGTTTTCTTAAGATCTTGTTTATTTCATTGAACGGTTTTGGTTTTCAAAGTGGTTGAACTTCAGACTATCATGGATGCCAGGCTTTTGTCTAATGGTGAATGTTCTCCCAGAGAGTGGACTTTATGAAACTTCTTCATTTGATAAATCGCTACTGATGTTAAACTCTTTCAGTGTGTTAGCATTTTCCTCTTTAAATGTTTACGTACTGTAAGTGATTCTGCGTTCCCTGCTGAGAAGCCATTATAATTCACATACAGGTATAATGTATGTCTTTCAGTTAAATTCTCATAGAGTGTGGCGTAGAACCTTCTAACAGTACATTTATCTTTTAATTATAATCATCTAGCCTTAACAAGAGTGAAGATTCTTTAAATTAGCAAGAAGCAGCCATTGTGAAAGCTTGATAAAGATACATTTCTTTAAATATGAGGAACAATTTTGCTACAGGGTTTCAGCTGTACAGTCTATGGTCTTCTATGCTTCCATTGTGATAATATAGTCCAGTTAATATACTGTTTGTTTAATAAAAAAATGACATACAATTTATTTGCTCTACTAAAACATTGTTATTTGTTTATACATACCTGATAATGTCAGATCAAAAAGTTACAGGAACTTCATGCCTTACTTCTCTTATCAAAACATCATAGAGGGAAAAGAGGTAGTAGGATGATGTATTATTTAAGTTGTGGTTTATTTCTTACACAGCTAAAATCAACACAAAAAACAGTTGATCCAATTACAAGGCAGCGCCATGCACACACAGAGAAAATGTGACACGATTTTCTCACTATGGTAGTTCCTACCACAGACCTGGGCATTGCTGACATGATGAACTGTTTGCAAGACCAGTCCCATAAATTAATTCAGTGGTTTGGGTGGCAGTATTGCCAATATACATAGTTTAATCTCTTGGTTCTAACTCTGACACTGGCAGCCTGTGCTGGCTCATG
This sequence comes from Platyrinchus mystaceus, assembly GCA_035041135.1. NCBI lineage: Eukaryota > Metazoa > Chordata > Aves > Passeriformes > Tyrannidae > Platyrinchus > Platyrinchus mystaceus. Next base: position 28,871,249 of record JAWWLV010000180.1, on the reverse strand, counting down.
ATGATTTCCTGCAGTATCCAGAAGGAATTCTTTAAAGCTTTAAATGTCAGGAAATAGGCAGCATTTCTCCTAAGGGCTGTCTTTATACCTTACTGTGATGGCTTGTTGACTGTTACAAGCAGTTATGTCCAAGTGATCAGCAGTAATCAGTTTTTGTTTCTATTGGAAGTAGAAGATAACTTCTCAAGCAAGGAGTTCATCATGTTGAATGTACGGATTTACGTTGAGACTTACACAGTTGTGGCCTGTCCTGTTCTGAAATGTCCAGATCAGTTATTTGCAATACAACTATAAAGTACAAATTACTGTTTTATAAACTGCACTGAAGTTTTGGAGTGTTCAAAATACACATCTTACTAAGAGATTATTAAACCTGTTGACAAGTTCATCTTTCGAGGTTTTTTCGCTTAGCTAATAATAAACACTTTCATAAATTTTGAAATTCATTTCTGTACTTTTGATTATGGTCACGTAATATACATTTCAAAGCAATGTGTACTGGGATAGAATTCTATGGTACTCTGTGTCACTGAACATAAAAAATTAGATAATATTACTCTTTAATTGTGTGTTGATAAGAAACTGCAAATTACTTTCAAAGGCAACAGAGCTGCTTTCAGAGAAGAGATATGTAGTCCATCATTACCAGCAAAGCCCATGTGGTTCCTGTTGCTCTTCTTGTAGAAGAGAATGAAATTACTGAAAACTAGTGGTAGGAGAAAAAAGATTACGAGATTCATGATTTAAAAAATGAATCAAATTCATTTATGTCAAAAGGAGTTGATAGTATAGTCTATTGAAATGCTAATGAACATAGCATTAGAATTAAAAAGTCTGACATTATCTAATTAAAAATATTTTCAAAACAAATTCATAAACATTACAATTATTAAATCTATCTTTGATCCCCAAAGCTTTCTTTAAAATATGGTTTGTATTCAGCACATTAAACATTTTAGACAGTATCGGGAATTTTAATAATCTCCCAGTATAGTACATATTTTTTGAAGATTTTTTAATGTTTGGTTGGATTGCAAGATCTCTGTTATATTTAATACCAGTTATTAGAGCTCTGGCACTGTGTGATCCAGAATAAAAGCTGTTGGTCACTTATACTGTAAATAAAACTTATTAGGTTCTTATTACAAAAGAAACTGCTAATTATCTGAGTCAATGAGAGTTACCTTTGGAAATACCATTCATATATAGTAGGGGAAAAAATGGTGTTTTATACAGGTAGCCATGTTACCACAAAAAAAGCCCAACAGAACACTGAAGCTTTTTCTCCTGTAAATTAAAAGCATACTGAATTCTTAAAAAAAAAAAAAAAGCTTATTAAACAGGCAAAAGAGAAAAAAACCCTTAGGAGTCTGACACTTCATACCCAAGTTTTTACAGGCATCATTGTGCAGATATTGGAGGATGTGGTGTGGATGATATCAGTTTATTATGGTGACCTCATCATTGCAGTCCTTTACTACTGTACTGAAGTATGCGAATACTTTTTCATTTTTTTCCCCTTTCAGTCACTCAAATGAACAAGCTCAGTCTGGGCTTTATATATTCCTTTAAGAGATTTTATCCATGTAACAATAATATAGGAACTGTCCAAATACAGGATGTACATAGAGGTGACCTACTGTTTCAGTTGTAAATCTAACCAGTTTCACTTGTGTGTAAATCATGGGCTACTGTAAACATATAAAAATCATCTTTTTCATTTAATGTAATGGCACAGATATTGTCATTAGTATTATTAAAAGCATGCTTATGTTTCTTTTGGAGAGTAGCTCACAAGGAAAATTTTACAAGGGTAAAATTCAGACAGAACTGAAATACATGGCTAAGGTTTTGCAGTATTCAACGTAATTATTAATTTCACAAGCTAGTCCAGTGAAAGAGGCACTGAAGGTGAATCTTTCAGATATGAGCAAGAATAACAGCAGTTGAGGGTTTCCCTTGTCCCAGTGTGTGTGGTGATACCCACCAGCAGGCAGCAGTCCTGAGGATAGTCTGTGCAGTGGTTTGGTCAGTGAGGAGGGGTGCAGCCCTTGTTTCACTGACTTGGCTTCCTGAGATCCCAGCTCCTTCAAGAGAATGAAGATGAGGTGCCGAGGACTGAGCAGGAGCCATCCATCCATCTGTCTTCTCCAGGGCACTGGCCACTTTCTGTTGAGCAGCTTTTTTCCCCACTGTGTCATTAAGAGGAATTAGGTGGAACTGGAATTGCTAATAATTTCAAAGCATAGACAGACTGTCTGGCGATCTATTCCCAGGCTTATTTTTGTAAAAATTGGGTCCCTCTAAGACCCAGCCTTTTGAATATGAGGCTGTTCACAATTTTTTGCTGTTTTAATTAGTAGACTGAGAATTCAAAAGTATATACCTTTACTAAGCCTGTGCAACTAGGCTGGAGATGAAGAAAACAGATCAGGAATCACCTTGAAATCTCAATCTCATTTAATTTTGTAATTGTTGCTTAATCACTATGATATTTCCATGGAGTAAAGACGGTAAGAAACCAGTGAAGGAGAAGAGCAAAACTCAGAACAGCTCCCTGAAGGGAGGTAAATCTTGTGTATGTCAAGTGACAGGAGTATCCCATACTTAGCTTGTAATAAAAGAGCTGGATTCTGCTAGAACAGCAGCTCCTTCAGAGCAAGCACTAAAAGATGGAAGCACGAGCAGTTATTCATACAACAGTTATAACTTTCATAAAATGCAGTTTTTTGTCGTCAACACCAAGGTGGATCTACCTCACTGAAAAATATGCTCACTGACATTCTCTCTTGCTGTGTTAAACTGTTCTGCATTCTGCATGTTCTGCATTAGAACTGTTCTGGGCTAAAGAGGCCTCCAAGGTTGTTTTATGCCCATAAGGTTACTCAGAGTCTACCTGACGTCCCTGACATCAAATAGAAATATATTTGCTTCTGATGAACTTGGCAGAAAAATTAATCCAGTGACTTGTTAAATATTTCTCATCTTTAAATATTTGCTTTTTCTTAGCAGCTGGTTCCTCCTATGACATTTCAATTATTGGGTATTTCAACTTCTCCTTTAACTTTGGAAGGTCATTTTGTTCAACTCTACAGTATTCCACTTTATACATTTGCTTCAGTGGGTTTTCTTTTTTAATTACAGTCTTCACTTTCAAGGAAAAAAAAATACAATCAGGAATATGTCTCTATGGAACTAAGAACACCTTTAAAGGGGAGGAAACTGCAAGTTCCTATTTTAACTCTTTATCACTGATTTGACTTGAATAAGCAAAAACACAATGTTGTTATTCCCCAAATGGAACTTAAAATTTAGTTTGGTACTGAATAGGATTGAAAACTTTCAAACTCTCATAAGCTATTAGAAATATTTAAACACTTGTAATGTATTTTCTAGTTGGAATTTCAGTCAAATAGATAAAGTCTCACTAAGTAGTATTTTTTTCCAAGAGTAAGAAGTCTCTTTGGAAATTGTGATGGCTCCCTTCTTAAGGTAAAATCAGAGAGGATGGTAAATTCCCATTTTTAATATTATCTCAACTTTCATATACTCTTGTTTCATGTTCTCTTATGAGTGTGTTTGCCTTCAGGCAATGGTTATACTTAATAGATACGTATTAGCTATGGTCACCTCAATAGTTGGAAGCTAACTCCTGCAACTCCTACTTAGATGTTCCATCTCTTTTTATCTTACATAAAAGCGTGAGCAACAAATTCAAGATGTGGTGTAAAGATTACCAGAAGTTTAAAAGAGCACAGAGTCAACAAATTTCTCAGTAGCATTTCTTATCACTAGAGTTAGTGGTATTCTGTAATAGTACTGTCTAGAGTACTCCCAAAAGTTCTCTGAGCACATTTAACCAGAGTTAAACCAGTTTCTGCTGTTTTACCTTGTTCAGGTCCCAATAGCTGTTGTCATGCATAGAATTAGAGCTAATTGCTGCCTAGATTAAAGCAGCCGAACGTTAGCTCCTTTTCCCCTGCTTTTAGTGATTCCAGCACACTAATTCTTTTGCACTGCTTTTTAATCTGTCAAAAGGAGAATTGTCTAGAATCCAGAAGAAAATAGTCATAGATTTAAAGGCAATTTTCTTCAAATTCCTCCTTCCAAAATACCATAATTACCGACTTCTTACATACTTTTATCCTCCAAAGGCTGAATACCCCCTGCTCAGCATGTTCAGTTCTTAGGAAACTGAGCAGGAGTTTGGGGGATCCAACTTCCAGTAAAGGAGGCTTTGTATGTTTTCAAGACTCTTCAAGCTTCCTATTCTACAAATTGATGTCCCCTCCAGACTTTTCCGAGTTCATTTGCTCCATCTGCTTGGAAACACCAAAGAGCTGGAAATGGCTGACTGGTGCCACCCAGGTGTTGGTGTCAGTAACTCTAGTCCATCTCAGGTCAGCAATCTCAGCCTACATTTACTGGCCAATTGCATAAAAGCAGTATCACAGCAGGCAGTAACAGGCAGCAGCATTCTTCTGGCTGATCACAGATGCACTGGTAACATGCTGTACATCAGCACTGGCTGGTGTGTACCAAGCCTTTCTGTCTCCTCCTTCAGCCAGGCTTCACCCAGCTGGGGTGGAGCTCATGTGCACACCTTAATAAACCAGTTGGAACTACAAGTTGACAAATAAGTCATGCCAGGCTTGCTAGCTCCAGCTTTTCAGCTGGTCTGCACCGAATAATGTTGATTTTGACCACTGCACTTGTCCTTAGTTCAAAGCTTAAATGCTACAAAAGCTAATCCCCATGGATTTACTGAACCATGGGATGATATAAACTCCTTTAAGCACAGTTTAGTTTTAACACACTTTAATTACTCTGAAGTAATTTTCAAAATAAATTGAAAACATAATCGTCCTCTCCTGGTAATGTTTATGCAATTGGATATATATGACAGAAGGAAGCTTTTCTCAAAAACAGTAGAAAGCCTGAAGATGCAAAAATCACTGTTTAGGGAACCACCATTTATTTTAGCAGGACATACTGCAGGAAGCACACTGCTGAGACATAGAAATGTGTGTCCCACTGAGGGTAATACAGAGAAATCATACTTTTTTTCTTTTGACTTTTTGAAGTGGTCCATGGAAACTCCTTCCCCTTTTGAGAGCTGAAGGGATTCTTCTGGGAGTATGCTAACCAAAATGCAGGGAGCACTTGGTCTCCCTCTCATGTGCCCAGACTTGATTATTGGTAATGACATCGTCTGCATGCTTTGGGATGGGACAAGGGCTTTAACCCTTAAGTGAAAGTTAATTCAGGAAGAGTGTTTGTAATGATTGCTAGAGATGGAATAAAGCCCTACAGTGGATTGCATCTGGCAGTTGGGAGTGCACAACTCAGACTGAGCTGAGTCACACATTGCTTATAGAGAAAAGTAAGTGAAAGTTAAAAATGGAATCAAAATAGTCTTGAATTTTATATTGCTGCTTCTCTGGGAGGGTCATAGTAGAAGTGGTGCATTACAATCAGCCCCTTACCTCTTCCCAGTACCCTGCATTGTTTCTGAGTAAGAAGAAAAAGGAAATCCAAAAGGCAGGCAGTGGAAGAAATTTCTTCAAAGCACTGCAACACATGATAAACTCAACTGGTGGCAATTATTAATCTCCATGTTCTTCCTTTCCCCCAAATTACTGCCACTGAGTTTGCTTAACTGGGTTTGTGTGATGTTATGTGTAGCATTAGTACTGAAATGATTAGCTGTCATTAGTACTGCTCACGCTGGGAAGGTGTATGTGTCTTTCACCTGAGGGTATATCAAATTTTGTACTTCTTGTGCAAAGTGCAAGTTGACAAGAGCTGCAGCAAAAAGGAACTAGCAGGGGAAGACTCACAATAAAAGTAATTTTTCTTACATCATGGTGATAAAAGGATTAATTGAGGGTAAGAAGAAAGGATGAAAATTAAGGTAACAGGTAGTATTAGGGCCCAGGAGGACTGGCATTCACTGTGATCTGAGGATATCCAATGCTAGTATTTTCCTGCTTTTTTTTCGGTCTTTTTTTTTTCTTTCTCTTTTTTCAAAAACTGTCTGGAACATGCTTCCATTTTCTGGAGGAAATTCTTACACAAAGAGTTACCGTCTCGTGTAAATTGTATGTCATCTTATGGATTTCTGTACATCTCACTGCAGGTTATTATGTGTCAGGTTTTCAGTCATAATGGCTGCTAATTTGTTGTCAAAACCCAAGAACACTGTTCACTTGTTCCCGTTGACTTACTTAGACCTTGCTCTGAGGACATTGCTCTTCGGACCATCCACACCTTGGAACTCGATTCACAATGTTTGATGTTTTCTGTTGGCATAATCCTCCTGCATTAGTGTTGTACATATCCAGAAAACAATCCCTCTCAATAAACATTATTCTCTTTTTTTTATTAAAAAGCATGTTTTTGTGAGAACAATTTCTGGGGTTTTTTTCTGTTTTGATTTGTACAAAAAAAAGAAAAAAAAAAAAAGAAGCTTGAGTGGCAAAAAAAGGAAAACAAGGAAGAGGAAAACGAGGTTGATTTCATTTTTCCCTGTTGTTTTGCAGTCTACTATGGTCTAAGAAAATAAGAAATAAAGCTTTTCCCTTTAAATATCTGTTCATTTGCTTGCTCCCTAGTCTTTTTGTGTTAGTGAATGTGGCCTGCAAAATTACAATGAGCAGGCAATATCAGAGGGAAATGATGGAAAGATGGGCACAAGAGTGGCCAGCTGGCCCTATTCATGCTTGTTCACTCTCTGGCACACAAACACGCCTCCACACCCATCCCACCCCTTCATCCTGCCAGGCCAAAAAGAAAAAGGGCTCACTCCTATTTTCACACAAAGGGAGCAAAAGAGCTGCAAAGGCTTTGAAGACAAAAGGGTCTGGGGGAGGAAATGCAGAGTGTGCTGGAAGGGGAAAGGGAAGGTGGATAAACAAGCTTTCATGATGCCCTTCCTCATTTTGATGATTAGAAACCAGGAAAATTATCTCAGCATTAACTCATACTGAAACTGAGACTTAAATGCATATATTGTGAGCGAAGAGCAATCACACTCATCCATGAAAAAACTGCTGCACAGCAAAGGGCAGGGCAGAGCCTCCCACCATTTTAAGACCAGACAGTTTTGATTGCTGTTGCCTCAGAGAGGGGAAGCAAGGTTTGGGGGCAGGATGCAAGAAGGAAAGATGGGAGTGGTAAAGATGCACGTAATCCAAGGTGAAAGGGCTGCTCCTTAGGGCTGAAAACATTTTTCCAGCTCAATCATCATCGCGCTTTGGCAGCTCCAGACGGGGCTACAGTTGCATGGGGTGATGCAAGCAGGAGATGTTTAGCTGTCCTGGCATCGTTTGCTACTCGGATGATCTGTGTTTTAGGAGGTGGGAGGGGAAGGCGGCAGATTCTGTTTGGCAGCATCCAGCAGCTCAGCTTGGGTTCCTGGGCCAGCTATGGAGGTTGCTTGGAGTCATTCTGCTGCTATTACAGTCCTGTGCATAAAGGGCTGCAGGTTCTTCAGCTCTTGCAGTGCCATCCCCCAAGTGTTTAACCATTTCAAAGGCACGTTTGGAGTATGTGCTTCACAAAAGCAATCAAAATGTTTGCCAGAATGAGTTCGTGTTGGACTTTCTACCTGCTTTCTCTTCTCTGTGCTGCCACACCACCAGCACCGTGAAATAGGAGGATGAGGGGGGTGGAGAACAGCAGTGAAGCCTCCATTCAAGAGGTACAACTCCATGACAGACTTGCTGAGCAGCCTCTCCTGGGACAGATGAAACCAAGCTGTGTTTGACATCACTAAGCAGCCAGCTATGCATGACCAGTGTGCATCATCTGTGGGTTTGGTTTTTAGGTTTGTTTTGTTGATTTAGGTATTTTTGGCTTTTAATTGTTACTCCTCACACATAGGCTTCCTTTGGCAATTTCCCTCTGGGTTGAGAGATAATGTCAACAGGGCTACTTTTACTGGACAAAGGCCAATTGGTAAGTTAGTACTGGGGTCTGCCTAGAAAGTGCACAAACATGAGTCATTTTGTCACATTGCCCTTCTTCCACATGTATATATTATGCTATTAATAAAGAATGATGCCTCATAGCATCAATATCTTGTCTTTACAGAGAGGACCAGTGTCCTCGTGAAGAAACCAAGCTCTCTCTCCACTATCCTGGATGTGAGGTGTTAAACTGTGCCCATCACACTTTGGCACTTGGGCTGATTTTCCGTAAGAATGTCAGTAAGGTCTAGTGATGCCCAGATAAGAGGGGTTATCTACTTTTAATGGCATTTATAGAATACTTTCAGTTAAATGGGTTATGCAGAGACATTTTAAATGGCATCCTGATAAGCGGTTGAATGGTTTGGTACCTTCGAAGCAGGTCTATGGTGGAGACATTAGAGGGGGAAAATTTGACACCTTCCTGTTTGGAGTTTTTGTACAGATGCATTTTCACTGTGCCATTAAAGCAACAGAGGATCTAAGCTGCATAAGAAAGGGATTTTGAAAGGTGATCCTAACGACTTGCCAAGCATGGTCCTACAGCTCTCCAAAAGCCTCTGCCCAAGCAATCAGCCAGCCCTGACACTTGCATAGCTCCTGTGTGTTGGCAAAAAACCCTGTCTCTGTTATTGTCTGCTTCATGCTGAGTTCTGGTTTACATTCAGAGACAGAAGTGAGATTTCCTGAAACAATTTTTTGGTATCAATAAACTTTGTTTTGGTGATACGCATGGTTTTTTTTGGCTCTGAATATAAATTACACTCCCTAATTCTGCATTGCCAATTTTTTTTATCTATATTAATTACAGAAAACTGGAGAGCAACAGCCAGGAACAAGCCAAAATAGGGACTGGGAAACCCTGTTCCATAGTAATTGTGCAGGTTTTTTTGGATTGATTGTTGTTTGGTTCCCACTCCCTCCCCACCCCACCCCCCCCTAAAGAGGATGCTAGAAAATCTCTTGCTTTGAAGTAGAAAGCTTAGTTCACAGAGTCTCTAATTAAAAAACACATTCATGTTTTGTAGCATTATAAAATAAAGTCTGTTAGTCAATTTCTTTTGAAGGACCTGCGATTCAAGTCTCTGAATTGCTACTGTATATGTATTTTAAAAAAAGAACAACATTCCACCAATATTCTCAGTGAGGTTAACTAAACAGATGGTATTTATCTCTGGGTTTGCAAGTATGCCACATCCTCTTGCTTTTAAAAGAGACATTTAACACAAAAATCTTAAAAAGAGGCAGTTGGAAAGTGTCCCACAACGTACACACATGGATATAAATGTATAAAACCAAAAATTTTAAAACAAATCTGCACTAACAAATCCACTGCTAGTTTCATTCTGGATTGGAAAGGCTCAAAGGTAGCCTGAACCTGGCTGTGCAGTTATATTTGCTTGTTTGTCAGAGGTCAGAATCCGGTGGATATAAATACAGTTTAGATTTTGTGTCAAAACAGTATTTGTCAATACTGCAGTGCCCTTTTGAGCAGAGCAATGGCTGCACATAACTCACTGCCTGAAGGCTTTATTATTAATACAAATGTAGGTAGGCTAAATATTGAGTGACATTATTAGAAAGGGATTGTCCTTCCCTCTGACTTTGACTGATGTCAAATGAACGTACAGCTCACTAACACATTTCTATGTTTCTGCTCATATTTGCAAGAAATTGTCTCTCCCTCTCTGCCCATCATGGGATTTGTTGAATAATCCAGAGAAGATTATTCAAACTGAGTTTTAGAGTGCTCAAAACCTGAGTTAGCATCTAGAAAATGTTTGCCTTTTTGGGTGAAAGGCTGAGCCATCTCCATTCAACCTCTTGAGTGGGATAGGATTAGAGCAATTTATGGAAGAATCCATAACCTTTGTCCTCCTTAAAGGTAACACACAGGGCTGTGGCATAATTAAGAACTGTCATGCCCCTGTGACTATTGCTTCCAGTAATGTCTCATTTCAAAAAATGAAAAAAACCACCACGAATAAAAAAACATTTACTGCTGAAATAGGAATCATTTCCATATACAGCCTGCTACCTGTGTTACCTCAGAGACTGTGACCCTTGCACATTGGGGTGTACACTGATGCTATACTGCCACATCCGTCTGACCTGAGTGAGGTTGGCCACAAGACCTTTTGGTGCAGTCCAGTGCCTGCTGGACTCCAGTGCCACCACTTGCTCCAGCCCAGTTGGGTGTCAGAAGCAGCCACATGCAAAGCTAAGGATGATGCTTTCCAGGCACACAGCTGGCTGTAAGGACAGTCATCCTGTCAGGTCCAGTGGTGCCCAAGTATCTGATATGTGATCAGGTCACCGATTGATCAGCTGTACTGTGTTATTCTCTTGAAAAATATTTAACCTGAGCTCACGGAAGGAATGCTGTTGACCATATAATGCCACTTGGTTGCTAGCATATTAATTATTTCTGTGAGATCTCCTGAAGTGAGCCTATATGAATGTTTAGATAACTTTCTTCTTTTAACTGATTTTTGTAATAAACAAGTCAATCTTGTGGTTACTTGAAATGCAGCAGTGAGATTTTTAAAAATACAATGCACTGTAGGAAAGGAATAGTTTTTTCCCAAAGAACACAAAATTTGTGTAGTTAGAAGGTTTCTCTTATGATTACGGACTATCTACACTTGACAATAACTTAACTTCCAACACCCAGTGACATTAATTTCATTTGACTTCCTGTCTTAAGGTCAAAAACATTAATCAGCATTTCTATCATTAGCTCAGTTTCCTTTTCTATTAAGCGATTATGATCACTTACTATTAATGAGTCGTGAAGTTTTAATAAATTTTTGCTAGTGTGAAATTGCTAAACAGTAATTATGGCATACACTGTATGGATGGTTTGTTCCACAATGTACATTTTACTTAATGTTGGTTAGAAACATCTACAAAAAACAACAGAAAATAATTAAATAGTTATGGCTGAGGATGCAGAATGGCCTTTTTCACCACATTTATAGTCAATAAAAAGACAAAGCAGGTAATTTTTTTTGTCATTGCTGGAATTATTGTATTTCTAGACCTTGTGACTTTGCAATTCTTTATATGAAATGGCACTACCAAGGCTGCTTACTAAACAGGAGATGAAAGAAAATATCACATCTTTTACAAGCTATTGTTTTAACTTGTATTATATTTCTGCTGTTCTGGCATTGAAACAACAAGGTTAAAAAACAAAAGCCAGACCGTTTCCCTTAATACAGAAGATAAATAACACAGCAAATTCCATTTCCAAAAAGTGATGTCTGAATACTGGTTTGGCTTTCCTGTAGCTTGGCATTGCTCAAAGACACATCCAAACAACCAATGCCAGATGCTCGTTTGGAGCTTGGCTGAGATTTTTATTGGTTAACTGACTTTTTAAAACACTCAACAACCAGGAACTGGACTAATGGTGACTGACAAACTGGAAGGTAACTCTGAACACAGAACACATCAAGAGGATATTTTAAAGAAAACAAGGGAGTTTGCAGCAGTAACAGTTTCTCCACTGACTTCCCCCTGTTCCCAATTTTCTGGTTTACTGACAGAGAAAACTATATCTGGTAAAGTCATTGCAAATGTACTTCTGTACTGAACCATATTTTCCGGACCAACCAAATGGAGGAATAGGGTCAACTGAAGCATACTGGCTTTGTTGAGCACTATTTCTGTGGCATCACACCAATCTCACAGCAGTCAGGTACTTAAAAATACAAGACTAAATTCTTTTCAGTGTTTGTTGCTATATTTATAGTTTAACACATGGAATAGAAGTTGTGTTGCCAGTTTTGAAAGCCCTGGGTGGGAAGCCATCTGGGTCAGTGATGTTCCTTTTCAGTAAGTCTCATCGAACTGGTGCTGAAAAATTGAAGATGGTTTCAAGAAGAGCCAAAAGGGTGATGCTAAGTGTCTGGGAAAAGCATGGCTAATAGTACATCCCTAACAGTGCAATCTCGTCACAAAACCACTGTGTATTGTCATGAATACTGACTGTAGGAACCTAACAAGGAACAGAAATTAGAAAATAGAAAGTTTTCCATCCATAGACAAAGCTTTAACGAGGCCGGTTGGCTGTTAAATCTAGACCAGTTCAGAATAGAAAAGTGTCACATTTTTAACAGAAAAGGTAAGTAAACATAGGAACAAGTAAACAAGATTTGTACTGTGTTCTCTACCATTGAACAAAATCTTTAAAACTGGACAAGGTGTTTTCCCCAGAGAAAAGCTGTGTTCAAAGAATGATTCAGGAAAGTCCAACACCTTGCACAGTGCCAGAGGACAGCCTCTTAATCTATTAAACCTATTTCTTTAGTATATAGCTCTGTTGTGTTTGGGTTGTTGCTAGAATAGAGTCTTTGCACTGCCTTTGAAGATTCTTTGTATTCTAAAATGCAAGAACAAGGCACAATTCTTTTGATTATTTCAACCATGGAGCAAGCACAACAGATCTTAACTGGCAGCAGACTTCCTGTGTGGGAAGGCTGGCATTGTGCAGCTCTGCAAAATGTTTCATACAGGTTGGCTACTGTACTGGAAAAAGATGACACTAGCATGGTGCAGTGAGAGATACTGCTTCAACAAGTACCCTGTCATAGCCCTGTAGAACCAAAAGGCATGATTCACAGCTGCATTTCAATTCAAGTCTTGTGTTAGTCTATCAGAAATTGAACAGATCTTTGCTTTCCATTATGAAAATGGTGGATGCCCTGGATGGGTACAAAAGAATTTCTTGCGTAGCCTAGGAGTAAATAGAAGTAAAAATAAAATAATCAGCTTCCTATGTCTTCAGCAAAAGCTGTGGCACTGTAAACAGCAGTTCTGTTCAAAGTACACAGTTGCACCCACTGCTGGGACAAGGTCAAAACTTTATTGGTAGCTGAGTGACCATCTGTCTTTGCAGACATTGGAGTATCATGTCCTTGGAGAGTTATAAAGCAATATCAGACCATACTGGAAGAGCTGCATTGCTCACCAGCAGCTACTGGGATCTCTGCCTGTATGACTTGTACTGATCTCAGGAAGATTATTAAAACATTAATTCATACCTCTTGTCTTCATCTTCCTGGCCTGATTCTCACAATGTTCATTACTAGGTAATGTACAGTTATAACATCTAAATTTTACAACTCTCTGAGGATACTTTGGGTCAAAAATGAGCTTGAGATTCCAGGGCACAAGAGAAATATAATTTTTATCTGAAGAAACAACATAGTGTAGAGAGAATTATGACCAGCAAAAGTCATCATAGCCAAGTATCTACTGAAAGCAATTTTACTTTAATTGCAGCTGAAACTGACAATTCCTGAATATGTAGAAAGGACAGTAATTGCTTTGCAGGGATTTGCAAGAAGCCACTGAATGGTGCCTTGGATACATGCACTGTATAGGATTACTAGGAAAGCCCAGCCATGCATATAAGGACATCCAGTTAACTTAAAACACAGTAACTCCTGTAATCAAATTTGTTGCATAATGATTAAGCAATCTCAAGAATGAATGGATGACTGGATCATTAGCATCTTTCCCTCATTCATTAAGGGTGCCAGGACTCCTTAGGAAGTGTGACTGGCGCTATTACAATGCAGTAGGTTCCTTGCTTGATAGTTGAGGTGCACAGCATAATGTTCATTTTTATGTAACCATGCTCTGAAAATGCCCCTTGCAGAAGTGGCAGCCAAAGCAGCTGCAGCGACATGTGAGGCTTGAATTAACTGCACAATGACATTTTCAGCACTGTCGAGAGCTCTAAGCTTCTCCAAAACCCCTCCTCAGTACCTGGGGACTGCTGAAGATGCAGGCTCAATCCAGTTTTCAGAGCTGGCAGTGGCTGAACAGGGGTTCAAAACACTAAAACTGGGCTTGGAAACTTAGAGCACCAAGGATGGGGGTGAGTCTTGGCACACGTCTTTTAAGAAGGAGCATAAACCTCTTGGCTGCAATGTGCAGGTCACGGGACTGCTTTGTATCCATATGTAAAAGGAGATGATAAAGATCATAGGCCTTTAATGGAAAGTTGTCACTGGCCATATGGTGATGTCTGGCTGGGGGGTGAGATTATTCGACCAAGCAAGTGATGCTAAGGCAAAGTCAGAGCTTGTTTCAAAGCTCATTCCTCACATTTGACAAGGGTTTGTGTTGCCAACTTCATTGTTTCCTCTCTGTACCTTAGTTTCTTTCTACTGTTTTCATGGCTTTGTACTCAATTACTGGATGTCAGAGTATCTCTAGGTTTAAAATAACAGTACATGTAAGCTGTAAATTCACATTTCAGAACAGATTTCAAGTTATAATATTCCCTACACTTGCTCAGAGAAAAAGCTCTATATTTTAATCTCCTTCAGTTTTGAAACGCTTTCAGTCCATTAGAGCCACATAAATACAAGACACAAAACAATAACAGGCTACAAATCAATACATTTGCACAGCCAGCTCTAAATAAATATGATCCAATTGCTGACTTGAAAAACTGAGAATAGTCCAAAGTTTCCAGAGTGAAATGGTGGTGGTGAAATAACATTCAACTGTGTGCAGGAAACTCTGACCCTCTTGTCAGGTGGTTTACTTAGTTCAAGGTATAAGAAGGGATTTACCAACAAGGAAGGCCAGTCTTCTGATAAAGTAATGGAACAGTTAAAATATCCCCTGCTGGGAAGTGTGTTCAGCATCACTGTGGACAATGTGCTGATAAAGTGGGTTGTTAAGTGGAATGAGACACATTCAGTTCAAATATTCAACAGTGATTTCTCATGAAACAAGCATTAGGCCTAGCAGGAACTTTATAAATAATACACAATAAAATCATAGTCTTCAGCTTGGAAATTGGTACTAAGCATACAGACATAAACATACTCACTGTAATCACACACGATTGGTATCTCTGCAAGGGAACCTCAGAAAACCTACAGGAAGAGGCAAACCAGCAAGAATGACAATCTCTATTCATTTTGCCTTGTACATCTCACATGTTTCTGCTCCACAGATGGTTTTGTGATAAAGAGCAGAGGATGCTCATTAGAGGATGATCATATTTCAAACACCTGGGAAAGAAAAAAAAGGAAGAGAGTGCTATGACCAATTTCTAATTATAAGCAATAAAGTCCAGCCCCCAAAAAATCAAGCCCCAAGTAACAATTTGAAGTTCAAGTAATTTTATACCATGATGTTCCTCTCTTGCTTATAGTTATTACTTTCTGACCCTGCCACAAATGAAGATGTTATTGCATCAACCAGACACAAGTAACAGACAGAAGAAGGGAAAGACATATGAGTAAAGGGCAAGAGGCAAAGCAGGTGTGAGAGGAATGTCTCCCCTGTCCCTCTGGGCAAGCAAGTGTAGCCTGCTCTTACATATGCAGTTCAAACTCATGCTTGCCCCTTATTCTGTACAAGAAATACATTCTGTCATAAAGTAGATGTGCCCATGTTTCACACTAGTCAAAGTCTACGAGCACAGAGAATAATATTTGGTGGATTTGGATTAAAAAATTGGTGCATGAAATATGGATTTTTTTTCTTCTTTCATTTGACCTTCTCTTTCTAGGGAATTATTCCATCACTTTTGAGGTCCAGAGCCCAAAGTGCGGCTGACTCTAGTAGAGACTTCTTGATGTGGAAAAAATTAAAATATAAAATAAAATTAGTTCCCCAGGGTGAAAATGCTGGACTGTTCTACGTGTATTTATACATGTACCTTTACATTTCATGGATTCTGAACCAACTGTTTCCTACACAAAATATAAAGGTTTCAACAGGAAAACACCCTCATAAGTGACCTCAGAGATTCAGTTATTTTCAGCAAAATAAAGAGAAGCCCCTGTATCCTTGTAATCTAGAGGATTCTCATTTACAGTATTTGTAAGAGCTCATTAGTGCTAAGGCACACATCTTTGTGTGCTTACCCAGCTGCCTTGAGAGGCAGAAAAATGCTGTTAAATCCATTTTATGGATGAGAACATAAAGGTTCAAGCAGACTAAATAGGGATTAAACTGAAGTTAGGAGTCAGCCTCTCAGATGGTGATGTACAGTGTTTGCTATCTCCACTGTCTAGTCCCAAAGATGACTTACTTCAGTCATCACCTTCATGCTGGGCTCCAGAGCTCATTAATCACTTTTGCATGCTGGCAACCTCTTTAGGTTTGTTTTTCTCCCACCTAAAGTGTATCACACTTCAGGGCTAGACGAGAAAACACCTCAGCTCTGCCCAGGTTCTTGCTGGAAAGCGCTGCTGGCACAGGGTGCTGTTCTGGTGCTGCCTTCATTGCCTAATTTCCATTTCTTAAAGACCTCTGCAAAATGTGGGAAACCCAGAGATCAGGATCTGCTTGGCCCAAAAAAGGTTCAAATTCATACTGTGCCCTTCAGAGATGTACAAACCACAGGGCTGTAGCCAAAGCCAGGCTGAGTATGTTGCATTCCTGTGCTGAAGTAATGCTGCCTGAGCTAGTTGTTTTGTCCTTGTAGCTGGTAACCCTCCACGAATTCCTCATCTGAGGGTTTCAGAATTCGCAGAAGCCACATAGAATTTCCACTGAAATCAGGCAGAACATGTACAAGTGTTAATCAGTATTGTAAGTGTTGTACAAGCTACAGCAAGATTAGGACCACTGCCTTTCTGCCTTCTCCTGGGAGAAAGAATTCGGATACATTTAAAGTCGACTGACGCCTTCATTCTTAAATTGTTTTATTTCATGTTGCATGACTACACGTAAGAGATGGATTGTCTGCAGTGAATTGTGTCTCTGAAAGATTCCCAGAGTGGCTATATCCTCCAGAAGATGCAGTTAAAGCGTATTCTAAAATGACAGTCCAGACAAAGAGCATAACTATCTTTGGTGCATACTGCAACCACTTTAGGAAAATTATCTGGTAGCACATAACTCATGTTATATGACAGCATTTTGAAAAGGATAAAAGGTTAACTCATGAAAATCCATTATTAACAGCCCTTTTTTTTTTACTTCTCTGAGAGTCTGACCCAGTGACAGAGTAGGTAGTATCCTTTCTTCTAAGTTTTATATACCACAGACTCTCCTAGCTTAGTCTTACCTTCTAAATACAGTAGAATAAATCTGACCCTATCTATCTTAATAATAATTTGAAAATCTTCACAAGATGACATATCTTTCATCAAGACTATGGGTGATGCCATAACAGCTTTAAGAAGTCCCATTGTGTTTATTGACACAGTTCAGACTGGCGTACAGCAGCAATCCCCCAGTGATCTTGGAAGATTCTGTACTGGATGCCCAACAACTAAAATGCAAGGACCAAAGGTAGTCATAGAGCATGAAAGTATTGCATTTTCTTGGAGAAATATTCTCTTAATTATCCCAGAGGCTTGAGATGCACCAACATTTTGGCACTATGTATATGATCTTCATGGAGAAATCATCCCATTTCTTGTAAACCATTGTCAGCACCCTGGGATAATCCCCACTGTGAACAAGGAAGAGCACTGTCTTTATTAGTGGAGCTAATCCTGATTTCAACAAAGCAGAGGTCTAGCAGCATGCCCAAACCATCCACTTATCTCTATGGAAAACAATGCATTGCAGTTCTGGTACGTTCTCGGTGTTGTGTGAGGCTGTCCTTTTATCCATAAGATCTTGAATTCACTATCCCTCTCCTCTTCAACACAGAAGGTTACTAGAACAATTTCCCTTCTGTTCTTTTAATGAAACCACTCATCAGGAATAGTTAATTACAAATCCATTCTTTGAACTCTCAATTTGGAAAAAGAAAGGAATTCCAAGTAGTTTAGCACTCTCAGGAAATGAGGCGAGATGAAAGGACTACAGGCATGATATGGAAATGCATTGTTAAAGGACCTGTGGGACAAATGAAGTCATCAGCCCAAAGAGAGGAGAAGAATCAGTGAGCAAACTGCAGACTGAAGATGATTTTGGCTCAGGTTTGAGACATCTTAAATGCTTCTAATCCTCAGAGGATAGACATTCAAAGCTAGCTGAAAGCCAGGTCTTCTAGGCACCTGTTATAATTAGTCAGTTCTGAGAAACCAGCCTTATACTGCTCTCTTCAGCCTGTTTTTTCTCTTGGGCTTTGGTTTTGTCATTTTAAGTCCCTATGTTCCACCTGTGAGAATGCAGCTGGCTGTGAAGCACAACATTTGTCAGAAAGCTGAGGAATTTTTCAGCACAAGAAAAGCATGGATGCATACATTATCAAATAGATTCTAGAAGTTACTCCATTCACAATAATCAAATCAAGCCTGGAAGCCCAGGATTAATGACATAACTGACAAAAAGTTCTGTCTACCCTTCCTAATGGAAGTAAGTAGACAAATAGGCATAAAACTATATAATTTGTAAGAGATTAAATGCTTTCTTAAAATTTGCAACTAAGAAAGAGAAAAATAATACCAATAGCAGCAGAAACAGAAAGCTTATCTCCACAATTTTTGTTGGGAAGATTAAATTTAGCAGTATTCTCCTTGTGAAATTATTTCCTCCCTCTGCTAGTAATTTTCATAGCATGTATCCCCAGGTATGGCTTTGTTTTTCCTGATTAAAAAAGTGCTTGCTGGCATTGGCCAATCTGTTGATCAATAGGTATATCCTTAGTAGCTCACAGACATTACCCTTTTGTCCTGCATGGAAACTGAGGTTCCATTATTCAGCCATTAATTCTGATTCAAAGCAGCCCCAAAAATCAACCAATTTGCCTATGGATACAGAACAAATGGATCTAAAAAGATGTGACCTTCATATATCAAAACAGCTACCATCTGGAGACCATAAATGTTGTGATTCTACCTAGCATAAGCTTCTGCACAAGCATGCAAATTGAAGTCAATTTTGGTAACTCAGGTGTAATGAGGTTCAACAATATTTTAGTAAGATCACTGTTAAAATTATAGCTTACAACCAGGAAAGTTAGCAACCATTCCCATTCACCCTCAAAAGAAGAATAAAAGGAAAAATAAAAACTCATGAAAAATCATCGCATATAACTTTTCTTGTTTCACTCCTCTGACTGTGATTTCTCAATGGTCTGTGTTCAATGCCCCCATTCTTTGTCACAGCGTGTCACATGTGTCCAGAAGTTTTATATTTCCTAGCAGTGCCTCCAACTCCTAGATACTGTGAGATGAACATTTGAATTAGCATAGATATTCTCCCAGGGAACGCTATGCCACGAATAGCCTCAGGAATTTGCTATGCACCCAACCTCTTAGGAAAGCACATGCACTCATTCCCATGCAGCTAACAGGATGACATCAGGCTGCATGCAGGGAGACCTGGGTCACTGCACTGCATCCTGGCACAGCAGCCAGCCCGGCCTCAGAAGTCGCTGCTCCCCAGCTGCACGTCCCCTCCTGACCCCGGCAGCCGACACGCCTCGCCTGTGCCATCATGATTGTTTGAGGAGCTGAGCTGGAACCTGGATTCCTGACGTGAACAGTCTGAAAATAATGTTAATAATAAACTGTTTTATCAACACAGCTGAGGGGTGATGAACTGCAAGAAGGAGGTGGGATTTGGCTGGGGGAAAATATATCTTTGGCCAGCTTTGCCGCTGAAAGTCTTGTCTCTCTGATTGCTTCTCTCAGTTACAGCAGGGGTGTGAGCAAAGTAGCATTGACGGGATATTAAGAAGCTGGTTCATGGGGACATTTAAACCTTTTATTTCTGTTACTGCTGTGAATTTAAATAGCATACCATTTTCTGCTATATTTTCCTACAGTATCTTTGAGGATGACTGGGAAGGCAGTGCTGGATCAGCCTCTGATCTCTATAGTCCAGTGCCTTGTTGGCCAGCAAGACTTTTCTAAAGAAAGTCCTTACAGCCCAAAGATGCAGTTACAAATGAACCTCCTGCTAGGAAGTTTCTTATCATCTTCAGTGGTTTGAAGGTGGCTTAAGATTATCACAAATACTTTCTCTTTACAGATGGGCTCATAGCTAGTTTGCTGTTTTAAAATCATGGTCTGTAACTGATACAAAGAATACAAATAAGAAAAAAATCAGTATCAGGGGCCAGATAAACTGCTGATTTTGAAGCTCAGGTACAGCCTTACATATTTGCATTCTTGTCATTATGCTTTGAGAGGCATAGCTGTGTGTGTGTTTGCATCCACATCTAAGACCAAGGCTTGAAGAGCTGACAAATAGACAAGAAAAAGGAGAAGAAATACAATTACCCTTATTTTACAGATAGCGATCTAAGACAGAGAGAAATGAGGGACCTACCTCAGGTCATACAGGGAGTCAATAGCAGGAATTGAACAAAGATTGTCTGAATTCTGCCCAGTGCACTAATATCTTGACCTTTATACCAAGGTATTTCCACTTCCATAGAAAAGAGCTATATATATGGCTGAGGGAAAGCAGAGCATGAACAATTAATTATGTTTTACCTGCCATTTCTTCTTTCTCCCCAGTTACCTCCTGCCTTACAGCCTGAATCATGAATTCTTGAAGAATTTTCTTCATGCAGGGAATCTATACATAGATGATAAATATAAGCTGGAGGAAAAATACCAAGATGATAGAGTAGGTGGAGGAGGTTTTCTATGTTATTAATGTATTTCAATATACTTCTCCCTGAGCTCTGTGCAGCTACTCTGAAGAAAGAGAGAAAAAGCCTGAACATTTGGCTTTTTACTCTGGGTGACAACTGCAGACAGTAGGTGCTGAGAAGTGAGAGAGTATCCCAGCTCTTTAAACAATGACTGATAAAGAGTTTTTTAAAAAATAACAGGAGAAGAAAGACCCTCTGCTTTATTTCTTTCCCTGAGAACTTCCAGGCATTCCCCAGCAGGTGCAAAAGATGCCAGGAGACTTTGGCAATGGTAACTGCAATGGTTAGGGGGGCAATGAGGATTTTTTTTAAAGCACTGATGGTATTTAGGAGCATAAGTCCAACTGACAGATATTACATTCCTTAGGTTTGTCTGAAATGCCACACCACAATTAGCACCTGGAACAGCAGATTTTGTGCATTATCTTTCATAACTGCAAGGGATGTTGGATTAGGTTTCAATTTTTATTACACTAAGAGGTTTTTTTACTTGGGCTGGGAACTAAGTTTTCTCATCTCTTCAGAGTCCTGGCCTCATGTTTCTAAGGGCTCTTGTGCATGGGTTGCTGTGACTTGAACTGTACTCTGAGCAGAAAACTACACTTCCAGCCTTCCTCTGTATTCTCTCCCTGATTCTACCTCTCCACTGTCTCCTCAAAAGACACTGAACCGAATAACGACATATTTAGCCCTCTGTGATCAATATACTGAATTGTGTTGGGAGGCTGCTTTTAGATTTACAACTTTGTGTAAACAAATTCAGCATGAGTTTTAGCCTGCACAATCTCTTTGTGTGCTCTCACTTGTGAGGATAGAAACCAGGAGATATACAAAGGCAATCACAAGTGCCACTGGTTTGAATAACTTGGTAAAAAGTTTACATCTGGCACAAAGGCACACGTGCAAACTGTACTACCTGCTCCTTATGTAAAGCAGATTTGGGAACAGAGAATGGTTGTAACAGAAATGACTGCTCAGTCAGTGTCTTGCCCTTCCCATAGGGAGCCACATTTCCTGCTGGCAGTCATCTGTACACTGGAGAAAGCTTTGAACAGCTACAACTCAGACACTGATCCCACTAATCCTGCTAATCCCATGCCCCAGTGTGCTCCATTAGCCTGTGAAAAGCAGGTGAACTTCCACAACTAGTGGCACTCTAAGCTTCAGAGAGGTGGCTCACACATTTCCCCAGATCCAGTCAGAAGGAGAGAAGCCAAAGGAGCCACACAGCCCTTGTGTCAACCCATGGAACAAGCTCCTTGGAGGACCGTGGAAGATGGTCTGGTTTGTATCTGCACACCAAAAGTCACTGTTGGTCTCTGTTACAGCTGCAGGTTTACAGATACACAGATCTGGCCTTCACTTTAGTCCCACTGGTTTTAGCAACAGCTTTTACATGGAGATACATAGCCAAAGTTGACCAGGTACAGCAGCTACAGTACTGGAGTGAGAAAAACATTTTTATTTCTCTTTTGCCCCTCAATCGGCATTGATAAGCACAAGTGTGTAGTCCCTTAGCCCACAAATGCTGCGAGCTTTCAATTAAAGATGGAAACATCCATGTGGGAATAGTAAGTGAAAGAATCATTTAATCCTACAGAAACTTGTATGGCTAAAATAAGTGCAAAGATGCTGTGTGTGAATGCGTGTGTGTATATCTGAGAAAAGCCACATACTTCGTACTGATAAACTTTAAAATATGATTTACTCTGTGCAGGCAGCAGTCTCAGACATCAAAGCTTCAGACTTAGTGCAGTGTCAAAAAACCATGAAGCTTTAAGACTCAACCAAGCATCAACACCAAGCTGAGGCAGAGGCTTTTACTCTTGAGACCGCTGACTGAATGGATTAGATTTAAAAAAAAACACAACCCCACAGCTCTCTAAAATTGCTGGTAGAAAAATAAATTACTAAATGTATGTTTGCTCAAGTATGTCTTTATTTATCCTGCTGCATTCTACACATAATACTTAAACTCACTGCATTTTAAGTGGAGGCTAAAAACATCTGTATATGCACTAGTCAATGAACTAATGAAAACAAATGTATCCAGTTGAGGAGACAAAGGTTTGTTTTTAATCAGAGGAATGAAACAAAGACCAAGGTAATACTGTATTAGGTATTTTCTCTCATGCTGAAGAGTGAGTTGGCCTGGAGCCATGCAGCAAGTACACCTCTTTCCTTTGTGTATGCATTTTTACACAGTCACTGGTGATCCACCCAGGGTTATTGTACCAGATGTGTGATCAGGAACGGATCCAACATCTGGGCAGAGAAAGAAAGCATTCTGCTGCCAGTGCTGTGGTACATCCTGGTTACTCAAGGACTACAGACCTGCTTAGGCCCTTCTGTCTGGATAGTAGAGCTGTGCCTAAAACTACTGTGGTGCCAAAAGATGAGATCTCCTTATCCTAAGCTCTCTGTGTGGTTGGAAAAAGCTCATTCAGCAACAAACATACAGATCTAAATAGGGGGGAGAAAAAAGAAACCCTTAGAAGTGTCATAATTTCATTTTACATATCAAAAATAAATCATGACAAATCTCCTTATTTAAGGCTTTTCCCTAAATTTCAGTGGGAGTTACATACCTCAGTGTCTCACAGAAACTGTACCAGATACTCACCCAAGCCTTTCACACAGTCTGTGAGAGGTGGGAAATTACTACAAAGCCCTCTTGAAGGATTAGGGTCATATATTCTCCTTAAAGCTGTGCGGTTTCATACTTAGATTTTGCCAGCTAGACAACATTTGAGGAGGACACAACTGAACAATTCAGTATTTTGAACTTGTGACACTCTCTGCTCCTACTGTTTCTGTCGCAAAAGGCATGAAGTCAGTTTTATCTGGATTCCATGCACTCGCATGAGAAGGTGACTGAACTGCTAATGGGGGAACACTGCCTTGCTTTCAACAGCATACTCAGATTTAAAAACAACCTGAACCAGCTGGTGGGCTGCAGCTGAAATGATAGTTGGCATTAACACTGCTTGTGCAGCTTATCTACAGGCCTACTTTGAGAGGATTTCATTATTTGGACTAGAATCAGACTCCTAGTACTGTGGACAGAAAAAGGTTTCCTTCTTTCTATCAAGAATTTACACACCCATTTCATCTTAAAGGATACTGGTTACTCTTTCCCATGGTTTCATTCTCCTATCCATGTGCTCACAGATACCAGCCTCTCTCTGTGTAACTTTGTGGCAAATCTGTACACTTCAGAGCTTCTCACCTCAAATGGGCAAAAAGAAAAAAGGCAAACAGCAATAACAGTTGTTTTGCTACAGTACAAAAGAAAACCGAATCTCTTCCTGCTGGTATGTAAACCCTGCTGCTGAAAACAAGATGGAAGTGAAAACAAAGAGAAAGATGAATGATAGAATGAAAATCCAAGGCAGGAGGCTGGCAGTCTGCAAAACTCCATCTCTTCTGCCACTTATTAACACTAAGACCATTAAGAGGCACTGCATTGTTATTTCTGTAGCAGGGCAGCAAACCAAGTTTAGTGACATGGAACAAGTTGTCAATAGGCCTACAGACCTGCAGGAGGACTTTAATTGGGTGAGAACATATCTCAGGAGGGGGTGGAGGCTGAGTTCTTTGTATTAGCAAAAGATGTTACTAAGCATGGTAGCTTTTGAGAAGGAAAAAACTTTTATTCCTTTTGACTCTTTTATCATAAAAATCTACTAAATCACAAACTGTTCAGCTTTGCAATGAGAGAGTGCCTTTTGTATCATGTGTATTACCCTACTGTGCTCTTATTATTAGCAGTCTTATGCTTAAGAACAGCACTTGGAAAAACACGTTCTTAAGAGATTGAAAACACTCCCTGCAATGCTTTCTTCCTTTGCTTCCACCCCAGAATCCCAATCAACAAGTGGATTTTGTGTTCAGGCTCCCCCCTCCACCCACCCAGTCACTTTTGTGAAATATTAAATCCTTCTCAGGTTCCAAAAAAACCCCCAACAAACCCAACTATTGAAAAACAGCTTGAAACACTTTACTCTCTCCACAAAATGCCATCCAAGACCCTTAGGGTGTCTCGAGAGCAGGAAAGCTACAGGGTGAGAAGTAGGAAAAGCTATTGCCCTTTTTGAAGGAATGATGAATCTGAGAGATAGTCAAAAAAGGTCCTATTAGGACATGCAAATCTACCTCAGTACACTGAAGTCCCTTGTCTCTGAGAACGGTGTGAGAAGTATGGCAATCCTAACTCTCTTTTAGGAGAGGAAGAGCTTGCCTGAGCATGTGTGCCTGTTTGAGTTCACAGATGTTGTGCAGCTGAGGAGTATAAGTTATCACAATTTCTACACTAGAAACTGGAGTAGACATCTTTGGACCATCAGACTACTATCCTACTACATGCTACAATAAGTCTCTCTTCCCTGCTTTTCTTTATCTTCTTTTCACCCTGAGTGAAATTATTTCCATCAGTAAAAAGTGTTGGACTATGACCATCATGGGATAGCCCAAATTTGAGAGAACTACCCTATCTCAAGAAACAGGAGGGAAGAAGGGCCAGAACTGACAAGGGATGATCTCTACCTATTTAAGATACAAGCAATAACAGTGGAAAGTTTTCCAATACTATCCTATAAAGTACTCATAAACATAGTTGTTTTGTTCAGTGAAGCAGGGCAGTTCTGTGCTGGTTCAATCTGTGGAGCAGTTTTGGTGCATGATAAACTTGGGAGCTTTTGAAGGCAGCTAAGCCTGAAGCTCTGGTCCAGGCATGGACCAAACATGTGCTCACCACTGATGAGGATGTGACTGTTTGCATCAATAACCTGGCCTTGGAAAGCTTTTAACAACATTCCTGGTGGGGAATTCCAAACCAGGGAACCATACAGACTGTATCTAAAGCAAAGCCTTCAAGCTGCATACTGTGTAGGTGTAGAGGACTGTCTGAGGCTGCCTGATAGATCCTCTGACTGATCTGCCCTAAGGATGCCAAATTATTATTGTAACTGAGGCCACAGCAAGTCTTCTGTAGCAGAGAGGAAGCCTGAAAAAGGAATAAAGGACTACATAGTTTCAATGGGTCTTTTTTTCAGACTATAGGTGGGGAAGTCAGATGCTGCCTGTGCCACTCAAAATTCTGAGAAACAGTGGGTTTTGCTATGGTCTCCTCAGAGGCTTGACTGAATTTCCAGTCTGCCAGGAATCAATGCAGGAATCTGAAAGTAAGATGACTCAACACAACTGCAGTGAAAACACAGAATGGGCAAGGATTAATGTCTTAGGGATCTTTCTTCTGATACTGTCCATCTCTCACAGAGAGTTTCATAGCAAATGATTCTTAATTTCCCAGACGTACACTCATTTTCCCCGAGTGTGTCTTTTCAGAGAGGCAGATAATACAAGCTCCCATATATCTCTGGGTAATATTTTGCCCTTTTTAGAAAGGACTTTGGACATGCAGCTCTGAAGTTAAAATTGCATGCAACTGATCAATGTTCATGGTTAAATATAATCAAATAAGACATTTCTCCTCTGATTAATTTCAAGTGCATTGTCAAAGGTGGTACAGATAATATCAAATTCATGTTGCAAGGCAAAGGAGGCAGCACAATGTCTCTATACTTTTCAGCTGTCTGTTTTGATGAGAGGGTAAGGATTGCTCCCCTCTCAGCAGGGAGGAGCATATCTCACAAATGCATTAAAAAAAGGAGGTGGTATTCTTCATGGTTCACCAATAGGGGACAGCCTTTCGCATATTTGTCAGATTAACATATTCTCGGATGGCATTTCCTGGAGGGAACAAAGTGTCTCAAGTTGTTTTTCAAGCTCCTGTGCACTGTCTGAACAGATAGTTATGAAATTGCATTGCTAATGCTTGCAGTGGAGAGGCTTTCTATTCTGTGCTACAGTGAAAACATTCAAGACATAGCTACATGTACTCACTGTCTCTAAAGGTAGTGATCAGCTTGCTTTGTCCTAAGTAGAATGCCATGCAGGTAAATGATGGGGCAGCAACTGGAGAATATTTCATGTGATGGAAGAGCCCAATATCATTGTGAAAGCACATGCCAGCTCACCTCAGCCAAACTGGTTATGGTGCACTTTACTTACAGCACATCAGCAATATATCTGCTCCATCTCTTCTAGAAATTTTCAAATCACCATCTCTGTCCCTCTCTTAGCTCATCTTCACTGTTTCCTCCTTCCTTCCCCCAAATGCTGCTTCCTAGCCTTTTGCCAAGTATTATAGGTCTGTTCTTAGAACAACAGAAACATTTTAGTCTCTCTAAAACCATCCCCTCTCCCCCTGCTGTTTTCCCCTTTCCTCCCCTCATGTTGGCATTTATGAAGAGGGGGAAAAGACTCTAAGCTGGTGATATTAAAACATGTATACTTGTGTACATGTATTTCACACCTTTAACCTGCTGCAAACACAGAAGTTAATAGGGTTACAAAGGTATACTTTTTACCAGACCAAGCTCTTCAAAGGACAATTTCTCCTTCCCCCTTCCGCCAGCAATGTAGATGTGTCCAAACTTCCCGTTTGTCCTTTCTTGGTAACATGGCTTTTTCATTACAGCCATCAGTATCTATTTCGAAGTCAGTTTGTTCTGTCTGGGATCTGCTTACAGGCTCAAGGTGAATATAAAGGGACAAGGCTTATTGCTTCAGTTTAGTATATATTTTTATGAAACCTATATGTCAGTAACAGTTGTTGCTTTGACTGATTAGACAGTCTCTAAGTAAAATGATTAAATATGAATAACACAGGATATTTATTCAGACTTAATCTCCCTCTCTCAATCCTCAAGACATTATCTGTAGAGAGTTGCTAATGCAGAAAATGTTGCTTCTATCATCCAGATAGCAATATGAGCTATCCCATAGAAAATTTGATGGATATACATTTTCTCACAATGAGGTGGGAGGTTGGCAGAAGGCAGGGTTTCCAAAGAGCAGGTTTGAAACTCTATGCATCAGAGTTGTCAGCTAACTGCGTATCAGATTTACTAACAAGCCTTACTGGGGCAGGGATTTCTAATTTATCACTGTCTTACACTGGAAGGAATGCTTAAAATACATGGAGTGGGCTATTTTAGGTAAGATCTGCAAATTAGTCTCCATCTTTTTGTATCCCCCAGAACTTTACAGTGAAAACACCTGCAGTGACTGAGGTTGCAAAAGGCTGCCTGCTTTAGATCTGCAAATAGTACAACATGTATTGCAAGGGGGAAAAGTGTGTAAGGTAATATCCCACTCCTATAGTTCAAACCTACCTTAATTTCATAATAAATAATGTCCTGTATTTTGAACAATAAATATCCACATCTATGATAGGTATCCACTACATTTTTCAATGTAGTTCAGTTTAGCACCTACCTTTCCATTTCTCAGACAAAGTAAAATCTTAACAGGTCTCTTTGCCAAAAGACTTCTTACAGCAGGATGATAACTGTTACCCAGAAAACTCCTTCTGGCCAGAAGTTTTTTCCCATCTGTAAAAAGCTGATTTCCTGGCTCCTCACTGACTCTCCTTCTTAAGAAACCTGGGGCTGACCCATGTGCATTTAAGGTTTTGCAGACACTTGCTTCTTTCCAGCCCCCAAAGACATTCAACAGAATATGCACCTATTCTGCACTGAGAGAAAAACAGGAAAGATGGCCCTGAACACCCAAAATGCTTTAAAGTTATGTTTAACTTCTTCCCCCCAGAGTATTAGATGAGACTTACACTCTAAGTACAGCACAAGTGCCAGGTCTCCTGTTCCTTCTCACTGCGTTTCAGCAGCAGAGTTCAGTGTTTGATCTTGTTGAGTGATTGAAGGCAGAAGCAGTGTGGTCACCCTCATGTTATTTAATGCTGTTTTCCCTCAGTTTAGCAATTAGCACAGTCACTGAGCTGTTTTACAGCAGGTGTTACTATTCTGAATTGTTCTGCAGCAACGCAGGATCAAAGAGTCACAAAGGGAGCCCAGTGCAAAGATCTGCCACATGTCCCTTTAACTCAGCTTTGGTTAATGTTAATAATTCTGACTGTGGTCATTAACTCCCTTTCTCTGTAAGATTTTTTATTTCTTGCAACATATCTGAGAGCTTTATTCCAGACAAGCAAGCTGTGACACTGAGCCAGGGAAGATGAGACTGATGGATTATAGCCAAGGCAGTGGCACTATCCTGCAGAAATATTTTAGCCAAGAAAGGAAAGATCACCCACTGTTTCAGTTATCATTATCACTAGTGTACTTAAGAGCCCTTAAGGATGTGTTGCCTGTTTTCAAAAGTCTAAATATGACTACACAGTTAGTGAGCCCTGAGAACTGCAGTTTTACAGGTATATCCTTGGGAACCATTAACACAATGGACCCAGTAAAGAGAAAACAAGTCAAAACTGAAACCATCAGCTGAGAAAAACAACTAAACCTTCCTTCCTCCTCTCAAAAATATTACAGCTACTTGTTCCCATGTTTCTCAAGTTTAAATCTACCTCCTGTAATAAAGGCTTTGCATCAGTAGCTCAATCTCAAATTGGTATAAACTTTCAAAGCCATGATATGATAGATATGACATCCCAATAGCAAAGGGCTTTCCAGAGCTGGTGTTGCTTCTTCTCTTTCTGATCTCTTGCAACTAGAGCTCCAAAACATAACACACTCTACAGTTTATGGTAAAGACAGGGGGAGCAGAATGCAGTGCTGAGGGTAGAGAAAGGGCAAGGAGAGGAAAACAGTGTCTGAGTTACAAAAGGGGCATGGTTTGACAGAACCAGCATACAGGGAGGATAAAGTTCCACCAAAGTTCCATAAGTTAATATGCAGCAGATAGTATATGAGTACAGCCATGAGCTACTGCTTTAATTGTTTTATTTTGTCAACATAACAATGAACACGTATTTTACCCATTTAAATGGCACTATTAAGATTTGGCAGAATTCTGGCCCTGCCTCAATTAACCCCATCAAGAAATATGCATTCCAACAACAGCTTCAAGGTATGGCTTTTCCACTCTATTAAACTCTATTAAGCTTGTACAGATCATAAAACTGTAAACCTGACAACCTGATGGTAGTTTATTTTATTTTTCCCCTTCTGCTATCCCTAAGCCACTATTCCCTTACCCCTGTGTTTTGCCACTTGACATGATTGGCTTTGTTCTCATACTTCAAGGCCAGTTTTATTTTTTAAAGACACTCTATTATCCTAAACATCTTGAAAAGTTTGCAAAGACCAAAGTCTGTGTCTGGAACTCAAAGACATAAAGTGTCTCCTTGCAGTCTGTGAGACAGCTCTCATTGAGAAACAATTTATTTAAACCTGAACAGTAATGCAGACAAAAAAGGTTTTAAGGTTTTGTGGGAATGGTGTAAAATTCTCCCAGCAGTGAGGTAGAGTGTAAATCAGAAATTTTAGGGATAAACACTCTTTGGTTTAGGAAGGTGATTCTTGCTCCTGCTGCATGCCACTGTTTCTCCTGCAGATCATGTTAACAGTGAGACTCATGTCTTCCTTGGGAATAGCTTGTCACAGAGGATATGGGTATGGATCCTATCATTTCCCCTCACTGTAAGGACAGATGTTTGCTCTGACTGGCAGATCTAAAGAATGAATTATTTTTCTCTCTGCTGAGATAGATATACTCCCTAGATAAATTTGAGCATGATCAACAGATATCTTCTTTAGAAGACTGACACAGAACTTGAAAAATGATGTACATGTCCCCTGGCAGGAACATCCTCTCTGCAAAGCACTGACATAGAACAGGAAAAAAATGATGTATGCTCCCTGCCCATGCCATCATTTTACTTTGTGCTCTAGGCCTCTCTCAAGGCAATCATAAGATGAAGGCTCGAGACAAAGTGAAAATATGGTATATTGCCAAACAGTTTCTAATAGTATTTTTGGCTTCTCCATTGTTCATTATTCCTTAGGAGGAACTTTGTTCCTTGGCAACTAGATGATGAGTATTACTTCCATGCTGTGCAGGGAATTAAGAGTTCTGTTTGTAACCTCTTCTCACCTCCACACATTCAGGGCAGCTCAGAGTATGGTGTTTCTTATACAGCAGAAACACCAGAGGAAGACACAAAGTGGGCCAAATCCTGCTGTGCTACCTGTGAGCCAGGAGACCTTGCCAGAGCCCCACAGCCTGTCCAGGTTCTGCTCCTGAAGAAAAGTAACCATCTGTGATTGGAACTAACCTGGGGGCTCCTCCATGGTCACCATCCTCCACCCAAGAGGAGGTGGCCAAGACATTACATGTCACTTCAGCCACTCAAGCTCCAGGATGTCCTTCTGGCCTAAATAGGACAGAACCTCCCCCTCTGATCAATAAATGAAATAAGGAGAGGTAACAAATGAAATCTAAAAAAAACAAGACATGGCAAAGACTCCACAAATTCCCCTCGAGGCCATGACAGTGGACAAAATTATAAATCATAGAAACAAGGAGGGAGAGAGAGGAAAACACAGTCAGATAACGGACCAGTAATGGACTGGTAATTCACCATGTCTAAAAAATGTGTACTATCTTGTTATTGCCTTTTTCTCTAGACTTCTAATGACTTGCCAGATGGAGCATCCACTGTGCAAGCAGCTATGTGTGCAGCTAGAGTTCCTTTGAAATGTCATTTGAATCTTTTTTAATATTGGCTTAATTTCTTGTCTGCGTTAAGCTAGCCTCACTTCTATCCTACATGGCAGTGGAAAAGGCTGCCTAGCATTTAGACACAGAACCCTATTTAAATTGAGTTTAATACTGGACTATGAACAGTGTTTAACTACTTCTTGTGTTCCTCTGCTGTTTGAAGCAAGAGCTAATGTGAGTCTTCTTGGGGTTTAAACAGTTTTAAACTTAGCCTGTTATTGTGACACATAACAGATGAGGCATGGGATGTAGTACTTACACTGTCTGGATATAGCTGGGATCAAGCACTGCTCTGTTTAGCACTGAGATTTCCCCAAAATCTCATCTAGCTGTTGAAATCTTCTGTCCCACATGTGAAACCTCATTAATGATACACCAGGAGAGCACTCTGTTCAGTGGGGGCAATATCCTCCTCCTCCTCAGCCCATAGGTCATGTGTGACCCATGCAGAGGGTCACATCCAGTACAGTGGCTCCCAAGAGGAGCTGGAGCACTCTCATGGCCAGCTCTGGTGCTGTCTCCCAGGCATTCCCACTAGGAAGATTTCAGTCATCTGAAGCACCCTCAAGAACCTGCTTATCTGCAGCCCTCTTACCTTGGTGGCCAATGAGAGAGAAATCAAGCACTCAAGAGACATACGAAAGGATGAAGAGGATGCATTGGACTCCCTGAGGTGCCAGGAGAGTTACTGATGTGAATGAAACCTGTAAGAGCTTTTGAAGCAACTTGTTCTCTGATAGGGTGTGATATAAGTGATATCACTGTGGCCTAATCAATTAAATTAGATCAGCCAACTTGAAGATTTGAGGGCATGGTGCTATTATGGTTTATGTGACTTTTCCTACATTTCATACACTTGAAATTTTATGAGGTGAAATCTTGGATCCTACCTACTGCAAAGCTGCATTGTGGAGAAGAGATAGAATAATAGAATTAGAAAATCATAGAATCATTAAAGTTGGAAAAGACCTCCAAGATCATCGAGTCAGACCTTTGACCAAACCCCACCATATCAACTAAACCATAGAACCAAGTGCCATGTCCAGTCCTTTTTTGAAAACTTCCATGGACAGTGACTCCACTACCTCCCTGGGCAGCCCATTCCAGTGCTTAACCACCCTTCCAGTTTCTTCCTGATGTCCCACCTGAACCTCCCCTAGTGCAGCTTGAGGCTATGTTCTCTCATCTTATTGCAGATTGCCTGTGAGAAGAGACCGACCCCCACCTGTCTACAACTGCCTGTCAGGGAGTTGCAGAGAGTGATAAGGTCCCTCCTGAGTCTCTTTTTCTTCAGACTAAGCAAGCCCAGCTGCTCCTCACAGGACTTGAACTCCAGACCCTTCACCAGCTTCATTACCCTTTTCTGGACTCACTCCAGCACCTCAAATGTCCTCCCTGAACTGAGGGGCCCAGAACTGGACACAGCATTGGAGGTGTGGCCTCACCAGTGCCCAGTACAGGGGGTGAATCACTTCCCTAGTCCTGCTGGTCACACTATTTCTGATACAGGCCTTCTTGGCCACCTGGGTGCACATTGGCTCATGTTCAGCTGTCGTCGACCAGCACCCCTAGGTCCTTTTCCACTGTTCAGCTTTCCAACCACTCATTCCTCAGGGCTTAGTGCTGCATGGGGTTGTTGTGAGTCAAGTGCAGGACCCAGCACTTGGCTTGGTTGAACCTCATACAACTGGCCTTGGCCCATTGATCCAGCCTGCCCAGATCCCTGTGCAGAACTTTTCTGCCCTGCAGCAGATCAACACTCTCACGCTATCTAGGATCATCTGTGAACTTACTCAGAGTGTATTGATCCCCTTGTCCAGATATTAAAAAGATATTAAAGAGAACCGTCCCCAATGCTGAGCCTCAGGGAACACCCCTAGTGAATGGCTGGCAACTGGGTGTAGCACCACTCACCATCACTCTCCGGGCTGGGGGCTTCCAGCCAGGTTTTGAGTGAAGAGCACACCTGTCCATGGAGCCCATGGAGAGGGGTGGTGCAGCAATACCACAGCAACCTGCACACCTAAAATATTCTCACTGAGACTTTGGAGTACTACCAAAACTGACTTAACTACTCCTCTCTCGTATTTTATTTGGTCATAATTTCCACTCACTGTGCTCCATTTCAATTCAGATTGTAAATACTTCTGAATATAAACTGTCTTTATTTGTTTCTAACACTCACTGGGTGTCCAGCGCTAATGATCACCACAGCAATTAATGACTCAGAGGATTCTGACTTCTGGCTGTACTTAAAAGAACCTCAAATACCTCAAAGTATGGAAATTCATAGTTGGGGCTTTCAAAATATTAATTAACATATACCCCACTGCTAACCCCTCACTTCCCATCTTTGTTCCATTCGAACTTACTTTTTAAGGTGTGTTTATTCCTTCTAATCAGTTACTTCTCTTTGGCTGTGTTGGAAGGCTGCAGCAATACACCAAGGATATATTCCATGCAGAAAAGCCACTGCACTTGTATCAATTATTTGTGTGCCAGAGAGCTTTCCTTTTGTAATTGACTTCATACATTCACGTCTTCAATGCTAAGTGTGTAGCTTCATCACCACACTAAGCTTTGTTCTGTTCAGAAAGCAAGAACAATAATTTCCTGATCTGGGCCTGGGAGGTTTATTTATGCAGACATACCGAGTCCTAAAGCTAATGACATTTGTATAATTGGTGGCCAGTACAGAGGAAGCATTAGAGCTGTTGGAGCCCCGCACAGTGGCTTAGGCATGAGCTCCTCTCTGTCTCACTCACTATTAGCAGCGCTTCCCCACTTAACCAGCTGACTCCAGTTCTCGCTCCTCCATGACTAGAGAGCCTCAGGAATTGCCCCAATATCTCCCTCTCATTCTGTTCTGTACAGACAGAAGTCTGAACAGAGAAGGAAAGCTTGCAGACCCCGCTACTTTCCTGATTGTGAATGTGGAGTATATAGGACCTATTTTTCTTTGTTCTGCATCTGGCCATAAAGAAAATTAGGGTTGGCAGGACTGTACTACAAGATTTAAAGTAAGTCACTTGTAAAACAAACCTGTTTGTAAAGGAAATATGAGATTTAAAGTACATCACTGATAGATAAAATAAGTCTGTTTGAAATGGAGATAAAAGCTATTTATGTTGCTGTGGTACTAAGTAAACATATATTCTTCAGTCAATAATAAAGTCACAAGAAAATGCATTTTCTCTTGTCCAGAAACTATTCCTAAATTCAGGTCAAATTTCCTAATTGTTCCATCTGAGAAAAAAATATTGAGCCAAGATCCTTAGAAGAGCTGGTAGATGGTTTTGTTGCCTTTGACCCAAGAATTTCATGCAGACCCACTCTATTAATTTTTACTGAGGTCCACTCCATCTCAGCAGAAAGCAATATGCCATCTCCCACACTGCCAGGATTTGCATGTTGTACTTTCAGCCAAGATGGACCATTGCAGCTGTTCCCTCATTTCCCTGCCTTCCCTCCTAGCAAGACATTAGAGAATGGTGAGCAATGAGAAATTTGAGGTGTCTTGTTTGAATCACATATCTGTAACTGCAGTGATACTTAAGGGAAATCTGCACAGGATCTGATCCAGCACATCCTGGCTTTAAGGGTTCATACATCCCTCCTGGGACATGTAGTAGTTTCTCCTCTGACACTATGAGCAAATGTTAATCGGAGCAGACCTGTGAGGCAGTTCCACATCACAGCTCAGAACACCAACCCTTACACAGGTTAACATGCTCACCCTTCCTTCCTCGCTGTTCTGAGGAGTGCTGAAATGTTTCACACAGGAGGGACAGGCTCAGCCACAGCATCCAGCAGCTTCTTCTCCTGGAAGGTGGGGAGGTGGTTTCTATGTCCATCAGGCAGGGAAAGTAACTTCTGGTTCTCCTTGTTGTGGTGACTAATTCTAATTGATTATATACTGAGTGACAGGAGGATGGTTTCTAAATCCCTCCTACCTTTGTAATTAGTCATCACCTGCTTTCTGTAATCAGTGTTTAAAGAGTGACAGATTTTGGTTTACATTGCATGGAACTAAATAAATTATTGTATTTTGTAAATTTTGATGATTTCCTCACATAGTTTGGCTCAATATTTCAATTTTGATTTTTTCTGCCTGAAACAGCCCTACATTGCA
The DNA here is from genome assembly GCA_035041135.1 of Platyrinchus mystaceus. Classification (NCBI taxonomy): domain Eukaryota; kingdom Metazoa; phylum Chordata; class Aves; order Passeriformes; family Tyrannidae; genus Platyrinchus; species Platyrinchus mystaceus. Next base: position 28,836,001 of record JAWWLV010000180.1, on the reverse strand, counting down.
CTCATCTTGACTTATCACTTTGATTTATACAGGGCTAGATGAATTACAGAGGTGTTTTTAATAGCAATTTTCACGCTTTTAGTGTCTAAATAAGTAATCCTGATAATTAGCCTTCCCTTTGAATTTTCTGGCTTTATTGATGGCTGGAAATTTAAAACCCCCACACATATAAATTTCAAGATTGTTTTTGACAAGATTCTTGACAGGAGGAACATCGTATTTTAGAGGCAATGCCAGGACATGTTGCAGGGTTATGGCTTCTAAGCCTTCATGAGTTATCTTGGATTCCTGTCACCTGTACTCCAATTCCGTAACAAGAGTGACTGCTTGTAAATATTAGAAGGGGCTGCAAAGGTAACATCTCAAGAAGAGTCTGAAATAATAATAATTAAAAAAAAATTTCTGCTAACCAACTAACTCACCTATGCTGACCAAAATCACAAGATGTTTATTTCTCCCTTTTAGGTGAAATTTTCCAGAGTCTGATTACCTGAAACATTGCTCCCAGCTTTTATCAAATACCTGAAAAACGGAGAGGCTGAGAACTGAGGCAATCAGGGAGATCTCAAGAATGCCTAACTTTGGCTTTGCAGGTTTGAACACTATTAGTGTCAGAATATTAATTAAGGACACTTCTGGAGAGCCCAAATGGCCATCTGAGATCTAAGGCTGGGCTGAACAGCAGTCACACAACTAAACCCTTTGTGTCCATTAGCCTGAAGCTGTGAATGAAGAATGCACTCAGCAAAAGCACTGACCTCAGTGAAGTGGAAGGGAAAAGTCCCTTTTTCCTCGGAAGGGGAAAGGGCAAGTTGCAAGAGTTCACCTAGGATATTGTATTGCCTGTGGTTGTGAGATGGGAGGCCCCTTTTTTAAGACAAATGTGCAATAGTTGAAATTGAGCTGGCAGAACCTGCCTGGGGAACAAGCTCACCTTTTATTAAAAGAAAACTTGCCAGAGCTGCTAGGCTCAACACAGCTTGATTAAAGACATTGGGGAATTTACCAATCAAGGAAAGGGCAGAGCATGGAAAAAATAAGAAGTGCTAGATCAGTTAAAAGTAGCTAGAGAAAACCCTGAGGCTCTGCAGCTGGTCATTACTGATGCAAGAGATAGACTGCCTCATGGAGAAGGGATATAATGGGAGAAGAGGAACACATCAATCTGCAGAGCTCAGCATTAGGGCTGACTAATCACACTCAGCACTGGCAGCTGTAGAGCACAGACCACCTTCTTAGAGTAGGGGCTTCGATATAGATCCTTGTTTGTCATGAAAACACGTTATTATCATGTCTGTATGCTTTAGGCAATGCAGCTCGGTACTGCCCTTCCATGCCAAAGGAGATTGGTGTGAAAAGTGACTTGAAACTGTGTCCACACTAAGTGCAAATTGAATGAACTTCAGCGAGCTGCACTGATCGAAGCAGTTTATCCCCAGCCCTGCTCGGCAGTCAGCCCTGCTGGAAATCATTATCACGGGAGAGGCTTCAGCTAAAAATCTCATCTAAAGGCACTTTAGTGAAACAATGTTAATTGCTAATTGTGATTTTCTGCCTGCTGCAAGACAACAGGACAGTGATGGTAAGAGGAGGATGCACAAAGTGAGTTCCCTGAGGCAGGTGAGCAACAGATGTGTGTATTTACCTAGACATAAAGGCAAAAAACCATGCCTTTTTAGATTATTTTCCCATTCTAGGAAATCCCATCACTGGGATTAGGAATGCAAGGTTTCACAATGCAGAATCCATTTCTGCATTATTGAAGAACTAGCTGACTCACATTCAGGATATAAAGCAACACTGATTAATAACAGGACATGAAGGCATGTGGCCACACACCTGTTGGGACCATGGAGTTTCACCAGGTTCCTGTACTTGCTGTATAAGTGGGAAGGAACTGAGGCCACTGGGGTCTCATATAACTCGGTCGCTTTGTCCATGCCTGTCAGGAAGACAGAGTTGTAAAATCTGTAGATGCACTTTCAGGCCTGATCTCTGTCAGAAAGGTCATGCACCAAACTCAGTGTAACCTGCCTCCTACTCACAGCCAAGAAATTCTATACCTGTGCTAGAATGCAATCATTTTGTATTTGCCAGTGTGTAACAATACAAAAGAATGGCAACAAATCTTTCTTGCCTTGCTGAATTTCAGATATTGGTACAAAATTTTCTGCTGCCATCCACCTTTCCTCCTGCCATGAGAAGTGTCAGAAGACGTCAGATTCCAATGTCCAAATTAAATGCAATAATCTTGATCAGGATGAAATGCCAAATGAGTCACCTCCTGCTTCAGCCTCTGTGCCACCTGCCCTTTGCTCTGTCTCTTAGCTTTCATAGTTTGCTGCTTGATACAGTGTCCAAGATAATATAAAATGGACATGATAAAGAAGAGGCTAATGGATAAAAACACCATGAGAGCCTTCAGATAGAAGACTGCAGTATAAGCAGATATAAGTGATGACATTTGTGGGGAACCTGACCTATACTCTTCCTTTTTAATGGAAAAAGTGAAGTGATGTTGATAGAATAATTCTGAATTTTTCACCTTCCCCTTTCTAAATGGCACATCAGTGAGACACTGACAATGTTCTCACCATTAAACCTGACAGAGAAATGTATGTTCCCTGATTCCAGAAGGCTGCAATAATGTAAAAATTGGTATGAACCTGGGCCAGATGACCAGGTGGGGACCTGAACATAAAACAATGTGGTATCAATAGCTTTTAATACACTTGCTGAATTTGGCACCAGTTCTTTTTCCTAAAAATGAAAGACAAAATTAATTTAAAGAAGTTATCTGCTGCTTTTGGTTTGGGTTTTCTTTTTTTTTTAAAAAAAAAGAGGACATGGTCATGAATTCTGAGCTTGTGTGCTAAGTGGGAAAGAAAAGAAAAACTTCAGAAAAGTATCTGCCACCTCTAATTCCTTCTCATCAGCAAGCCAGATGAAATAGTTGTGCCCTAAAATTTAAGAAAAATCGAATATAGGATCCACCCTATCCCCCTACACACCTGCCTTTTCTCTTTGGTTATACACTGTGTTAAGTTCAGTGTAACTCACTCCTTAGGCTTTCTAAAGTATGGCTTTAGACCATGTCTCCCAGGGTGTCCCAAAAGGCAGATGAGGCCTTTTCTCTTTTGAAAAGTTCTTCTTCTAAAGCAAGATATATCTGAAATAAAACAAACAGAAAACCCCTCCCAATTCCTCCCCTCTCAAACACTTGGCCTTTTTGCATCACATACCTGTTCCCCATGCAGCTCTGAGTTCCCAAGTCACATAGCCAACACCTCCCATGACAATCAGATTTTATCAGTAATAACTATTTGCTGCTGCTAATGCTAAGAAAAAAGGCAAAACAAGAGAAGAACTAGACAGTGGGAAAACCTGTTGAAGGAAAATATCTATCCAGTAGAAAAATGGGCCATGCTAGGGGGAGATGAGCCTTTCATACTGTATGCAGCAGTTTACCTTCTCTGTATTCTTTGTCCTTATACCTGGCTGGCTTCCTAAGGCTTAAAACATCTTTGATAGCAGGACAGTAAAACTGTCGTAAATGTCTTCAGAAATCTGCTTGCCTATTAGTAGTTCCCTAGAGACAATGTAAAGAAAATAAAACACCAGACTTCACATCCTGAGCAAGTCTGGTTATGCATATTTAATAAAAGGAAATATACTCTAAGATAAAAATGGGTGTCCATGGAAACTGCATATCTATCTTAAAAAACTCCACAAACAAACAGCACCCCACATTAAATTTTGCATATGATTTTCTTTCACATACACTCTCCCTCTACCAGTTTTGGTGTTATGTATTGACTGTCAGAGATCTTCACTGCCTGACTGTTATTTTTGCATCTCCAGGATGATCTCAGCACTGTACAGCTCTGAGATCTGTTATGTACTGTACACAGCTCAGGCTGCACACAGGCTTTTCTGCACCAGGCAAACATGGGCTGCAACAAAACGCTGAGCAGGATAGCTTGCTCCTACGATTTAGAGCTCTTCAATAACTTTTTTGTAAGGGGCTAGATGAGGGGAAAACAAACTAAAATGAAACAGAATGCCATAGGGAAACCAGAGCAGAGCTTGTGCTCTGCAAAGAGGGAAGAAGGAGCTGCACTCCCAGTTCTTACTGGTCCCTGTCCTCACACTCTGTAGGTAAGGGGAGAGATGAGAAATATGGGTATATATCTCCCTATGGGGACACAGGGATCATACATGGGTTATTTTTGACTGCTACCCTGAGCCCACGGTGCTGTAACAGTTCAAAGGTACAACCAGCAGTTGTCTTGGTGCTTTCTATGGGGTAGCTGAACTGCAGCTCTGAAAACCAGGGTTCATGCTCAGGACAGTGTCGAGCACGTGTTGTGGGGCTGGGGGGGGGGGGGTGGTGGTGTGTGGGACCAACAAACACTGAATCATCTTGTGGTTCTCTCAGCTCCAGCTACCAGAGCAGTGCCTAGCATCAAGCAGTGCTCAATAAGTCTCTTTGTTCACAGCACCAGCTGCTAGGGACTGTGAAGAGCATTGCAGTAAGCAGTGGTTTGCAAGAGATGCATGTGTAGAGACATACAGCAAAAGAACAGTGTTACAATTAGCACAGGATGAACAATCAAACTTTTATCAAAATGAAAGCAGAAGTTGGCTTCCTTAACGTTTTACCTTTAGCTAACAGGCAAATATGCCAACTCTAGCAGCTGGCTCTACTGCAGCTCTGGGAAAACACTGAGATGTACACACTGAGACATACTGGGTGATACTCAAAGGCACCACCTAATTTGTGGTGACAGCAAAGGCCACCCTGGAATATTTGACCTCTTCCAATCTATTTCCATATGGATCCAGCTGTATAAATTGGCTTAGCACTCAGTAGCTTTGAGGATCAGGACCTTAACATAGAAAAGAAAGATCCTGAGCTATCACCTTATTACCATTGTTTCTAATAGAGTCACCGTTTTCTCCTCTTCAGTAACTAGGCAATTAAATTCAGTCCCTACTGCATTTTTAATAGCAGTAAGAATTTCCATTGTGGGATCAGACATTTAAACAAAGAGCTGCAGTTTCCCACCTCATAACACTGAACACTCCACAGAACACTGACAAACCCAACCTCTACCCTCCTCGTCCTCCTCTTCCCACCTCTGCACACATTCGTTCTGTAGCTGCTGCCTTTTATTTAACTCACTCTTAGGGAAAGACATCCCAAAGGTTTTAGTTGCCCAATTACTAGACAAATGTAACCACACACAGCTAAGCAATGCAAATAAATTCTCTGCTTCTTCATCCAGTACACTTACTTCAGGCTTCACTATGCATTCATAAGCAAATTTTGTTTCCTTCCTCCTTCCCTTCTGTGTTTGTCTTGAACTAGAGAGAAGTTTTATCCTGTTCCCTTGTTATCATACCAAGCATCCCTAAATTCATTCCACTGCTTGAATTTCCTCACATTCCTGAAACAAGGCATCTGTAAATTCTGAGCATTGAAGGTCCACTACTGCAGGTAGAGTAATTTGGGAGCGGAACAGGTTCATGCAGCAATGCAGAGGCTCCCTGGCATTGTGCACATCATCCTACTGCAGCACTCCCATTTGGGCAGCTCCATTGTGCAGAGATCTCTGACTTCCTACACTCTTTCTCAACAGTACTCTTAAGGTTTTTGGAAAGAACTCTGGCTTGTGTGTCGTTGGTAGAGAAGAAATTGACCTGGCCAGGATAATCACATGTGAAATCTGCATGTTCCATACTCCAAGGCTTTCATGTCTGGTATCCACTATCATATATTGACAAGGCTGATTAATAAGGGCTGCACAGTCAAAGCACACAATGGTAGTAGGATGAAGTTCCATGTACTCCATGGCACAAGCAGAGCACAGGCTCTTCTCACAGACTATCCACAGAGTCAGTCTCAGGTGCAAGCTTTGCATAGGCACAGTCACTGTCCACAGTGACAAAGACAAGGTGTGCTCCTAGACCACAGTGTCACAAGGAGTACTTTTGATCACGTGTAGGGGTTGGAGAGCATGAGTAGCTTACACACTGCTGCACTTGTCCTGCCAAGCAGAGCATGGTGTTGGACTCAGAGAATGACAGCTTTGCCTATGGCCTTGCCTTAAGTTTGCACAGCCTGAGGGTTATCAACAATGTACTCATGAGGAGGACCACAGAGGACAAGAATATGGGTGAAGTGGTCTGACACAACGATAGCTGGGTCCCAGAGGTGATGGTGCAGGGAACACAAGCCAGCCAGATCTGTGTGCCAGGGAACACACAGCATCTCTAGAGAAACACTGACACCAGCTCTTGGTGAGGACAGGGGTTTTGGCCATAGTCAGCAGGGGAAAGAACACAGTAGCATTTCTGATGAGAGTTTGCAGTATTCACCTCCTGGCTCTTCCTTCCTGGTTGTAGGTTGTCCCATGCACTAGGAGTGGGACCACCATACACTGGCCTGTCCCAGGACTTGATGAGTCTTGGCAGGCTGTGGAAAACAGATGATTAAATGCTTCTCTGCAGCTTGCAATACCAGATATGCTCAAGTAAACTTGACAGTCAAGGAGGATGGGTGACAGAGGAAGGGAAGAACTATACTACGTGGTCAGCCACAAGGATATGAAGACACACAGGAAGCTGCTGAGAATGCAGAACTTTGATCTGTAGGTTGGCACACACCTTATTCCACTTATTATTCCATTTGTTATTTTTTTGCCATCTGTTTTTTTCGCAGCACTGAGATCTTTCTATGTGACTCGCCAAGGATACGTTCTAAATATATTTCTTCCTGTCAGGGTAAGAAATGGGTTAAGTCAGCTTAGAAGTGGGTTTGTTCTCCAGCTAGCATCTGTATGCCCTAATAAAGTCAGATAACTGTATTACTGGGGTAGCTTGAAAACAGACAAAATCTGCTTTCTGTTTTTGTTAAATCCACAGCTAAATGATTTTTGAGGGGGATGTTTTCATGGGAGATAAAAGACTAAAATCAATGATAGGACTGTCTGAAGACTGAAGTTTCATTTTATCTCCACAAAAAATCAGGAGTCAGCTATTCCAGTCGCTCTCTATTAAGTTTTGGTTCAAAAATGTCACTTGTACTCACAGCAGTGCTGAAAAGACTATTTATCTGAATCCAACTGTAGCATAAAGATTTTCTTGGAATCTTTTGTTTATCGAATGAGATAAGAATACGCAAATAATGTTGTTTACTTCAAGAAAAGGACTTGTAGGTGATGTGAAACTCAAACTGTGATATGTGACAAAAATTAGTATCAGTAATCAGAAATGGTTATGAGCATGGTGTGAGGTCTAAAGATAACACAGGCATACACAAAGATATCAATCCATGGTTTAGGGAATTTAGGAGAAGAGTGCCTGACAGCTCAAGAGGGAAATTTATCATCTCTTCCAAACACTTTTGAAGAACTGCAACAAGAGCTTAATGCTCTAAATTATGAACTTTGCTGTCATATCATGGTGATGGGTCTGTAGCACATCTAAATCTAAGTAAGAACTCTGAGAAGTGAGAGGGAAGTACAAGATGGTTGTTATTTAAAGATTTCACAATCTAAAGGCATGCATATTGCATTGTTTCACCTTCCTGATTTTACAACAGTGTGACATCTTTTCCAGAAATACAGGCTTCTATAAAATGCCCTCAAAGGCTTAGTTTTGGTCCAGGTAACCAGGCAAGCAGCTGGCAATGGTTCCTCAGTTCTGTATCTATGTGGCCACTATACCCAAGGAAGAGCTAACAAGGGCTAGGCAACTTTGTTGTCTGCAGTAATGGGGTGACTAGAATAGATGGCCCTTGATGTGCTAGTCTAAAATCCTAATTTTCCAATCAGTCTTCCTTTGCAGCTGGCTCTGTCTGGAGACTCCTGCGAGAGGAATTAGGATTAAATATTTCTTTCTAGACACTGTTCTCTTTAAACACAGATCTAGCTGTAAAGCACAACTAAGTAGAAATGAGCCCTTGCTCATTCTCTCTTTGTGAACTAACTTCTTTTATAAAGAGCTTAGTCTCCAGTTCAGCTAAGCCTTTAATTGTGTGCTTAACTTAAAGTATGTGCTTAATGTCAATGGGACATATGGGTAAGTATGAAAATGTGTGTTTTGTTGAATAGAATAAGTTACCTCAAACATTTAAGTATTTTGCTGAACTGAGGCCCTGGAAAATAGAAGAAGAAAAAGGATTTAATGGGATATTGAAAAGAAATAGTTTCCTAGTATCAGTTGGTAAAACTAGTATTTAAATTTTTTTCTCCTCATTGGTATAATTACATCAATAACTCATTTCTGTTCAGCCTAGAAGGAAGGATTTCTTTGAATGTTAATTGAAATGTGGGAGCTTAAACTAAAGTAAGTGAAGTCTTTGCTTTTGGGTGTCTTTGATCAGAATGTCAAAGTTGTTTGGATAATTATAGCTATTACATCAGTGCTTATGACCTTGCCATTAAAACATATATACATATCCTCTCATCTTCACTGCATTTCTAGGATTACTCCATTCCTGTAGGTAGCCAGTGAGGAAAGTGATTAGGTATCATGCTTAATAATGCTATAAAACCAGCATAAGCACTCACTAGGATTCCAGGGCTGTTGTGATGGGACCCTGCTGAGATCCTTGCCCCTGATTTATACACATTCTTGTTACCGAGCAGTGTTAATAACAGCTCTGAAGCAAAGGAGAGTTATGAAATGATGAATGCTCTCTTGTTGCTGCTCCTGTTCTTGAGTCCAGGAAATTCATCTTTCATGAGTTTCTGTACTTAGGTACTTTCTTTCACAAGTAGTTCAGTCATGGCATTTAGCATCGAGTGCTCTGGAACAGACGCTACCCTGAATCAACTGAGGTGAGCAGTTTTTGAAAAGCTACACCTGGCAGACAAAAGCAGTCTGCCTTTTGGCAGCCCTCTTTCCTTTTCTGTCCCTGAGCTCACCCTGCAGCAGAATGAGGTGTTACCCTGTAAAAAAGAATAAATGCTATATGCAGGAAGAGTGTTTCTCTTGTCTCTTGGCTTATCCAAGTGTGTTCTCCTCTTGTCTGTCCTACAGCTATTGCATCATATTCAGCCTCTACTTGTCCCCTAAATCTTGCCAGAATCTACATCTTGACTCTTCAAGTGAAATTAATGATCACACCTATTCATCCTTCTGACATGTCTGTTCTCATTACTCTTTCATCCTTTGACCCTTTCTGTGTCATTACTATACTAATACCTTTTACCTTGTGTGTCTTCAGCAATGGGAGCAGTTCTTTAGCATGACAGTACAGAGCAGCACTAGAGAGTCAAACATTTTCTAATGGCTCACTAATATTTTTCTTCATTTCTTTCACATGACAAGCCACAGAAATATAGAGCAGTGATACCGATATTTCAAAAAATGTCTCAGCAAAACTCTTTCGTCTAATGGCTATAGTTTTATTTCACAGTCTTGGCTACATTCAGTGGTAAAAAGAGAAAGCCGGTGGCAAGTTAAAAAGGGCAATAATCAAGACTTATTATAAACAATATGCCAATAATTATGCTATTAGTGCCTTCAGTTCTTACTGCCATGCCTTCCCAGTTTGCTATTTTCCTTCAGCATTTTGGGACAGCTTAGACAGTTAGCAGAAACTCATGTCACTGCTCTTCTGGATTCCCTTTTAAATTCTGATACATAATATTTGCATTGCAGCTATCACTAGAGGTCTCTTAGTTCTTTTAAACACTTCTCTTGGAGATTTAAAATGAATGAAGCACATATTCCTATAGGTCTTTCATTTTGTAAACATTTTCTTCAAACAAAAATCTGCATTCTGGGTCATATTTGGAGATTTGTAATATCTCTTTAATGGATTGTAAAACCAAAGGGATCATTATGATAATCTTTTTTAAATTAACTTCTGTTTAAACAATAGTACATTTTTCAAAAAAATATTCAGAGGGGGAAAATATATTCTGATACTAGATAAATTGTTCTGGTAATCAATTACCTTCAGTTTTAAAACACAGTGTGGTTTACATTAAGTCAGTATTTGTTTAGCTCCAGCTTCCATCCAGTAGATAATGTTACTCTTTTTAATGATGTATTCACAGATATTCAGAACTGTAAAACAGATATTTTAAGTAGATATTGAAGATTGGTATCAACTCACCTAATAACCTACCCTTAGATAAATTGGATAGATTAATTTTCTGAAATCACATGCTATTGGAACCTCTCTTCCCCAGGCTCAGAATCATTCCTTTGTTCCTCACTGAACCTTTTAACTTTTTTTCAGATTTTTTCTTAATGTCTGAAAACAAGATCTGGACAGAGAGTGCTAGCAATTATCTCAGTCATACCATGAACTCATCTCCCTCCTGCTTGACATTCACTGCTTACCCATTCAAAGCTAATGTTGTTCTCTTGGCCGTTATATTGAACAGGGAGCTCATATTTGGACACTACTTATCACAAACTCTAAATCTTCATCAATATCACAGTATTTCAAGGGTACTTTTCTGCTATTCTGTACATGTGACTGGAATTCTTTGTTCCCAGACATATGACTTTGTATTTGACTGCATTAAAATGCATATTGTTTGGATGAGCTCACCTTATGAAGTGATGCAAATCCAGAACACAGAAATCATCTGTCCTGACATTATTTACCACTCTGCTAATTTTTATGTCACCTTCAATATTTACTAGCAGAGATTTTGTATTTTCTTTGAGATCATTGCTAAAGAATAACTAGCATTAGGCCAAGAACAGGTTACTGCAAATGTCTCCATAGGATAGAGATTTTCAATCATAGTACTTTTGAAATCTATCTACTAAATATGTATTTCAGCCACAACATAAAATGGTTGGAATAAGCTCTATGTACACTATAAAATGGTAGGGAAAGGTTAAGCTGTTTTAAATAATAAAAATCTAGCTGACCAGGCAGTAGATTGGAAGCTATTGTTGCCATCTAATAACATTTTGGACTATCCAGCCATAAAGTTTAAACATCATCGTGGGAATAAATACAAAACCACCTTGTGCGACTAGAAGAAATCCAGTCCCTTTGAAAAAATGCAAGACAGATTTCTCCTTCAAATGCATTAATTTGAGTAGCTTTGCAATAAATGCGCCATGATAATATTCGGTCAAAAAACTTTCAATATCCTATTCATTGGATAGAGAGAGGCATCTTTCTACTTTGACCCCAAAATACAAGGAAAAATTGGAGAGCTTTGACTCTGGAAGGGACGCACAGAGGCAGCACTACATGTGCATCTCTCATCTCAGGAATGGCCTAACATATATGGTAGCATCACAATAACCTAATTCTGTCCTTTCTTTTTCTTAGTCAGCACAGTACACAGTAATCTCACATGAGCCTGCATCTTGCAAGTTATGCAGGGTTTTGGCAGAACTGTCACTTCCCTTACAATACAATGCATTTTGGGCTTGCTTTCATTATTAAAGTAATAGTATTTGTCTAGGATTAGTCAGTCCAAATGCAACAGTTTAGGTTTAATTTTTAGTGATTTATCTGGGTCATAGATCAGTATGTGATATACAACAAAACTATATTTATCTAAACTTGAAGTAGGAGGGATACAATTATTGCAATATGGGAATAACTCTTACAAACTAGAAATTGTGTTTCCTCTGGCTTGGACACGGCTGTTTAGGAATAATAACCAGCTGAAAAAAATAATTGCCAAAGGTTTTGTATGGATTTCAGAACTGCTTGCCAAGAAATTCATTTATTTCTACTTCTCCAGCCTTTCAGGCCCAAGACTCCAGTCTTGTCTTATTATCCAAGAAAAGTTAAGTACTCTGGATTCTTATTGCCTTCTATTTTCACCACTTTAAATGGAAAAATACTGGTTTACTTTTCGGCTTCGCAGTAATTTAGTCGAATAGCTGTGGTCCGTCTTGCTTGTTACTGTGATCCACATGCCATGATCCAGACAAATCAATATGCTATGAGGGTATTGTTACAAGAGAGGTCAAAACTTGCTCTTTGTCTTAGTCATCTGCACTGATGTACACTCTGTCATTATGCATATTAAATGGGGATTGAAGATCTAAGCCTTTGTACCTTACCGCCACAGTTTTGTTCAGAGAGTCCTGAAGTCTTAATAGGTTAGATATAGGCAATATTTCTTCCCTCTAATATTTTCACTCGGTGTTACAGGACTCAGTCAGTAATCTATATGATAAAAAGGGAAATATAGCATTTGTAACAGTTCTTTCCTTCCCTTATAATGTACATCTAAAGAAAATACATATCATGAATAAAAACGTTTGATATGTGACTTGAAAGTCTCCTGGTTTTAAATATTACAGAATTTCTTATTGCCAATAACACAATGTAGGTATTTAAGTATTCTTCAACTTTACAAGCTTTTACTATGTTAAATATTTTTGCTAAAGGCATAATATATGTTTTAACAACTCTAGCATGTGTGAACCATTTTATAGCCCAGAGCTTCATGGAAGTAGTAGAAGTAGGAAGTAGGTTTAAAGGTAATAAGTCTCTTCTATTTTATGAAGGGGGTGAACTACCCTGACATACTCACATTTTGCAGGTACTAGAGTTTCCAGGTGCAAAGAGAATTAGACAGATAGCGTGGAACTGTTAAGAAAACCAAGCGAGTTTAGTCACATGAATTGGATTTCCTAAAAGTGGAAACACAAAATCACCCTTTCATTATCCTTGCATCTGACAAAATACATTATCATATGCTTTTGCTTGCACAGTGTAAAGACCGTTCAAAACAGATACAATTGCAAATCAGGAAAGATCACACTTACGTGGAGCCCTGACAACGTGATCTCATCAAGCTAGAACTTGAAATTGCAAGTGTCACTTCAGATAAGATCAGAGGATGCTTCCTGTCCCAATGATGTGACATTATCAGGTTTGAGACTGTAGCAAAGGCACATGCACAATTTTGTGAACTAACAAGGCAGATTGAGAACACGCTGGTTGGCAGGATATTTTAGATCCTGAGATTGCCTTGAGCTGGGCATAATTACAGCTCATTTTTTGCACATGGGAGAGCCATCTCGAAGACTAAAAGAGCAGGGTATTCACTGAGGAAAGAAAAATGTTGATCTTTCAATTAGCATAAGTTCAAACATCTGAATAGTGTTTCACAGTGTATGTACAGCTTTTGGTGAAAAAAGCCATCTTCTGTAGAAAACTCTTTGCTTCCATTTGTATGGGAAACATTTAACATAGAATTCTGCTCTTGATTGCAATTTATTTAAGCTTTTTACAAGAAAAACTCACCCCCCCAAAAAAAAAACCTTCCAAAACCAAAACCTCAAGCCAGCTGGTATTAAGGTAGGTCATTAGGAAATTATCAGCAGGGTTTTTCTGTTCATTTGGACTCCCAAACTCCAAAATAGACACAGTGGTTCACAGCCAAAAAGAAAGAAGGACAAGATGGCAGGAAGCCATTTAGATTTCTTGGCTCTCTGAATATTTTTGGTGTTGTTTGGAGCTTAGTACACAGCACTTCACCAGGGACTGATTCAGAACTGTAGGTTCTGTAGGTACAAGTCCAAAACAGGATTCATGCATTAAAAGCACTATAAGGGAAGGTGCTGGAGGTCACACAAGAATTAGTCATCTGAAAATGTTTCCTAACACTAAAAACCTCAAAGCCATAAAATGCCTCTCCTGATCTGGAAATTCCTTAGCACCTACAATTTGCCTTTAATTGAACAGATGCTAAATTACTGCTTATTCAGGAAGATTTACTTTTTGGACTTAGGTGTCCTTCATGGCTTTAAGTCTGTCACATGGCTAAAGATCCCTGGAAGGCAAGGCCCGGGAGTACCCCCCTCTCTGCTAAAACCATGGGAGTAGAGCATACACATCAGTACTATTTGCATGATGGAAGACATGAAGTCTATCGTGGTAAAGCAGCTGGAGGAGACAGAACTGTGAAGTGCTTTTGCTTTAGCACTATAAATAAATGTACTTAGGAATAAAACATTATTTTATCAAGCATATACATGGTCTACTCAGAAACCATGTGATTTCATGTAGCATGGGCTGCAGCATTTGAAATACTAATTCCATGTACAGAAGATTGCAGAAGGTAATTTTGCCCAATGTATGCATGTAGTGTGATACCAAAATAATTAAAAAATTAACATTTAAATGGAGAGCTTCCAATCCCCACAAAACCACTATTTTTTCCAGAAACTCCCCAGCATTTTAAGACCACAATGATTGACAACTTCCTATATGATATTTGACAAAGCACAAAACTATAACTTTATTGCATAACTAAGAACCAGTGGTAAATGCTTTTTAATACCATAGCTCTTTTTCCAGCTCCTCATTTTTGCACAAATATTCACATCAGATGGAGCAAAAACCACCACATGTTCTTCATCTTAACAAACTTTCTTGCATTGATTAACGCAACATTTTATGAGACCTGAAAGAACAAAGTTAAATGAACAAGAAGTGAAAACTTATGATGGATGTGTCCCTCATAGCATGTAGATCTTTTCCACTTGATTAAAAATTCCTAGTTCCTCTTCACTGAATTGTTTAGTTTTTTAGCAGTCTCTGTCCTGATTAAAACAAATTAGCATCAAAGATCCCCAGCTGAATGAGGAATCATTAATTGAGAAACATGCAATGCTCCTTAATTACCTTAGAACAGTCAGAGAACAAATAATCTTGGGTTTCAAAGGGGTTTGCACGCACTGTGCACTGTGGGTTTATTCTCTGTGACTGCTGGAATAAAAGTAGACTTGCCTGTACCATTGAGGGATATCAGTACAAGCCTCAGTAAACACATTGTAGATTGTTTATCTAAAGCGAAAAAAAAAAAGCAGGGCAATGGCTGACTGGAAGAGATAGATGTTTCAGTTTATTATGTTGACCATAGCTTTCAAATTGCTTTGCATGTACCAACATTAACTGAGAAAGAATGAAAGCTGTTTGTTATTGATACAAATTGAAGTAATTTTGGAGCTGGTGCAGGAGCGTTTTACTCAGAGGCACCTAACAAAATGTCAGATACGTAGGTACAGAGAGTAACCATGCACCTTGAAACAGAAGAAAAAAGGCAAAACACATTTCATAAAACCTGGCTCAAAAGGAATCCAAGGATTATTTGCTATTTCTTGGTTGCTTGTTCTTTGGTACACAGTTCTTCTGACTGTTGGTTTTTTTAAGCTATGACTTAGCTCAGTTAGTGCCAGCCTTCACAGGAGGAGTAACTGACTTTTTTAAGGGCACAGTATACTTACTAATATGAATATCTTAACATTTGTTTTGCTTCACCAGCTCATAGAAGAAATCCTGCGGGAAAATGTCACTCAATAGTACTGAGTGTATTTCTGGAGTGTTATTTACATTTCTTTGGCATTCGGGCTAATCCAGCAAGTGTTACTAACTGCAAAACTGGACAGCAAAATTAAATTCTGTGCAGAGCTACCTGAGCTCACTGGGAACAAGCTGGCTTGTCCCAGTGCCAATATCCTGTGGTCTCTCATGGAGCTAATTAGCTCGGCAGAGCAGTAAGCTATTAGCAGGGGTGCAGGACAGTGCTGATGCAGCTATGCCCTTCTGGTACCCAGACTAACTCACCTGGAATTAGCTGGAGAGATTGGCACCATACTACATTACACTATATAAGTGTGTCCTTACAATCCTTGGGAAACAAAACCCCGATGCAATGTAATACAGGGGTTGTGGCTGAAATAACAAGATTATCCCAATAAATACAAACACCATTGTAATAAATTTTAAAAAGAGTCCCTACAGCACCGGGAAGCTTTGGGCTTGCTCCCAGTTCCTATAAACCTGTGCCATTACTCTGTCATCAAGGAATTTTTGCTGACATACCTCAGAATGAATATTCTAAGATTTGTTAAAGAACTTGATCTAAATATAATGTCCTGGCCTTAGTACTCTTGCACCTGAGGTGCAGGAGCAGCACATCCAGCCACTTAAGTTAAACCACCTTGCTTGATCTCTTTTCAGTCCATAGCCATGAATTTCTGTTTAACTGAAATCCAGAGGATTTTAAAGATTTCACTGGGGCTCAATCTTCTACCTGATAAGTAAGGATGGTTTCCACTCATAAAGCAAAACCACCTTTTAGCTAGTCTATGTAAAACTAGAAAGCTAGAAAACCCCGAAGAGTCTAGAAGACACTGCACTCTTTATGCAGAAAGTTATATATTTCCAAGCAAGACCACTGACCTTGAGCCAAAGTAATAGTTGAGATCCGTATATATATGTATGTGTGTGTGTGTGTGAGCATACATGCACCATTTGGAGTAAATATGACTTAGATTAGCACTTTATTTTGTCTCTCCTCCTGTGAAACAGAACTTCACCTGTATCACACTCTTAACAATCAAGCAAGAAATCAGAAGGCTAAATACTGTGTTGTTCACTCGTTTAAGTTTTACTTATTTAGAATTTAGTGAACCAGTGTTTCATTGTTGAAATCATAATCTTAACGGGTACAGCTACTGATGCCTTTTCTGTTGGCCTTCATTTTTAGAGTCTATAAATTGAACAAATTGATATTCCCAGACAGCAAAACTCTTGCTTGCACATTGCACTGTCACAGGCACACAAATAAAGAAACCTTTGCAATTCTGTGTTGTTTGCGAGCAAAGCAAGGTTTTGCAAAGTAGTCAAAAGCCAAACAAGCTTCAAAGCACTCCTTTTGGGTTGGTAATTTCTATAACAAAGGCAGTTTGTTCTAACAGAAGGTTGAACAAAGACAGGGTAAATGGCAAGTTCTGAATGCTTCAGTTTTGAGCTACCATTAAGCTGTGCAATTTTAAGGGCCCCTTTTGAAAAAAAGGATTAGTTTATTGAACAAACTAAATGATAACATAGTCTGCCATTAGCAATATCTTTGGGTCAGTGGTGAATAGAACAGAACTGAGTGTTTTCCTTTTGATAGGACTGGAAGAAGCACAGTGGGAGGCAACCCTTATGAAATGGAAACCTGGTTAAGTAAAACAAGAACACCTTTACAGGAACAACTTTACAGCAATACAATTTATTCAATGAAAATATTTAAATTTCTCAAACATCTCCCTCTTGCCCTCCAAATATTGCACAAAACAACCCCCAGACCTACTGCACCACAGGAATTAGGCAATGGTTTAGCACGCCAGCTCTAGCTAGAGTTGCTTGGACCTTGACATAACACAATATCTTGGATACACATGACTATGAAAGCTCTGCTGACTGTAAAAACCTGGGCAGGCTAAAGGAGTGGGGTCCTATTGAAGCAACATTCCTTGGATTTGAAGGCCTTTTCTTCACCAAGAAGCATAAATTCTTAGTAAACACTCTGAATAAGTCTTGGGAAAGCAGATAAAACTACGGAGGTCTAAGGAAATGGTGGACCCTGAGGTCATGGAATGTTTTGAGCGCATATGCTACAAGAGAAGCCAAAATGCTGTGCAGGGGAGTGGGTTGGATGTTAAAACTTTAAAGGTCTGTACAGGAAATAGCTTTGTCTCAGCAGAGACAAATAAAACATATATGCTACAAATAAAACTCATAAAATCTGAGTGATTAAACAGCTGAGCAACAACTAAGGACAGGTTTAAAGCTTGGGAATATTCCTATTTGAAGTGTGCAGATGATGCTGATACTAAGTGTAAGAGGATTGGAGATATCGCAGGAGAACTGCTGAAGGAAGCAACAGCATAATTCCAAGGAGAAAGATAACACAGTTTGGAAAGGAATCAGGATCAGGCAAGGACATGTGCCTTCAGACCCTGGATCGGGATCATGATGAGATTGAATCAAAAGAAAATGCCAAGAGAGAAAGCTACAAAAGACAATATTTAAAGGGCATGGTGGAGAGGATGGGGCAGAGGAGGAACATTAATGTCTGAGAAGAAAGCAGAATCTTCACCTGCAGAAAAGAGTGTAATTCTTTGGTAATCTGCTGAGCAAGGAAAATACTTTGTTCTCAAAGAAGGAAGTTACACAGGGATTGACCTGAGTTGTTTGTGGAGCTCAGCTCTGAAGAGATCCAAGAGTCCATTACAACCCTTTGGGAAGAGATTGGCACCACGTGTTGATAATTAAATTATTAAAAGCAGAAGGAGGTCAAGGAAGCCAAAGGCTGTACAGAATAATTCTGTTGATTTCAGATATAGGAAAAATTTTCAGAGCAAGGGAAGGTGATTTTCAAAAATGCAATGTAAAAGAGAGTACAGTTAGTGACTGTCTTTTTCTGAAAGTCTATAAAGCTTTCTCAGAAGGCTTCACTTTTTTGGGGGGTTGTTTATGTTGTTAGTTTGTTTGTGTTTTTCTTGGTTTTGTTTGTTTATTGTTTATTTGTGGCTTTTTTTTTTAATAAAGCAGGAACATTTCAGTAATGCCAATGGGGATTCTGGAAAAGAGTTTACCAAAGATTAAATATTTCCATGATATATTTAATGAGATATAACACTATAATTAGAATGAATACACACACTTCTAGATTAAGAAATCTTGCAATGCTGTATCATGGCCTTTGAGCTACACTGGAGGAACTTATAACTCCATGAAACATTTTTTAACAGGCATAGTCACAATTTGCAATGGAGAAGATAAAGCATGAAGAAGGTGTAAAATCTCTGGCCCATTTTATATAAATGAGGGATTAAGCATGGAAATGCATTATCCCTGATATTCTTCAACATGGCTAAAATGATGCAATCACTGACATTTTCAGACTACAGTGAACAAAACAGTGGAGCACCTTTGGGATCCTATGGTCTGGGCAACTGGGAATGAAGCAGAAGATATTGTACAAAAATGGCTACTTGAAGAAGAAAAACAAAGAAGAAATAATATAAAATCTGACATCTAAGAAGCCTGATTAATCAAAAATATCAGTAAATGGAATAATTAGTAAAATATTTACCTACAATAGGAAAATTATACTGATAAGAAAAATCAAGTGCAAATTCTGTGACTGCTATTGTGTGAAGAGCTACAGAGTATGAATATCTTCCAGAAAATATTTATTTTTTTAATTATATCTCAAGTTGTGGTTTAAAAAACTAACATCTAGCACTATGAAATGAATCTGATACTAAATAACCTAATAACTAAAATACAGACTCTTACAGTGACTGTTATTTTTAGATCAGTAAAGACCTCTGAGTACTTTCTAAACATTAAGTACTTAATCTTAAATATTTCCATGTCATTAGTAAGATTAATTTTTATCATTCCTAAGTACTCAGTTAGAAAATATTTTGCCATATTCTAACCCTAGAATCAGAAAAAAAAATCACCCGTATTAATAGATTTGAAAGATTTTTATACCTGACCATTTGTGCTTTGGGAAGGTGGGGAAGAGGAGACTTGCAGGAGTATTAACAGATTTCATGTCTGAGAGAAAGCATTAGGGCACAGACAATTTGTGTACACTGTTTTCACAAGAACATCTGTACAGATTATCTTAAACATTATGTTCAAAGTTGTGTTTCTTTTTTCTAAAGTATATTTTATAACTGAATGTCATAAAAGAACTTCAGGACTTTGCATGAAAAGATAATTTGTGCTTCATTTTAATCCCTAAAATCATATAATAACAATGACTTTTGATAATTACTGACCTGAGAATAAATGCTAAAAAGTCTCAGACCTTCAGTAGAATAAGATGTTTGTGATATCTTCTAGGTCTTGAAGAGCTCCATTTTACTTTTTTCTCGCTTCTTGTTGTATGAAAAGTCTTGTAGAAAAAGGCATTTGCTAAAATTGGAAAATAATATAGCCAAGCATTGCTTTGATGATATCATAGAAAGATAAACAGTCATTGTTAAGTGAGTAGCAGTTCTGTCAAAATTAATATTCTTTCTGTATTATTAAGTCTGTCCGTAGCATGTAAAATCTGTTACAAGAAAATATATTAAAAAAGAAAAGATACAAAAGAGTGGGAGACACTTGCCTCTCTTCCTGCACTGTCACATGCTGAAAATACTGATATCAAATTGATAATAACAATTGATAATCAGTAACATTTTCTTTACAGCATTTCAAGCACAATTCTATATCCTCACTGAGAAGGACAAATACATTTAAGATTTTATTTCTGTAGAAATAGCTGTTATTATAGGCATGATCAATCACTGATTCAGTTGAAGTCTTCATACTATTCAATATAATCTGTGAGAATATGTGAGGAAATTGAGAAAATGTTCTGATCTAGATCAGCTGTTAAACCAATTACATAATCATATATATATACTCATATATATATATATACACACACACACATACCCATAAACACATGTGCTTCCTGTGTGCTCTAAAAATGGTTGTCTGATTTGCCATCATTGCTATCCTTGATTTCTTATTTTAGAAAAAAGTTTTTAACATAAGAGGTGCAAGGAGATGTTTTGTACCAAGACATGAACGAGTCCCAACATATATGACCAAGCCTGGGGAAAAAATAGACCACCTTCAGCCTCACAATAAATTTCAGAGTCACTAGAATTTCAACTATAAATAAGAGATGATGATTTTTTACATCAGAAATACCTGTAGCCATAGAAATGGCTACATGTGGCCATATAGGCAGTCAAATAGAAATATAATCATTCATTCTGACAGTGAAGTAGCATTAAATAAGGAAAAGCTGAAATAACATGTGGCCCTGAGTTATACAAGTCCAGATTCTGCAAGGCCTGTTTTTCCCAGCTTTGTTCTTATTTAGTATTTAATGAGCAAGTACAGCTGAAGACAGTATGGGAAGTTCTGTCCACCTGCAGACAAAGAGGGCTTGCTATTATTTGTTATAAGTACCTAAAATAGCCTTAGATATTCCATGCCTTATTCTAGTGATGATGTGAAATAAATATCAGCAAACTATAGTTTTTCTGGTAATGCTGCACTTCAGAGACTGAAAAAAATCATTAATTTATTTAATTTTCCCTAGTAATGTCAAGCATTCTTAAGAGGAACTCTTTGCTTATAAAAAAAAGAGGGATTGTTTATTACCTTTAATAGAGAATTTTCCTTTATTGTCAAGAAAACTTCCAGATGCTTTTTAAAAAACTGGTAATGAAATTAGGTACATAATGATTTTATAATTTATGTGAATACTATGAAAGTTATTATGCATAAAGATTGAACATCTGTTAAAGTGATCCCAAACTAAAATTCTTACCATCAGGATTCCAGCCTTTACATTAGATTATTTATAAAATAATTGTTGCTGCAGATTTCTCATATAACAAATTCCACGTCCCAATCTGAACTTGTTGAGATGTTTTTGATTTGGGAAGATAAGAGGAAACTCTACCTATAAAGAGAGCAGTCAGCTGTGAAAATTCTCAAATCAGATGAATCTGAATGCTCCCTATTAATGGTATATTCATGCCTTAACATATCTAGAATTTGACCTTTTTTTAATAAATAATTTTAAGAGTGACAACACACAGATAACCTTTTTTTTATAGGTGAACAAACATTTCATTACATTTCATAGGAATGTAATGAATGGAAGCAAATATTCCAAAGTATTATTTATGTGTACACAAATTTGATTTAAGTAGTTGCAGGGTTTTATATAAGTATACAAGTACAGAGAGGAACTGAAGTAGTAAACCCATGCTACCATGGACAGTCTATCTCATATTTGGAATGATAATTCATAGCTGCTGAATTTCCCTCAGCAGAATCCATGGACTGAGTAGGTGGAGGTTGAATCCTGACAATCAGAACTTCACTGGGGTTTACTTACCAGAACAGCACTTATTCGTTTATTTTTCATCCAATATAAATCACATTAAAACAGGCCATTCAACATTTTCTGACTCTAAAAAAGGGTTCCAAAGTTAAATTGGAGAAAAGGGTTTAAAAAAAATGGCCTTTTCATGATGCAATCATAATGTGACAGTTCATAAAACATCTCATCTGATATACAGTGGTCATTACTAAAAAGTTTGCACTTGCCAACAACTAACAAAATGTAGTTATCAGACATTTTATGCTACTTAAACCTTTCAAAAAGAAGGCTGTAAGAGTTATTCTGAAACTTTGGTTTGAGATGTGTTTGCAAACTTCTTGTATTTAAGTGTGGCCATTATATAAGTATTTTTATTTATTTAATTATTATATGAATTCACTGATTTGCATGCAATCAGGGATCCTGGGAGAAGGAAGATACTTTAGAAAAAAAATTCTCAGAGTGAAGGGAAATGCTGAATGATCCCATGACAAACATGCTTTTCTTGTACAATAAAATAACATTTTTACCTGAAAACACAGTAAAATGGCTGATGGTTATTTGCCCACCTTCAGTGTTACAATAAAATATTTTAATCCCTTTAAAACTCCCACCTGCTGTTCAAGTATATTTTAAACTCTAGTTGAGATACAGAGGAATGTTATCCTTTATGAGTGAGTACAGTCAAAACTGCTCTACAGGACCATATGGTCTTTCTGTGGATGGGGTTTCCAGTATATTCACAAAACACACACTGTATATTTCTCATGTGAAATGTTTAGGTTGAGGATAATACAGGGTTAGTAATATATTCCAGACAAGTGGTTCTTTCATTTTCATAAATGTATGCATCACATAAACCAGTTCCATGAGTTTATAATAATTTGAACAGATTAACTTTAAAACTGGTAGAAAGAGGTGTCTTCAAATGATTTTTTTTATACTGTTATAAGTAGCACTTGTTGAAAGTACCCAATAGAAGTTTTAAAAAGGAATTTTTAAAGTTTTAAGTTATATGAGGTCAGAATAGGCAATAAAAGTCACAAGATTGTGATGGCATTCTTTTAAGATAATAATCTTACTTTAAGATATGAAAATACTGAAACAATCATGCTGGTATAAGAAATAATTATACCATAATTCATCAGTGCATAATTTATCAAAACAATAGAGATGGTTAGATGCAACCTAATATTCCTGTATAAGATATAACTACATACTGTACAATCATTCCTTTTTTATAATTCTTTTTACATTTAGTCTTCATCCAAATTAAGCTGAGTACTTTGATGTTTGAATGGCTTTAGGAAATAAACACAACTCACAAAAGGGCTTTATTACTGCTACTGCACCACCATGGCATGCAAGTAACTATGTAGTCAACTATAAACAGTAAAATGTCATCATCTTCCTGAAATAAAAAGAACATAAAAAATACAGATATAGTAGTAAACATCAATTATCGTTTTATATCTTTCGCATTTACCAAAAGTCTATCATTACATGAGACATTTACACCTCTGTATCACTCTCCTGTACTAGTATGGTGGCAAATTTGGAGTTGAGAAACTATACTTTCAACAACCTTGTATAAAACTACTAGTTTCATATAATACTGCTGTCAATGTGTAATGTGTAAATGAGAATATGACACATCTGCTACCTACCCCTTGTCATTCCCTTGCTCTGTTATATATATATATGTGAATTTTAAGTAAATAAAAAGACTGAGGACCATTAAAGCTGTTTGCTGGGTTATCTGTTGTGGCTACTGAGCCCCCAAAAGACTGATGTCCTTTGGAAAGGAAACTCCTTCATCTGCTTCTTGTTGTTGAGTACTGACTGTGTGAGGTTCCATACTGGATGTTGGATTTGAGAACCACTGTTGGAAGCAACTTGGATTTCTAAGTATGTATTTAATTAATTAATTTATGGAGTGGGTATGAAAGTGAGAAGGAGATGAAATTCTGCATCTGAGATGGAAAAAAAAATCCATACTACACTGTAAAAACAAAGGCCAATAGTGCTGATGGGGATTCATTTCTTCTGCTTAGAGGTCAGGACAATATGTAGATACCAGCAAATTTCAATATTGAAATGGAAGCAGGTATAACAGCAAGTTCAACTCTCCTTAGATCCTTAGATTTGCAATCTTGGAGACTGTCTCAGAAAAAAAAAAAAAAAAAAAAAAAGAAGAAGGAAATTTTACTGCAGAAAAAGCTTTTCCATGCTCTATTAATTTTGCTAATCAGCTAGTTGGCATGGAGGACCCTCTTTGTAAAATATATCATTTTGAATTCAGGACAAACTCTAAGGTACAGAGACATGAAAGCCCCCCCATCACTCTGCTGCAGCACAGATTATGTATATGAGGTGTTTTCAATGTAAAGAAAAGTAATCATGAAATGCTCAAATTATTCTTTTTTAAATGGAATTATCTTTCAAATATTAACATGTGGTGTTCTTGGGTTACACCTATGCTAAGTTCAAAAGCTGCCTACCTTTTCCAGGCAATGATAACACCTACATCCAAATGATCCTTTTTAGTTCCTGCTTGCTGAAAAGAAATTTTCATGCTGATTACAAGGAAAGAACTGTACAATTCTCATTGTTACATTGAGCTATACAAAAATTTCCTTTAGTTTTCTGGAATTTGCTCAGTTTTCAATTATACAATTTGCTTCTGCATTACAAAACAATGTAAAGTTTTTCGTAGTTCTATTCAAGGATTTTCTCTGCTCTGATATGTCCAGGATTAAGAATACTAGGTATTTTATTTAGTATTTTGTTGATACCAGGATCCACTCTTTTTATTAAAGCTCATCAAACATACTCACACATACCACAAGTTTGTTCTGCTTTGGGGTATAGCAGGCTGTGTGACTATAACAGAGCACAGTACCTCATATGTTCATTCATAGATTTGCCTCCATAAAAAACTGAGGCTGTAATAGAGCTTTCAATGGAAGCCATTTAAAAAGAAAACATTACAGAATATACAACTGTAGTTTTTGAATCTCAGACACAAGTTCCTTGACGTGTTGAAAGGTGATGTTTTCGATTTCTGACTCCTGAACTCTTATCTTTACAGTCCGCAGGCTTCTGTTGTGAAATGTCTATCAGTGCACTTGCAATTGCAAGACCTGTAAGATAAATAAAGGAAAAACAAAATTTAATGCTCAGCTTTCCTCAGAAGAATTCCAGAGCAGTGTGATGGTTCCTTTCATGCCAAGTTTTTGTACTTTCCCAGAAGTGATCAGTTTTATTTCAGAGTTAGATAAGAAGTTTACACTTTCTTAAATGCTACCTGGTAACGTTGAAGTGGAAGGAAAAAAGTGCACTTAAGACACCAGACTGGAAATCAGGAGAACTGACTTCCATTTGTCTGTTATTGATTTGCTATGTGATCTTAGCATGACCTCTCTTTATCACTGTTTTCTTGGTTATATGGACCAGTAGCTCTCTGACAGGTTTTCTCTTATTAAATGTTTGTTCACTGCATTTAGAAATGGATAAAACTATCCAAAAGTAAGAGAGAAATGGAGACTGCAGTCAGAACAAAATTGTATCCTTGAATATTTGCCTTTGCAATATATATGCCTCCCTAATTGGGGAATATTCAGAGGTTAGTATTTATCATTTCCCAAATCTTCATTCGCGAAGCCTAGCCATGATTCATGAGTATTTATCATGAACAAAGAGATAAGAAAATATCTTTCCAGAAAGCACAGATTCTGAAAAGGCAGTGAAACATGATGGTGTTGGCCTGGGTAAATTCTAAATGTTGTCAACTCACCAAAACTCTTATTTTTTTTCAGATTCTGGTTAATTTGTTGATATGTCATGACCTTTTATTATCCTAATAGGGTATTACCAAGGGCATGGATAGGCATGCTTAGGAACCATAGAATATCCTATGTTGAAAGGGACCCACAAGGATCACTAAGTCCAACTCCTGGCCCTGAACAGGACAACCCCAAGAATCACACCACGTGCGTTGTCCAGATGCTTCCTGAACCCTGGTATCCTTGGTGCTGTGACCACTTCCCTGGGGAGCCTGTTCCAGTGCCCAACCACCGTAACCTTTCCCCAATCTCTAACCTAAACTGCCCCTGACACAACCTCAGGCCATTCCCTCAGGTCCTTTCACTGGTCACCAGAGAGAAGAGATCACTATCTGCCCCTTCTCCTCACAAGGAAGTTGTAACTGCAATGAGGTTTCCCTTCAGTCTCTTCTCCAGGCTGAACAGACCAAGTGACCTCAGCTGCTCGTTTGTCTTCCCCTTCATACCTAAGAAATTAGTAGGATGAGAATTTAGTCTTCCATTTGCTTGTTACTTCAGCCTTTCTAGAAATTACTGACTTCTGTGGATATCCTGTGATCAAAGCATGCTTAATACATGGCAGTTCTGAGTTTTTAAGTTCATGCAGGTGATATTGCAATCCAATGAATCAGGAATATTCACATTATGCATAAGATGTACTGTAACAAAATCATGACATCTACATACACCCATAATGTAGATAATGCTGCCCAATACATCTCAATTTCCAACTACTCTACAAGGAAACATTTGAAAATACTTTCCACCATGCCTAATAGGCCGTTATCCTCAAGACAATATCAAACTCAATTTATCTATTGCACAGAATCCAATTTTGCAATATTTTCCATCCAATCCTTTGTCACGGCACTTATCTACTAAGAAACTGTGCAAAAATTGTTTTTCACTTACAAGTGTTGCTACAGTTTTCTTTCTTAGTATATGCTATACAGTCAGATTTGGTTCAGGTTTCCAGTATCCTGAAAAAATCTATGCTATTGCACCTTTCTTAACTCACAAAAAAGCTGCAAGAATTAATTAATGTGCATACAGCTTTTCGAAAATGCATGGCACTGTAAAACGCTAAGTAAAATTATCATTGATACATTTCAGGATACGTAAGAGCCAAGAATAATCAAGTTGTTTTTTCTCACATACACAGATATTTCCTGGCATGAGCTAGTGATGCCTTAAATTGGACTTTTGACAAATTAAATTTTTGAGATCATTGAGGCACCTTTAAAGTATTAGCAGTATCTGGTATTGGCAAATTCAGGGATAAAACCTAAACAACATTTTGATGATTGCTTACATGTAATCCCATTTTTAACATCTAGGCTTAGGGAGTATGCTAAACAGAAGGACTATTAGTAGTAAATATTTTCCACCTTTTATGAGATATTTTAGAATATATTTGAAGCTTTTAAACTAACCTCCCTTGGCACAACAATTAACAAAAAGGAAGAACTCTTTCTTTCAAATCTAACACTGTATACTGGGATATACTGGCATGTTGATGGAGTTCCATTAAAATGGAGTCAGTACATAAGATCATTTTTTCAAAATGTCACACAAATAATCTAATGAAATTCATTTATTATGTTCTCTACACCCAGCATAGTTCCTTGTTATCAAAGCAATACAATTAACTGAGAGAACAATTCATTATTTCAGAGTGGCAGTCTAAAGGAATTTCATTTACCAAGTCAAGCTTATGCAAAGACACTTTGAGCAAGCAGAATTTACATCAAAATATAACAGAAAAAATTGCTGTGGCTTAAATATTCATTAAAAGAAAAAAAACAAACAAAACATTCCCTTGATTTTACAGGTTTTTTGTCTAAATAACAAATGTGAATACATTTATAGTCATTGAAGTTGGAACTGTAAATTGTAAAGTGCTTTATATGTGTTACCTCAATTCCAAAGTTATTACATTTACCTGCCTTCTCTGAGTGCTGCTATTTAAATATCCTACCTAATATCCAAACTGTTATTTTCCAAATCAGTACATGGTCTCTGGTTGCCTCTGACTCTTGAGTAATACAGAGGAAAGGAACAATGGAATCAGTATGTATCCCACATGGAGAATCAATAGGTCACCTTCAATAGGCTAATTTCTGGAAATCCAAGCCTAGCTGCAGAACCAGACCTATTTTTAAATTTAGTTTGTTTTTCTACTAAATATTATAGAAATAACCTGACCTAGTTCTATGCAGATAAAACTATCTCTAGCTTGTTTTAAGGATATGTATGCATAGATCATTAAGAAGTGAGCCCAGTCAAATACATAAGTGGAAAGTATATTTTTGTAAGAGATAATTGCATCCACAGTGAGAAAAATACCAGAGAAAGCAATATGAACTTATCTTTAGCAGAACTATTGTCTTTCCTAATGGAAGTTAAATGGTAACAGTTTATTCTCAGGAAGTGTCTAATCATAAAATTACTGGTGTGTGAATTGTTTCCCTTTTTTTTTTTTACAATAATGCAGAACCATTAATAAGTAGAGGAATAAAATACAGCATATCAAATGAGATTATCTTGAAATTCGCACATTCCCAATTTATATACAAACAGCATTTTAATTCTGCATTCGAACAAAAGCATCTGAAAAAGTAATTCATTTTGAGATCCTCTCCTCCCAATCTCTGTAAAAACAGGCAGCACTATATATTTTAATTTTGCAGCAAAACAGCTTCATTAGGCGTGAAAGGTTAATTGCAGGTTTAAGTGCAGTTCGGGGAGCAGTGCACGGGTCTGTGGTGAATAGCACAGTCTGCTACAGGAAGGCTGAGTGCTATAAACTGTTTGCCCTGCTGAAATGTTTTACTACCTCATTTACTAACTGTCTTCTTTTACTGCTTGTATTTGTAGTTCTTCTAAACCTTTAATAGCTACAGTTTTATTTCACTGTAATCAGATTTAAATGGAAATACCCATGCTGGGATGTTTAAACATTTTTCCTCTGATTGTATACAGCTACAAAAAACCCCCCCTTACATTGAAAAAGTTAGTCTTACATGCTGGTGTGCATATTTAAAACCTCTTTTCCTCCTCTTTTGTTCATTTTAATGAGAAATGCATTGAGTTCTTAATAATCCCTTTGTTAAAAGTGAGGGAACAAAGGATGACCTCAGATTCATGGTTAGGCAGGTAACTAGAAATGCTTTTCTCAAACTGAATATGTATTATTCAGACATAACATTTGGATAGATGTCTTCATTTGATTAAATTTCTACACATGCCATTGTTATGAAGAATCAGAACATTCAGAAACCTGAAGACAATAACTATGAGTCAGGTAGATCAATTAGGTTTGTTTGACATTTTAACCAAAATTATAGTCACTGCTTAAGGTGACTTTAAGCAATGAAAATAAAATGCCAGCTGCCATATAGAGACTGAAACAGAAAAGACTGGGTAAATGCTACACTATTAAAGTCATGGCTTCACCCTTCAGTGCCCAGAAGTCTTTGTGTTGCTTCCATTTGTTTATTCTTTAAAGACGTGTTACTGTACATGCTCACCTCATAGTGGACAGAGTCCTTTTATCATAAAGGATCTATTACTCAAAATCTTCCCATTGTAGAAGATGTAACACCCAGGGATATCTGTAGAAATGGATCTGAGCTGTTTGAAGACATACTAAGTGATAAGAATTACAGTCTGTGGTGCCTCATGAAGGTGACCATGGCACACAGTGAAGCCAGTGAAGATAATTTCTTGCTCATCAATAAAACTACCAGTTATTATGTAGGGAATTTTAATGAATTCTGTCATTTATCAATATTTCAAGTCTATAAAAATACTGCTTTATTAATACACAATGTATATTATGCATGCATAACTAACCTTTATATACAACCCCCCCAGTTAATAATGAAGTTTTTTATTATCTATTTCTTAATTTGATGAAGCAGATCACATTCACCATAACCTTTATGGATGCATACTAGAACTGCAAACACTTATTCTTCATAGAAACTAAATATGCTAATTATGATGTCTATAATAGTGGAGGAACATAACATTCTAGATGATTGTTACTAGACAAGTATTTTTGAGCACCCACTGAAAAATTGTCTTAGTTTCTATAAGACATTGTGCTAGAAATAGTCTTATTCAATTCAGTTTGGTAATATTTTCAAGATTTTCTCGCTCTTCCTGTACTTTTCCTGTGTTCTCAACCAAACTGTCTCCAAGCAGACCAGCTCATGCTTAATTTTCATGACTGAAGAGGCCAGCATGTCGTTTGTGCTACATACTCATCTGTTATAGATCAAGTCATGTTGGGAGATATCCAAAAGGTACATAAAATGGAACCAGAGCAAAATTTGGTATTCCAAAGCATGATCCACAAAACCTCCTCTTAAGCAAGTACAAACCTGATACTCGAGTCCCTACTTTCCAGAAGACAAATTAAGAGTCATCTGAAGTTCAAGACTGTACATGGCTAGAGGAACACAACAGATCTAAGTTCATTTCAGAGTCAGAAAATAGTAAAATCCTTCATGTGTATCCAAGTTTCCTGATCTGGCAGGTGTGCCTAGACAGTATCCAGAGATTGCAGACTTAGTCACAGAGAAAAATAATCATAAGCAACTGTCAAGAAGAATAAGTATCTTCATAACCTGTCATACTGAATGTTTTTGTATTTGAATTAGATTATTTTTAAAGGACAAGATGACAGCACCTCAAAATCACAGCCCTTTTATGGGCTTCTCTTCCTGTTTGGTGCATGAATGTGTATTTTAAGTTGACACCACTCTTACTATAAGAAAGATATATTAAACAAACTAAACTAACTAGGAAATTACTTTGGGGAAGTAGCCCCATCATTTTTTTTCAGTGATAATTTTTCCTAGATGGGAAGACAGCCAAGAGGCCAGAAGGTATGTTTTTCTTTTCTTACACATATAACTTAATTAAATAAGTAAAATACGAGACAGAGCTTAGACCATAACAATAATAAACTAAATAACAATTGTGTGGAATTAAATAGCCACACACTAGTAGAGGGAAGATGTCATGCTCCTTTTTATTATACCTTTGCTATTTAGTAATAAGAGCTATCTATAAGGGACTAAGAAATTCCCAGAATAGACTTATAAATTACCTGCTGCCGGTTTGTGGGAAATACAGACTATACAATAAAGTGCCTTTTAAGAAAGTTCAGCCTTTCCCAAACTTTCTCATTTTGAAAAGGAAATGGCCCTACATAATTGTGTGAAATACTTGTGTTCCAAGAGGCCAGTAGCAATTTTTTTTTAGTACGCATTTAGGCAGTTCTCCTTCCCTTTCACAGTGAGATATCTGTAGTTTAGTCTGTAATCCAGGTCTGTACAACATCTGGTGCCTTTAAACTATCCAGCCTGCCAGTGACTAAAAGACAGGATGAGCTTTTTGGCGTCTCTAGACATGGATGTGCAGGGGTTGAAAATGCACTTGGGAATACCTGAAACAGTGTCCTGATGAATTGGACCTAGTGAGGAGCTGGAGACACTGTGGTAGTGGGATTGGGGCAATCTAATATTGATTAACTGAAGATTTTTTTTCTCTCACTCTCTTTTCTCATCCTGAGCCCTCCTGAAACACAAAGATCATAGAATCATAAAATTGTTTATATTGGAAAAGATCCTTAAGATTATCGAGTCCAAGCATTAGCCTAACACGGCCAAGTCTACCAGAAACCATGTCCCTAATTGCTACATATATAAATAAGTATTAAATACCTCCAGGATTGGTAATTTCACCACTTCCCTGTGCAGCCTCTTCCAAATCCTGGCAATGCTTTTGGTGAAGAAGTTTTTCCTAACAGTCACTCTAAACCTCCCCTAGTGCAACTTGAAGCCAATTCCTCTTGTCATATTGTTTGTTACTTAGGAGAAGACCCAATCTTGCTACACCCTCCTTTCAGGTAGATGTAGAGTGATAAGGTCCCCCCTGAGCTTCCTTTTCTCCAGACTAAACACCTCCAGTTCCCTCAGCTGCTCCTTCACTGATTGATTTTAAAAGGAGCTAATATGAGAGTATTGCATTTAGCTGGACTGAATTGTCAGACCTGTACACCAATCCAACCTGTGCACCTGACCCAGGGAAGGCAGCACAGATGGAAGTAGAAATGCACTTACTCTAAGAAGGGGTAAATGAAGATTGAGATCATGTCTGACCTGAGCTGGGAGAGGACCCCTCATCTGAAACTGCATAAGACATGATAGGCAGGGAACAGTAAGTCATGGCGGGTCTTGATGATGACTGATTATATTTGAGGCAAGGGGAAAAGGGTTTGAATGGACCTACTAGAAATTATTTCTTTATTAAAAATAAATAAATTAGAGAAAGATCTGAAATAAACCTGACTAAAACGGTATTAGTTCAATGTGGCAGTAATTCAAAAGTAAGCTGCAGAGAAGCTGGGCAAGGCTTTTTTGAGATTCAGGGGGAAGACAGTGTTTTGGAGAAGCTTCAGCAACAGAAATCATCAGGACTATGCACTTTGGTAGTGAGGAACACAAGGAATGACAAAGAATACTTGAGCAAGACTGGAGGAACAGGAAGGGGAAATAGTGTCATTAATGCAGATTCAAGGGAAAACACTGGAATACAAATTAATAGGAAGAAATGTAAAATGCTGTGGGAATAAAAAAATTACTACATAAAACTGGTCTTTACCTAACCTGTTGGTGAAGGGTAACCCAAATCCAGGTGTATGGATTCCACTGTTAAGACTTCCACTACAGACAAATGATTTCTACATGAAAAGAAGTCAATGCACTTTCTACAAATAAAAGGAGAAATTGAACTGCAGGTACTTTCCCAAGATCTCTGACACCTTACTTTGAAAAAAAAATCTTTAAATTGGAAGAGTAAAGAATACCTTAATCTATAATGCTTAAACAACATTACTAGGTATATTATCTATTTCTTGGATCCAAATACATCGGGGCTTTCTGGTAAAACTTGTCACAGACTAGTCTGGTGATAATATGCCAGACTCCAAAGACTAAAAAAAAAAAGAAATAAAGAAAAAGAATCGTAGTTGACTACCAAGTCTGAAGATAAAACTTTCTTCTCAAAAGCTCTTATTGACTCACTTTAGATATTACAATTGTCTTGGAAAATGGTTACAGTTAGACTACTTTAGTAAGAGTTACTAAAGCTGCAATACTTGTCAGAACTAAATCTCAATTAAGAAAGCACTCATCACATTTAGTCAGGAAATAAGCTTTCTCACACAATAGCAGAGCTAAGAGAATTAAAGCATCTCATGCTTTTATCTATGAAGATTTACCTTGTTACAAGTGATCTATTGTTAGACTCTTATTTTATTCCATTATTGTAATTTTTGGCCCTTGGACCACATGTGGTCATTACAGAAATCTGAGAATACCCCTAAATATTCCATTATCTTTCTCAAAACAGCTTATTTTATACAAAAACATGGCATATTATTGTATGAATAATTGCATCTCATGGGACTTTCTCTACTCTGCATTTTTGAATATAAGTTGTGGAGATGCAAACAGGTGTATCAGCAGTAAAATGTTTACATTTTTAGGAGGGGGGGAAAGAAAGTTTAGAGGTTACATAACATTTTCAGAAACTTACCAATCAAGTATACATATACATATACATGAATGGCAAATCAGCTACAGTTCACAAAATATATATTAAGTTATTAGCAAAATTAGAATTTTGTTTTTAACTGAATGATATTAAAATCACTTAAAAAGGAATATCGTACTTAGAATATGTGCAAACCTTATGCAGATTAATTCCTTGCTGCTCTGCCACTGCAGATTAAACATCATGTGTTAAAATGCAAGTAATTACACATTTTCCTATAACAGACAGTAATATTTGAAACATTTGGATTACATTTTCAGTTTGATTACATCTCCTTTCCATTGAATCATTTATCCATATGTTATGAGGAACATCTCTATTCTTGTGATGTTGTGCAGCCGTTTAATTTGTTTTCAAGAAAATCACTATAAACTAATTTGCTACTCTGCAAGAATTTGGTGAGATGCATTAATCATGCCAGAATCTAATTTGGTCTTCTAAACCTATTTCTGTAGAAAAAAAAAAAAAGCCTACTTGGAATAGTGAAGAAGCTGTATTTTCACTTACTTTTAGCAATACCTGATTTAATACAAACAAAATTATAAGGGTTTTGTTTAGAAGTCAGTATCACAGTTGTGACCCAGTTGGAGTTAGTTTATGAACCTCTTTGTAGTAATTAGACACATTTGGATTGCAGAAGTCTACTCAGCCTGGCCCACTCAAGGTTAGTTGTATAACATCATTTTACTCTTTGTCTCTATCTTCAGCAATCTTTTTTATTTGGATCATGGGTGCAAATCAGAGAAAAAATGAAGATATGAAAGCCATAAAAAATTGTGATCTTGAGTTACAGCATTTTTAAAGCTTTTTACTCAAATCCATTCATGCAATTGGCTGCTTTAACCACTGCAGTGAAAGCTAAAGCCTTACTATACATCATGAGTAGGATGAACACCTGTGGGATAGAGATTTATCATCTGTATAAACAGAGTGTGATTGACCATTACTGCACTGCTGAACTATATTTCATGTAATTAAGTAATCAGAATATCTGTGTGTGTGTGTGAGTGTATGTGCAGATCTGTGGATATGTGGGAAACAGAGAACAGGCTGGAACACAACTGAGCAATCAGGAGATTGTTAGAGGGAGAAAAGGCAGCAATTTTCACTGGAGTTTGCTTCCCTCCAGAGGGGTCTTACTTGCAAGGGGTGATTTAAAGCAGATCTCTTTCTGTCTGTAGAGGAAATCTGGGGTGATAAACCTCACCAGGTGAAATTCAGTTTTTATGAATACCTCCCTAATGTTCCATCTGGATGATAACAGATTTGCAGCTTTACTACTCTCCTCCTCAAGACAAAACACACCACCTTGAAGACAATAGGTTTAAGGGCCTGAAAGGGGCCAATTCTGCCCATGCTGGAGATAAAACAAGACTACTTACATTATCATTTACTTTTAAGGAAGATGATTAGAACAATAGTCCTCGAAGATCCTTTTTCTCACTCTTGCACCTCTATTTTGCAGGTGCCAGCTTTCTTTTTTTACACTGTCAATTTTTTTTTTTAAAACCAGAAAGTATTGAAGATGTTCATATAAAGAAATTATTATAGGTCACCAGAAATTCAACAGGATTGCAGGTTAATCAGTAGTAGGCATGATACTGAATTCTTATTTAACAGTATTGCTTCTGAAGGTTGACTTGTCCATTTCCACCATACTGGTGCAATATATTGTCACTCTAACCACTGTTTTGCTACTAATTTGTTTCTGGCCAAATAAAAATGCCTATTTTCAGTGTTCTGCTGATTTCCACAATTAGAGATTCAGAACATCCCCAGCTACGTAGCCAGCAGTCACTCTGACAAAAGAAAAGGTCTTGGGAGTGTAACACAGAATTAAGCCAACAGGACAGAAAGAGTGCCAAGAATTTTGAACCACATCTTGAAATATCACTGAAGTGACACCTTTAGGGTCCTCGGGATCTCTGACATTAGGGTATTTGTAGTTTCAGTAAAATTAATGCCTGAGAACAATGAAAAATAAAAGAAAATGAAAAAGAAAAAAAAAAGAAAAATACAAAATGCCCTGCTGTCAGTATTAGGGCGGCTCTGTCAGCAGAGCCAGCATCAGCTTATACAGAACACTGATTTTTATTAATTCCAGCAGAAAATCTTGGAAAATGCTGAAAAGTTGTCACCATAAAAAACATTTTAAGCCTGAAAGATTTTATACAAATTGCCCTACCAGAATTATGGTCAGCACTGAAGGAGAATAATTCTGAATGGGAATTCAGGAAAGCTACACAGCTACTCATTTATTCTTTACTGAATCTTCTATTTTACATTGAAAACACTATGTTATGACTATAACAGGCAAAATGACAGACTTAGACCTGTCAAACTGTATGGAAATAGGATTCCATTTTAAACACTGACTATTCCTAATTGATTACATACACTTACTTGGTCCTGAACAGTCAATACAGATAAATATCAGTAAAATTATAGTAGAAGAGCACCATTTCTGTTTGTGTGACATATGCAGGTAGAGCAAATGCCTGAAACGGTGAGACAGTAATACAATGGCTGTGTATCACTGTAAATATATTACATGCCCTAGGCATGTGTTCCAGTTTGGAGAGGAAGCATTGGAAAATTGACAGTATGTAGTCACAGCTTGCTACCTATCTCTGTGTGTACTCAGAATCAACAAGTAGCATTCATTGTCTCATTCACCCATTAAATAAATTAAAATTTTTGAAAAAAACCCCTCAAACCAAACGAAACCAAAAACCAAA
The DNA here is from genome assembly GCA_035041135.1 of Platyrinchus mystaceus. NCBI lineage: Eukaryota > Metazoa > Chordata > Aves > Passeriformes > Tyrannidae > Platyrinchus > Platyrinchus mystaceus. The sequence continues at coordinate 28,800,112 of JAWWLV010000180.1, read as the reverse complement.
ACCAAAACGAAACCAACGAAAACCCCTAATCTGGTGAAAAGATTACCAAACTATAACTTTTGCCATTTAAAACATTTCTCCAAGTGCCTCTGGAAAAACCTGAGGAAGATTCTCCTGACACACCAAATTCAGGTTCTGTGTTTCTCCTGAAAAAACATTAGAAACCACATTCACCAGAGATACAGGAGCTGTGAAATATTCCTCTCTTGAGATCAAATTTGGCATAAATCTCAGTCTGATTTGCACATCTCCTCTTAATACAGCAAAATAAGATCTCTAACTCATGGCCTGTTGAACAGGACTCATGCTACTAAATGGATGTGAAAAATAAAGGTAGAAATCAAGTGAAAGATACAGTCCAGACAATCTCACAAAGTCCATTTCTCAACAATGTGAGCTCCCTGAAGAGGCACTCAATGAAAATACACCTTCAGATACTGAATAGTTACTGCAGCAGCCCGTCCTCATCACTAGTCATGCGAGTAAGAAATGGCAGAAATGAAACCAGGGAGAAGATGTGTTACGAGATACATATTGCTCGGAGTTTTTCAGTGTAAGGATGGTTCTTAGAGACAATGGGCAAAATTCAGAGCAATTCTGTGCATTGTTCTTCCCGACGTTTTCATTAAAAACTGATGTGCTGTATAAAGCATCTCAGTGTCTTTTTATTTCCAGGATGTGATTAGGAGCTAGTTTTCATTTATGCATTTTTAGAAAGCTTTTACTTCTTGATGAAGGAGAAACAAACCTTCAGCAGGACATTAGAACTCCCTCACTGCAATTTTGCTAAATCTCCCATCTGTTTTTTAAAAGCAGAAATTGCATGGAGTCTTCTATTTTCTATTTAACTGCTGGCCTTCACCCCCTCTATTTTTTCCCTCTATGCTTTTTGATCACATGTGAAAAACTTAGCTTCAGTTCCCTTATTTCCTGATTTTCTATATTTCAATTATACTTTAATGGCTATATATACAGTGATAATGATACAAGAGTGCTATGAATGAAATCTGTTTTGTACTATCCCAGTTTCTGAGAACTGCTACAATTTGAGTTGCTTTCTTCTGTAGCCCCTGAAGTGCCTTCTATAATATAATAACATAATAATATAATAATATAATAAACCCTGAATCTGCTCTCCCTTTCAAATGCAATCCAGCATTCTGTTTCCTATAATGCTGCTACATTATGATTTGCAACTATAAATAATTATCCTAAGTTACAAAGATATAGTTTAAAACTTTAAAGCAATATACATTCGAGACTCTGAAGCTGCCATAAGCAAACACTGATAAAGAATAGAAAAGAAGGTGATAATGAAAAGCATGGTTCCTTGTTGCAATTTTGGGTGCAAAGAATGAAAAAAATAGGTAACCAATGGCAAACTCCACCTTGTTTCTGAAAGGTGGGACACCACATTTTATGACTTTTATCTTAAAATGTGACGGGGGAAAATTGGACCTGGCAACGCTTAAAGTTCAGGAATATAAGGTATTATGCCCCAAAAGGGGAAGAGTCAGAGACAAGAGGGATTGATATAAACTTCTATAAGGCCTGTGTCCAGATGTGTGATACTGTGAGTTGATTTTTGTTTGTTCTGTCTTGCTTGGACAAGCATCCAATATAACAACAGCGGAATATATAGGATTCCTGCCTTTTTTCTACACTACTTTCCAATGCCTTCCTTCATTTTCCATTCTTGTTTTTGCTCCTTCTTCTTCTGTTAAGCTTCAGCCACCACATTATTTAATTGCCTTTATAAAGTACTTAGTACATAGACTTCCATTAATCAGGAATTCTCTTTGTGAATCTGATGTTAGTTACTAAGACTACTCTAATTCCCTTCTACTGTCTTTCATCATTTTGGATTGTAGTAGTGTGAGAAGATGGTGGTATGGTAGGTTTTAAAGGCTGCAAACATCCTAATAATCATTTTTATTATTTGTCCTTCACCTGACTTCTCATTTTAGTGAGCAATTCTTTTCCAAGAAAAATACACACATCTACTATTACAAAGAGAGATAAAAATAACTGTTCAACATTTGAACTATGACCTAACTATTTCTTTAAGAGGAATGAAATAGATTGTGAACAATTTAAATACAGCCAGCTTTATTTCATCATTTGATTCCCACATGTGCTTTAAGAACAATATTTCCATTCAAGCTTTTAAAACCTGTGTGCTAACTAGTGCACATTTTTCATGCAATTTTTCATCTTTGATGTGTTTAACTGTGCTTTCAGTACTCCTGCTGCAAAAGGGACAAAAATGTGTTTTTCTCCAAGGGGGGGCCTCAAGGATACAACTATCCTTTGGGACACTGTAAGCTGCATATGAAGCTGCTTAATGTCCAGAGAGGCTGAGGCAGTGGGGTTTAAATCCTCTCCAGATCCACTGGGATGGATTTCAAAGGGAGGGAAATAGGGCCAGGAGACTCCAGCAAGAACAAACAGCTTCTAGGGTGAGGCATGTCAGTGCTGTGCTCTGCTGAAGATGTGTATGCTCAGTAATCCACACAACTGGGTGCCTCCCCTAGGATGGAGTCATGATGGAGTCTTCACATTTTCATGTGGCTTTGGTCACAGGAGACCGACTTTTTACATGGGCAGATAGTGATAGGACAATGGGTAATGGTTTTAAACTAAATGAGGAGAGAATCAGATCCAGACAATGAGTATTTTTAGTGAAAAAAAATATGCTTAACTATGTATGAGCCTGTTAAGAGATCAAAATTGAAGGTCTGACTTAAACAAGATGAATTTTCACACTTTTCCCCCCTCCCAAAAGACTAGCTCTTTCAAGTCCTATTTTAGAGCTCTCATTTACGAAATCAATGTTTACTGACCTTTTCATACTGGTTTAAATATGAAGACAAGAGATGTGTCCAGGGAAGAAAAACTGTATTAAAATCCTTAGCTTGTTATCTCCAAATTACTACAAACAAATTAACTAATGCATGCTAATATAGTGTTTAGCTAGTTTGCCTAGGTCTAGTGCAGTGATTATGTTTCCTAATGAATGAGAGATAGGCTGGCATCACACTGTAGCCAGGACAGCTCTCCTTAAAACATAATGTGCTTAACACTTGTGTATTCCTCATTGAAAATAATGTAAGTCTATTTAGAGTACTGACATTATTTGCAGGAGACACATTTTGAAACCAAGATATGTTTTGAGTTACTGAAATATTGCCATAGTAAGCAAAACCAGAATGGATTGGTTTTGGCCAGGTGGTAGGAGGATGGAGCTACAGACATTTCACCTAGAATGACTACTGACTTCTGCATAAACTTCATGGGCTGTGACCCCTCACAGCATCTTCTCAGTGGGAAATAGCACAGAAAGTGCTCAAGTTAGTGGAAAATTCTGTCCACTCCCCAGGGCTGTCCATAACCTCCGTCCTCCTTTGAGGAAAAATGTAACAGAGCAAACAGACATTGCCTTAGGGCTTCCCAGAGGATCAAACTCCATGGACACCCAACTGGCATGTCCAGTTCCAGTGCTTGTAGGCTAGGTTATGTACATGTTTGTACACCTCTCAGTGTAACGAAGTCTCTGACACAATGAGGACTCTGAAAGGACTTGAGAATATAAATAAGAATAAAAAACCTCCAGTCATAAATAGAAATCAAACTGGTAGCATCACTGGTTATGAAATGACCACAAGGAAGCTGGCACAATATCATTGGCATGATGTATACTGAACCAGCTTGGAAAAAGCAATCTGGAAAAAAACCAGATTACAATGAATGAGCCTTTTTTCCACATATGAAAATGCTTCTGATACTGACAAAAGGAGGTACAATATTTATCATTTTAGGATCGCAGGGGACAAACCAACAATATTAAATCATGAGAGATTTTATTTGCGAATTGGCACTGTTTTCTGTCCCTTGTGTTGCCACAATGATAAATGCTTTCCTTTGTGAGGGAAAGAAAGATGCTGGCTGTTCATTACACATTTATTCATGCCACGAGTTTTTGAGATGTTTGGTTAAATTCTCATTAATACCAATGTTTATATTGAAGGTGCTATTAAGCATTTGGGGTGGGGGAGGGATGTTGCTTGGTGTTTATTCCTCTTCCACAGTTTTATTGGAGAGCCTCCTTCATGATATTTTATTTTCTAGGGCAGATGAAACAAGATTCAGTTATCAGAGTTCTTAGGATAACTGGTGGGAATATTCCAGAAGCACAATGTGATCAAAGTGGATGGAAAAGCAATCCCCAAATGACTAAGGGCAAAACGGTGCCAGTCCCAGAATTACAGAAAGAGCTGATGTGTATGAGACATATTAAACAGTTGCATTTGAATTTTTAATACAGAAAATAAATGTCACAGCATTTTCATGAAGAATCTATTAGTCTTGAATGCAACTCATCTGCTACTCCTTGCTGTGGATTATACCATTTACTTTTTATCCATCTTTAACTCCTGCTGAACACTCAAGAAATTGCAATGCCTGGTAGGAGTTAAGGATTTTTTCGTATTTTCATATTTTTCTAACATTTTATGTTTTTAAAGGCTAGCACAGAGCATTCCAGTGATCACATGAGAGTTAACATACTCCATTGCCAACATTTTCAAATGCAAGCAATACCTCCTGGTCTGGGCAATTCAGGATGAATATGGTGCATCACTGTGCCATCTAATGTGACTCAGCTTTGAGAGCTTCAGGGCTTGGCTCTGCCTCTGGTGCCCTAAGTACAGAGGGCTGAATTTTTTAGACAGTAAATACTGAATGTGTAAATAAATATATAACTAGTAATCTGATTTCCAAATATATATATATGAGTGTGACCCCAAGAAAGGATTATTTTTAATGGTATAATTCTGTGCATGCTCTGAGTGCTGAGCAAAAATTCCTAGAGCACAGCCAATTTTTATTGCACAGATTTCAATTGCTAGGTTGGATACACTTAAGAATGGCATTTAAAATTACACAGAAATTTATTCTATGTATGTTATATCTTACAGCATGCATGGATAGAATGGCTCTTCAGAATAGCATGACTGGTTTTCATTTTCTTTTGGAGTGTAATTGCTATTACTGTTGCTCAGCCATCTCCCTGTAACCTCCATCAGCCCCCACCAGGGATAAAACTTCCACGGTGTTGTGTGTAATATGTGAGCACTGCACCAAAGAGTTTTAAACAACTTTTCAGTTTGCTTAAACGTTCATGTTAATAGAAACATACTTTCAGACCTCCTTAACCCACAGGCTTTTAAATTCAGGCTGAACATGAAAATTTAGCTTGACTTTTCTTTTATGCAGTAGCCTACCAAGCAATAAAAGTTCTGCAAATCACCAGCTCTCAGTTACACTGTGTAGTTCAGAAGCTTCAGATGATATTTCTGACATCCTGTTACACAACTACTTTCAAGTAGCCCTTTGTGAATAGCTCTATTAATGATGCATAAGAAAGAACACAGTCTACCTCACTCCTGCCTACCTACACTGGCCTTGCAGTTCTAACACCAGTAAAAAAAATACTGTTTTACATTAAAAACTGTCAGTATAAATGCTTCATAAACCTATGGAGCAATAGGACTGCATTAATCAACTTTGGGGATTTTTTTTTGAGAGAGAACTGGGTTAAATTATTTTGAAAACTAATACATGAATAAGCCACAAAATTGAATTACTTGAATTAGCACAAAATTTCCAGGAAACTTTTAGGACATATGCAAACAAACTTTTGTGTAGAAAATCACATATACAGATGTTACAATGAAAAGAAGTTTCCAGATTTTGATAGATTTCAGGCTGAATGTGTCAAAAGATAAGCCCTGATGCTGGCAGACAGTCTCCCTTGAAAATTTAGATTCCATTTACAGAGATCTTCAGGTAAACCAATTTCTACTTTCACCTCTGCCTCCAAATGCTGGTCTCAAAGGACTTCATTTCAGCCAAGACCTGTCAAACCCCCCAAATGCTTTTCATTACTGAATTCCTTCTGTATGTTCTGTCAGCTGTGTTAAAATAATAAATTCACAACCAATTGTTTTTTGCAAAGGGAGAGAACTGCTTGAGCTCATCCCTAATTTCATTATTTCAGCATGTACATTTTTTTTACATATTTAAAATTGTAGTTTGAAATTTTTGCTTTCTATGCCCTTTATGGGGTTTAAAATAGCAACAGGTTCAGAGAAGTTGTAATAAAAAATCATTCTCGGTAGAAGAGCTATGAGACATCGGGGTAAACTCCAGTCAGTGCATCATTAATATTAATAGTAATTCACTCACAAACATCCAGCACCGACTAGGTGCCCTAGTGATCTTAATTGGTGCTATGAAATAATAAAATGGTTTTTTACTTTCTGGTGTACCTGGGGGAAATTCAGGACATTTCTAAAATTCCTCTAAGAGGTGATTTTGTACACTTTTTGTCAGCATCAAGGGAGGGTAATATACAAAAGTCATAGTGATAGATTAAGAAGACAACAACCCAAAAAGAGTCTTTTAAAATTGTGTGTGTAGAAAAAGAGCTCAGTTTGGATGAAGTAGTTGCAAGAACACCTTAATGGAGGACAAGAAAGCAATTAACAATGAAAAGTCACTGATGCAAAAGATAGTCCTAGAGATTAAAATCTTATTGAAACAAATGCTTCTCCATTTGATCATAATGAATTGAGCTGAAAGATCTGCAAAACCAGTTCACTGAACACATGAGAAGAAAATAATAATTTGTTACCCAATTATAGCACAAAGCTTTCTGCCCAACATACTGCTCTACAGCATTAGGTAAATAGAAATAATCTGAATAACACAATAGGAGAATTAGGCATAGTATTATTTGAAACTGTGATGTGATAATTACGAAAAGATATACAGATATAACAGCTTTTACAGGACTTTAAAAACACAGGAAGAATATGCTTTCTCCTAAATGGATAAACAACATATTCAAGGGAACAGAGATGAAATGGGCATAGCAGGGAGAGATGAAGCTAATAGGGCAGGGAAGAAAGGGCCACTGGTGGAGCTAAGCTGAGCATGGGGCAACTGGGGAATAGTCTGAAATGAGATAAATTGCAGAGACAGAACTGTGAAAGACAGAGAGAGAACATTAAGAAGCAAAGATTGAGAGAAGTACATTACATGTGCGGGAACAGATTGCTTATATTAGAGAAATCCATCAGATCAAGGTAGATTGGGTTTTTGTAATGGGGACAAAGATCTCATATTCATCTCATCTGCCTTTAGGCACTTATCTGAGATATCCAAACCTGGAAGCTATCCTGTCAGATTTGGAAAATCAGCAGAGATGCATGTCCAAAGAGGAATCAAGACTCTAGGTGGGCTGAACTGCCCTTTGACAGAAGTGTTAAGAAAGAAACATAAGCAATCACATTAGTAACACATCTGAAATAGTATGCACAGAGGATGTGAAACCTTTGGATTAGATGGGACTACTAAAAAAGACATTAAAGCAGGGAAAACCAAACAAAAATATCTGGAAAACCAGCTGTCACAGGAATTGCTCATGAATGGTTTTTTTTTTACAATGACCCCAAACTGGTCCCATGCTCTTCAGTCTTGCCTTTTATGGGAAAATGTGGAAATGACAGAGGTGGGCACAACAGAACAGACAGCAGTGGTGAGGATGGCATCTGTAGCAAAAAGATATGAAGTTACATATCTGGGACAATAATATGGGATATACCAAAACCAAAGCAATGGCTTCAGAAAGGCTCTCCAATGCATTAGTCAGGGAAGAGGAAGGGATTTGATTACATTTTGGAAGCTACAAAGGCTCTTTTACCCTTTCAGCAAGACAGATTTAACACACAGGTCTAAAGCCTGAACTCAGGAAGACTAAAGGAGGTGAACTTAAAGGAACTTCCATAAACAAATCATCAGAGGCGATAAGTAAATGATTAACTCTGCAAAAGTAAGGAATTGACCTGGAAGGTCAACAGACTTGGAGGCAGATCACCAGAAGGGCCAACATGACAGAAAGGCACTGAAAGGAACGTACATAGGTGGGAGTAATTACAAAAATGCTAAAACACCTTATTAAAATAAGTTTATATATGCAAGTATATATATACACATACATAGTTTTTCCAGTTGAACATATTTCACTAATAAAGTCCTGAAAATTTATTCTGTCAGCATCAGAAACCAAAGAACAAGAAAAAATATTTCAGTAATTTCGGGAAGAAACAAATTATCTGAAAATATGGATTTCTTCACTGTCTAGTAAATAAAATAATTTTAGCAAATGAAAACAAACTCATGAAATAAGCTTCTAGATGAGAAAAACAAAATTGTAATCATCAAACTGTCATTACATTTTAGGTTTGTCAGTCTGTAAACAACCAACACAAATCCCATATGAAATTAAGCTGCAAATATCATATTTTTTCACATCACCATCTACTTGCATTTCAGTCACAAAAACTTCAAAGAAACTCAGTTGCATGTTCCCACTGTAACTGTGTTTTCTAATACTCCTAGTGATGTACTGAAAGCTGTATGTGATTAGGCCATGATGAGCCTTGTTCCTTAATAGGGACAAACCCAATGTTTGAAACTTAAGTATGAAGAGGGCAAAAGGAAGCAGAAGATGTATTGCCCTACAGAAAGGTCTTCCTAGATTTGGAATTATGGACAAAAGCTTATATGCATCAAAAGTTGTAAAAAAAGTTGCAATTCTTTTTTGAAAGAAAAAAAGAAATAGGTCTGTAGCCCTTCAGAAATACTTTACCTTATTGCGTGTTCTGCTTTTAAAAAAGCCCTGTTCTCCATGCCAGGAGTGTACAAACCCTGTACAGGAACCAGACAGCAAACATATAGTCGGGCACTGTGGTTCTTACTGAGATAATGAAATTACGTTTTAGACGTTTTCTGCATGACTAATCTCTCTTGATTGCATTTTGGAGCTTTTCAGAGAATGGTTAATTATGGATGCACAAGGCCCCCTCTTTGTGGTTCTGCTGTCTCTGGTACAGGAGGATCTTTGAACTTCAGTGCGCTACTTCCACTGTTTACATTCATCCTTATTAGATCATTCCTAGTCTTCCCTTAGAGGCATGTGAGAGATACAGGGAACCCCCACACTGGGCTCAGCAGCCTGTGGAGGCACCACCAGGTGGGCTCTGCTTCCTGCCCTTGAAAGGGAGCTCTGAGGGAACTGGTGCTGTCCCAGAACAGCCGCCCCCCATCTGCCATATCAAACATGGAAGAGAATTTGGTTTTGGTTTTCAGTGCTGAAGAAAAGGACAGATCTGTGCAGATTTCCTGTTGAACTTTGATTCACAAAATGTTCCTCTTGATTTATAAAATATTCCTCATAAGTTTAAGCTCTTCCTCAAGCTATGTATACATGTGCTTACCCTCATGTCAGTGCATCCACCACATACTTAAACTTCCACACAGGCGTCTTGACTAGAACCTTTCGGAGACCCATCCTGTCAATAGGGATGGGTCTATATCCCTTAATGTAAGGATCTAGTAACACCCTCAGGAGATTCATGTGATTTTTTTTCCTTCCCTACAGTTGTCTTTCACAAAAATATTTGTGGAAAGAAATGATCTGCCCACAGGTTTCAGGACACTTCACATCAGAACTGCAGAATGGCCCTCAAATATAGCAGGCATTGCTTCAAATAAATTTTCCATCAGCCTTGATGCAACTGTGCCACAAAACATTCTCTTTGCAAATCTCTTTCACATTCTGAGGCTAACACCTGTAGCGTCTAGATCAGAGATGTACAACAAGGATCTGAAGCTCTTTACAAAATCTGACTGACAGGAAATCAATATTACAAACATACCCATAACAAGGGATCCATTACTCTTACAATATATAAAACAGTGCTGTGCTATTCAGCAAACACTTGCAAAGTATGTGTCAGCAGTGGGAAATCCTTTTTTCAACTCTCTGGGAATATACAGTGACACAATATTCCTGAAACTGGAAAATATTGTAAACAATATGCTCATAACTTTAAACAGAGTTATCCACCACAGTATATTCTCCTGTGCTTTGGTTCCATTATGGTAAGGCTTACTTTAGTCTTTTAATCTGATCATGCATACCCCTAACTGTTCAAACTATAATTATAAATATAAAATTGTTTTGCCTTCTACAAAAAAATGTGCTTTGGAGAGACCAAAACAGAAATTAAACGCATGTAAAATAATAGAACTATTTCAATGGCACTAATTGCAAAACAATTTTAAAAAGCATCTTTTGATGGAATAATTGTTTTAATTATACAGTATACTTAGGTTTGCCAACTATAAACACTTCAGCTTTTAGCATTAAGATAATTTCATGTATACTGTTTTGCCACACTTTATTTCAGAGCATAAATAAACTAGAATACAAATCACTGCAAAAGGACATCCAAACAGAACAGAAGGAACAGTAGTGATCTCCCAACAAATAAGAGAATTCTATCATAGTATATCAGTATCATATAATGGGTATAGCTAAATACAAATAAGTAATTCATTAATTGCCTGGGAGAAACCTTTATATTGTGGCAGTAACAGGGAAGACCAAACTTTAGGTCATTCAGAAACAGTATCTGCCCATGGAGGGCTCTGAGCAGAGCTCAGCAATGTCCCTCTGACAGCAGGACTGCACCAGGGTTGGTCTTCTGGCGGGGGGTTTTCCAAGTGGAAGTCTTTGCAAAGGACAAGGTTCCTGTGATTGCCTGCCTTAAACTCATAGATTTGTAGATGGTTCATTTCAAAACCAAAATGAGATGCTTCTTGACTGCACACTGTGGCAGACCATAAATTCGCCATGGTACATTATCCACTATCTCAACAAAAAAAATAAATGCAATAATTCTTATCCACATGGCAGCAAATTTCCTTTGGGTTGGTCTTGGCGCTTGCTTTGAGAGTAAGACACCTAGAAAAGGTGTTAAAGATCAAATACCATCATAAGGAAAATTTATCCCCCAAAAATTACCATTAAAGGTAATTAAATGATATTCCGAGACAAAACCCTCAAATTTGCTATTGTTTTTATTTTCAAGTGGATACAGACATAGTAAATGTTTTGTGACATTTGGTAGGAAGGGGAGGGGAGGTATTTGTGAGACAAAATGGATGTGAAAAGACGTTAGAGAGGCATTGCACATGTAGACAAGCTCTGGCAGAACTGCAAACATTTCTACAGCTATAAACCACTCAAATCTCTCCTCAGTTTAAAAATATGCCTGCAAACAAGAACTTTATATCGTTTTGTGAAACAATGACAGTAACAACTGCTTGTACTCTGACTGCCTGCAAAAGCTGCATGCATAGTGAGGGAGTTCCTGCTTCAGTAAAAACCACAGTATTACTCTTATGAAATTTCAGAATTATTGGTCCTTTGCTAGACAAAGAAAAATCCTTCTGTGCACTGACTCCAAATCAGTGTAAATAGAGCAAAACCAAAAGAACTGGCAGGAGTTTAAGTAGTCTCTTATCTCTATACTGCAGTTTTGCTTGTACTGCATCTCAGTACATGCACAAGACTTTTGTGTTGGTCTTGCTCTCACCTTGTAATCCACAATCAAACTGGTTGAAGGATGCCAGAAACTAACATATCTGTTTAAACTTTTCCACCTGGTAACTGCGTGCCAATTTTTTGTAGCTTAAAAATTAATCTCTTTGAGGGGGGGTTGTTTGTTTGTTTGTTTGTTTGTGTTTTTGTTTTGCTTTGTTTTAGCTTGTGCTTGTTTGGTTGCTTGGTTGGTTGGTTTTGGGGGGTTTTGTTTTTGTTTTTGTTGGTTGGTTGGTTGGTTTTTTGTGAGGAAAATTATTCTAAATAGCACTAATGATTAATTAATATTTTCAACACAATTTCCACACTGCCCTTCAAATTTGTTCAATTATGAGAAACATGTTTTATTATGAAAAATAATGTTGAAGCCTTCAGAAGACCTGTGTGTTATACCTTCAGGTGCTTTTAATGGATGCTCTCTACTACAGGCAATGGGTTAATCAAAAATTTGGTTAGCTGGGGTTCTGGTTCTCTTTCTGCCTATGTAGCAAACTACTTAAGCCCTAACTGATGTTACTTGCAGTACATAGGTATTAGAACTACATATACACACATATATTATTTCTGCAATTTTTAAGACCAAACTTCCATAGGAAAATGTATAATTATCTCTCTTTTACCTCTTTTTTTAAGGATTATTATCTCAGAGAATTTGTGCTCCTCAGATTTTTGACTTTCTTTCCATTGTTTGTCAGATATTCTTTTTCTTAAACATATTATGGAACACTGGTCAAAACCATGCAACAAAAATGTTTGAAAATAGAAAATGTCATCAGGCTGATAAAACCTCTGCATAGATAGAGGCATCTGATTAGTATGGGGTGGATTTTCATTATTAACAAAAGCTTATTGCCTGTATCTTTAAAACTGACAGTGTCTTTCAGGATCTATCAAATGAATCAAAACATAAGCTATCAAAATAAATAAAATATAAAGCACATACTTCTTATGGACATAATTCCCAAGCACATAAACTTCTATCTTTTGAAAAAATGTCAAATCACTTAAAGCAGGACTTTAAATAAAAAAAAATATGATTTATGGAAAAGGCTTCTTTTACAGGCTCTGAGAACTATATAAAAGTCCTTCAAACAGCAAACCTACCAGAACTTTTAACAGAGAAAGTTATAAAACAGGTTACGGCTGAAAGCAGGTAAGACAAAACTGTGGTCCCTGCACTCAGTCAAATGTATCTGCAACCTGTAAATAGCTCTAAGAACTCAGTATGTTACAGCTGATGAAATATTCCTGCAAGTTCTCAGTTTGCATTCAACAGATCAGATCTCTGTAGCACAACAGAAGCTGCCACACTCCAACCGAGCGCACAGAAGATGCTCTGAGCACTTGGAGAGGTGAGGACCTCACAGCCAAAGGAAAGAGGATGATATGAGAACAGTCCAGTAATGAAAAAACATATTGCTTTTTTAAGTAAAGCCACTTCTTAATGTAAGAACCACTGCGTGTGAGACTATGAATTATCTACATAGCACTCAATATGTGACATAGGTGTTACATCACATCAAACATCAGAGCTTCTCAAGGTGATTTGTTGTTAAAACTACTAGTCACTGCTAAGCCTGGCCAGCCTTCAAAATGTGAAATTCCCAGGTTAACTGATACAACTATTCTGTCCTGGCTCTATGCAGGCTCTCCTTTCATTCTTCCAAAACTGCTGGTCAAAGATATGTCTGCTAACTGCATCACCATACTAGACTTGACAGGCTGAAATAAAAGGCAGTTCAGCTCAGTTCCAAAGGTTGTTTTTAATCTCATCCAACTCCAGCTGCCTAGAGTGAGGTGACTAGACTAAGCTAATCATCTAAGCTCCCTCTGTAGACATCAGAGGAAGACACCTCAAGAGCGAGATAATTTTATTTTGAGCTCAAGTAATAGAATAGGACAAGATGTTCTGTCCAAGTGCTTCATTCTTTCTGTTGACTACCAAGGAAACTTAGATTAATTTAGATTAGAAACCTAACTTTTGGATGAATGTGAGACAGCTCCTGGTTATTTTGATATAGAATTGCTTAAGAACAGCTGTGGGAGCAGCCTTATACAGACAGCATTAAAGATAATTCTTGCTTCTGGCAATTCACAAATTAAGCTAAACTAAAATCCCATTTCAGCTGTAAAACCATTTTAAAAGATGCTTTTTTGGTTCATATTATACATCTTAATGGGAGAAGGGTGACATATGGAGGGATTTCATTTTGTTAAGAGATACTCAATGCTCTTATGTACAACACAGAAATTGAAAGTAAACATAAAGCTTACATATTTTTGCAAGCAATTTTTATTTTAAATACCAAAAACTATATTAATAAAGCAACGGGACACAGAAATACTAAAATGAGAGATCTGAGAGTAAAAGCTCTTTCAACTCAGTTAACACCATCAAGCTGTATGTAGTTATCTTGCATTTATTAGTTCATATATATGGATTATGGCACTTTAAAATGTCATGTATTATTTTCCAAGGATCATTTTCAAAGGGAAATTGTAATTTGCCAAATACAACTGCCACATAAAATAATAGCTAATGTAACCGTATGGCAAAATTGCTGTCAAGTTGTTTACCAACTGTCCAGTACGATCAAACATGGTCTTGCGATTATCTTACTGTTCTGTTTGAGAAAAGAAAATGTATTTGACTTCCAAATCCAGGCTTTTGTTTCAGTAGTCTTTGAATTCTGGGAGTACAAAAGTATTCTGCAGCTTCTGTGGCCAAACAAAGTATTTCATGTGCTAAAAAGTGAATTTCATCAAACTTTCTGAGGCCAAGAAGTGACTGCTGATACAATGGAGGAGAAATCCTTCAGTGAGGATGAGAAGAAGGAACATTCTTAACATTCTTCTTCACTTACAAAGTAGATCAAAGGCGTGCAACTTTAGCTCACTTCTACCTATACAGAATGATGCTGCAAAAAAAAGTTCATTTATCTAAAAAAAGTGGTGATATCGCCACTATGTGAGTGTTTTCTACATTATTTCCCACTTTCTATGCCTTACAACACAAGATGTTTGGCTTTACTTCCAAAGCCCTTCCCCATTAAACTGCCTCATCCTTAGAAGGAGTTCCCTACAGCTGTCTGCAAAACTGTCTTAATTATCTCATTTCGGATCCTGTCTTTGATATGTTGCTTATAGAAAACTCATAGCTGGCCTGCTGCTCTCCTTTGAACACTGACTTTTTGGCTGCCCAGCACTGTCACATTGTTTCCTTATGGTCCCCCGTCTGTCTAGACCCATCTGTTGTCTCTTGTTTCGTACTTAGATTATAAACTCCATGGCAGCGGAACTGCCTCTTTGTTCCGAGTTCATTTAGTGCCTAAAACAATGCAGGCTTGACCAGTGATTAGGGCTTCCCAGAACTAGGAAAAAAAAAACCCCACAAAAAAAGGAAACATTCTCACAAATAACCCAGCTGGAGTGCCGGAAACAGACGCTGCCTCACAGACACCACAACATGGAGGAATCAAATTCCACCAAAACTAAATTACTTGGCAATATTGGTCCATTTGGTCATCACTGAAAAATAGCCTTCATGTCTCTCTCGCTTTTCAATCCAGCTCACAGTTGTGGCTTTTAGCTAAATAATGTCTTCTCTGAATAAAACTTGTCAAATTATTGCATTGTGGGCTTCAGGTACCAGGGCTCTGCTTCCTCTGTCTCGGCTTTTCTAAAGCATGCCGACTCAGAGCCTCCCTTTCTCTATTTTACCAGAAGAAGTTGGAGTTTGAAGCCAGCTGCCCAGAAGCAAACTTGGATGTAGAGAGATGTTCACTCTTCACTGGTTTAAGGCATCGCAGCCTTCTGGTGTGTTTTACCGTGCCTTGACTCATGCTCTTTTCAAGAAGAGAAGAAGGAACAGTCTCAGTCATGCCTGGAGTTCTGATCTCTCTGCTTCTTCTCTCACCAGCTGTGTGTGGTTTCTGTCTACCCCTGGACAGCTTGGATTCCAAGCCCAGCTCCTCAGGCTGTTCTGCCTAGATCCCCATAACAGTGCAACGAACACTCACAGTCAGCCAGTCAAAACCCTACTATGTGAGAGAGGACGTAAAGATTAAGAAACCAGTATGAGCAGACCCCAGAGGAAAACAAAACACCACATGTGTCTCTGGATGCAGCAAATGATGAATCCTATAACATCTCCAAAACACCATGGAGGCAGAATCTGAGTCCACTGGGACTGACCAACACAACTGGGAAAGGTCACAACGCTTACAGCTGCCCTCAAAGGCCCCTGCAGATTCTGGCAAGGAACATAGCATGGTTATATCCTCATTCCCATTTCAAGACTGTCTGTATACAGATGACTAGAATTTGGGACAGTATTTCTCGTGTGGTTCTTAAAGTGCTGATTAGTTTAATTAACTTTTTCATGAAAGTAAAATAGGGCATAAATTTTAGCTGTATTCCTGTGAGATCGCTAACTTAGATTTCTTCAAGCACCTCTTCTTCATATTGCCAGTATTTTTGCTGATTTGATTACACAGAAGAGGTGGCAGCATGATGACTGCTAATTAGAACTGAACTCTCAACTTATTAGCAGTCCACCTTTTTATGGGTTTCATATTAACAGATCAATACAAATAGATGTGTGTACAGCTGTATTTACCTCTAAAAATGAATCACTCTAGTTCATACATGTCTCCTTTAGAATCTTTTAGCCTGAAGAATTGCTACGAAAAAAAAGGAATATAAGGAAATCCAAAAGTTCAGCTCTACAGGGAGGTTTTACTACAAATAAAGTATTATAACTCCAGTGATCAGGAATGTCCTTGAGCTGAAAATTTTTGATGATATCATTGCCAAACAGTGGCATTACTTGTATGCAGGCATCAGCTACATATTATGCTTTACATTCAGTCACTATATATTTCTCAGGGACTCAGGACCTTATCTAGAAGGTTCTGGAGATATTCAGCACCAACAGACTTCAACAGAAGCTGAGGATGTTCAGCAGTCTGCACTACTACGACCACAAAGCTTAACTGCACAGTGCATGCTGAAATAATCACGAGGTAAGTACCTGGTAATTTCTCTTTTCTAGCCAAAGTGCACATTACGCATTAATTACAGTTAAGCCACCTAAGCATAATTGTCAAGTATTTTAGAGAAACAAGTAATTTCTATGCAGATTGTATTTGGCTGAAAACTCCACGAGTCTACTGCGTTATACTGTGTTGCCACGTGTACATGGACAACGCAAACCAAGCTATTAACAAACCAAATAACCCTGAAAGAACATTTAATTAACAGTTATTGCTGCCACAGACTCGGCTTCTATGAATGTCAGAGTAGGCTAAAGTATGGAAAAGAGTAGATTATGAAGGACATAAGGATACATTCCTTTATCTGACAAGCAGAATGCCTAAAGAAGCTAAGTCCTGTACTCTGGCTTCCCATCCATTGCTTCTGAATTTTAAAATAAAATGGTAATGATATGTCCAGGTGGCAAAAATTCTGTTTTAACAGCTGCATCAACTGTTCCAAACTCAAAAGCAGCATCTTAACAGATTAACAGCTCTCCATAATATTATCTTTGTAGCATGCAATTTCTTCCCAATGATAATTAGGTATTTAGAGACACACATAATTAGAGATAAATGACTGGATAATTTTTCATTTGCTGAGAAATCTACTGTCAGAAATGGAGATCCACTGTGGGGACTAATGTGATTCTGGTGCTAGAATTAGCGTCAGAAAGACATGAAAAAATGGGGTTTAAACTATCTAGATGGTAAAATAATGTACCCATACAGACCTCCACACTGTTAATATCTGTGTGATACATTTTTCTCCAAATGGAACAATTCTCTTCTTAATATGTGTTTCATAAGTTTCTTACACGTGTGAGTACTGAGGGGAATATACAAGATTTAGTAAAAGGTGAAGTAGAATATTTTTTCCATCAAATAGATCTTTCCCAGTCTAATTTGGGATAAGAGATAAAAGATGCCAGGGACCATTAGTTCTTAAAGGCATTTGTTTCATCTTATTTTGCATACCTACTGCAGGGCTCTATTGCTGTTTGCCCTTGCTGCTGCATTGCCTGCCACTAAAATACATCTTTAACTGTATATCACTTTTCCTCTGGATTTTATTTACCATGTCATTCACCAGCCAGCTTCATATAAGTACACCTCAAGCCACCAGAAAAGAGCATTCTCCACATTCACTACTAATATCATTCCATAGACTGAGTGGAGTGCTTTATGAGAGATGCTGCTATCATCCAAAGACAAATCATGTCTATGACATATTCAGTCGGCTTTTACCCAGGGGATTTGAAGTCGTACATCTACAGCACTAAAATGTTTAAGCTGGCCCTGCAGCATTCTTCTTCTGAGAAATTGATAGTTCTTTTTGTGCAGCAAAAGGAAGCTCCTCATTTCCTCAATTACAGGTGTACATGCATGTGTACATACACACATCCCCCCACCCTTAAATATACACCCAACAGCATCCACATTCAGAAGATTATGTTAAGACATATGTAAGTGGCAACACTAAACATTCAAACATTGCAGCTGTTTGTACAAAGATAATGTTGTCCTTTCTTATGGTCCAATCTAAGCAACAAATGTTGAAGGTGTTCTGCAGAAACATGCAACAAATACTACACTTTTGAAGGCTGTATCACAAGGCACTCACCCAGGGGAAGGGAACAAGGGCTGCACAGCCAAATCTAGCAAAACGTTACTTCCAAGAACTTGACTTTCCAGTTTCATTTATTTTCTTTTAAAATAACTTTTGGAGCATTTTTTCCCACAACTTTTGCTGTTTGTTTGCTTGAATGAATAGGCTTTAAAACTTTTTTAGCTTAACTGTCATGTTCTCCCCAGTGCTCTGGTACTTGATACCAGACATATCAGCTGCATCATTCAATTCTTCAGCTTTATGTTCAGGACCAAATATATGAAATGTCAACAATAATCCCATGGGTGAAAATAATCTTTCCTATGATCTCCCAGTTATGGCAAAGTGATAAAACTCCATGGCAGGTCTGGAGAGGTGTGGCTGAGGAGCAGAGAGGCTTGACTGCGCCTGCTCCTTTCTCCTCACTGCTCCAGCAGCCCAAACACTTTACAGTGCAGTCTCTGCTGACACAGCAGCTCTGGTAGCAACATGGACCTGAATCTTTAAAACTGTGTGAGTTCAGCTATTATTTTGGCCTGCTGCCAATTTTTCCTATGAAATGCAGCTAAAAGAAAGAAAACCGTAATATTCTGCAGTTTATGATTTTACTAAACTGGACTGAATTGAGGGAATAAAAAAATGGCAGTTTTTTTTTAACTTGACCAGATTTAAAAGTCTGCTGTAAACAACAGAAGTGCTAGAAATTGCCTTTGAAAGTAAACATATTTTTCTGCAAAAATCTTTCATTCCACTATGCTGGAAAACTTTGCAGATAGATCTAAGTTTGCCTGAATGCATGTTTTGTCTATAACTACACAAACACTTCTCAAACAAGCTTATAAACATGATGAAATGGGCACCTGTGTGACAGCAGTTGCATTTAAACTTGTTAATTGCTTCAAATAGCTAGATGCAGACATAGACAACCTTAAGTAACATCAGAAAATAAATGTCTGCTTAGTGTCTAAGGAATCGGAATTTAAGCATGCATAAGTAAAATCACATATTTTAAGTAACAGGGTTAATTCCCACAGCTGGTTCATATCAGCAAAGTTCAGAGAACTGATGTGCTTCTGACCACTTATTCTGAGCATCTTTCTCAAGATCTGCAAACTGTACCTCCAACTTAATTTCTACATAACTCCTGTCTAAAAGAACCATCACAAAACGCCTCTGTCCTTTCTTCACAGGAACTTACTGGCCAAGTTTCACGAGCCTCTATGTACAGTGAACAAAACTAAATACTGCAGCACTTACATAATCAATGTTCAATATTTAATCATGCATCACAGTGATACATCTCTGAATGACATGGGGGTAGGATTTATACAGAGAGATGGTACTGACCACTTGGTAAAGCTGGAAAAACACAGACTTTCTTAAACAAGACCCTTTCTCAGATTTGAGCTTTCTAAAGAGAGGGTTCCCAGGCATGTTAGGATTCAGCTGACTAAAACCCATAAAATTTTTTATCAGTTCTTTTAATTTATGCTCGCACATGCACATAGAAACAGATTTAAAAATACACTCAAATGTCTCAACATTTCTAAAACATTACAAGTTATTTTGAGGGGTGGAAAAATGCATATGCATATTATTTCCAATGCTATGGAAATAATTTTTTAATTGCTGAAAAGCACTTAGAACTTCATAACTCATCTTCTGACAGAAATCCTTTATCTTTAGGGCCACACTTTCTATCATGTTTTTCAAAGAATGCATTGCAGGTATATATACAGGAAAGCTGAATATCTGGAAAGAAGAGCTAATTTACTATTACCAAATAAAATTGTAAAAGTCTTTCCATTAAAGTAAGAAAAATAATCCCTTCCACAAGAAAAATGTAGTAAATTACATTTTCTCTTATGTGTAGAGATGTTTACATGCAGCAACATCTACCTCCTCAGCAAAGTAGTAATTTTCTTGCCATTTTCAAGTAATATGTCATACATAACTTGCTCAATCTCTTGAATGTTACTTTCCATAATCACACCTTGAAGTGTCCTAAAAGTCCAGGAGAAGTCAGAGTAATTTGTGGTGTGATATCAACGCACCACTCTATATGCAGACAATGAATAATCAAATGTGCCCACGAAGGAATGGTACATATTGCTAGGGTTGACCTAATTTTCCATTTATGCTTCTATTTGTTGTTAAGAAATAGGAGAAGACATTAGCTTAAAATATATCTGTGGTTACAGGACAGCAACAGAAATTTCTTCCCAATTAAATATTTTTCAATATGATCATCATGTTGAATTTGAAAAAAAAAAAACAGAACAACATAATACTTTTTACTGCATTGCTACACTATTGTGAAACATCACAGTTAAAAAGCTATCTGCTCTACTTTGATCTTGTTTTGGCATTTAAACTTAAAATGGGGTCTTTGACTTTACAGCCTTGTCTAACAATGCCTTCTCATTGAGTCAAGGAGAGATCCAGGAAATCAAACCGTAGCATATCTGTCTGTGGAGTCAGTGTATGTGAGACTGGATGCTTTTTTTATTCTTGACTAATAGGACATAAAATTGGTTCCAACTGTATCTAGAATGAAACAAACTACAAGTAGACCTGCAAGTTCAATCAGGTTTGTTTCTTCACATTTCAACCTTACCAGTCTGGGACAAGAAAATATTATTACATCATACTCAGAGTTCACAAGAAAGGCACATAACTATGCAGACAAAATCAGCCAGCTCTTTCATTCATGACTGGTCAGGTCATAAAATGAGCACAATTCATAGCCTTGCTTCCAAAACAAAGAACACATTAAAGTAAGATTCCAGATAATGAGTAGTCTGCTCCTTTTTCTTTAAATAGAGATCTATTCCTCTACATAAATTGTTTGGCTTGAAATGCTGAAAATGTTTTGAACATGCTTCCTTTGAACAATGCTTCCTTTTCAAGGTCTGGCAGAACATCATTTCAGTTTGGTAGGAATAAGGTGTAAGTGGCATCCAAAAGCAAAGATCGAATGCACTTTGTGAAGCACTGCCAATAAGGTAACACACCCCACCTTCTTTAAGTTTTTCATTTCATAATAGATGATTTCTTGAGAAATCAATATTCTCTTCCATATACTTTGGAGAGTGCTTAGAACTACTTATTTGAAGTTGAGGCTCTTATTCATAACTAACTTTTCAATGGGCCCTTTGCATTACAATCCAAAGGATATAAATAATACCAAAAAGCAAACAGAACCAACCAACAGTTAAGAGCTCATAAATTCAAGTTATGCTGAGTTCAATCTCACAAATACAAAGCAAGTTAAGTGCTTGGACATGGACCTCCTCTTCGGCTACAGATTATAACCATCTGATTATTATTTGGTGCTCTCTGACATGAATGTGTTTTTTTTTCATTTCATTCTACTAGAAAAATTATTACAAGAACCACAGTAACCCTTATCAACTTTCATATTTGTTGGCATTTTCTCTTGGAGCATTAAGGAATAAGTGGAAACAGCTTCATTCAAAGTAAGGGAGCAGACACATTGATGAGCCCTGCTGGGAAAACCACCAGTGCTGCCAATGCTCAGCTGAATAAACAAAAGTTTCAGCTCCCAGAGCAAGAAATGCAGCATTAAAATTCAAGCATGCAACTTGATATCAAAAGGAAAATAATTTGGGGAAGTAAAGTGTCTCAACTTTTGCTTTTCAAAAGAAAAATCATACAGTAGCTATTGCGATTAGATAGGGAAATTGGAAGAGGACAAGGTAACAACTACTTTTATCAGAAATAACTAAGCAACACAACACAAGCTAAGGAAGGCAGACCAGGTACTGGGCTAAAATGGATGTAGTCAAAACAAGGAACAAATACCAAGCAGAACAGACAGAATTTATTTGTTTTATGAAGTTTCTTGTGACCTCTCTAGGATTTTTCTGGTTTAATGGCATTTGTATTGCTATAGTGATACAATCCCTCAGATGGAATAGGTTATGGAGATGTAAGCATAGATAAAAGCGTGGCCAGAGTGGCATATCTTCTGAAGGAGAAATCTAATGATTTATCTCAGTATATGGTGTATTTGCACAGGCTGCACTGAGACTGGTAAGCATACATATTGTGACTGGAATTAATATTTTCAAGCATAATTGAGAATTTATTGAGACTGTCCATGCTCAGCTTTCATTTATGCTATTTTTGTACCATTGGCAAGTGTGTAAATGAACAAAATTTTAGTGCAATTATAACCATGTTCCATTTCTTAACTATAGGAAATATTACTGGAGAGACATCAGCTCTCACTAGAACACCTGAAATAGGCTAGAAAAAAACCTCACGAGTATACCCATAAATTATGTTTAGAAGATGAGCTTGGGAACTAATTTCATAATTTTCAGGTATCTAGATGTCTCTCATTCAGTGAAAGCATTGCTTTGATATGGAAACTACCCTTTTCATTTGGATAGACTCACATTAGCATAATTCAGGACTGAGAAGTAGAATGCTGTAAAATATTTTATTGGTAGATGGCAATTTCTGTCCTTCATGGATTTTAAGTTCATTCTGCTGCACTGTGGTGTTTTTTTGGCATCTATATGTACCTATAGAAATGCACTTGGAACATTTGAGGATATAAAATTGTAGAATACACGGAATATGATGACACAGAGCAGGGAATTTGATTAAGTGAAATACTTTCTGTGGACTGTACCTCCTGGAAATTTGTTGTCCTTGTATCAGTTTCCAACTTGATGGCTGAGTGACAGCTACAGACTTTGTGTAGCAATCATTCAGACACTCCAGATTAGCATTTCCATGCTAGCATTTCCTAGCATTTCCATGTTTGAACATTTTGGATAGGATCTAACAAGGGAATGGCTGTTCAGTGGCCCCAGAGCTGGTGAGTAAGATTTGACAGGGAAATTGCTCCAGCAGAAAGAATGGTGCTGCATCTTCCTTGAGCTTTGTGCAGCACAGTGTCAGGATGTCACCTGCCCTTGGCTGATGTAAACTCTCTTTGATAGCTGGGCTGTACTGCCTGGGTGGGACAGCCTGTGTCTGTGGTCACGTTTGTTGATTATTACAACGTTCACATTCTAGTACTGCTGTAGGGATTCATCTGGTTTGGGATAAAAAATCCAATATGTCTTGAATTTTTCATAGGGACTGTCACAGCAGGGAAGAAGCGCAAAGTGGCTTCCCATAAGTGTAGAAATATTACCTATGCTGAAGACAGCAAAACTAAATTCTATTTAATGAAAAAAAGCTATCTTAAATGCTTGACAAGGTTTCTGATTGTTCGTTTGACTACCTGGAATGTTTTCACATACCTACCATTGAAGAAAAACTCAATAGTTTATGATAAGAAGATGTAGGAGAATGGAGATTTTTAAAAATCTGTTTTTATATCACTACTGATCAATGGAGAAAAATCAGAGAAAACATAATATCAGGGAAATGGCATTTGAATAAAGCCCTAGTTGCCCAATAACAAACAGCGGAAGTTTATTACAGAATTTCTTAGTACTACCCTGATGGAATAAATTATCAGATTATGAAGCTATACTAGATTCTTAGGGACCAATATTTATCCCACAGGTAAGGATTACTTGAACAATTTACAAATTCCCCTGTGAATGAATTATGCATCCTTGTAAGCAAAATGTACATCACAGTTCCTAAATTGCCACGTGCCACTTCTACTGGGAACTAAGCCACACTTGTTTCCTAAGACAAATTTCTCTTCATTAAATGGACTTTTTATTGCACCTTGTTACAAAGTGCCACAACTCTGCATGGAGAAATAACTGATCCCTGCTGGCTGACTGTACCAGACATGAATCATTGACTCCACTGTGTATGGAAAGAGACGGACATGTGTGTGGGAAGAAGGAATTAAACCTCAGGGCCAAGATCTCTGCAGGAAATCCTAAAAATAGCCAGCCTTAGGAAGAAGCATGGAGTAAACTTTCTGGTTTCATTGTCAAGTCACTTAGTAAAATTAAGATTTTGGAAGTAGAAAATCTGAATCAACCACAGCCTTGATTTTCCTATTACTCTATAAGCCCTGCATATTGCCCAAGTTCGGAATTACAGTGTTACATATCACATACCTCCCATTTTAGGTATGGCAGCCTTTGACCTATATCAAACATCAGTAATTAACAGCGTAGGAAGGATGGATATTGAACATATAAAGGGCACACTGTAGAAGAGACTGAAAGATAAAGTGGTATACACAAAACAAAAAAAAAAACCCCAAAAACTTCTGAATGCTTGGTATCATTTTAGTAAGAATTTATTTTAAAATATTTGTTTTACTCCTCCATTCCTGAGTATTCTACCCTCCTGCAGTACCTGTCTTTGCATAGGAGGCATCATATAGGGGACTAACACAAAACAATCAGGTATAGAAAACATGACCTTGACCAGCTTGGAGGAACTGGGATTATCTTCATATAGAGAAAGGTGTTAGAGTGTAAACAGAAACATATAAAATTCTGCAGAGAAAAGGAGGGAAGGAAATAATCTTTTTTCCATGCTCATTTTGGGCATGATAAAAAGTAATGGGCTTAAACCATAGCAGAGGAAATTTAGGTTAACCATAAGGAAAGATTTTTTAACATCACAGCAATGCATGGGAGAAAAAAATTCCTAGATGAGAAGCAGAAAGTCCATTTTTGTATGCTTTTATGAACAGGTTAGACAAACATCTGCCAGATATTGTTTACATGCAGCTGATACTGCCTTGAATGGGGAGATGGGAGTAAATGATCTCTAAAAGTCCTTTCCAGCCTTATTTTTTTTATGATTGTGTAATCAACTTTGAAAGAAGCTTGGCATCACGCCTATTGAAAATAATGGGAGTTTGCAGAGTGTTCTATAATGGCATTCCAGATTTCCTCCAGTACAAACCAAGGTGGAACTGTGCCTTTCAGTGGAAGGAAGTGGGACCTCGAGCTCCAGTAGCTGCAAGAAGGGTGGTAATTTATACCTAACTGCATTTGTCACACTCAGTATCTGGCATTGCCAAGCTCTTTAAAAAGCAGAAGAAATTCGATGCCTCTTTCAGGCCATTCTTCAGGTTCTGTTCTGAATTGAAGCCGATGTGTGGCTGATGTTTCTTAGGTGGATGAGTAACTGATTGTAATGCATCGTTCCACATAAATTAGAGCTTTCTCTACTCTAAATATGTTTCCGAGCAAATACTCTTAAATCATCAGAAAACAGTAAATCAAATGATATATTTTAATTTCAATCTAAGGCATCATTTAAAGCTACATGTAACTCTTCTCCTGTATCAGTCTGAACAATTCTCTGACTCAGCTCAGGATGTGGCTCACTGTGCTGCCAGCCATGGTTTGCTGGTTTCTAAAAACAACCCCATATTATTTTCATTCTCTACACATAAAAACAGAAATAAAATTTATTCAAAGGTTATTTCTTCAGTACTGGTATTTAAAATTTAATAATTTAAATATCCAGAAATTATAAAGAAAATTCCATCTGAAGTTCACATTTATACTTAGATCATTTTGTATTTTACGACCAGCATTCCTTTGCTGCTTCCTCAGGAAAAGATGCAGTCTCTTCTTGAATTTAATGTGTTATGCTCTAATAGTTTGTACTGTAACTTGCTATGCTTTTTGCATATTGATACATTTTCAGGTAACCAAAATATCTCTACAAAAACTTCATTGTGCACTGCCAGCTGCAATATGCTATCAAAGATTCTTTATCTATTTTCCCTCATGATGACTAATCAGTATTTCTCTATTGTGGACAAAGGTTCCTGCATGAGTATATTTGACAGGAATCATTTATCTGCAGGAAGAATAACAGATTAATCTGCACTTCCCTAGGAAAAAAAACCCAAAACCAACAAAAAAGGAACAACAGAGTATCTTATATATTGA
Source organism: Platyrinchus mystaceus (assembly GCA_035041135.1). Taxonomy (NCBI): domain Eukaryota; kingdom Metazoa; phylum Chordata; class Aves; order Passeriformes; family Tyrannidae; genus Platyrinchus; species Platyrinchus mystaceus. Next base: position 28,774,090 of record JAWWLV010000180.1, on the reverse strand, counting down.
GATACTGATCTGAAATTTCAACAACAAATAGTGAAGAAGAGTCCTTATCCTTGACTTGAACTTTTCTGCTGGTGCAATGTAGGCATCTGGAAATTAATGAATGATGTTATGCACTTAACCATGCTATGAATTACTGTTTATATTTTTTTCTGTTACACTTACGACAATGAATCTGAGAACATCTCAAACATTTATTCCTGCTACATCCTCACAAAGCAGCATTTCAGTTTTACAGAGAGCATAAACACCACGCATCCACAAACACATGTGAATCTGGAAACAGAGCAAGGGCGAACATTTACTCTGGGTACAAATTCCAGTAAGTGCAAGTCCTTGCAAGAATTTTCTTCCTTTTTGATATGATTAACTACAATCAGCTACCTAAAACTTCCATGCTTACCTCTGGTTAGTGAAACCATTTCAATACAGAGCAAGTACTGCTGAACCCACTGTTCACTGTTGCGTGAATTTGAGCCGAAGGAGTGAGAGGCAGATACAGCTGCAAAGGCACAGGAAGGGGAAGGATTGAGGGGGAATAAACACAAGCCTGAAGCAGTTCTGTACCTGGAAAAGTGTCTGAATGACACTACCAGGGACAAGTCTGAAAGCCTTGAACTGCAGTTACGGGTATCATGCTGGTATATCACTGGCAGAGGACAAGGATAAGGAAGGTTACCCTTTGATCACTGCAATCCAAGTCTACTGCCTTACAAGGTTTTCCCTATGGCAAGGCACCAGATATTTTACATCCCACTTGCAGTCAGATGCATTCAAAAGAAGCTGAGGATACTTCAGGCTGTGTATTGTTGAATCGTGAATTATACGTAAGAAATACATACATATAAATAGTACAGATTAAACACAGAATGGGTGAAAAAGGCAGATGCATTGTCATTCTAAAATTTCCATGATTGTGTCATGCTGAGTCACTGTCAACCCTAAATATAGTTTGCCATTGTAATTTTCTTTCTAATCTTTCACTTACACCCTAGCATGTTTTGAGCACTCAAGACAACTTTATTGAAATGAAAGACTTCAAGTGACAAGAGGGGTCGTCTTTGGCTACTGTTCAGCTTCATACTTCCTGCTTAGCAATTTGGAAAATTCACTTTATACTAACATTTTTCAGATCCAAACATTTTAGAAAGAGTAGGTTTATAAAAAGGGATTCTTTTAGAAGTGATTCACATACAGATACCGGTTTAGAATGTCCCTCTTTTGGATGTATTATTTTGTCTGCCGTTTTTCCATATTAACTAACTCTCAGTGATTTTCAAGCTCATCTTCTCCAGCATGAAAAATATATGCAGTTTAGTGTGTGACTTACTTGCCAGGTCCAATAACATTCACAGGAGCCCACTTCATCTCATTTTATATTTCCCTTATCTTCATAGTTTTATATATTAATATATACTTTTAAATACTTTTTAAAACAGGTTTCATTATATGAACCTGCTATTTCTGTCTGCCTAAACTTATCCCTTCTCATCGTTTCTGCAAACCTTTATATTTGCTGTATTTTTCAAGGAAGAGCATAAAAATCACCTTCCAACCATTTATTTATTTATTTATTTATTTATTTATTTATTTATTTTTTAAATAATTTTTTTGGTTATTATTATTTTTTAACCTGGGCAATTGCAGGCAGGAATAGCCTTGATACCAGAGAAACCTGCCCCTCTAGTACAGGTAGCACAGAGTGGTGCATCCTGTAGAAATTCTCGAGCAGCTCTGCAGTCAGGTATGATTCACTAGGCTGTACAGGTTATGACAGCCTTACTAGTCTCAAACTCATTCCAAAAAACAGCATCTGATGGTCTCTACAGTGTTCTCCTTTTTATATTCCACACAGACCTAGTTATCTGAATGCAATATTTAGCTGGTCCCATGTGTAGGCACAGTGCCAGACCTAGATGGCACAGGGATAGTGCAGAGAGATGCAGAACTCAGCCCTGGTCTTGTACAGACAGTACTGACCTGGATCTATGATATCCCTACAGGACATGAGCTGACATGGAGATGTCTCTGAACTATATTCCTTATACCTCTAAGTTCCAAAATTATGAAGTAGAACTATGCAAGGCATGCAAATAAGAGAAGCTGAGAATTTGTCATGGTAAAGGAAGATTTGTCATAACAAGCAACATCCCTTCTCTAAAAACCATGACCTAATTAACACAAACCCAGAGTTCTCAGCTGTCTGTGGGTGCTCTGAGTTAATATCTTTGCTGGGTTCAAACTAGTTTCTTCAGAAGGACACTTCTAGTGATTTCATTGTTATGGGACAGTTAGTCCACAACCAGAAAGGATGTGGGCAATAACTGAGTTCACTGTTACAAATTCACTCTTACTGCAAGTGCCCCATTAAGATGTATTTCCTCAGTTTGATATTCAGTTTCACTAATAGAAAACTTTGAACTTTAAACCTTACGTCTTTTCTTTTCTGCTTACAACAGTAATTGAATATTATAGAGCACAAAGAGAGTTCATTTCCCATCCCTCACCTTAAAAGTATTTTATTACTAATAATATTAGTTCATTTGTGTCCATAAGCTTTAAACCTAACCTTCTAGTTGTGCAATACTGACTGAAAGGGGTTAGATCAAATGATTCTAGAAATTGAGCAGCTCCAAACTTTTAAGAGCTACTTTTAAGCAAGAACTGTCCCTATCATGCTTTTAAACTGCTAACAACAGAAAGCCCTGACATCCTTCTGTCAACATTTTCCTGAACCACAAATTGCTCATGCATTAGAAATTCACTTGAAATGGCATAAAAAAAAGGCTGTGAAGTTAATGTATTCCTGAAGCCTGGGTCTGCAGGCCAGAGTAATTTCAGAAAACACCATACAGGCTGGAAAGACAGCAGATGTAAGGACTGAATTTAACTATAGATGATAACTCAATTTATTTTCTCTGTAGTCTAGTAACTCAATAAGTCTTTAGCAGTTTTGTAAATAAACAGATGGATGCCATCAAACGCCAGAGAATGATAAATCTGATTGGTCTCTGTATAATTTTGGACAGCTTTATCCCAAAAATAGACAGTACAAGCATCTTACCCCAAGAGTGTGATAAAACAAATGTGGGAGGGTGGATTATGGACAATTGCATTGTTCCCATAATGAATGAAACTTTCCATGATGGCAGGACCACGAATCAGGACAGATCTCAATGTAACTCTTTTTAGTCTCAGATTGACTTCTGTTGATTAAAGAAAAAAAAGATGCTTTTCAAGGAATTCAAAGTTAGAAGAAGGATAAATAGGTGATGGGACCCTTGCTGAAAGATTTAAATCATGTATAACTTTAACTTTGAAAGGTTTATGATTCTAATTTAGCTGTAAGCCATCTGCTCCACATAATGTGTGTTGACTGAATACAAAACCAGACCACCAATTTCACATAGGAAGGACTCTTATCATCCAGTGTGTCACTTGCACGGGGATTTGTTCACTTTACCTAATTTTTCAGCTCTAACTAGACATCTGTTGAATCCTCAAAGTTTAACAGCACAAAATTAAAAAAGATGCTCTGTTAGGTTAAGGTGTACATTCACATGGGCTGAATGCAGACAAGACAGGCTCTATTACTGCCTTTCAGTAAGAAACACTGGGTCTTTGTGTTAATACCAAGAGCAGTAGAACAAAATGCTGCTTTATAGCATTATCTGATCATCAAGTTTCCATTCGTGTAAAATAAATACTACTGAAAGATTTTTTTCATGAGATTTCTATTAAAAACAACATAAGTATTGTATAACTTCTCTCAGCAAAACCCTCAGGTGAGAACTTCACGTTTGTTAGTTGCCTTTATAATTTTTTTATTTCTTTTTCTTTCCTTTGTTGATATCTGTATCACTCATGTCAAAAGAAGAAAAGCACACTGCGATTTCTTTCAAATAAGGAAAGCTTAGCCTTCCAAAGTGCCTAAGGGTCTGCCTGGAAGACAATGAAATTTGAAGATCTAAGTTTACAGAACATTTTCTTCTTCCTATTTATGAATTATTTTTCTACATCCTATCAATTTTGCTCTGACTTTCCAAAGCCTACTAATCCTCTGCCTTCTTAATCACAGAATAGGCAAAAAGAAAAAAAAAAATCACATCCAGTAATACAAGTACAGGATTTCAAAACCTAGAAAAGGAAATAAGACCAAGTTCTGTAAACTACCACTTTGTTTAGAGGAAGTGATTATGGTGAGGATATGAGAGCTCTGAGTAGAAAGAGGCAAAAATATAAAGGAATAGCTGTTCCCCACTTCTCCACAGGGAGCAGAGTGAAGGTTGTCCCTGCCATTTGGCAAGGTAGTGAACACAAGGTCCTGGCTACCATGAATCTTGCCCAGACCCTCCAAAGGAAAAATCACTGCTAGAAATCTATCCCTTTCTACATTAACAGCAACATACATTCTGCAGTACATTCATCAAGAAAATTCTTGACTCCTCCCCGGCTTCCAAAAAATCCATTATAACCATGCTACATGGAAGCCAAAGAACTTCTAGAGAAAGGAGCCCATGTACCTTTTTAAATTCAGAAAGCCTATGAAAATGGCTAAAAAGCATCAAGAAACAAAGAAGGCTGTGTTTTTTTAGGGGCAAAGAAATGTAAGAGCCAAGCAAGAATTGTCAGAAGTCATGATGATGTAGACCTTGCAAAGTTTCAGTAAAACAAGCATCTAAGGATTTTCACTGTCTATAACTAAGAGACCAAAAAAGGAAAGAGTCATTATGTAGAAAGAACAAAGCAGAGATCAGGTATTTTCTAGATATTGTCCCAGGAATGAATTATTTGATGGTTTTCAAGGAGGGAGATAATGTTTATCAAAGACTGTACCATCAATATGGATAATGGAATGAGGATACGGAAGCAGAAGAAACAGAAGTTTTATGCAATGACATTAGAGTAATCAGAACACTAATTCTGTAAGAATACAAGAAAACAAAGGCTGGTAACAGGGAAATTTAATAATCTGTCATGTCAAATGCATACAAATTGAGAACAGTAACTGCTGTTTATTTCTAACTAAATATTGCCTAGATTCAAGGAAAAAATTATTTAGTTGTTTACCAATTAATCAGACTCAGCTATGTGTTACTTTGGAAGAAAGAATAATTAAAGGGAGTTAAATGGAAAACCGGTCAAATTGCACCAAAATTTCATTAAAGTTTGTGCCAGAACCACCTGATAGTTTTATACAATAAATTAACTGATTTTCTGGATAAGAACATGGACAATATTTTCTAGATTTACAAAATCTTTTACTGTAAGAAATTATTAACAGATAAATTATCAAAAAATGATAGTTTAGTAAAGGAGCTATGGAGAATGGATAATGGCATGAAGGACAGAAGACAAAGAGTAGTTTTGAAGAGAAAGAAGGCTGTTGAAGGTAGAACACAGAAACAAGAATGAATCTTTATTCCAGTCTTTTTTGTTATTTATTAAAGAGCTTGGTATTAAAGTAGGAGTAAACTGCTGAATTTCAATCATGACAAACATCTCTATGTATCATCAATACAGAGAAGGCATAGAATATAATCCAGAAGGCGACGCATGACCTAAAGAACTTGAGAAATGTACATGAACTCAGTAAAATTCAAAGCCATGTATTTTGGGGACAAGCAGAAACTTATACTCTACAAGTTTACTGCTTGAGGAAGAAAATAAGGGCAGGGATGTAAGAACTTGGCCACAGAAATACCAAGTTGGAAGGGGAGGAAATTGATGTAAAAAAGTAAATGTTAAAAGCAACAAAGTGTTAATGCCATTGGGCAATGCCAGATGGGACTTCACATGGTACTCGGAGTACAACCTGGTCATGCAAGGTAAAAAGTGATGAACTGAAGCTGAAACTGGGACAGTGCTACAAAGGTGCTCAGAAGACTAAAGGTCTGTTTAAAGCAGACCTCATTTGCCTTGGCAAAATGAAGGTGGAGAAGAGATATGATTGCTGTGTTAAAACATTGTGGATGATGGATGAAAATAGCACAACCCCCAAGTTCAGCTCATAGTGAGTAGGCAGGTATGGTTGAAAGATGGTGTTTCCTTCCTTAGAGCCTTTAAAAGTTTGGGTTCTAGTGTGTCTGTTCTTGGACAGAAGCTTAGAATCATGAGCATTCATCACTGCTTCTCTATTTGCTGTGAAATAGGGGAGAATAAACCACTGAATTGTCATCTGGATGCAATCTGAAAATAGCTCAGACAACCTTCACAAACAGTGGAAGAGATGGACATGATTGTACTTACACTTCCCAGTGTTTAGATTTTAAACCCTCTTTAGACATTCTTTCAGTTTTTTTATGCAACTAAAGCTGCAAAACCCCCCAGAAGAAAAAGAAAAGGTATTTCTAATACTCTGGAGAAACAGTGACAAGTTTTATTTTGAACACTGAATAGCTAGTTGTCAAAGAACTGTTCACAGTACTTAACAGTTTTTATTAATATGCCTCATTTTATTGAGTCCCTTTTCGGCAGGAAATCCAGTGATAAAAATGTAAAATAACCATCTCTACCTCCTCTATTCTCCTTCTCTCTTTTTTTTATCTTTTTTTTTTTTTTTTTTTCAGCTGATAGCTCCACAGTATGCAGTTTCCTGTCCAAACAATAAGTTGCTTTTGCCAAAGTGTGTGGAAGACACATTGCTAATATTATACTGCCTGTTGTTCGTATGAAAGCATTTATGTTGTTCTCAAGTAAATTCTTCAGAATTTAAAGGAATCAAGGTTCTATGGCTAAAATAATGTAAAAACTAATTCTTCATAAAACCACCTAAAATTCTGCAAAAGACAAGACAAAATCAATACCTACATGATTCTTCATAACTTACAAGGCTTCTTGTGCTAAGAACCTCAGTGCTTTTTAGGTAGATTTTACCCTGCAGATTCCAAAAGTAATTGCTTTGGGTTTGGGCTGGAGAAGGGGTAGTGGTGACTACTGGGTCTTATTATCTACTTTGTTTTTGCTATTGCCATAAATATTTTTTAAGTAATCATTGGCACCATCTGCCACTTACCACTATGTTCTTTTCACAGAGTCAATACTATAAACACAGTCTGCTCCCTCATCTGATGCAGTGCAGAAGGATGGAATTAAGCAGAAAATATGCACTCCAAAAATAGGCCTTACTACTTAAAAGAAAGTAACTCCTTCAGTAAAATAACCTTCAGAGTAGATGATTTCAGTTTACATCAAGTCTTAGAGCTATTTTGTTAAGTTAACTGAAAAGAACTTCAGATTTTACATCTTGTGAGACTATGGCAATTGACAAACCAGTCTCTCAGTGGCAGTAAGTTGAAGTTACTGCTTAATATACAAATTAGGAATTTAGTTTTAGTTATAGTCATTAAAGCTATTACAAAGACCATTTTGATTTTCTTACACACTGTTAACTTCTACTATTTTTTGAGCATTTAACTGGTACCATGTTGGTAACTAATATGGAGTATCCCTCAATGCAATTACTAAAATTACATTTCTATACAAAATGTTCTACTCGTGCCTTAGGTTAGAGAGAAAGATTAAACTCAGTCTTCACACAGTCTAAACAGTAAAGGTAAACTCAATAATTTCTGTTCCTCACTGAGTCTTTTAAAATAATCCACCTTATGTGTAGAGCTTTTGGTCTAATGAATATGACTGTGTACTTTTGCATAATAATTAAAATGCCTGACTAAGCCTTGTATTTTAACACAAGTACTAGACATCCACATTAGTCTTGTGTGATACACAGTTTGACTTATTTCCAGTTACATGTTGACACTTGAGAGAAAATTAACAGAATTGAGATTTTCGAGATTTTTTTGTGGGTTTTTTTTGTGTGGTCCTTAGCAAATCACAGAATCAACCAGGTTGGAAAAGACTTCGAGGTTCTGAAGTTCACCCTTGGCTCTTCAGCCCAACTGCTGCTGTGGGACAGGAGCTTTTCAGTCTGCATATGGATGTACTTGTTAGTGCAGAATCAGATTCAGATGTTTACCTTGTCTTTTCCCTTTGAGTTCATGAGAAATGCTAGAACCCTCAACAGGTATACACAGCCCCTTAATAATGTGTACTCCATACATCACACCATACAATTAACTTTGTATTCTGTTATTAACTTTTTCATCAAATTTTTCCTGCATTTCCACACCTTTAATATACTGGAAATACCCTCCAACATGAAAAAAAAATAAAAGACCATAAGAGATTTAACCATCTTCTGTATGTCTTAATTACAGTATATTTTCATCTACCTCTTTTACTTATATTTTTCTAGAACAAAACCTATACTCACCTTTGTAGCACTACTGAATTTTTTAAGTTATTTTGCAAGTATGAAAGGACTAGGCAAGGAATGTGTTTGTAGGAGGTAGAAATTCATAGGACTTACACACCCCAGTGTATATCTGCAATTAGTTCACTGCATACTGAGATAGGTACACACATGAACCCATCCTACATATGAAAAACATAACCTATGGTTTTGTTTCCAAAGGTCAGAAAAATTGAGCAACATAATTAAATAAAATACTCTATAAAAACTAGCAGTTAATTCATATTTATTAATGTGCTTCTTACAATATGTATTAGATTTTTTATATTTTAATCAGAGAAAATTATAAATAGAATCAAGAAAGCCTTGTTACTGTTTTCATCCAGAGCTAATTGTCTTGTAGAACACTTAATGAGTCGTTATTCATTATGATGGTGAGTACAGGGAAGGCAGATGGCATGGTAGTTTTATTGATTCTGTGATTCTACTGTAGCTTGCTGATTAAGTAGTATTGAACACCACAGTTAGTGTGGCCAGAATTACATGAAATTCTGTTTTGAGTCAAGGATATCAGACAGGAATTTTCAGGTAGCACTCGTGGAAAAGCCTGGGGAACACTAGATTTTGCCATCTTAATTTACACTTACAGCAACAGAATACTGCACGTAGTCTTCTATTTTAATTTCCATTTAATTTTCAAGTGTTATTTTACCTATTAAGTTAGATTCACCTCACCCAGTCATGGCCATATAGATGTTAGATATCCATTAAGGTTTAATAGAGAGACACATGTATGCAGACCTGCAGAGACTATTCAGCTCACTGCCTTAATAGGGAAGCTGCATTACTGGGTGTTCTACCATTTTTACCTTCTTTGTAGATAAGAAAATGCTGCTGTGTGAAAGTAACATAACCTGTAAATAATTCAGAAACTACACTCCTTGATTCTGAATTATTTTGAAAAGGTTTAATATTCTCATTTCTCTTTGTGCTTTACGATGTTTACTGGCCTTATCCAAGAACGATGCAAACATTATTTTGTAAACTTATTGTACAATAACACGATATCTCAAAGCAAGGAATTGACTTGGCTTTAGTAGTAACAATGACATGATCACAGTTCTTTTAATAGAATTTATCACATTATCAAACTATTCTTTCTGTATTGCCCAATGTATCTCCAAAATGTATGAAAACCTTGAAGGAGTTATTCTTGGCCCTTCCACTGCTGGTAATTCATTGGCACCTTTTTCTGCATTACTTTATTATAATATTTTTTCAGTCTAACTTGTTTTGTTCAATACCCTGTGCAATGTATAATTTAGTTCTTTCTAGAGATCTGGTTGCAAGTGCTCTCATTATTAGATCTGCTTTGATATTAAGAAGAGTATAAGCTATTTAAAGCATTGGGTTAGAGACTACAGCAATAAATGACAATCACATGTGCACTACACTGATGCATTCATATTGATACACACATGAATTGTACAGACAATTGCTATGTTTTTGAACCTTTTAATTTTGACCTGATTACAAAGGTACCATGCTGTCAATGAGACAACTGAAGAATGAAGAAACCACATGTTCTATCACTCAATCCAAACCTGAGAAATTTAACTTCTTTAATGGTTTTCATTGATCATTGTAATTTATACTTTGGTTCTAATTTTTGCCTTAATCCAAGCCAAATTTACTTTAAAACCAGTTGGTACTCCAGAGAACTATAACTGAATTGTTAGCTTATACCTAAAGAAAATGTAACGTCTGCTGTTCAACACCTAACCTACTACGATGACTTTCCAGCCTTTCAGGATGTTTAATTCTACAGGTTGTTCCTTCATTGAAAAAGTCTCTTTTAAAAACATGAGTCACAATGAATAGTGTTTCTCTTTCACAATAAATTTATTTTTATCAATATTTTGACTAAATCTGTGTGACTAATCTGTATAAAATCTATCTAAAAATCACAGATTAATTTAAGGCGGTTTAACTGTGTCAACCAAACTATTACTTGTATACTTCTAGAATTAGCACTTAAAGCTGAACAATGATGTTGACAGTCTGTAAAGTTCTGAATATTTTCTGCAGGAAGTAGGGAACACATAGATTTCCACTGGGACATATGGTCCCTGCTAGAGAAGTTTTTGCTGTGCATAGCCTTTGGCCAAAGCCCACCATCTGTAGCTTCAACTTTTCTTCCAGCTGCTGATAAAGGTGAAGTATAGAACATATGCTGCAGAAAGAGCAACCTTTACATTAGGGTTTGTTTTTTTTTTTTCTTTGGGGGTTTTTAGTTTGGTTGTTTTCTTTTTTAATATTCAGAGACACTTGTCAACAAAATATTTGTTGATATAAAACTTGGAAAAGTAAAACTCAAATTCAGAACTTGAAAAATTAGGGATACAGCTAACAACTCCAGTGGCACCTAGATTTGTGTAAAGAATTTGCTTTCTTGATTTTGGAAAAAATGGGATGCAAAACACTAACACTAAAAGGCATTCACTTCTTATATTTCAGACATTTACATGGAAGAAATGAAACCCACAGTCTCTCATTGTGAACTGAGAATCAGTACCATTGACATATTATTTAAACAAAAATGCTTGACACACTGTCAGCTTTATCCTTGAATGATCCCAATGAGCTTGAAAATGGTTATATGCAAGTAATAGTGGATTCTAATATTACTTGGCATGACATAATTACTGAACACAGTACTTCCATCCACCTAAATATCATTGTTTCCGTCTAGCTTTGGTCATAGGGGAAACCAACTGCATAGCAAATGTGTGTGCAGCACAAAGTTTCCACATCATTTCCAAAAACTTGGCAGTATTCACAGCATCTGCTCCCAGGAAGCCCAGGAAAGAAGCAGCAGGTAGTGCTGCAGGACAGGAATGAAGTGAATTAGCTACAGGTATGCCAACAAACTTGCATAACGGCTTCTGCCTAATCTATGCATGGTTACATGTAGAGAAAGCAGTCCACAACTACCAAAATTCATTACTCCCAGATAAAAATGATTATAGCAATATAATCTAATACACTCTAATGGTTGAATCGGCATGGCTGAACACTTCAAGCATTTCTGTTTGGTTTTGACCTTGAACAAAGTGAAAGTTGTGGGACTAAAACATTTATATATTTTTAAACACTAGATAACATAATATATAAATACCATAACAATAAATGGAGGAACAGCATTCCAAATATATGCCTGCAAAGCTGATGGAAGGTAAAGCAATAAGAAGACAGAGCAGAATAGGAGAACATAACACATGTAAAAAATAGCTGTGTTCTTACATAGATGGTGAAACACTCAGAATTACACATCTGATGTGTTGTTGAACCCAAGTCCTGTTTCAAAAAGCCTTTTCCTTACATGATTTACACACAGCAAAGAATAGCAATTACTTTTAAAGAACTCCTTTATATGGTAAATAGAAGCTGATTATGAAGAAACTAGATGAATACATTTTTACTACCAAGATGCACATCATAGGTAAATTTGAAAACAACAAAAAAACTCCTCCAAAACCATTTTAATCTCCAATTTCAACAATTACTTTTAATTTCCTTTCATAATGTTTTCTCTTGTTGCAAGACTATAAACACCTTCATTTCCTTAAAACATGAACAGGGAATACGCCAAATATCCTTCCTTTCTCATTGCTCTCTTCAGAGCACTTATATTTATATATTTCTTCCAGGAAATGTATTTGACAAAGCATCAGCAACACTTTTATTTTCATAGCACTTCCAAAAATGATACTCCATGCCATAAACAGCATTTTAAGAACTAAGTCCTCATCTTAGAAGTCAGGGAAAAAAAATATATAACACCCTTCCCCCTCAAAAAATGAACTAAACCCCCCAAATAAATAACAGATAGTGATCAGGCCAAAAGAAGAAGAACACCCATCTGAGCTTATTTCCAACACAAGTCAACTGAGTTTGCCCTCATCATTACTCAATACTTTTTAATCTCTTAAATGGATTTTTGAAGGTTAAAAGGATATCTTTTTGGCTGTTAATGATAAAAGTTAGCCTGAAAGCATATTTTCTGGTTTATAGGAGCATTTTGGGCACATACCATGCAGTTTACTATCCCTTACAAAGTTATTCATTTCAGCAACAGCTCCAGTGAATTCTGAATAGTAAACTTGTCACATATGCAGTGTCACATCACTGTCTACACCTCTTTGTCATGGCTGCTTTGTATCATGTCGTTGTAGGCAGTTATTTAAAGGATTTAAAAAGTGCATTTAGGTACCTCCTGTTTGGGAAGTATTTTATGAGAATGGTTTTGTACAACAATCTAGAATAGATTGTATAAGGTAAGTTACCACCAGAAGTGCTTTCAGATAATGCAAGTGGTGCCTTAAAATGAGGTGGGATCATTTCCAAAGTGAACACCTCCCTAATGAAGCATTCACTAACACAATTCCAGGTTCTATCTGACAGGCATTCTGGGAAATAGTAATATTCTAATTGTTTCCTGGACAGCAAAGTGTTGGGATTCATTGTGAAAACTAGATTGCACTAAATATCAGCTTGAACTGGGAATACTCACTGATATTCCCTATACAGCCTCATTTATAGCTTGAACTGAAGCCATAGAAGGGGCAGCACAGGAAATTTTTTTGCCCTGAATGACAAAGTTGGAGCATATCAACATGCACAGGTATTGTTTCTGAAGTCCTCATGAGATGTGCCACTGTACACCAACCTAGTTTAATCAATAACCTCTTTATTGTGATGCAACAACAAATTCCAAACCAAAATTCCTATATTAAACATCGGCGCTACACTTAACATCAACTTGACTGAGTAGCTCCTTGTATCCATCTGCTGTGTCATTATTTTGGATCTGTGTGGGTGCATTTGCCCAAGCAGAGGTGCAGAACACAGACAGACACCACACTCACCCACACAAGTCTTACCTGACTGACCAGGCGGGGGGACTCCTGTCGGTCCTCTGGGAAGACACAAAAACACCGTCAGGACTGCGGCTCTGTTTCCTGAACATGGCTCAATGGCAATCGGTTTGGGAGCACCCTGAAAAAGGAACATAATTTCTGTAACATCTGAGATTTCCATTCCATTTTTACTTGTTCACCTTTAATTTATTTTAAGTTTCAGTGTAACAGTAGGAAGATATTTTTCCCCAATTTGTTCCTTGCATTTAAACAGATTGTCCTAACCCTGTTAATTGACTTGAAAATGGGCTCTAACAGCCCACGCTGCAGATCTAAGCAAACAGAAAAAAATTAGAAGATCATAAAGACAAAAAGATTATACTGATTTTTATAGTTTGCTAAACGTAGTAATATCAACTTAAAGCTTAGAAAACAGCAAAACCTTTTGATATACACACTGGTATCTGAGAGGAGCACAGTTCCCTCTATTCTTTTAAGAAGTATCCATGTGAAAGAATTGTGCCTCAACAGCATCCATTACTGCCTAATACCAAAACTATAAAATGAGAGCAAATCTATATTATATATTGATAGCTAGACATGGCCAATCCCTCTTGAGATTCCCAGACCAGTAATTCTGCCTTCTCTCTGCCTGTCCTGGTAAACAAATGATTTCTTGAAGGCAGGACCTTCCTAATTTTTATTTTAATTTGCATATGCAGAAAATAGGTGCAGCATTACTATATTTACATATAAACTCTCTGAAAATGTTGCCTGTGTGATCATCACCTTACTTTATCTCATATAAAGCTATGATAGTAGTGTTTGTGCTGGCACGGGGTTTGTGCTGTTTCCCAACTTTCATTAACTATATAGATTGTTTAATTTGCAGTTAGCTTTCAACTAAATGGGTTCTGCCATATTGTTCTCAATTTACCAAGACTGAGGATAGTAGGAGCTGGAACAGAAAACAAAGCAGTCTACAAAGCTATAGAATAATAAGTTTCTAATATGACAATTTACAATGTTTCCGTATTTACATGCTTCCATATTTTGTGCTCATTAAGAGACAGGCATTTCACTTTTGACAGCTTAAATGTTTAGTCAAGCACTAAAGATATTTCTAAAAACATTGGGTCAAAATCAGTAAGGGTATTTCTTTCTTTTTTTGTTTGTAGATTTTTTAAATGTCTGTCATGTACCAAGGCAAAATAGGAGTTTGACGTTTTGATTCAAAATTCAAAGCCATGAAACTTTCTATTTACATACAAAATGCAATGTATACATAAATGTCAACAGATTCAAGTATTCTAAGAAAAAAATGATAGCTTAGCCAAGCTAAATACACTACAAAGTACCAGATATAAGGAAAACAAAGACGCTTCCATCATGTAAAGCGATTATCATTTTCTGGTTTTCTACCTCCAAGTAACCAACATTTATTACTGCTCAGTGAAGATAAGGAAACAGAGAATATAGCAATAAATGGAAAAACAGATAAATATACTTATTTTTTTTACTTCATGGTCATATGCAAAAGGCATTTCTATAGATTGATTTGAGGCCATAGCATTAAAATAACTTGTGTGAGGAATGTCATCTAATTTAGAATTGCCATGACATAATAACTGACAACTTACATTCACTAAAACCTTTACCAAATGATGAAATGGAAAAGTAAAACCCCAAAAGCTTCAGCTGAAAAAACCCAACCTAGCTTTTTAAAAATCAACATCAGGAATATGTTGTAAACTGAGTGCACTATATATGTACCATTTAATAATAACTTTTTTTGTAACTTATTGGCTCAATGAAAACCAAAGAAACAGATATGGAGAACAGATTCTGAACTTGTGTAAGCTGCTGTATATCTCTTGATTTCCACAGACTTATTATCAGCAAAACATCTAGACAGGCACTGCTGGATGATTTGATTCTAAAAGCAATGAAGAAATGGGAGGAAACAGGTTAAGAACCTTACTAATATTAGCAGCATTGATTTCACATGCACGAAAGTAGTACCAGTGGATTATTGGAAAAGAAAAGCCCTCTTCCACTATACACATCTGAATCCTTATACAGCATTTACAATTAAAACAGTAGGTATTACTAATGTAAGGAATAGAGCATTTAAGTCATCTTTCCTGATTTGTCACAACAGAAAATCAAATAACATGATTCCTTTCTATTTGAAAGGGCAGAGAAAATGAAATCTTCATTTTAAAATGTAATTTAAGAGAGAATTTATGCAAACACACAGCTGAAAGGAACAAATTTACCATTATACCTTTTAATTTTGTGAATAATTACTTTATTATAAATCCAAATGATGATATTTTCTTTTGCTGTGTAATATAAAACCTTTGATTAACAGGCCCTCTCCTTTTCTGTTTGAAGTTTATATTAATGCTTTTCAAAACACAATTGGAGGAAATGATTTCTGATACATATTTTTCAGAGGACTTCATCCAAAAATAAAATACAGTAAGAATGTTGTGCTTATTTGTTCTTTATAGAACATTATGACTGAAAAAGCAGATGTCTTATCTTACCTCACATCATTCAGGATTGCTAGCAGAAAACCACAGTAGCATAGAGCACACGATAATAATTTAGATACCCTAAGGTTTGTCAGTTGTTTAAAGATAAATACATAATCATGAATCAAAGTTATTTCACAGTGACATAACATGTTCTCTGAAATGTGCCATTTATCATGCATTTTCCACAGGTTTTTTGGAAGAGATAAGGCACAAGTTTGTTTGCCCAAAGCACTAAGCTACCATGATTTACTTGCTAGAATTATCTTTTTTTTTTCCCCTTGAACAGAAAGTGACTTATGTGTTCTGCCAAGAAGCTCAAATGACAATCACAAACTTTTACTCCTGTATTCCCTTTCTTACACACACTATGACAGAAAGAGGTATGTCAGTTGGGAAGGTGAAAAAGACAGGGAAGAATACTATGACGGAATAAAAGGGTGAAAGAACATATATTAGTGTTGATAGTGAGAAAATAAGAGTAACTCAGTGGATATAGAAAGAAGAAATAAATGGATAAGGCAGGGATTAAAACAGCAAATAATTAAAAAAGAAAGAGATAAGGTTTCATCCACAGTTTAAATGTGTAGTCATGCATTTATTTACAGAAAATAAGTGTCAGGAGTAATCTTCACAGGGTCCTAGATTTTTATTAGGGAAAAGGTTCTACATTCTTCAAATCTTTTTCTGAAAATCCTAAAAAGACCTAGACAAAGTCCAGCTAGGTGATTTTAAGAGGAAATACTGAGCTTTGGGAAGAAGCCTTTGGATCTGTTTCTATAGGAACTAAACTTGTACTGACTTATTTTTTCCCTACACAAGGGACAGATGACAACATTACCATTACTGGCATAAAAACACATTACAGCGTATGCCACATTCATAGCTGTATCATAAACCCCCAGCAAATCTTGCATTATTGTATTTGGCTGTTTAGGAATAACAGAGTTGAGCAGCTTTAAAAGTGCAGACCAAGAAGAAGCTGGGAGTTCT
>JAWWLV010000180.1:28663292-28757287 GCA_035041135.1 Platyrinchus mystaceus | reverse complement strand
TTATTGTATTTGGCTGTTTAGGAATAACAGAGTTGAGCAGCTTTAAAAGTGCAGACCAAGAAGAAGCTGGGAGTTCTGTCGCCCTTGGCAGGTAGGACAGGCCACAGAAAGCGTGGCCTGAAGAGGTGAGAAGAGCAGCAGAACACAACAATGACTCAGGGGATATTCATGGAGCTGCTGTAAGTGTTCAGCATCTCCTTGGGCAAAATGCATTGAATCTTTAGCATCAATTTGTATCTATGAAAATATTTCATACTGTGAATACGGGAAGATGAAAATTGTAAAGTGTTTTGGCTCTATCTGTATTCCAAGAAGTAGTGTCTCTCAGAAGTGCTATAAAACTTCTGATTTTCAGTACTAAGTAATATCCCTCTCTATATTTTTTTCAACATTCTGAGTTAGGTGCATCCAATTTTTAAAAGTGCATTATTATACCGTAAGACAAATAGTTCATGTAAGACTCAATGGCTCCAAACTCATGCCAAAAAAGCAATTAGAAAATTGAATCGAGGAATTAAGGATTAATGTGAGCATGTTACACCTGTCAGAAGTAATAAGTATTTTGACAAGAACAGAATAAAGTCTGACAGTGTGCACAAATACAGATCTGATATATAAATCAAGTATTAAAATGCAAATAACTAAGCATTAATCACTGTAATGTTTCCTAACTAAAATGGTCTTAGTACTACTTACAAGAATTCATTATAAATAAAACTTCATCTCTTCTTCTTACAAAAAAGCTAAACTTATACTTTTTGTTTTAATAATAAATCATGTCTATTTAAACTTAGTTTTTAATCGTATTATTAAAACACCATTAATCTCATGAATTCCACATAAACTAAGCTAGATGACTTGGCAAATAAACAATCAAATCTGTTGTTGTGACAGGATTAGTACTAGACTCAGAATGTAAACAGCTGCTTTCTGGAGTTCAATGTGCAACCCTTCAGAGGGAGGAAAAAAGAAAAGAAACAAGACTGTGGCCTCTGAAGAGGTAAGAGATATAGAAAAGGAGGAAACAAAATTTAGACTCTTGTAATTATTACAAGTATTCACATCTTGAGTATCTAAGTTGGATTTTGGTCAAATTCAGCTGCCTCTATCTTGCATCTTCAGATGCAAACTCAGAAGCCTCCAAACCCCGTTAATCTTACTATCAGTATTAAAAACTTCCCAACAGGTGAAGGTCTCCTCTACCTGCCAGGCACATCCTGGTCTCTTCTACAACCACTCAGGATTCACTGGCAGCTGCCCCGGATGTAGAGCTCAATCTAGGTAGCTGTTTTCAAAACATCCTTATCAAATCAGGTTTTTACAATACAGTTGTGACCACTTTCTTTTAAAACACAGTTGAAAGCAGAGATTAACTCTGTTCTCTGTGGTAAGAGGACAAATCCTTGTCATCCTGTTCTGCTTTTACTAAATGTGTGTTTGTGCTGCAATACTCTGACCTTTAATTAAAGATGAAGGGTCAAATGTTGTGATTGTTCTGACCATTTTCAGATTCTTTTTCATGCTCATCTGCCGAGAGAATCAAACACAGCAGTAACATCAGAGGAAAGAAGAAATGCTCTCTGCCCCTCCCAGTAGAAACCCACTACTTTCCCAGCACCTGCTGGTGCCCTAAGGAGAACCTGGCACTTCCAGAGTGATGAAACTAAGGCAAAGCCTCAGACAGAAACAAAGACTGCCATCAGTACTGCTGTTCTCATAGACTATCAGTGCTACACTGCTTTACTAGTCCAAGTGTTGGGTGAACTAATGAATTAATGCTCATTAACATACTTTTGAGTATCAGCTTCCCACCCACCCAGAAGTTTTGACAATTTTCTCCACAGATTTATTCAATGAGTAATGAGCCTTAATGACAGTGCAACACGAAAAAAAAACTTCCACAAAACATCTTTTGTGTGCCAGGAGAAATACATTTCAGGAAACACTGCAACAGAATAAGTAAGCAAGACTGGAGTACTGAACATTGTTTTGTGGCTGGCATAGGAAACACCAGTTCTTCATATGACCCAAGGGATTTACCGAAATTCTAAGCATCTACTGAAGATTTTCATTTAATACATCCCATAAAATTCCTCTCTTGCAATTAGTGAGAGGAAAGCTTCACCTCATTTAAACCTGCAAAGAATGGTGCTCAGGACTTTCTACAGGGTTTCTACAATGCACCTTCTTTTGCCTGAGGATTTCTCAGTGATTTCTAGCTTTAGCTAACAAGGTCCCACTAACCTGTGTGAGGTACACAACCACATCACCTACAGCAGTAAAAACTGGTGAACATTTGGGCCTGTCTCTTAATTCTTCTAAGTATACTGAAAGAGACTTGGTGTAACTGCCTTGTTTCTGTGACACCAGGACATCCAGCTGTGCCTGTTTACCTGGAGGACTCTACCAGCTCTACTTAACTAAGTTTTCCTGGAAAATTTCTACCATGTCTAACGGAGCTGAGATCAACAGGCTTATTGATATTAACATGCAACCCAACCAAAATTATACTAACAGTTCTTATTAGATAGTATTTTAACAGTGAGTTATCTTTCCAATGTACTTCTGCCCCATTGGTTTTGCATAATATAAATCATTAATTTCCTTGTTTCAAAATGGAAATGGAAATCTTACAATATACTGGAACATTATTTTTCATAAGAAAAACAGTGGAAATGAACAATAAATAGAATACATTACGATTACCAAGCTGTGATTATGGCTCCAGTGCACAAACCACATTGTTATGCTTCCATTTATTGTCTTGCTTCTCTATCTCAGCTATAACAATGATAGGATACATTCTTTTTTGCAGTCTTTTCTGAGTAGAATGTGGTTGTTAGTTCTGTACTTATGTTAAATTTATGTATTACTCTTAAAGTGTTTATGCTCAGAAGAGTGATATTTTTATTATAAGAACTATATTTATTTGCAACAGAGTTACTCTCAGTTAATCTAGTAAGAGTCTTCATTTCAAAACCTAATACTATGTCATAGAGCATTTCATTAGCAAGAGGGTTATGGATTGACATTTTGATTAAAACTGATTTATTAAGACAAAGCTACGAGGAACAACTGCAGATGCATTTATTTTCAGTGGGGTTTCCAGAAGGAACTCCTATTCAGGTTTCCTATTCAGCTTTTATCCTCCTGCCTAGAGATTGCTTTTTCTGAACTGTGACATCAGTGTGAACCATCCTGGAATTTTCCTGATTTTCACAGTGGCTGATCAGAACACAAGACATTGAAGTTAAGTCAAAACATCAGGTGGCTGCAAGGCACACTGCATTTCTTTATCTGTGTGTCCATGTATGCAGCTTCCTATCTCTTCATACTGTTAAATAAACTTGGTTTTACTTTACTATTACCTCTTGCTTACTAATGAGGGTAATTTCAGGTTAATATGAAAAATATTGAACGTAACTTGCAGCGGATGGTTTGTGTAGCAGTTGTACTGGATTACTGCCAGAGATATCCCCTAGAGCCTCCAGAGTATTCCCCTACTAAGCTGTATGAGTCTGATTAAAGTCTGGCAATGCCAGTGTCCAGTTTGTGAAAAGAAATTTGTTTTGGCAGCAGCTAGGTAGATCCTGTTGGGAAAAGCACCTGAGACCCTCTGTCTGTGGCATTTACCAAACATCACGTATCCCCAGGTACTTTCCTGTAAATTCTTCCGACTGCCATTCTATTAGTTGAAGTGGTGCTGTGCAGTGAAGTGATGCTAATGGGCATTTGTTTCCCAGATGGGTATATCTGTTGGATCTCCAAGCATTAGAAACAAGAAGTAGAAAATTCTATTATTCCTTCACAATTTAACTGTAATGGCTCATCTACGAAAACTCAGATTTCACTGGGGACAAATGACTGACAGTCCGTCACAGTTTGAGCTTGGGCTGATCACTTAAGACCAGATAGTCACTCCCATATATCACAGTAAGTTAACTTTTCCCCTGCCTGCCTGGCAGAAGAGGACATGGTCCCTCCAGAGCCACTACTAATTTTCCAGGGTTAGGAAAGTTGAAGCACAAGGAATAGTTTCAATTCTGCCTCACTTACAGGCTAACAATGTGGCCATGGTGGCAGGCAGAGTAATGCTGGGCTAAGGGTGAGCACAGTGCAGATTGTTTTCACTGAGAACAAGCAAACCGAGTCAGCTGCAGACTTGAAATTTCCATGAGGAGCCGAAAAGAGCTGTCCTTCACTTGGGGTGGATTATAAAGTTTCAACCTGTCGTTGCGACAATGAAACTGAGACAGAAGTTCTCATTAATAGTTACCTTTTGTTATTGCCAAGATCTTATTCCTGTAGCTCTGCAGCACCCTAGAGTCATAAAAGGTAAAGTTTGTCCATCATTTTGGAGATCTATGCCAGACTTGAGGGTTATGAGAGGCAAGTGTCCTGAAATTATTATGCTGCATTTTGCATTTCTTGCAAAATTGGAAAGAAAATACAGTACGCCATATGTCATCCAAAATGCACTTTTAGTGAACTTTTCCTCAGCAATGCCTTTTCGAATTCTTTTTTAACCTCCTGGCCACATGCAAGATGCTAGTGAATGATATATTAAAACATTTATATTTGGAATTGTAATAATAAAAAAGAGAACTAAATCAAGACACATTGTGGAAACTAGCTGTCAGCAGAAGGGATTAAAGTGCAAACTTGGCAATATTCTTAATGCAGGAAAAAATGTTAATGGCACCAGAATAAAAAATTACTTTCTATCATGACACCTTACACAGATTACAGCCTACTGAATGTAGGGAGGACATGAACTAAGCATCTGAAAGCGTGACATAGCTTTTATTTTCACTGTCCTTGCCATGGCCCAAGGACAGCTGTAAAGTGTGTACAGCAGAGCCAAAAACATACTGAAACAAATGATCCCTCATTTAAGATTTGCAAGTCTATAGAAGTTTTCATCTTAGTGACTGAGTGTGGGGATTGTGGATCAGATCATAACTGCTCCAGCAGTGGGAGGGAACAATAAAAGACTTCTCTTACCTAAGGAAAAGGTGTGAGATGGCAGAAAAAGGGGACCTAGTTTTGCTGGGTTATATAGTGGTAGCGGCAGCATGTGTTAAACTGTTTTGGCAGCAGTTTTTGCCAACAAGGTGGAAAGGGAGAGGGCAGGTTGGCTGGCCTGTGAAAGCACAAACTAGACCTTTTTTGGGGTGTTGCAAGACATGCCTCACACGCTCCTCCCTTGAGGACCTCCATCACCTACTCTGCCCATTCACCAATTTGAAAGCATAATTGATTACAGTTTTTCACTTAAATCTTATGAATTAATTCAAATCTTAAATATCAGCTGCTTAAATCAGCACTTGAGTAGTGGCAGAACTATGTTGATTTATACCAGCTGCAAATCTGACATTATATTAATAATTTCTTAATAGTGTCCTTGAAAAATTCTGCAAATAAACTCAAGCTCAAGTATTGTCACTTAATGTTGCTTTCTAAGATGCTCTCCATTAAGACTGTTAGTACTTACAGTGCTTATATTAGGAACATAACTGAAAATCCACAGAAAAATGGAAGTTACAGGATCTAATCTGACAAAATAATTAGACACATGAAAATTAGTGCTTGGAGAAACTTTGCATTAAAGCAAACAGGATTACTTGCATGAATGAAACTATTTATTCTTGTTACTCACGTTAGCTAAACATATCTGATGGAATATTTTGGTTTAGAGACAGTTTTTTTAATTAAAAAAAATAGGAAAAACCTGTTCCGTTAAAATATTACAAAACCTGTATCATGTTTAGTAAACCAGCATACAGGATTAAGTATTTGCTGAGCCCCACTTATATAGAAAGTATTATTTATTTTTTAGTACTATATTACAAGCTTGCTTAGCCTCTTGAGCATTGCTCACAGAAAATGAGTGTTACAGAAAGCTAGTCCAGCTCAACCTACACTTCTGTTCCACATGTATTTTCTATGGCACAGCAGAACTTCTAACTATGTCATGTTTTTATTATTCTCTTCAGTAAGGTAGTCACCACCACCAAAAAACATTATTCACATTGAATTCTATAGTCCCCATCCTTATTGCATGAAAGTACTTGTGATTTTGCTTCAGGAAATGTTCTCACTTTAAATTTTACATTGTAAAATTTAGCGGCAGTGATGACACTTTTAACATCTTTTCTTTGAGAGACATACCATTTTCACAGCAGACTGACCACATTTTTAAAAGTTTCCTTGGAAATTCACAAATTGGTGAACTTTACATTTGAGTTGGATTCAAATCCCTGCATTCCATGAAGATTTGTACTCCATCTCATATATTTTTTGATACCTAACCAAATGATTTCTCTTTCCCTAATTTTATGCGTAAAGTTTAAACCGCTGCCAAGATTAAAGCAGAGTAATGTTTGTCCTGTGCTTCAGTCAACAGAATGGTATAACACATTTACTTCTGCACTATATGTAAACTCTGATTTATTTTAGCGGTGACTAAAGGCTAAAGCATCAAATAACACATTTTACCATTATTTTCTGATTCCTCTTCCCTTCTCCCACTCCTTCCCAACACCTTTCCCAGTCTTGGGGTGCTCTTTCTATGAAAATAAATGCCCTGTATCAAGCTCCACTGACTGACACAATCAGCAGAAGGAGCAGGATCTTATTTACTTCAACAAGGGTTGAGATTTGAGATCAGTCACCAAGCAGATGTTATTTCTGAAGCTGAAAGTATTCGTGATGATTGTTACTATAGAAACCAAGCTTTGTAAAATATTCCAAACAAACACTTCTTTATTACCCTGGGCTGTAACTACAGCGCTCCGCATTAACGCTGCCTCCCACGGTAAGTTATCAACTGTGCACATTTTCTTTCTGGTTATTTGCTTTCAATAGTAACTACAAGGCAGGATTTCTATAGGTCTTGGAAGAGACTGTATCACAGTACCAGCCATCCATAAAATGACACACACTGTACTCATTCAGCACTAAACTCCTGTCTGTTTCGTTTCCCCCCTCCTGTGGGCAGCCACTCAAATCAGTGGTTCCCTGTTCAGCAACAGTGAAAAACAGGAACCCACTGCTAATTCCTGTGGTTAGATCATCAGCACAAAACCAGCAGTGGTTACTAAATGCCAGCCCCAGCCTCTTTAGCAATTAAACCATTCTTCATCCTTAGTAGTCTTTGGGAAGCCCATGCGTCACTCAGAAAGCATCTTTCAGCGGCCCGTCATATCCTAACCAGAAGTTTCAGACTTGCTGCTTTCTTTGTTAATCGTACTAGAAGAGCAAAAATTTGAATCCCGGTTCCAGTGAAGATGGTGGAACTTCAGCAGTGCAGGATCCCTGAGCCTGAGTGCATCCCTAGGGCAGAGGGCTGGAGCAGGTCAGAGCCATCACTGCTGGGTGACTGGGAAGCACCACGGCCTGTGCCAGTGGGAAGGGGCAGGTGAAGTCCTGTTAGCCCACCCTGTGCCTGGTATTTTAACCACCTCTCCCTCTTGCTACAATGAAACTACCCACAGACAGGTAACACAGCAAACTTCAAACAGATGTTAAGCAAGTGACAGCTGGCTTGTTTTAACATATGGAAAGGAAAATTTTATTTAAGGCTATTTAAGGAAATTAGAAGGAATTTTATTACAGAATGAATGCACCACATGAATACTGGAAACATTCTTTGTCTGAGTCTTTCTGTCTCAATTTATAGAGAAGCCCTCATAAAGGACAAAATGATACTAATATTTTAAAATATAGTTATGTTCAAGACAGCTATGGTCACAATTTCTGATTATTACAATTAAAATTCCAAAGCTCTTTTCATTCTTAACTTACTCTCATGTTCTCATAATCTCCTTTAACTTTTTATACTATCTTTCTGTTTAAATAGGGCAATTTTCCCCAAATCTTTTAGAAACTTCTCAGCTATCTTTGAGATGTGGGAAAATTAAAATTTTTTCCTAATACCAGTTCCATCCAGGGCTTACAATTTTATTTAAAACTTGGCCTTGACTCAGGTAGCATTAAGGATTCCTGCCTTTCATTACTGTAAAACAAATCTGTTTTAAAATACAGCGATGTAATCAGAGCACAGTCAGATTTCCATAAGAATATACAGAAGTATGGAACTGCATGTGCCACTGGCAACTATTATAACACACAATACCACCACAGTGAGGAAAGCATTAAGCAAAAGAGCACAGCTAAAGAGTCAGTTAAAAGTTTTAGTTGTGGTGATTTGTGCTCTCTGCAATGGTATGCTGAATATAATAATAAAATTTAAAGTATCTATAAAAGATTTTAAGTGTGAGAAATATGCGGCATAAGATATTCTGGAAAAAGGTAACAGACAAAGCAGGCGTGTTTTATGAAGACAGAGTTGCAATTTGGAAGTGATTGTGTGGGACTGAATACAGAGAATGCAATTAAATTACGGCACGTGTCCCGGTGGACCAAAGTCCAGAGGGAAGTTCTGTGGTTAAACACAGCAGTTACAGGGGAGTTAAGGGTCCAGACAACACACAACCTGTGTTCTAAATGGCAGTTATCAACGGATACTCAAAACATCTTAACAGATTTTGTATGTCTGTGAAGTAGGTCGTGCTTTCTCCACGGAGGAGTAGTTACAGATAGCTGGGCCTAACTCGGCCAAAGCATGGCAAATCCTCTGGATAGTGGCACTCCAGGGATTACAACAGCTAGCAAGAAATCCAACTGCCTCCTACTTCCCAGCTTAATTGAACAAATTCCATTTAAAGCCCCGTAGACTTAAGTAGACTTTCACTAGCTGCAACTTAGCTTTTCTAAGGGTTTTTGTTTGGTCTGTTTTTAAAAAATTTTTCTTAGTTGTTTCTTGCTATATTCCATGTAGAGTGGACACACAATGTTAAAAAAAAATATAATTAGGCAATTATACATGTATGCAGATAGACTACATACACAAAGCCCATGTCATTATTTCTAATTGTGCTATGAGAAATCTCTGGAATATTATGTTGGAGCAAAAATTTAAGCATAATAAAAGCTACATCAAAGACCTTGAAAGACAAATCTTCTTGAAAACTTCCTCAGTCCCAGACACAGCAATTTCTCATAATTCCCCAAATGTCTATTGAAATGAATTGCACTAAAAGGTTCTAGAGCCATCAGTATATTTAAGAATTTAATAGATGTCTTTTGGTTCTCTTTGATCATAAATTGCCAAAATGGCTTCTACTCTCCAGTTCCCTTGTCCCTGATTCTTCTGCTGTGACATTTCTGGATGACTTCCAGTTCTGATTGCCGTAAAGTCCTTGTTTTTGCAGAATCACCTAGTGTAGAAATTTGCAATTCCAAACACTATCTTTTTTAGTCTGTTTATCAGCTAACACTCTTTACTCAAGCAATCTTTGCCCTTCACATTCCAATTGGTTTTGTCCTTATTCAAACTTCTATGAATTTAACATAAGTAATGTAACTAAAAACATGGATGAATATTTTTCCTAATTTAAGAAAAAATTATCTTTGTGTAATCTTCAGTTATAGGAAGGATCTGAAGACATTCATAAAGACGAACTTATTTTGGATCATTAATATTTCACCCATTTAATATTTATGTCATTGAGGTTTATTTTTACATTTTCTTTACATATTTAAAACAATTTTTTTATGTCCACATTAAAGGCCTCTTTGTATAGTTGTCATTTTCCTGCAGTTTGCCTGGTTTTGATCATTAGAGTTTCCTAATTTTCAGTGAACTGCTGAGCAAGCTGAAGATTTTAATTAGATATATCACTTTATTTTTTCTTGTAAGAGCTTCTTATTAAAGGCTACTCATGTAGATGATATGGATGGTAATCAATTTGCATCTGTCCTTCTACAAGATTCAGTTAGGTCCCTAATTAACCATCTGTAAACAAACCCTTGTTCAATAACAGAGTACAGGCATTTGTTGTGAGGTAGCAAAGGCTGGTAAGGGCCTCATGCTACCACTCTGCTCTGCTGTAAATATTTGACTTCTCTCAATATACAGAAAGTAATTAGATAAAGACAAGTGACTCAAAGTCTAGATTGTGGATCAGTGGATTCCCTCTAATTGAGTCATTGTTATTATGAGAAAGCTGTAAAAGTTGCAGGTGCTTCCATGAGGTATCAGGTGCTTCAGCAACACTAAGAGTTGTGTATTCCATAGCTATATGAAGCAAGGATAGTGAAGACCTACATTCCTATCTGTGACCTACTATGACAGTAATAGAGAGCCAGTCTTTAAAAATAAACTTCCACAGATAAAAAAGGTAGGGTCGTCGTCCCCCCCCCAAAAAAAGGCACATTATTTTGTGAATCTGTATATATTCTGGTCTCCCGCTAGAAAATTATTTCATGTTTTTGATTTTTAATCAGTAAGTTTATCAGTTAGTTTCCTTTAACACTGTTTACACATGATTCTGTATTGAAGCACTTTGTACACTCTACACTGACCATAGGAGTTCTTCAACAGCTTCAATAAAGGTAACTAAGCTCCCTAATAAAGGTGGTCTCTCACCCCCTTCTGGGGAGCGTGCTCATTTCAGCATGCCAATGCAACAAGGGTTTTTTTCTTACAACATACATGGCATTATATACTTAAGGCATTCTATATTTATATATACATATATATATCACATTCCCAGCATGCTCTTATGGACCACATATGCTCAGTAAAACTTGATATACACCCTCTAGCTCTTTTGTTATGGGCTGCTCACAGCCATGACAGAGACAGACACTGCTATTGTCCATGCTTAGGAGCAATTTCTAGCACAAAAGGAAATCATCTTCTCTGTTCTTACAAACAGATAATTTACTGACATGTGTCAGTAGGCATTATTCATTTTTACCACACAGAAGCAGATCAAGGGTGCCACTCAATCACATGGAAGGGATTACAGCTACTGTGAGGCACTTCCAGTTCTGCCATCATATCTATTTCTCATTCTTCCCTCTTCTGTTCAGTGTGGTACTACAACTATGGAAAATTACAGGTATTACATTCCTGTTAATCCACACCTAAAAAGATTTTCTGTGATGACCATACTGGACCACCTGCACAAAATACATGGAAGTGACTGCTTTTCAATAGCATGTCATGTGAGCAAAAAGCATGACAGAATTCACATAACCTGATTTTAGAGGCAGACACTCATTTTGATTTAGTACTAATATTTTGGTGGTACTATTCTATGCTTTCCACCAGTATATCAGCAGTGGATCATTGTGACTCTTCTGTTCAATACACTTTATTTTGTCTTTAGTTCTCCAGTTGTTAGAACTGTTTTCTGGACAGCACTTATATGTAATTAGATCCCTACTATATAGACTTTAGGAGCTGAGCAGGATCATTAGGAGTTGAAAAGAAAATAAAATAAAGACACAAAATGAACCTGCTAATCACCAAAGTTTGAAAAAGAAATCTATGAAGGGAGAAAGCAGGGTCACAAATCAGAGATCTAAGTTTCTTCTGCAGTTCTACTTCTCTCTGACTCAGTGATCTCCCTCAAGATCCAGTTTTGTTAGAGCACATCCGTTTCATAGTGATTGCAGCAGATTGTATAACATGAGACATCTTGTCTTTGCAATTTTCCAGATTCTTCTGAAAGTAAACTCATCAAATCATCTAAAAACTTGTTACCAGAGTTCTTCAATATGGCATCTATCACTGTCTTTCCTTCCCATTACCATGTACATGCAAATTATCAAATTAATGTTCTCCTGTATCCCACACAGACCATTTTCACAGCTGTTGTGTCAGATATAATACATTGCACACCTCTGTTCACTTGTTCCATACCTAAGAGACAAAAAAACCCCCCCACCCTCTTTGGGAGACAGTCTTATTTTAAAAATACCTAATACATTTTGGAACAGTTTTTCCTAGATTTAAATGCCAAGGCACTTTTCTGTTCTTGAGGTCTGGAATTTATCTAAAAGCTCATGATATATACACTTGATATTTCATTGAGCACCAGTGAGCACTTTTGGGCCTGCTAACTAATGATCCGAGGAGCTGGGGATTAAAGGGTTGGACAGCCTAAATTGGGAGATTCACAGCATTCCACTGAGTTACACAGTCCCTGCTTTGAGTCTTCATATTTAGACTGATACAAATGAAGGAATTAGCTTTATAATCTAAGGATATGAGAAATAAACCCATACCACAGTTTTTAATTTCTGGTTTTTCTGCTGTGAAACATGTGGCATATGCATAATGTATGGCAATGTGATCTACAGAGCTTTTATTGATGGTTGTTTGGTGTGATCTATAACTCATATATTGCTCATTTATGAGTAATGCAGTCCTCCCAAACTCTCGCTCACACACATATAAAAGATGAAAACATTCAATAAATATCACTTTAGGAAGGCCACATTATTCCTGAATGTCACAGCTTATGCAAGTCATGCTGAAGAAAACATAACACTAACTGACAGCACAAAATTACGCACTCTAAGTACATTATACATTTTAGAAAAAGAAGTCATTTAGAAATGTGAAAAGTTTCCCCTCAGACAAGTTTTTTTTTAATCTCTGGATATAAAGCCAGTGGCTTAGTTTCTGTTAATTCAACTGCATAATCACAGAATGGGTAAGATTGGAAGGGACCACAGTGGGTCATCTGGTCCAACCTCCCTGCTCTATCAGGGTCATCCCAGAGCACATTCCACAGGGTTATGCTGAAATATAGAAAATGGTAAAATTCTCATAGTTTATAATTTCATCTAGCAGGAACCATTTTTGCTGTCTGGGTTGCATTTGATAAATAAGAGGGATTTCTTATAGTATGTCCTTTTTCCTGGTGGTACCAAGGTTCTACAACTTCCAGTATGCACAGGCATACAATGCCTTCACCATCAACATCTCCACAGCACATAATGATTAGGGGAAGATTTTTACATGATCAGGTTTTCTAAATTTTGAAGAATTAAGGCTAAAAGATTGTATGACTTTTTTTGTCTCTAGTTAGTTACAACAATAACTCTAAAAACTCAAAATATCCAAAATTTTAAAAAGTTGTATCACATGGCCCAAAAATTTGGGAGGAAGGGTTGTTCTTCCACTAGTCCAGATTAAATGCAGAACACAAAATTAAAGAATAGATGTAAAAAAATACAGTTAGCCCTTTAGAACCAAGCAAAATTAAATTTAAACCAACACTATTATACTGCATTCTTGACAAAGACCGAAATGATAATGTTGCTTTTCTTTCAATGCCTATGTTCAGCATGAAGTAAAGATAGTACTTTAATACCATTTAAAAATATATGTTAGCTATTATAACATCGTTTGTTTCAGTCACTCATTGCTAATACACAAATATGAAGTAAAAGTTCAAGTTGACAGCATCATAAATTACAAGAAACCAAATGAGTAAAACATACTACACATGCCATCACACAGCCAGGGAGATTGCAAAAATAACAGAAATCTTTAATTAACTCAGGAAATTAAAAGGTGACTTTAATAAAGAAGCTTAATAACAAGACACACTCAGATGAACTCACGAGCACATGTTAATCAAGAACAAGGATAGTTTCAGATACCTGACTAGGTGCTTGTACACAGATTAAATTAAACAAAAAATAAATGTTTTAAACTGGTACCCACGTGAATGATGAATCCATGATATTAAAGACTATAAACACAGGCACTGACCATAGGTGTCTAATAACCCAAAATGGGAAGCAGGGATGATTCCTTAATGAGTACAAATTAAATGACAAACTACATTGAGACTCATTGTGTGGTTTATCCCAGAGAAGATACTACAAGTTGGGAGCTTATTACCCTATGTTTACATGTAGGTAATAAAAACTCCTTTGTGGGTGGGGTTTCTCAGATGAGAAATGCACTAAAATTCAATTAACTACTGCAGCAAAGGTGAGATCAGTATGTTCCTAATTTTTATTTTTTTATAGCTGCCTAACTATAAATCCTTTGGTTTCAACAATCATATTTACTGAATGTGCACTATAAACACAGACAATAAGCAGCATTTGTGGAAAACTCAGTGTACACATTCAATAGGCATTTATGTAGGAACAGAAGTATGGTTCTTTCCTATTCAAATATACTTAAAATATCAATATTGGGAATAAATATATGTCATACAATATTTAACCTGAGAAAACAGAAAGTAAAAAGGCCTCCTAACACATAACATTGCTACTTCAGTGATATTCTTAATAGATAACAATTGAAAACAAGATATTTCAATTAAGAGTCCTACAATTAATTCAACAATTTAACTACAAAACCTCCCTATAAATAAGTGATAGCCTCCTGAAACTAGAGCATTTAAAACACAGACTGAAAATACAAGTATCCTGAATTTAATGGGTACAACTATGACTAAGTTATTCATTAAATAGCATCAAATATTAGGATTGCCCTTCTTTATTCATGTGGAAAATATTTGGAAAGATTCAATCTCTCTAGTTCTAACACCACTTTCAGCAAACAGCCACAGGCTTCAGCTGTCTACACTTCCATCATGGTAGATTTTCTGTTTCAAGCCAGGGTAATTCTTGTCTAGTCCAAGCCTCACAAAATTGTTATCAGCTGGAGCATTCCAGATGCTGCTTGCAGTGACAAAACACAAATTCAATGGAAACAAAAGAGTTTATGTTGAAAAAACTGAATTATATTTGAAATATGTCTCAACATTGTATGTACATGTGGCTTTGATAGTGATAAACTAGCAAGTGAATTTTAATATTAGAATAGCCTTTTAATGAACATTTGGAAATAATCTCTTGGCTTTCCTAATCTCAGTCCTTATTCTTCTTAAAAATTCTGCTTTTATTCTTCCTACAAAAATGTGTTGCATGAGTTGCACAATTAAATTTAATTTATAAACCATATTTTTTAACTCATTCAAATGAATTTGGCCATGTACAGTGCTACCACATTTATTCTCAGCAGCCATGCCTCCCCACCCCCTCCCCAGTTTATTAATTTCCGAAAGGAAATTGCAAGTTAATAGAAAAAGCAGCACTGGAACTGCCTCACATCCTATAGTTATTAATTAAGTAAAGTCTGGTTCAGTAACTCTGGATACTAAAAATACAGAGTTAAACAAAGCCCGGCGCTTTTTGAAATGAAGTTCAACTTCGTCAGTCGTTCTACAAAATTTATGCTTTAAGGTCTATATCTTTCCTCAAAGAAATTTTTCACAAAATCTCAGAGTAAAAAAAAAACAAACCAGAGCTCATGAGCATTTCCTTTGAAGGAGTTATGTACGAACAGGGAACCATCCAAGTAAGTTATGTTACTGTCATGTAAGAGCCACTGGCTATATAATTCTCCTTTACTCCCATATGCAGATTATTACCCGGCAATTAATAAAACAAGAAGGTGAACTACTGATTTCATTGACAATATATAGGAATTACTAAACCTTAAAATTCACTAATGTGAGAAACTTTAAAGTGTTCCTGATACTTGAAGTTCTTACAGGATAATTTATAGTTGCATTTGATATTGAATGTTAAGCCAGTAGGTAGCATGCTGGGAAAAATACACTTAAACTCGGGTTA
The DNA here is from genome assembly GCA_035041135.1 of Platyrinchus mystaceus. NCBI lineage: Eukaryota > Metazoa > Chordata > Aves > Passeriformes > Tyrannidae > Platyrinchus > Platyrinchus mystaceus. Next base: position 28,741,765 of record JAWWLV010000180.1, on the reverse strand, counting down.
TAACAAGTCTATTCCTTTATGGTGAACCTTTTCTTAAAAGTGAACAGACTATTATTAAAGTGATTTTTTGGAATTGAGGACAATAATGGGTTCAACAACTATGCCAAATATCTTTTAAATTCTGAATGGAATTAAATATCTAAAAAAATATTGCAAGTTTAAGGTTGGAAACAACTGATGCTATAAAGGCAAGTGGAATTAAGAAATACTGATAAATTTGATCCATGAATATGGACCTTACAAAGAATACTTGAAAACAAAACAAAGCAGTCTTTATCCCATGGAAGAATTGAGTCCCCTCTTCCCTCAGGCAAACTAATGGATGAGAGCCTCTAACTGAAAAGCAATACCAAGGAAAGAGAAATGCCACAAAAGCCAGGATTTTATAACAGATTAAATGAAATTGCTTATTATAGATGGACTGGCATTCACCTTTGATTAAGTAGTGAATTAGATGACTTTACTCTCATATCGAATACTTGTGTCATGAGAGGAGTTTGCTGGGTTTGTTCGAAGTGATGTTTGCTGCGACCGTGTTCAGAGGCTGAACTGTGCCCTCACTGTCACAGCTTACACCTTGGGAAGAGGAAAGGTGAGATGCTTACAGAGGAAGCATTCCTCCTGGGAACAAAGAGGAGCAGAATTACTGGCAAGGGACCGCAAGGCAGATGCGAGACGAACCCCCCGCACTTGCCACAGAAGGCACAGGAGCATCCTGGGCAGTGCTGGCACTTCTGCTGGGAAAGAGCTGCCAGCTTGTGCTCCCCATCTTCAGCTAGAGGGCTTTGGGGGCTTTTTGTAGGAAGGAAGCAGAACCCTGTCTCCAGCCCTGTCTCCAGCTATCAGCAACTCCATCTGCCAATGACTGCAATAACAAAGTGTTTGGCTTTGCCAGCCGGGGCTGCTGCCAGCCTTACAGGCAGCAACAGGAGTGACACCAGACCAGTGTTTATAGCAAGGAGAATAAACAAAAAAAGGGGGGGAATTAAAGATCACTCATATCAATAAAGCACAGTAGTTACACCATAGCAAGCATCAAAGTTTTGTTAACTATTAAATGGGAAAAACCAACCAGAAAACAAACCAAAAAAAACCCCATCCAAAAACCTCAAGAATTTCTAAACCATTAAATATAAAACCAAAGGAACAGAAAGTATTGCAGGTTTTTTGTAGAGGTTTAAAATTTATTCCCTCAACTTGGTTACACATAACACAAGAGAGTTTAGGAAAACCAATGGGTACTGAAGGACTGCTTTCCAGATTTCCTGTTGCTTTTCTTGTATTAGGAGATTTAGCCCCCCTTTTTTCTTTCACTCAAATGGATGCAAACTTGTTGTGTATCAGTAAGTCTTACAATAATTTATATTGCCACCTATAGTAAAGAGCACACAGCAATTATGAGGCCTTTTAGCTTGTTTACTTCCATGGAAAGGCTCTTATACTGAGCAGCAGATACACTGATTACCTCAAATAGTATGGACTACGGCCATTAACCCAAATTAATTTCAATTTTTTTCATTCCTTACAAATGCTTTTGCTCTACTGCACCTGAGCTCCAGTTACCTTCTTCCGTGCTAAACATATTCAGGCCCTAAGGGCCTTTGGTAACTTTTGAAAATCTTTTAAATGACAGTGTTGAAATCCTAGTTTGAAAGCTAAAGGATATATTCCTGTCTGCAGCATGTGCTACGTCATCCCACTTTTGCTGGTGGTACTTTAGTGTAAAAATTGCCATAAATTATTTCGTATGAAAGAAAACAGACTTAGGACACCAGCTTTAAAGCACAGTATCTCCTTTAAAATTCCATGTGCACTGGATTTCCCAGCACAACTATTCATGTAGCCGTACCCTGAAAGCTGGACGGCTGCAATGATCTACCTTAAAAATAACCCAGAAAAATAAAGGCAAATCGAGGCATTTTTTCAGAGTACAATAATTCCTTCATTCATTTGATAGAATTATTGTTCAAGTATATGGTGGGGCACGAGTGAAAGTGTACATGTGAAAAGTATAAATGATAGAGGCTTGATGTAGAGAACTGACAATATTGTGAGTCAATAGTGCCACTAACTAGCTGAGAACATCAAACTACACATTCTTTAGCCAGCCTCTTTCTTTGCTTACAGCAGCTAATTTCTCTCAAACCAGCTATTTATGTTGTTATACTAACCAAACTTAGTCTAATTTTTTACAACCTGTATTTGACTGGAAGACTGTGATTTCTTTTTTTCAGACTTAAAGAGATCTTTTTTGCCTGGAAGTTGGCCTGTTTTTTATTTCAGAAATACATTAGTTAGTTTAATAAAATATATGGCTTTTCTGGGAAATCTTTCTTTTCCTACTGAGTATGTGATTAACAGGCTGGTGAGTTAAATTTTATGTAAGCAGGATATATATCTTCAACCTCTTAACCATCTTGTCTCAGTTTTCTCTAGAAGACTAGGTCTGTTGCAGGAAAAATGACCACCATTTCCCTCCCAGGGAGACGCCTTTTAATATATCAGCTCTTTATCTTCCATGATCTAAAAAACCCCTCAACTTTACCAATGAAGAAAACCAGCTCACAGCAAGGTAAAATCACCATGTGCTTCCAGAGCTCTGTGGCAATTCTCACTTTTCTGCATTTAGAACTCGGTTCCCAGGTACTGCTGTTTTGGCCATCATTGCATAATGCTGACACATTTAAGTATGAAAATAAATTAGGCACAGCCTGCCATAATAACCTTCACTTATGAGTGATACAATAACTGAAAGTTTTTAGTGTCCTGGGACACGCCAGAACAGAAAATGCAGAAATGAAAAGATATCACTTTCCATGAGGCTTCTGAAATCATAAAATCTTCCTCTCATCATGCTAAAGGAAAAGAAAGATGTTACAATAAATTCATTCATATAGATATGATACAAAATTACTTAAAACAGCTGCTTATGTACTTGAGTTACTGACTGCTGCTGTGCTAAAAGACTAATTAAAAGTAGATAGAGAGAAGATAGTACTGACATTTAGCATTTCCTGCAAAGTCACTTCTAAAAATTATTACTATAATCCAGGTAAGATGCACTGCTTAATGCTTTTCTGGCCAGTTAGTTCACATTTTTTTTTATTTAATGATAATACTCAGCCCAGTATTATTTAACTCTTTCCAGCAGACACTATATTATATGCCATTTAAAAAATACTACCATAAATTTCACTTCTAAGAGGATTAGCTCCATCCAAATTAATTTAGGTAAGTACACTAGATAAATAAATCAACACCCTTCAACTCTCAGAAAGCACTTCAAGCAATTTCAAGTCATTAAAAATACTTTTAGTTCCAACACTTTGGCTCTTAGAACAGTCTTAATGGTTATATGACAGTATGTTCTACTACTGGCAGTATGGCTTTTATTACATGCCCTGATCTATTTGATGATCATGGCAGCTTTTTAGAGAACTACAAAAGAAAGCTAAAATAATGAATTATTTTTCAGACAAGACTAATAAAACTGTTAATCAAAAATACCATAAATGTCAGAAGTTCTCATAAATTCTACATTTAATATATTCCTCCTTCTAAACATTCAGCCAATAGAAGAAAAATTCCAAAAGGGGATAAAAAAAAAAAAGGGCATGCACGCCAAGAAAGAGAACAAAAGCGCTCCATGTGAACTTCAAAATCTCACCACTTTATTTATCTGATCTCCTTAACTGATTTATGAACTAGTATTATTGTCTATGACTTAATTTCTGCCCATCTTACAAACATCTCATATAGATTAAGAGGACTGTGTTTAATTTCTGGTTAGATTAAAAGGTATTCCCATACGACAAGATACAGACAATTATTTCCCCTTATGCCACTACTATAAAATATTAGTGGGTTTCAATATACTTTTATCAGAATAAGAATCACTACCAAACCCACTTTCCAGTGACTTGCATATCACTGATCCTGAAAAAAAGACTTTCAAAGTACAACTTGAAATGTATCTATCCAATTTATAACTACAATTTTCCAATTTTTTTGTGACATTTATCAAGACTAAGTGTTTTTGACCCTCTTTTAAATCCTCCTTAAAAAAAAATTCTCATTGGTAATTGAGGAGAATATAACTGCATATAACATTGTGGATTTGTTAGCAAGAATTCATTTTGCATTTTTATGAGATTCCAAGAATATTATGTTGGAAAGTAAAATTATAGAGCTGTCAGTTATGTCTGTTGGATCATGTACTTATGCTCGTACGATGCTATGAAGTTTCAGTAATTTTTTGTGGGTTTCCATAGAGCTGTGCAGATGCTTTGTTCTACCTCTAGTGCAAGTACCTGCTAATTTGCTTCACTTTCTAACCAAAACCACTGAATTAAATAAGATAAAAAAACCCCCAACAAACAAAAAACCCCACAAAAAAACCCAAAACAAAACTAAAAAAACCACAAGCCCCAACACATAATGCACAGGCAAAAAGATGGAGTGTTTTAACAGAAATCAGAGAGGTGCAGGACATGGCCATTTTCAGCCACAATATATAATTTGCTTTACCATCCACATACATACATAACTACCTAAAGCAACACCTATAAAAATAAGCTGCCATTGACTTGAGCATTAGCTACTGTTTCTTTCACAGTACAGCCTCACATGAACAGAGTGTATATAGATAAATATTTTACACCTTACAGAGATTCCACATAATTGTTCCATAATCCTCACATCCAGAGGAGAGTCCAGTTACTTAAAATGCATGGTTCTTGGTGTGAGAAGTGAAATCTGTCCAAAAATTTCCATTGAGTACTTTTTTTAGACGTACCAATGAGACCCTTACAAGAGCATCAAAATATATGCACAGTCCCTCTGTTTGAAAACTGTGATAATGGATCCTTCTCTACAGTTCCCTCTACAGTTCTCTACGTTGATTATTTATAGAATAATCAATGGCAGAAATTGTCACCGTATGCTTGACGTTTCATCAAACATCCAACCCAGCTCATTTTATGTATTTGTACTTCTTTCAAAATGTGAACATTTCTTAATTTTATTCCTTTCCCTATATATTTCCCACTATTAATATAATAAACCAAATAAATGTTACTGGTAAATTTTGCAATATAGAAAAAATAAAACTGGATTATTTTTCCCCCAGTTTTTTCATCAGTATTGGCTTAATCTTTTAACAAGTGACTCTGATAAGGACAATTTTTAGCTAGTCTTTGGAAATAAACATAACAGTTATTGAACCTCACATTTTTCCACATTTTGTTGAAACATCACTACAGAAGAACAGGGTATAAGAATTCAGGGAATACTGTCATTTGAATATTGCATTACTTTCTTAAGTACTCATCACCTGAATAATTACATTCATACTTTATTAAGGTTTGACGGATTTACAGTGACCCAATCAATACGTTAGGAGGAATTAATACAGGAAGGGGCAATTCCAACCAAAACTGTGTGCATTGATTCACTTCAGGCATAAGCATGATGTTTTTCCCAATGTATGAAATGCTATGACTAACCAGAAAAGCAGCTTGTTTTTGTAGCCTGGGCTCCTGTTAGCTGAGAGATGAAACGCTTTTGGGCGGCACAACTATGTTTACAGGGACTTTTCAACTCCAGCTTCACCTGCTGTATCTGCTACAGCAGCAGTTCCAATGGGATATGATCCTTTCAAGCTGAGATTTATTTCACTTCATTCTAATTAACCTGATCACTATCTAGCCATACACATCTGTTAACATGAGACACCCAAAACCCCCACGTTTCTATCGTCATCTGCAGAAAGTGCCACGACACTGTCTAAACATAGCACACTGTCAGAGATCTGAAATGTCAGAGGAAGACGGTGAATCAGACTGTCTGATTAAGAGAGTGACATGAGTTAAGAAAAGGAGATTAATGAACATTGCAGAGCTACTGATTCTGTTTAGATTATCTGAAAGAACCCAGCATTTAAGTTTGAATAATACAGTACAAACAGACAATGGACAAGTTCACACATATTGATTGCAGCATTAGCCTGAAGAGCAAAAAACACACTTAAACCCATAAATCATTAGCAAGATGCAATATTGACCACATTACCAGCTATCAAAATTCAGTTTCAACTTTCAGTGAAATAAACAAATGAAATGTGTTTGTTTTTTGATGGTTTTTTTTGTCAGTGTCAATCTTGGAAGAAAAACACACAAAGAAGTGTGTTATAATATTTCTTGTAGTTTGGGATGAGCATTTCCAAAAGCACTGGAGGAGAGAGCAAGGTAGACTTTTATACTTTTTTATATACTTTTATATTTCACTGATCTTAGAAGAAAAATAAGGTGGCAGTGATATCACAAGGCTATTGCTAATTACTTAAAATTTCAGGAGGTGACAGTCAAGAATTAAAAGCAACCTACCATAATCACTTTGTAACTATAAATATGAATGGAGCAATTTTATATATGGAAACAATATGTGAATCTTACAAAGAAAAAGAAAAATGAGGGAACAGAGAAACCAAGAGAAGGGATTCACTATTATTTACTTCATATGAATCAGTGTTTTGCTCTGCACAGGCTTATTTTGTGTTTTTAGATCTCTACCTAAGGCAGAGGGAGAAATTTCACATTGCTGAGTTCAACTCACCTGACTGGATCAGTCTAAGGAAATCCTTCTGGAAAAAAATCTCTGCTCTGCCTCTTAATTGTTCTGTGACCCTCCTTAAGTAACTTCATTTCTCTCTGTTTCCATTTCCTTGCCCATTCTTTTCAACTATAAAACAAATATGTCAGGGTAAGGACTCTTCTTGCTTGCACTATATATAGTTCATTGGGAATTGTAATTTCACTTGGAATCACAATTGTATAATAACCCAAATAAAGCATAACAGTTCAACAAATTATGCAACAATAAAGACATGAAAGAGCAGTAAGAGAAAAAAATAATAAATTTATCTGATTTTTAAAATTGAAGGAGAAGATTTGAATAGTGCCCTGAGTAGTGCTGAATAAATGCACTTTGCTGAAAACCTTATTTATTATTTGATTATTATAAGCAGATACACCAGTTCTTAACGAATGCCTCCTTCCAAAATGATACAGGAAAAACTAGATTTTTCTTTTTTTTTTTTTTTTTTTTTAATCCTAGTGACATTATCCTAACCACTAACTGTCCCAGATGGAGGTCTGGCAGATGTCTGTCTGTATGCAGAGATCATTGACCTCTGAAATCTGAGCTCCATTTTAAAGTCTTTGAGGATGACACTCTTTTTTTTTTTTAAAGTGAGAAAATCACCTTTCTTTTTTTTTCTGAAAGAAAAAAAAAACAACAAAACCAAACAACAACACTTTATTTTATTATGACCCTTAATTCTCATTAGCATTTACTTCCACTGACTTTCCTTTGATAATAAAAAGTTTCACTGTTGTTCTACAGAGGGTCTAGGCTAATGAGCAAAAATTTGTATCTGAAAATTCAGATTTTTATTTTCATAAACCCAGATCCCCAGCAGGGTCAGAATTACAGTATTCTGTCTCAGATCTCCTGTGATTTAGAAAATCTAAAAGGTCTACTCCTTTAACCAGCAACATTTCTAACTCATCACCCCTTGTTTTGCTCATCCTGCCTTTAAATTTGACAGTGATCAGGCTGCCATGAGATCATGCAAAATGCACCAGTGAAGCTTAATGTGTGCAATGACAGAGGTACAGGAAACAACTAATTTCTCATTTTCTGCCTCTTCCTCTCTTTCCTGTCAAAATTCTAATTGTATTAAAAAAAATGCATTTTACTGACATTGTGTCAAGTAGTCATAACTATTACCCAGTGCAAGTGTTTGACTCTGGCTCCCAAATAATAATGTTAATGAGATAACACAGAGCAGAGGGAGTGTGGGCTGCCAAGGCTGTGCAGAAAGCTACAGCAACATTTCTAATGCAAATTGTTTCCTCCTGGACACAACTGCATTTGATTTGAAGATTTCTTAGCATATTCATTTTCAGGCTGTATCATCCAACATGCTGCTTATATCACCATCAGTTTGCACAATATTGTTTTATGCCAAAAAGAAGTTTTAAAAATAACATAAAGTCATGGTAGAAATTGTATTGACAGGCCACTTTAATATTCTTTCAACACTGTCTTGTTCCACACTACATATTTTCAACCATAATTTTCAACCTACATCATTCACCTCTTTCCAACAGTAGTACTTACATTAATTGTGTTGGGAAGTTATTCTACTGTATTGCACCATCATATCCAATATGGATCTTTCCTCCTTAAAAAAAAGTGTGATTTGCACTTTCAATGACATTGGATTTAATTGTAGCACCATCCTCCTTCCACTGAGGAAAGGAACTAAAGTAGATCTTACTGGGCAAAAGTAATCTCATCAGACCTCACTTTTTAAAACAAACAAACAAATTGTATTGCCTCCCATTCTACTTTAATTATATCCACACCAAATGTCTTCAAGTTAACTAGTTTAAGAAGAAAGGCTTTGTAGTAATTGCACACTCAGCTGGGCTCTTTGTAATTCAGTCTCTAATGGCCCTTGGATGTCCCTTGACTCCTAGAATTCTGTACAGGCACCAGGGACTGGATAAAAGGGATGCAGTCCTGTTGGTGAAAATGCAAAACTGAACAGAATCAGCTACTTGCCATCCTTTTCAGATGCTTTATATGTGCAGGGTCAAAAGAACAGACTACAAGCTGCATACTATTTGCATTCCTTAATGAACTGCCGGAGGCAATTGGGACATCGTAATAATGAAGACAACCTAAACAGAACATAATTAAAAAAACTTTTTTGTTGTATTTTTTAATACTGCAGTTAACCCCAGAGACACAGAAAACATGCCTTTCTGTTTTGAAAATGCTTTTACAATGACCTTTTCATCCTCAAAGAATGCATACGGTATGCCAGGCAATCTATGTAAGTATCAGTGTTCTCTCTTCTGATTTACAATTGATTTGTTTTCTTTCCAGGTAAGTTAATCTATTTATAACAGGACTTATGATGTTCTATACCCTCTTCTCCTGCTTGCTATCTGCTCCATTTTAACAGTCAGTAACCACAGGGATTTTGCAACCACCCTTCCCAGAGATTTTTCCATCTAACTTTTCTTTACAGAGGCAGGAATTGTACACCTGCAGTTAGGGTAAAAGTCAGCTTCAAAACAGAAATTAAATTTCTTTCTTATATATTAATAATAAATAAAATAACCACATGATTAATATCACAGTGCCTTTCCTACTACTGTTTGAATTTCCCCAGAGTGAATTTTGATTATTTCCTTTAACCAAAAAACCCCAAACCACCCACCCCTCCCCCCAAAAAAACCAAACACAAAAAACCTGCTAAGAAAATCAAAAAACACACCACAAACACCAAGCTCCACACAAAAAAACACAGGAAACACCTACCAAAATGAGGATTTATTTTTTTAATGAGTTAGATAAAAAAAAAATCTCCTCCCCCCACCCCTGTATGGTTAAATCTTCCAGTATTGTGCTTATTTCTCTTTTGAATACTGTACTCTGAAAGTGACAGTGATTTCCCCACACAAACCTTTACAACTAATTTTTTTTTTTTCCTTTAGTATTGCCAAATAATACTGTTCTGTTCCAGAATATACATGAGGAACCACTCTGGATACTTAGCATCTCTCAGTACTCTCCCTGGAACTGAAACAAGATGCTAACTTAGGGAAAGGCTTTCACCTCCTACGGTTCTCTCTGAAGCTGTTCCTCCCTCTCCTCAAAGCACAGGAGACCCACCAGCTAGAGGCAATGGAAGAAAAATAGAAGGTGATGGCCTTCCTAAAGGAGGACAATTCCTCATAAGCTTTTCAGACAGGAAAGATTTTTATATTTTAGCCTTTCTTGACATTATTTCTGACTCCTCTGTTCAGGACTGACATGGACGTTGAGCACAAGAAGCATTCCTGATGTGCCTATCAGGAACCTGACAATGGCAGGAATTAAAACACAGGATTGAGTAGGGCATAACTGAACCAGTAAAAAAGGGTATGCCACATTGGAAATATTCTGTAAGGCATTAAGAAAATAAATCAAAATTTTACATACAGACATAATTTTTGTTTTGAAAACAAGAATGTAATTTAAAGTATGAAACTCTCTTCCTTTGACTGAAGTTATTCAGAATTCTTTATCAGCTTTCATTTTTAGCAAAGATGACCTCAGAAAATCTTAATAATTTCTTTTTTCCTGCAGCTCTGTGGTGTAAGCCAAGACAATTGAACCATTTTAGCATCAATGCTAGGTGCTCAGAGAGGAACTCAAGTGCTATTATCCCTGATACCATCAAACACTGTAGTTTGTACTGTGTATAGCAGTTCAGAAATGTGTCATGGAGATGGAATGATTCATACTTTGTATTTTTCTTGACAGTAGATGTTAATATTTTCTTGTATTTAGAGTGTCAGCTTTTTGACAACTTATATTGCATTTTGGGTTTGTTTGGGTTTTTTGTGTTATCTGAAAACTAAATTGTGTATGACTTGGTACAAAATAAAGCCTATCACTTCACTACCACTTCTAGCCTCTCTCCTTGTGGATATTTTTTCACAGAGTAAATATTCTTGTGAGAAGGCAATGATATCTTGAGAGGTGAGGTGGGGGTGTGTAGATAAAGAAGAAAAATAGGAAAAAATAAGGTTTACAAAAGTGCTTGTATCTCAGTCTGAAAAATGATTTTGAAGATGTTTTTCTTGGGGGGGGGAATCTATTAATTCATGGTCATTAAAACACTTCACATCTTGTTATGATATTCACATCTATAAAAATCTAGAACTGGATATAAGCTAAGGCATAAAATAGCACAAGGTCCTCCTCTGGCATCCCACCTCAGACTATTCAAAAATAATGCCGAAATTGGAAAAGATGGGATAGAATTTATGTGGACACATTCTTTCCCCAAATTTGTACACTAACTTCAGAGTGCCCTCCCAGGCCCCATGCAAAGTTCCCAGATAACAGTAACTGTACTTTGAAAAAAAAAAAAAATCACAATATTCAAGCGTGAGTTCTGCTCTTTTAAAACCACTATTTTACCCTTCTTGCTTGGAAGCAGCAGCATGAAATAACTCAGGTGTCAGGCTCTGAAGCACACACCTTTTTTTATCATAGCTAAGAACTTATCATAGAATGTTAAGGGGTTGGAATGGACCTTAGAGGTTTTTGAAGCACTGTTGAAGAGCAATAGAACACAAAAGTTTGTACAAAGGAGGACGTATTAAAATGTGACATATCTAATAAAAAGGAGGTAGAAAGGCTTCTTACAGAGCTCAACACACAAAGAAGAAGAATTACAGACTTATTTCAGAACTGCAGCCTCGTCTCATACACCCTAAAAGACTTTGCCTTGAAAGCTGCCCGTGTGCATACGTGGGACAACAAAAGAAAGGGACAGTGAGACCAGCAGAGCTGCTGCATTTCATACCGGAGTCAAGATGGTTTTACAGTTCATGCTTTGCCTGCAGAAAGTATCTGGGAGCAAATTGTCTCTTTCAGGTTCTCAAAAAACTGTTACTGGGATGAAGGAAAATCATTCCCTGACTCCCAAAGGAAAATTATTCCCTGCACATTATTTTTGCTCTCTCCCTCTCTCTCCTTCCTCCCACATCACGTAGCAATAGCATCTCATGAAAGCAGAGCGGCTCCTATCAGAAGGAGGAATATTGGACATTTATCAGTAAAAGTTAATAATGTGACCACATTTACAGTAACAGACTTCCACAATAAAATGATACACAAGGTAAATAAAAGGTTCCAACTTTTCCAGGAAGGGAGATGTAGCAGGAGAAAAGATGACCATAAACAAAGTTATCACCTGGTCATTTCTCTGATTTCTCCTATCTAAAAACTGAGGCTGCAAAAGTGAAGCTGAAGAGATGAAGGGCAAGTAACAGCACTGCTTAAAAGACCAACCCACAGAAATTCATTAAAAGAAGTCAAAACCATGAGAAGAAGAGGCCTATAACATACTAACTTCATCTCTGAAACCTAGAAAAACTTTCTGTCCCAGAAAGACAAAACTGGGTTGAGCATTGCAGAACCTTTCCAGTTCCATTTGTCTGTGCACAAGTCAGACACACATACAAAACACACACACAAAAACAACAACAAAACAAAACAAAAACAAACAAACAAATACAAGAAAACAAATAAAACAAAACAGAAAAAAAAGCGCAAGATCAGTAGGATCTGGGAGATGAGGGACCGTCACAGAATTCCAGGAATGAAAACCAGTTACTACCCAGAGCACAAAACCACATCTAGAACAATTCTGAAATTGGGAAAACAGCAGGAAATTATATGAGGGTGCCTGTAAAAAACACAACAATTTGAAAATAGCAAGTTCTGTATTAATTATATTAAGATTATTTATTAAAGATTTTCATTTGCCACGTCCAATAACAAGAACTATGAAGAATAAGATACCATAATGGGAAGACTATGTTTGTACATAAACACTCATAAGACGCCTCAGTTTGCAAAATTAATTGTCTAATTTGGCTAATTTAAAACAAAATCCCCATAATTTCCAAAGGACATTTTTCTGTCAGGCATTAAGCTTATACAGGGCCAAGGTTATAATGTGTTTGTAATCCAGCAGTGGTAAAGATGACTCTGTGACTTCATACTGTAACATGTGTCATATGATAGCAGAGTTCTACTTAGTGGGAATGCTGTGAACACATCCAATTGAAATCCAGGCAATTCAGCCTTTTTTGGAGCAGGGGTGCCACTGCTTTAGGCCTCAGCTGTCACTTCAGAAAAAGCACATCTCAGGCACTAGCCTGAGGAGCACCCTCCACCACCAAATAATAAAACCAAAAAAATAAAAATAGTCCCAGAAGCAAAATCTCTTACTCTCTGCTTGCCAGCAGAGGTTGGTGTCCTCATTTCTAGTCTATGAGGATGTTTTCTCCTGCTGTGCTTCTGACCACTGGCAACTACAGTGTCCCAGCACCAAATGAGTGACTATGTTACACCCATACAACGTACATATTTTCAGAGTAGCTGTGTCCCTCTCCTGACACTCAGGGTTAAACACTTCAGACTGGAAGGGACCTAAACCCCCACGTCTTTCTTGGTAAGTGTTTTAGCCACCAAAGAAGAAACTCCACAGTAACATCATCCCTGTAAACATACAGTTCTGACCTATGAAGCTAAAAGCAGTTACAATTTTTTTTTCAAGTGTTCTGCCTACACATCTGTCTGCCTCATCAGACATTACCGAGATTGCAAGGACACAAGGTTACCCTTAACAAAGTTAACTATAACATTTCTCACACACATTCTCTGATGCCAGCAGCATGAGGTGTAGTTGCTTTAGGTTCTGGTTTAATAACTTTCTTCCAGTGCCACTTCTGTAGTAAAACTCTAATCTCACTGTTCTACAATACTACTGTTTGTGATATTATGGTGCTCATATCTGACTCATCCTGCAAAAAGAAAAGGGCAAACTTCCCTCATTCAGTAATTTTTGTATCAGACTTAGCTGCTTGCTCTTGAGATGGCTCCTCTTTCAGAAAGATATGCAGTTTTGATCAAAGACTTCCACTAATGGAAAATCTATCATATTCCCAGAATGATGCATTCCAATAATAAAATACTTTGGCTTCTGAAAATGTGCATCATCTTTCCTGATCAAATTTTCTGACTTTCAAGCTCAGCCTCAGGATCTTGTTATGTTGTGTCTTCATGATAAATGAATCCCCAATACCAAGCATCTACACTGTGTGGAGTAGATATGTCACCCCTTATGCTTCTCTTTGACAAACAAAAGCAAACAGAAGAAAACAATAGCAAAAAGAAAGTCGCCATATAAATTTGCTTAAGGTTGGCTCAATGCTTCTAAACAAAAGCTGAGTCTCATCTTGCATAAAAAGCAGTATTTTTCTACCTCCTAAGCAAGAGTCAAACACAGAAGTTCAAACATAAAGGAAGTCAAAAGGGATTATTATGTAACCCCCCCAAAAAAAGAAGATAAAGAAAGAAAAGAAAAAAAAAAAAGAAAGAAGAACACCTAATAAAAGTTTTTTTTTCCCCACATCCTTTCTATGTGAAGATAGATCTATCAGAGCTGATTGAAGTAAAGAACTTCTAAGCATGTGCCCAAAAGGGAAATGCATTGGAAATCCTCACATGCAGGCTTATTTGGAAATTCTCCCTCTAAAGTTCCTGTTAAATTATATCATGGATTTATAGTGATTTTAACTAGGTAGAATAGTAGTAAATAAGCATGGGAACTTCTATCAAAGGGAGAGGAAGCTACACAAGTGACTTAGGAGATGAATGCACACCACATTTTGCCAACACAACTGTACTACTGATGCTTAAAACAAGGTGAAGAAAGTGGGTAAAAGGGAAAACCTGGAAAACACATGCAAAGGGAAATATATTGTGGTCTAATCTGACTATTATTCACCTCGTGGAACCAGCAACAGATCTTTAAAGAACATGGTAGCTCTAGTATTGGAAAAACAAAGCAGTAACCTGGACTGAAAGCCACATACCCAACCAGTAAACTTTTCTGGTTTGTTATCTTCAACGAAGTGTTTAGAACAATCACATGGAAAGTAACTCTGTAAAAGCAGCAAATATTCCCCTGCTGGCACAGAAATAGAAGTAGACCCAATCTTAGGAGAAGCTGCACAGACACACAAAAACCTTGTCTGAAATGGAAGAAATTTGTAAAGTCAGAAATGCTGCTCAATTATAACGGTGGCCAATAGAGAGAACAAGTTAAGTCATATAGATATTTCAAGTTAACCTATGACTGACTTTACCTGATTTTGAGCCACGATTACTGTAAAAACATGTTGCTTTGGTCAAGCCAGACACATCTTCTGGTATTTTGTCTCCTATTTGAGAAACACCCTGGACCTCTTTGCCATACACACTACTCAATACCAAAGCATCGGTAAAGGTTTCTTTTATTTGTTCAGTAATAAAACAGCATCAGTACATTAATAACCAGTGATAAACAATGGAGTTTAACTGTCCAGCATCTAGAAATCTTATGCTGTAGCTTGCTTTATGTATACACACATTCTAGTGGTCTCAATGCATTTTTACAAGTTGGTAGCAGATAATATTAACACCTTGCACATATGAACACACACATATATATCTCTATAGGAATTATTTCGTATTAATCAGCCTGGCAAAGAGACCCTGCAGTAGCTGACATTTCCAATAGTCATGCACAATTTTTATGAATAGTTAAGGCCAGAAAAGAGGGAGAGAAGAAGAGATACAGGGAGATGCAAGGAGAAAAGACAAGCAAGCAAAACCAATAATTGACGATAGCCTCATGTCTCCCAGTCCTTCAGGTCAAAAGCTAAGTGGCAGTGTCTCTATTATCAAGTCTACTTCTTGGCTCAAAACAGCTTCTAGAACTGTATTTGCAAAGCTAGACCAGGCGGGAGGGCAAGAAAAAGAAGAGCTGGTGAAGAAAACCTTTAATTTGTAGAGGGCATTTTGGAGAATTAAATTAATATGTCCTCATCTTGGCTCATCTAAGCTACCCTGGAGGAGGATGCATTTTTTGATTAAATAGTTTCTGTTCAGGTCTGTCCTTTGAGAAGTGTGGTGACTACATAGGCTGGGGGTCACATTTTAGAACAGAGATACTATAAATTTTCTTGCAGACCTACTAAGCAAGCCCAGTTGTCACAAAAGGTACTACGGCATGGAAGTTGGTATGGAAACAGGAGAATTAATAATTTTACCCAGGACAGTGAAAATCACTAAACCTCTCTCCATGTGGATTGATTCAAGGACAGACAAAGGCAAAGTAAGCCCTTTAACTTTGGTACAGTATTTCTCTGTATGTAGTAATTGTTTTTCGACATTAGCAGAATTACTTCGGTAACTAACATGGTTGGGTGATGTGTCTGTATACAGACATGTTTTGAAGGTCAACCTTAGCACTCTGTGGTTCCACCATTCTAAGGTATTAAACATAATTGGACTAGCAGAGCTACAACTTGTTAAAAAGTGAAAATAAGGACACTTCAAGAAGTGAAATAATTAAATGTATAATCAAGTTTCAAGTATCTTGAATGTACAAAGGAAATGTACAAAGTCACTAGATATCCTCCTATTGACTTAACATAGTCAAACACATTTGAATAAGAAATCCGTTCGAATGCCCAGGCAGCTGTGGCTGATCATACTGCGAATGTCAGTTCCTTGACTCAGGAAACTTAGGCAAGTCATTAACCATGAAGAAAAGCTAAGATTATTACTTAGTTGTCTGTTCGGCTGCAGGTACCAGCATGGTATTGTAATCTGATGAACCAAGCATAATAAGTATTTTCTGCATTTACCTTTCAAACTGCACACGACACATATAAATCCCAGAGGTGCTAACATCACTGCAGAAACTAGGCAATTAAAATTTGCTAATCTAATTTGCATATAGAAAGCAGAAAAATATAAAAATGTGTGTGAGTCTTTTGGGGAGCCTTAGGAGACTGGTGAGGGGTACAAGCATGTGACATTCCACAGCACTGAGGCAGGCTGGCTGCGTGCCACTGTCAGCCACTGTCACTGCACCCTGTAAGAATTCAGCTGCAAATCTTTGCTTCCTTTATGTCTTTCATATCTTTGCATTTCTCAAGGCAAAAGGCAAAGACAAAGTCTTTCAGCTGGAGTTCTTTCATCCAAGAACATTCTTCATCCAAGGCCAAAGGTTCACCATATCCTAAAAGGCCTTTGGATCTGCATGTTCAGTCATCTTCATCCAAACGTATTTCTTTGGGAGCATTATTCAGTCCTTGTGGCCGATCCTAAAAGAACACCAATAAAAACTATCTTCATTCCTTCAAATACAATCTTCAATGGTTTTATCTCTAGGACCACTGTATGACAGCATTGTGTCAAAGGTGCAAAATGCATTCAGAGATATTTCAATTAAAACCAAAGCACATTGAAACAGCTTTTCTATAGTTTTTGAGGTTCTAGTTTTGGTCAACTCTGTATATAAAGGTTTCTAAGGTTTCTAGGCTTTCTGAAAAACCACACATATAAACACAATATTTTTCTCCTGTGCTGACAGCTGTCTAGAAGACTACCTGTTAGCTTCCCTGGGAAAACATTTCTAAAGTGATAAAAATAGAGATATAAGGTCCTATCTGTGTATTACACTACATAGTACTTTGAATACAAGACTCTAGAATATGAGGAGGTTCTATATCCACTAAAATTGCTTTACTGGAGTGGGGAGAAGCAAAGTTTCCTCTGTGTGGAAACAAGACAGTTACTTAATGGTGCATGATAATGCTATAGAACAGTTTATAAAAGCAGAAACCCCCCTGCAATTGTAACTTGTGATTGCCTTAAAAAACCCAAATGTGTCAGCTAATCTGGATTTCAAAGAAATCCCAATCTTTAAACTGCCCATCATTATTCAACATCATCTAGCTCACTTAAGTTCCTCCATCTCCTTTTTTAAAATATATGTGAAATTTTCCAATTTTTTTTTTTTTTTTTTTTTTTATATTTCCCCTGAGCCATCTATTAATCTCTTACTTTCTTCCTTCTGTCCAAATATCTTCTTTAGTTTTTCTCTAAGAGGTAGCCTCTCCCTGCTACCCTTCTTTTTAATTCCACGAGCCCCTTTATGATTTTCGTCTTGGCCTTTCTCCCTCTGCATCATTCACAACCCTGTTTTGCTCTCCAGAATCTCTCTACCCATTCTGGATCTCCTTCCCTTTTTCAGCCTACTGCCCCACAGTCACCTCCAGTTCTTTGCTTTTATTATTTTTCTTTTTTCTTTACTTCTCTTCATATCCCTCTTTCACCTAAAGCAAATGTAATTATTATTTTTTTTTGTGTTACCAAGCTTCTGCTATTGCAAGACTCTGCCAAACAACTGGGTCACAAACTCTTTCTAGAACACAATCTGTTTCTGCCTTGATTTAATAGTGTGAAAAGACTAAACTGGAGTCAAAATAAAAACAACCAACAACAAAACGCAAAACCCAAAAAACCCTTTTCCTTAAAAGCAGTGCTGTCAATTTTAATTATTTTATTACAATAATTGAAATAATTAATTTTACTACTATATCTGCAGCTTTTGAAGGGAATCCATAAAAAAACTCACTCCAAAGCAAATTTTAAGTTGTGATGGTTACAAGAGAAGCATGAAACATGTTCCTGTCTTAGCTAAGTGAATCACAAGTGAGAAAGGGTATAATTCAACCCTAATATTTTAAAGTCTTTGATTTTTAGGCTAGCTGAATAACTATTAGCATTCTGACTCACAGGGCAGACATAAACCTGATGTGAATAGAAGAGCAGACTGCGTAACAGCTTAAATCCATACCTGAGTTTGAACTATTTTGAGTTAACAGTACATACTGTATGGTCAGAATATTAAAGGAAGGGAAGAAAAAAAGGTAAAGCTGATCTCAAGCAGTGACCACATTAATGCCATTAAAATGTCAGTCATTACACTAAAGTTGTAAAAGCAGGCAAGAAGATTATCTCATAATTTTTATTCAATTTTGAATGGAAATGACCAGCAGTGACAAGTGTTTGGTACTTCGCAGATTTCAAACCAGTAGCAAATGGAGAAAAAGCTCAAATTTCTGCATCAGTTTGTGATATTTGTTCCTATCAAAAGTCACTCCTTGATCTCAAATTAGAAGCCATTTCCCCTGCAATGGGAAATGAAGAGGTCAGATAAAGGATATTAATGAGGATTACTTTTTCCTTGGATGGAATGTAACTAATATGCCTCATTAATTACCTCAAAGAAAGATGAGGGGGAAGAAAAAGGGGCTGTTTTTTCTCCCCCCCCCCCCGCCTCCATCTTTAATTGCTGTGTTTTATATAGTTCTGGAACTAATACAGTTAAATTGCCCTCAGGATTCTTCTTTTATGATTCTATCTACTTTTTCAGTGTAAGAGTAGAAAGGATTAAAATTTTGATTATAAAGTCTTTGAAATCCATCTTCTAACATAAACGATACCCTTATGCTATGTTTGCATAACTGGGCTAATCACTTACAGAAAATATTTCTCTATCAATTCTGTGCTGAGGTGGATTTAAAGACACTGAAAGGTTCAGAAATCAAATACTTTATAACATTAACTTTTTGAAAGATGTTAACAAGTTGTATTAGCTCAAACAGAAGCTTCCTGTTCACTCTTTATTCTGCCTTCAAGGCCTGACCAAAGCAGATATCAGACTTTAAATCTGGTAAAACTCTGATGGGATTTGGTTTGTAGAAAACAACAACCCTGGTTGTCTCAACTTCATTAATTCTTTAGTGTCCTTTGTTCTTTAGGTTTTCATGTGTAAACTAGTTTTCTGTGCATCAGAGTCAATAAAAAACTTTTATCTGAAAGGGAATAGTCACTGTGCATTGTCTTGTAAAAGAAAACATCATAAGCTTGTTTTAACATCAAGACAAGTGTAAAAAGAGAAATTAAAGATGATTGTGTGAGCAGCAGTCTGGAAGAAGACTGAAAACAAAATGAGGGTGCATGCTTTTATGTCATTTTTCCCCCAACAAATTTCAGGTTTATTGGATATTAGACCTAATATATTACACAATCAAAGACAATTTTCTGGATGCTGAAGCCTTCCTAAATTTATTCATAAACAGATCTAAGCTATTGCTTTCTGTTCTGGCACTGACAGTAAGTAGTTCTCGATTTTCCCCAGCTGACTCCCGAAAAATGCAGTACAAAAAAAAAATTAAAAAAAAAATCCAAAGGTGCCAACAGCAAGCTTGGGGCTGGGTCAATGTTCTCCTTGCAGTGTGAAAACAAACTGTGAAATGCCAGGAAGTGCTTGGAAGCACTCACAAACAATTTTCTCAGTGTTCCCTTCTCAGCACCGAAGCCAGCTGTAGGTCAAGCCAGTGCTAAGACAAATCTGAGCTTTACAGCTGTTGAAATACTTAAGCCACACCAGATTTTAAAGTGATGTCAATAGCAGTGCAGTTATTACTTGCCTGCCACAGGATCTGCTGATGGCAGTTGAAGTTCTTATTCATCAAAGGTCCCAAATAATTGAAGCAATCCATCTGCTCTATGTACTGCTTTCTGCCTATACTGTCATTACTTACTACCTTGTGATATTTGCCAGTGATGTCATACTTAATCAAGCAATTGGCAGCCTTTTAGATCTCTTGAGAACTGTGCTGTCATGGAGCATAGGTAACTAAAATATTCCACCTGTTTCAAGCTTTCCCCTTGCAAAACCTGATGGGACATGTTATTTGGCAGTGACTGTCATAACTGATCATGCAGTTGCCAGACTCGTGCATATTTCCTGAAAGCTGCTGCTGTTTTTCATCATGAATTCCAGATAATTGAAATAATTGACCTGTTCTAAGGCCCTGCTTTGACTTGAGCATTTTCAGCATTGGGACATTTGCCTATTGTCATATTTAAGAGCAGCAGGAGGAAGAGGCTTTGATTACTCTTTCACAAGATGTCACAGTACTGCAAAGTGACATTATTTGCACAGTTTGTGTTACTGAACTGCCAGACACTGCTCTGCACTCTGTACTCATAACATGACTCACAAGTGCACGTGCTATGCAATATCCATCCAAGTGTTAGAAAGGTATAGGAAGAGGAAATGAAGGAAAGCATGCAAGCAGTTTTGCAGCCAGACTGATAATGGGAGTCCTCTTACTGCTCCCATGTGATGAGTAATTTAAACACTCCAGTGCTCTGTTGGTTAAATGAACTTCTATTAAGATTTTTTCACTAGTTGAGGAGCCTACAAATGTTTTACAGAGGATTAGATACCTGAGCTTATGCTTTTCATTGCTTATTATATAGTTAAAGGAGACTCTTGCCTGTTGATTGATATACAGGTTTTTAGAATAGTCCAATTAACTGTACTAGCCATAAAAAGCTTTGATGTGTTCTTCTGCTAAGGGGTATAGATCTTACTTATAGTCAGATTATATTGCTCAGTTTTATTTGAGAAGAGCAAAGTACCGCATTTCTTCACTAGATCACATCTCCCTCCTGAATTTATTGTATTCATCTCAAGGATGGATGCTCAGTTGTGATCATTGCTCTGCTTAGAATCTGAGTGGGTCAGAGATTGACTGACAGTGACTTAGAAGTCTTTCCAACACTTTCATCAAGATCTAACATTTCTGCAGCTGTACTTTAAGGCATTCTACATTTTGCCCTGCACAAGCTACACATAAAGAATTATTTTTAAAATACCTATTATAACATAGCATCCATCTCTAGTAATGCCCAACTTCTCTAAAGTCCAAGTTTTTCTTTATCTGTAGCTTTTTCTTTTCAGCTCTTTATCTTCAAACAGACAACACTGAAATGACTAAAGAGAAATGTTGCTTTTGAAGGGAAAAAGCTGCCAAATCTTATACAGATGTACAGCTAGGCAGGATGTCAACATCATTAGAATTACAATTATCTACCGACTTAAATAAAATTTTGATCTTTTTTTTAAATTGGGTGTAAATGAAACCAACTCAGAAAGTCAAGATGATCTGTTAAGAATAACAGTTTATAAGTAAACTATGGTATAAAAGGAATACTATGCAAAAAAAAGGAATACTTTATCCTCATCTTACATCAAGCTTTTTAGAATAGAAAGTGTTAAGTGTGTCTTGATTAGACAAGTTTGATGTGTATTAGTGTAAAGTCAAATCCTGACATTCAGAAGAAATTTACGTTTCCATCAAAAATTAGAGTCAGTAGATGCATACAGGGACAGGCAGTCACTGCAGGTCTGTGGCCCACAGAGCAGCCAGGGGTTGCTTAGCTTCCCCCATGCTGCTGACCTACAGGGGGTCCCTTCTAACCTTCAGGCAGCAGCACAGCACATGCAACCCATGCACTACAGCACTACCTGCATGCTTTTTGCCATTGAGAAATATCTTAATTATAAGAAGGAACTAATCTAATGATAAATTTCAAAATTCACATTTATAAAGTTTATCCAGGAAGCTTGATACCCAGCTCCAGGGAGTCTTTGTCAGTCATTGCTTACTTAAGGGAAAAAATTATGTCAGAAAGGACACTTCTGTATTTATGCACACAACTGTGGGGTGAGGGAAATCCACATGTTGATAAAATAGTTTTGGTTTGGTTTTTTTTTTTAATGTACATTGGTGATGATTGATTGTAGAAAATTAAAAAAGGTGACTTTACAGACACTTGGCCCCGACTAACAAAAGAAAACAACACTGCAGCTTTTTGTCAGCAGTAGGATGCAATTATGCAACATTAATTATACTGGCATGGCAATGAAAGGTCATACAATATAAAGGAAGAAGAAAGTTGTCTGAAAATGTTAGTGCTTACACAGCACTCTTGGAGTGGGAGGGAAATAATTCTTCATTCAAATCAGGTGAAAATTTGCAGCCAGATTCTGATGGGACTTAAACTCAAGAAAGTGAAATAAAACAAGGAGATGGAAATAAAGAAGGTGTTGGAAACTTTATTGTGACTGCCTATCCTTTCATCCTGAACAGGCAGGTCTGCTCAGGAAGGGGTATATAACACCAGGCAGCAACATTTTCACTTAGTAGGGGGCCAGTAACAGCTTGCCAGCAGTAGTATAACTCAAAGTAGAAGACCTAAATTTTCTTATCACTGCATATGTTTTCATTAAGATAATCTACTGCTCTCAGTGTTATTTTTATTCATTGCCTTCTCCCAGTCACCAGTCCGACTGCTCCCAGTGCCAACTCTCTAGGAAGTAGACTGCGTGCCTCACAAATCTTCACCCAAAATTAAGAAAAAAAAGAAATCAGCTTTGTTACTAGTAAATAGTATTTTTTTCCCAAAAGAAGTCACTTTTAGCTAGATTCTTCCCTGCCCACCATGTTGATTCACCCCAACTGCTTTCTTTGCACAGACTAATTTACCAGTGAATGAAAAATGGCAGCAAGTTTTGTGACTTTGAAATACAATTTCAAATACCCTAATAAATAAGAGCCACGAGAGCTTATGATGTCATCTCTGCATGCAATATATATGGCTTTTCCTGATTCTTTCAATTTTTCTAAATTGATTAGAAATACATATGTAACCTTGAAGGCCAAAAGCTTCTGAAGTAAAAAGCACACAATGTTCTAATGTTTATCACTAATGGAGTCAACTGTGCCTCTTTGCCAAGATGAAAGACACTTGCAAAGATATTCCAATACTGCTGCTTCCTCTCCCAAAGCAGAATTGAGACTTGGCAATGGGTAAAGATGGGTAAAATTGTGCCAGAGAACATGTCAGGGATGTACTTTCTCATTGGCAGGCTGGAATTGGGTTAGGTAACCTACTGGAGGAGGAATGTAATGGTCTAAGTTGGCAGCATTTGCCTTCTCAAGTTCAGGCTAGAAAGTTTGGGGTCTTGTTCTTCAAAAACAACAACAAAAACAAAACAAAGAAAAACACAAACAAACAACAAAAACAAACAAACAAAAAACCCCAACAAACCCCCAACCAGTTTGTCTTATATGCAGACACATTTCCCTTCCCTTCCAAAAAAAATACAAGATTCAGTTAAATATTGAAGTGATTACAGTGGTGGCAAAGAACAGAAATGGACTGGGGGAAAAATATTTTCGCTTTTCTTTTTAGTTCAGAAGAGAAATCTTCTGTTCAGCTGTTCCCTTTCAAACACAAACCTCTCTTGAAATACTAAAAAGTCTCCTTTCTCACGTTAACTTTTCACATAATTACAGAGAAATTGTTAATGGTCACACTGAGCACTTAAATCTAATTTATCAACAGGGTAAGTCAAACTTTCACAGTAAGTTAAGTTATGCAGGATATATATTTCACTACACCACAGTTGGTAACTTAAAGGCAAGTATTTAATTGCATGAAAAGTTTTGACAGAGAGTGAGGGAAGAGATGTAATGAGATTGTCTTTGAACAAACTTAGTGGAATATGCATTGATAAAAGTATCAAAGACCTAATGTTGAAAGTGAAATTAAGTCAGAATAAGGAAACTCCCAATTCCTGGATTTTAACTTGATACAAAATTTAAGCAGAAGTGAACTTGAAAACTAGGTTAACCTCTCTTTCACTTTGCATTTCTTTTTACACTGAAGTAGTGGGTTTTTTAAACCTGTGGTTTTGTCTAACTGCACAGCATTTCGAATATCAAATACATCTTTCTTTTCAAGTCTCTCCAAGTTGCTAGAGAACACCTTGGATACTATTCAGTGTACCCAGCCTTTTGCTTAGGCAGCAAATGCTACTCTTAGGCAATGGTTATCTTGAGTAGCTATAGCGTCATTAACTTGTCTCAAATGCCCCATTTTTAGAGATTGTTCTTGTTGGGAACAATTTCAAAAGAGTATAGAAGAGCTGAAAAGGACTGAGTGTTTTAGATTAGGCTATTATAGTAAAATTGAGCATCCCAATCAACTTCTTTGGTATCTAAACTGATTTATCACATCCCAGCTTTCCTGTGTTAAAAGGGGTCTGAAAAAAGTAAGAACCAGAAATTTTGTAGCAGCATTTCATGGTAGCCCTCCTCTATCCCAGAGGTCAGATTCCAATTTAAATTATATTATTTACTAGAAAAATAAAAAAAATCTCTACCTTAATATTATATTAATATATCAGTGAGACATATCTGACATCTCTCATCTTTATCTAGTACACAGTAATTAGTAGGCAGTAATTAGACAGTGAAAGTGATTTTGAGAGAATTCTTGATTGTTTCTAAGGTGAGGAGGCAACAAAGAAAAAGGTATTTGGGATATTCCTTCTGAAACAGCTCAACTACCACACCACCTCTTGCTCAGATACATAGCCAGAGCCCCAGTCTTCCTTCCAGCTTCTCCTCCAACCAGTTCTATAAGAAGAAAGCAGGCATTTGGATGACTTTTTTGTGTACCTTACACCTCCTTCAAACCATGACTCATAAGATGAAAATTATCTTATTTAACTGTTAAAATTCTTGTACTATACTCAGTTATTTAGTGACTTAATAAAGAGGTACCCTCCACACATCATGTCTCATAATATTTGAAATAGCTTTCAAATACAGACACTCAGTACAAACTGATGAAGAAAACCAGAGGTAACCAGGATTGTACTCATATGTTACTCATGGACCTAATTATAACATATAACCCTCCTGATTGCCATCTAGGCAACCACAGTATTAGCTTTTAATCCTAGAGCTCTGGCAGAAACAGCAAGTTCCACAAAGTCGTCTGTGGTTTGACAGGGAAGGCCCCATGACTACCCATGCAAATGTATGTTGAGGTGCAAAATTAGTTCTGCAGCATTCATTCTACCCAAGAATTAAGTATATGCTTTTGGTGCCAATCACTGTCATGCTTTCAGGCTCTTTCAGACAGACACACAAACCTTTCCCTTCAAAAAAACCCCATGTGAAATGGAGGTGGGATCAGAGCATCCTTACATACAGCCTGTTTGCCACAAGATTCACAGAAACTGGACATGCAGATTCAGCTGCTTCTGACAGAGAGTTAACAACCTTTATCTTCCCAAAAGTTGTCAATATCAACTAGATCATGGCCCACTTTGAGAGGACACACTTGCCATGAATTTCATTATCTCTCTGTCCCCCAACAGTGAGAAGAATTTCAACTGAACACACAGACCTCAGGCAAGTCATTGCTTACTGCACTGCAGCACCCAGAGTAACATGCTGACACCCAGCTTTGTCCATGAATCTCTGCCAGCCATGGACCACCAAATACCAGCAGCTACAAAATCCATCAGTGTAGCACACTCCTTTAGGCTCCCTGATGCTCTGCTTCACTGATTCATTAGAACAGGGGGTAACATGAGGGGATTGAACTCCACCACTCCTGTTCACTTTCTCCCCTGTTAATTTCTGCATGAGTTTTCCAACTGTAAGATTACTTTGTTTTCACTGTAAAAATATTTATAGTGACCTTTTTAAAAAGAAAATGCCCATTATTTTAAACTTTCTCTTTGGATTATTATTGTGTTGATACAATTAATTGCCATCTCTGATTATCTTCCTGGGCATGTTAACAGGTTATTTTTAATAAAGCTGTTCAGATTACCAGGAAGTGATGCTTAGATATGGCTTGTGTCTTGGAAGTTTACACTTAGTAAAAATAGGTTTTTGACAGCAGTGGTCAGGGACATAGCCTTAATATTATTAAGACATCTGACAAAAGAAAAAGGCTATCTGAATTTAAGTCAGATTGCACACAGAGAAAGTAAAACAAAAGGCATTCAATTCAGACTAATTTGCTTCTGATGCTTTTTGTCATTACTGGTTTTGGGTGCCTGAGAACCCAGAACAAAACACTTCTACATGTTAGTAACTTTGATCCATGGAAGAGTCAGAAATTAATTTCCTTTTTCAAATTTTCAGCTTCAGGCCAATCCTCAAGAAAAAAAATAAATCCCAATTATATACAGCGACAATGAGAACCCCAAAGAAAAAGATGCACATAAAGGAAAACATAGAAGATGGCCATTGCAACTGATGGCCATTGCTACTGATTCAGGCCATGCCAAAGGTCTCCTATCACATCTGTCTCTGGGAACAGAGTCATGAAGGGATTGTCTTTGCTTATAATATTCAAAATTTTCTCAACTATTAGAAGAAAAAAAGAAAAAGAGCTCAAAACACTTTTAATATCTTTACAAAGCAATAATTATACTTCCTTGATATACTGATGTATCAATGGAAGGTTACTTTATCCTTATTCTATGAAAACTGTCACTTGGCAAACAAAATCCAAGACACGGAATGGCTGGCTGGTTTTATTCTACCCAGCTATGCTAGAAAATGAAAGACAAGTTTTTCAACGTACAAGTAAAATAAAATCTAAATATGCACTTCAAAATATTTTCCTGAGTATATGAGTTGGCAAATAAGTTTGCCAGTATTAACAGATTACTTGGCATTTTGTATATTCTACATCCAGCATTCCCACTATTTATTCAAATAAAGGTGATCAGGATCATTCTCCTAATTTACCAGAGAAATGCTGCGTTTAAATGGGAAAAATAGGGCTCTGGGCCAGGATTCATGTTATTGAGACAAGAGTTCATTTAATGGAATTTAAGGTTTTAATATTATGCCACTAAAGTTTTGTCAACACAAATCAAAGTACTTTATGTAGGCTCTGTTACTGCAGCCAGAGACAGGCAGGCAGACCCTTGTTCTCCAGGGAAGCCCTTTTGACCCAAAGTGATGAATCTTGGCATTCTCTGCACAGCCACTCTAGTCTCGTACTTAGAGCATCTGTCCACAATGGCCTGCCAGGAGGATGGAGCTGCTCCTTTGCAATTCTGAATTTTAAGAAAGCCTTATTTAAATGTGAGGGAAGATGCAAATATTTATTAGATAGCCTTAGAAGAACATGATTTGATGGTGCTTTTCATCATAATACTGCTGCTGATCACTCCCTCAAGTCTCTTCAGAAGTAGCTAGGACTTTCCACAAGCATCCAAGCAGCTTTCAAGAGGAAATGCAAGACTAAACATTCTGTTTTGAAATACTGCAAAATGATATGTGTTATAGAATCAGATTTTGTTGTGTGTTTTTCAATTTAGCATACATAATTTTCAGTTTTGCTAGTAATTCAGAAAGCTTTAACGCTTAATTAGTCTAAGCTTGGTAATTCAGCCAATGAAAACTAAAATGTTTAAGTTATATTAATTGTAAACAATGTTAACAGTTAATTTTCTGAATGATGGAGCAACATAAAAACAAACTTGAGTAAGACTATGATTAATTAATTGATTAGCTAGTTTCTGTTGAGAATTATATTCAATAAGAGTCTATCAATACAAATTGCTATCAATTGCCACTTTATGAAGTGCCAAAAATAATGGGTTCAGGTACCTACTAGAACTAGTTGTCATGAATGCCAATTTACCGCAGAGAAATGAATTGTTTATCACCTAATTTAATTTCAGACAGCTAACTCACTTGTAATAATTCATTTTAGCATTGAATTTTCAAGAACTTGAGTGCTGTTAAAAGCAGCAGCTTGTTGTACTAAGTTTGCAAATTTAAATTCTTCTGGAAATAATTTAAAGCAGACTGTGACTCAGTTTTGCCACTGATTACTTAGAAAATATTTAACAATTGTATTCAATATCCTGACACCACCATTCCTCCCACTGGCAGCATGTTTCATCACAAATGCTTGCCTACTGCTGCAGTTTTAGACTTGAGTCTGTGCTTTCAATAACACTGGGATGGATGCAGTGTCCAATGCTGCTTCTGGCTGACTCAGCCAAAACACTTTGTGGGGTCACTTAAGTCATGTGTGTTAGCAGATATATCCCATGTGGGGGCATTTAATACACTTAATTTCAGCATATCTGGACAATCTGATGTCCAGATGCTAAAGAAGAAAATGCAGAGAAGGTTCATAACAGAGTGAATGGACACAAAGTTCTTCTTGTTTGGGGCAAGGGAGGGTTTAGTTCATCCTGTGCTTTCTCCATCCTCTTTCTGAAGTCTTTTAGGTTATTTGATGGCAATTGGGAGCAAGGGAAGTTAAGAAAAAAACAAGTCTACCTAGAGCCTTTGAAAAATTATGCAAAACATCAGTTTTTTTAAAGGCTCCAAGGAAGTGGTCAGCTAGAAACAATTTAATACTCTTATGGAAAGACCTTCCCCTTCCAGATTTCCAACAGTCACTGAACTTCAGTTAGCAATGCACAAGTCAAAATATGCAGTTATACTATAACAACAAATTAAGATGGCATAATTATTTGAGTTTATTAATTTGCATAAAGCTTTACATCTAGGAACCATGTCAGCCCATGCCTACAATTTTAAATATATGTTCTTGCAGCAGTTTACATTTTCTGAAAATCAATATACTAACAGCCTTTTTTCTTTACTTTGCAAACAAGGCATTGAAACCAATCAATGTTCCAGCACACTTGCAGTAGGTATCTGACAGAGTCCTCCAACTTGTAGTCACACTTGTCAAATAGTAGTCAGCATAAAAGTTACTGCCAGTTCCATTGATTTACTGCAGCTACCTCACACTAGTATGCATATACTTGTTAGTTGATGCAGATCACTTTATATTTCAAAATAACTATAGCATTAATTCTCTCCTGTAATCTATGACTTCAAGTAAGATCAACCATAGTTGAAAATAAGCAGCAATAAACTGAAAGGTTTTGAAAGCCTTTTCAATTTTAGTAACATGAATTATTATAATAATAATTAAAAAAAGAAAATTCAACAGCAAAGGCTTTGAAATGTCACCTCAAAAATTAGGTCAGACTCTTACTTCCTATCTTCCTTTTTACAGCATGAAGGGCTGTCTGTGTTTTGCCTCATGACTTTTCTCCTTATGGGAGCTTCCATAAGTCATTTCTGTTAGGAAAAAGGAATTCATTGACTAAGCCTATCCTAGAGCTAACAGACTGAGCTTCCATTGGGAAGATGCTGCAGGCTGAACACAGATGTTGACCAACCTAGTAAAAAATTTAACAGCACATAACCAGCTCTACACTAGCATCAGTTTTTATTACATGTCACTCAAAACTTTCTCCTAAGTGAGGAAGTATTTTACCTTTAGCTTCAAGTCAGACTAATACCAGAACATTTTACCTCAACTTAAAATTCTTTGTTTCTCCAAGTCTGATATTTCCATCCCCAAGAACATTAAATGGATTTTTTGAGATAGTCTTGCTCTTAGTGTTCCAGGAACAGCTTAGGATAACCAGCTTCAGGAATTCATTCTGTTCTTTCCATGACTGCTTTGGAACACCCTACACTGCTGTCAGTGTACAGCAGAGCAAGGACAGATTACAGCAGCCCATTTCAGAAGCAGACCATTGCAGAACAGATATGCCTTATCTCTTTAGCTGTGCAGACATACAACTGAAACCTCTAAAACCTCAATTCAAAAAGCCTGTCAGATAGAGTTATTTAGACCATGTTCAAGGAGCCTTTGGAAAGAAAAGAAATAATCCTTTTCCTGGAGAATTACTTTTGAACAAGATTGTTTCAGTGTTTTGCTGTACAGATCCACAGCTACACTAACACAAATGAGGAGGTAATCAGAGATTAGAACTTCTTAATTTAATATCATTACCTGAGCTAACACCTTACATATGATAGGTATGCTGTCAGGAATCAAATCCCACCTGTCAGTAAGTGTTTGATTGCTGAAAGGCAGGGGGAAATAGGGCACTTGACATTTTCCTTTTAGGGGGAGGATAAATTAAGACTTTATGTATTTATTATAACCACACTTAAAACATTAGAAGAAGATTATCTATATTCACTAAATAACAGTTTAGTAGACTTAAAATGCACTCCCCACCCCTTCAGTATGTTGTGAACTTAGAAAAAAACACTTAATGCTTCAGTATTGAAATTGTTTGGAAGAAATTTTCTGTAAAGAAACATGGTAATGCTTCATTAGTTAAATTCCTACAAAATTAGAAGTACAAGAATTTGCAATTACATCAGAACAAAAAAAGGTCATATTCCAAGGTTGCAAGACATTAGCACACGACTGAAAACCCATGAGCAGATCTTACCTTCAGTGCACCACCAGAATTGACTGATCCAAGTAATAGTATACATTAAAATACAGGCAGGTTATAATAAATTGTATTTATGATGAAGTATCAACTAGTAATTCTATTGGCATTCTATAACAACTGATACTTGAGTCCATACAATCCATTACTTTAATCATTACATGGAATAAAGTCTTTCTAATAGAGCTTTCAGATTATAAATAACATTGATCTGTATGAAATTGTTATTTACCATTGATGGACACTATGTAGCAGGACAACTTTAAGGGAGATATATGCATCACAATTCATCACAGCTGAATGCAAGGTCCTACCTAAAGAGAGGACATCATTCATCCTTAAGGGGGAACTTGGAGTCAGAGTGCAGGGATGTTTTTATACAGCATTTGTAAGATTATGTTCATTTTTGACCAGAACCTTACCAAACAGGAAGCATTTACAAAACCACACCAGTTTATAATTAACTCTCAGATTTCATTCTTTGGCACCAGTCCTAATCCACACAAGGGAGACAAAACATGGAGAACTACACTGCATTCAGAGAAGAGCTCCAGAACAAACCGCTGTCTGGGAAACGGGCTCTGCAATGATGACAGCTCTATTTGCTTTACTGAACAACTTCTAAAGGACTATTAAATCAAAATCTACAAGTACTGATAAAAGTACAAGACTCTGAGACCACTTTAATAGACAAAGACAAAACAACCCTAAGTGGCTCTTAAATTTATGACAGCTCAAGTCAATGCATTATTTTTTATAGATTCATAAAACCAGGTGAAAAGGATTAACCATTGGAAGACTGTAGATCCACATCCAAAAGTTCAACTGTGACTGTAGTTGTCTAGAAATGAGAATTGTCTAGAAATGAGAAAACTATAATACTTGTTTCAGCCAACTACCCCCCAAAAAAATAAAAACAAACCAGCAAACAACTGCTTTTTGCTGATACCTAAATCCAAAACGAAATAAATTTGTGTTGATACATAAAGAAACTTTCACATATTCAAAATTTACTGCAGTCTAAACAGAGTTCATGCCTTCAGTGTTTATGTCTTACATAAATACATGCATGAATACAGAAATAAATGTTCTTCTGCTAAAGTTTCCTATAGAACAGTGAAAAATTCAGGACTAATTAGACCTAAACAAAGTAAAATTTTGTAATCTATTTTTATTGTACTTCTAGGGAGAGAGACAGAATTCTTTATTCTAACTTGAAGGGCCATTTGTGAACTACACATTACAATGGTACAACTGGATTAAAGGCTTGGACATCACTCGGTGCAGAGATTAGAAAAGCCATCCCCATTTTCTGTCTCCCAGGACAGCAACTGAGGTCACAGGTCATTTTTGCACCAAATTTGTTGAGATCAAGAAACCTTTTCTCTACAATAGCAGAGCCACAGCTATGACTGCAAATGACAAGAGCAGCCCACAGCCTTACATTCAGGTCATAGAAATGATTGTCTGACTGCTGGCTGCTGATGGCCTGGAACACCCATCTCCTCTATTTTCAGTGACTGTTTGAGGCAATGAACTACTGTACAAGGTATAAACACAGCTACCCTCTATCTGTTCTTTGAGAGCAGAAGCACAAGCACCTAACTCCAGGAGATCATTTTTAGATGTAAATCCTGACTTGACAGAAGCAGATTTCTGCAGCCTGTTTTAGGTACTTTTGAAAAGGCATCCCTTTTCAGTATTCCCTGTTGGCTCTGCTCCACACATGGCTCTGCATTCAGTTCTGAGCCAGGCATCTAAAAATGGATTACTACAGCAATAGGCATTACAATAGCAAAATCTTCTGGGAGAAATTTATCCGAACACTTCATTCTGTGTTCTCAAATTGACAACATATTTCTGAATGAGTTCTAGTTAAGCCCTGTATTTTTAGGAAAAGCTGTAGTAATTACTGGGTTATATTTTATGACCTCTGTTATGCTGAAAGCCATATCTAGATTGAAGATGGAAAGGACCAATATAAATACATTTATGAGTAGGCCACTAGATAGGGAACAAAAAAACCTGGGCTTCCTTCCAATTTTTCTCTGTCAATTTTTCTGTGTGTAGAGTGGGATGGATATCTACTAATATATAAGAAGCATTTCTAAATCTAAACATGAAAATAAGCATCATTTACTAATAGATCATTTCAAATAGCTACAAGGTTATTGAAATACTATAATATTTGCTTTCCTTCAAGGGTTCTCATCTGCATTGCTCAGATTTTGCTGCTTAAATGATGTAAAACTATAAATCAGCAAAAAGACATTCACATTTCAAGAAGCCTGACCCTGTACCCCAAACACTAACTCAACTTATAAAAATTACTCTTAGATAATACTGGAATAAATTCACTTTGTTAATTGTGACACTTAAGATAATCTGGAGCATTGCTAGCACTTCAAAAACTTTGGAGCCACACCATTAGTACAGTAGTAACTCAGCTTCACATTATAAGGAACGAAACATGAAATATAACAGTGTTAATTTTCTCTGAACATGCAAACAGCAATGGGAAACTTCAGGTCATGTTCATACAACAGGAATACTTGTTCCAATAGAAAGAATACCTTTTATTCCTTTGAAATCACTACTCTTAATCTGAATCCATCACATGTAGAAATATCTATGACTCCATTGCAAGCACTGCTGAAGAAAAGTTACACGTCTTCTCAAATACAATGTGTGCTTAAACAGTATTGTAATTTACGAGGAAACTACTATATTTCATGCATTCATTTTTATACAAAACCTTAAATCCTAGAAAGGACTATACAGATCATCTTTATGCAAACAGATTGAAAAATAGTTCACTAAAAAAGAAAAAAGAAGTTACTTGGGTTTTCTCCTCAGAGTTAGTTAGAAAGTCTTATGAATTTTAAGAGATTTCAGAATGCTAGAAGTACTGATATTGTTCTCCCTGTACTCTATTCAAGTGTGAGATCCCCAGAAGACAATTGTTAAAGAATCACATTCAAAAATCATAGGCATGACTGACTGTTTTCACTAAAATGCTATTGAACATAGCTTGGTATGCACTAATGCTGCTTTTTAATCTAGAG
Source organism: Platyrinchus mystaceus (assembly GCA_035041135.1). NCBI lineage: Eukaryota > Metazoa > Chordata > Aves > Passeriformes > Tyrannidae > Platyrinchus > Platyrinchus mystaceus. The sequence continues at coordinate 28,708,195 of JAWWLV010000180.1, read as the reverse complement.
TTTCTAGAAGTTGAACACAAAACCATAAACTGAGAGTTACCTCTTCACACAAGAAATTAAACAGGATTGCACTATGGTCTTCCTACAATAAGCCTACGTTGTGTCTTCTAACATCAGAGAGGATGCCTCACTCCTGCACAAAGCAGCATAAACTGGTTTGTGTCCACCTATTTCAAGCTGTTGGCCCTTTGTAGCAGTGGATTGCATCCATACAGTACCTCACCTGTGTGCAGGTTCCCAGGACTGCAACAACAGCTCCTCCACAGCCTTCCTATGACCCATCCCCCTCCAAAATGCACCACCTTTCTCACTCACCTGTTTTACATACATTTTGTGATTGCAGGTCACAGCTTTTAATTACAACTCTCCACCCTTTTATTTATAGTGGGTAAACTGAATCAATTTTACTTTACAAGATACTCCACATATCCACTGGTTTTAGAGACTGAGATGATTTACCTTCTGGTATTAATCAGCTATTTGATAATGAATCTCAGACCACTGTAACTTTGGAAGGGAAAGATCTGGATCTCCACTCAGTGTGGGAAACCTCATTCCCATTTCATAGATCATTTCCAAGGCCCCCATATCATAAGGTCAGTGATACATACATGGCTTTATAAGCAGCAAAGAATTTTTAGATACTTGAGAACAATGGTTTCATTTGTAGCCCTTTCAAAAAGACAAAGCTGGTACTGTCTGAATCACTGAGAAAACAACCAGAGGTGAACCAAACTGCCATTCCCTTATTAGCACTGGGGAGGACGAGTCAACAAGAATGCATAGGCTTTCTTTAATTCTGTGAATATTCCATTAGTCCTTATAAATACTATTGCTGACTGTTCACTAAAGCAATCAATTTTCAAAAGTTTCCTCCATCTTAAAACTTACTTTACAAGCATAATTTTAATACTATATTCTGTGACAGAATAGCTTATATAGGAGTGTAACATAAGAGTTCATTTGGCCCTACATCTCTGATAATGGGCACTTTATGAAATATGAACTTCCTTATCTGTGATATATTATCTTTTGCTTGAAATATGGCTAATTACTGTCATTCGTTAAAGATGAGACATTTGAGTATCATTTCTCGTGTCACATTGACTTCAAGTTGCTTATGATTGCTTTAAATTAGTGACAGTGAATTTCTGAATACAAATTTTAGAAGATTCACTATGTACCTCATAATTATTAATACCCTGTCTTAACTGACATTTCCAACTGAGGAAAAGGATACCAATACTAAAATTTAATAAATTCACTGTCATATTCATTGTAGATTAAAATATCTATAGAGGTAGATCAGTGCTTGCATTAGTAACATCAGGTCATAGACAAAGTGCAGTTTCTCAATTTGTAGCTTAAATAACTAATTACTTTTGCTTTAAGTATTTGTATACAACTCTGTAGATTCATTTTCCAAGATAACCACTTCTCCATTTCAAAAACTGTTTTATACCACATACTCAAGAGTTTGCTCCCAAGACAGAGATACAATAATCACACAAGTAGTTCTGTTTGTAAATTCTATCACAGTGCAAGAGACTATAAAATTGTTCCTTCTGAATTTAATGCATATCCATAACTGCAGCTGCCTACTTTCTTTTAAGTCAGATGGACTATTTTGCAAAGGACAGGACTTCACATGAATATGTTTCAAAGATTTGAACATGCATTACATTATCTACAGCTACAGGTTAACATATAGCTAATATTGTCACTAAATATTGTTTATCTGTTGAGAGAGTTGAAAAAGAAGAGATGGTAGTTAGAAGACAGATTTGAAGGATCCTACTAACCAAGGGCTCAGGCTCTGTAACCACCTCTGTTGTGAAAGCAATTAGAGCTTAATTTTAACACACTGACTCCTTTGTTCACGTGGTTTAGTGATCTAACGTGCTGAGGAGAAAGGTATTTCAAATGATTTTACAATACCTAAGAGTGCACAATTCCACCAGAGCCATTACTATGATACAGTTTATGTTATTCAGATGTTTTTATGTATCAATTATATTTGTTAACACACCTGTTGACTTAAAATATACAGTCTAGATTCTTAAGGACTGAAATGTGTCAATAAATCACTGAAAAAAGATGATACCTTTGTGGTAGGGCTGAGACTCTTTAATTAGTCAGATGAATGCACCTATTCCAAAAAGGAGGTACCACCTATTTAAGTAAAACTTGATTAAAATTAGGAAGAATGTCCAACCTATTCCAGAGAGGCTTCAGCAAAGAAATAGTAGCATGCCCTTAAAAGAGATGATTTTTAACAATGGGCTCTCTTACAGTGCAGCTGGCAAACACAAATAAGAAAACCATGATTGACATGTTACCAAGGAAAAAAAAAAGAGGAAAAAAAAAAAGAAAAATCAAGCAAACTAAATCAAACATAGAGAAATAAAAATAATAAAAAAAAAATCTTTCTCATTTACTCTTAGTAATAGGCACTTGAAATCTACTTTCTCTTTTGTTTCTTCTTTAAAATAGCATTACCAATTTGCAGAGTATAGAAAGCAGCTTTAATATAGTTCCCCTTAACTTTAAATTGAACTCCAGCCAAGTCATCCTGCATTTAAAAAGAGAAAGAAAAGAAACTTTTCCTCTCACAGCTCACCCCATTTCCAGGATGCTTTCCATGATAAACTATTGCTGTTCACACAGAGCTCTTCCTGGAGCATCTATCAGCAAAACTGGACAGCCTTTCTCAGGAGAGCCTGCAAATATGATGTTTATTGGGCTCTAAGCTTTTACAGCTCTATAATTGGCCACAGCTGAGGATAGGTAAGGGCCTGTGAGTGGGATCTTCAGTAATCCTTTCTGGGCTGGTACCCTGTGAACTATGTCTAGTTTATCACAAAGCCTCTAAACCAAAAAACATTAAAAACCCACCCCAAACTCATCTCACGATACAGGAGCCACAAACTCATAACGGTGTTTTGTAACCGCACATGCACTGCCAAAATTTAAAGATATTCTTTAAAAAACACTGGGCATAGTGTACAGAGGTACACACTGCAACTACTAAAGTATAAGGCCAGGAAAAAAAGAAAGGAATTTAGGGGGTGGCATAAGAAGAAAAGCTCAGGAAATATGTCTTACTGAGAAATATCAGCAGAAAAACACTAACCACTCTTAAATGATGCTACTGAAAAATGCCTTTACAGCAGTTCTTTGATTACATTAACATCAAAGCTTTTCTATTTGATGCAAGAACTTTATATCCAAGTTTTTTCTACACATACAAAAAAATCCCGAAATCTTGAGAAATGTAGATTTTGGGTTTTGCTAATGTTTTACATCTGGCTGAGTCAATAGAGAGAACATATAGTACCCACAGTAGAGAGATAATGAGTTGGGTAACCACTTTAGCAAATTGGATGTAGAGAACTCCACAGGACCAGATGGGACATTGGGAGCTGACTGATTTCATTGAGAAAATGCTACCATCTTTGACTTGTTGTGGTCATCATCTGATATTCCTGATCTCTATATAAAGGTGAAGGTTACACATATCTTTAAGAAGGAAGATCTGGGAAAATTCAGACTGCTCAATTTCACCTGCTTCCCACCATCCCCAGGACGATTATGATGGAAATTCTCCTAAAAACCCTGTCTGAGCAGGCAAAGGACAAGAATTTGATTAGGAATAGTCATCACGGATCTATGAAAGGCAAAGTTTGCCTCACCAACCTAGTTAATTTTGGTAATGGTATGACAGGCTCAGTGGAAGACAGCAGTGTTAACCTTGACTTCAGCAAGACTCTCAAAGAAGTCTTCCATTGTATCTTTGCAAACAAAACAGCAAGTTAGAGGCAGCCTAGGCATTAGGAGAAAAGTCTGGCAGCACAAGATTTGTTCAGTCTTAACAGGAGAAGCCTAAGTTGGGATCTTAGTGCTGACTCTGATAATGCCATCCTTTTTTCGCAGGGATAAGACAATGTGCAGTAGAAAGAAGCTTCAAGAAGGAAGATTCTGGTGAGATATTAGGAAAAGGCTTTTCACAGTGGCAGAAATCAAACATTTGAACAGAGACAGTGAGTTTGCAGAATTGTGTTCCTTAATAATATTCAAACCACCATCAAACAGGGCCCTAAACAACCTCAACAAAGGTGGCTTGACTTTGCTCTGGGATTTGGCTCATTCCCAGACTCCTTGACTGATGTATGACTACAGAAGCTTCCTTCCAACCTAAATTATCTATGATTCCATTGTGCATGATGAATGCCATTTTCTAAAGATTAGATTTACTGCCTAATTCAAATTTAGTAAGTGAAAATATTGAATTTCAGCTTAACATGAACTCTCCAAACAAGGATCAGTTTCTTGGTCCTATTAATGTAAAGACTAAAACAGCTGATGAGAAGATGAGATCTCTAGTTCTATAAATACAAATAGGTCCATTTGTCTGTCAGAAGTGCTCACCATGTAACAAACTTAGTGATCATAATGTTAGAACAGAAGGGTGTCTGGAGAAGATCTGCATGCAAGAGAAAAGCTGGCTAGTTAAAAATGGACAACACAGGTGAGGAGGGGAAAGCATATTGAAGACCCTATAATTACACAGAAGATGTACCAAGCAATGAGCAAGTATAACCCATTGTACAGAAAAGCTTTTGAACTTCTCATTCAGTCCCAGCTCTCACTAAGCAGCATTTCTGAACAACGCTTTCTGCCTTTCGCAGTTGATTTAAAATTGTTGCCCCACATTCTGGAAGATAATGAGTTCATTGCACTATTTTAACCTCTTAGGGTGACTTCAGTTTTATAATATACTTGGACATTTTAAGCCCTTTTGAGAAAGTATCTGAAACAGAGTAACACAGTATACCTCAGCAGCAAAGACTATTACAGCAATTGCTATAAAAACATTGGCTCTACCCTTTGCTTCCTGTGCTGGCTTTCTACAGAATATAAATTCAGGGTGTCAGACCTTATCCTCAAGATACTCAGTGGCTGAGATGGAACATCTAAAACACTTCCTAAACTCTGTAATCAAACATTTTTTTTTTTTTGTCTTTTCTTTTTTTTCCCTTGTCTTGCACAATGGAACTTTTCGGAACAAAACCAATTCCAAGTATTACAAGAGATGTAAGGTCCTTTGGATTAGGTCAGTTATTGTACTGAAATATTGCCTGGTCTACATAGTTTCACAAACTTCCCTATCCTTTACCCCAAATCCTAGGTAAGTTCCTCTGACTTTGCCCTCTCTCATATAAATGCAAACATAAACGTACACATCAAAAAACCCCAAAGCATGACATCACACACTAAATGCCCTGGTTTTATGCCATTTCCAGTTGGGAATATTAATGGCTATATGAAGTGCATATGCACATTTTAGCACTATATCAAGGCTTCAGAAAATATGGTTTGGGTTGCATGCAAATTCTATCAACATGTTACTCAGTGAAGAGGGGAGATATAGAAGCAGTCTTGTGTCATTTCATGGATGTATATTTTGTGAATTTTTATGTATAGATAATTGTTGCTCACAAAGCATCAAAGCATCTTCTTGTATTGCCCCACACTCATTAAGGCTTTCCTTCAGGGCCCTGTACTGTTTGAGTACCCCTTCCAGTTCCTTTCTTACTTCCTTTTCACCTTGAGCTGTTACCAATAAAAATTAGTCCAATAAAGTGTCCTAATGGAATAGAAACAAAGGGTGCAATTATTCTGGAGAAAATGAAAATTTAATATTCAGATTGTAGTACTTCTATCCCTTATACTGGGAAATGCGAAAACTAAAATATTTTCTCATTAAAAAAAAATATTTCTGCAATTACTCTGCCTTTAACCACCACCATTTCTCAACAAATCCATCAGAATAAGTATAGTATTTTATTGCTCTCATTTTAATGTTACACTGGCAGATATATGTTGTGCTGCATTTGGACCTGGTGAAACTCTACCTTTCTTGAGTTCAACAAGTGAGTGATGGGAGAATGTAATGCAAATAACATTCATGATTGATCCCTGAAGGTAGACAGAAGTACACGACAGTAAATTTTGGAGATTACTTTTTATGTTTGTCTGACTTTATTTATAACAAAATGGTAATATTTTCTCTTTTTTAATGTATTTTTTTTCATGAAAAATAAATAGAAAAGAAAGACACACTTTATGTGTGTCCATGTGCCCAGAGGGAAATGATCTCACTGGATCTCATTGCCAAAGTCATGTCAGTGACTCTTGGTATATTTAGTGCCAATCTTAAAGAGTGTCCTACACTTGTGTGTTTGGTCTTGCAAAACATAAATTATGTTTGTGAGTCATTGGATAATGCTCTTTTCTGCTCATAAAATGATATTTAAATGTGCTCAGAAGGGTATTTGATTCCTTCTGACTCCTACAACTTGAAAATTTTCTCAATATAAAATAGATTGCTTGCCTGCTTTTCTAACAACCCAGTGACTTTTCCTTTAATAACCATTAAGAGGTTTGTAGAAAAGAATAATTTTATTTATTAACTCTGTCTCGTTTATACATCTTTTTTAAAGGCCTAAACAGTGAAAACAAGAAGCTGACAGCAAGTGTCTCTATAAACTTCCCAGTTTCTTACTGAAAGCTGGATAATAAAGATAAGAAAAAGGTCATCTTGCCAAGGATATAGTACAAAGAATAACACTTGGAAAGGCAAAACTCTACTTTCAATAAAATTCCAATAAGATGAATATATACACCGAAGATGAAAAAAGGAAAGTTTTATTTCTTATGTATCTGTTAAAAACTTTACTGCTTCACCCTAATGAACAATAATATTTTACAGTCTTTGTTATAGGAAGCTCTAATAGATTTGTAAAGTACACTACATTTATAGCTGGAAGAGATCACATATCACAAATACTGCCCAATTTTTAAAGGAGATAGCCCTGATACAAACCTACTGATCTTTCCAATTTCACTGCAGTCTAACTGCCTTTTTAACTTATACTTGACTTCAGCGTCTAGTTTACCATTCATAGTAATGTGTCTAGTATGCCATTCATAATCTTTTGATTTCCAAAAGAAATTGTACAAGGAGAAGGTTCCTTCCAGGACCATTAAAAAACCATACCATTGGGCTTAAAATCCTGATCGAGCCTACTCACTTTTCAAACTCTAATATTTTGCTACTTTCTGTTATGAAAATTCTTGAGGTAATTACTGAAAATAACACCTTATACAATGTTTCTACCTCTGCTTTGCTGAAGCCAGTGAATGGAATCCATGCCCTATTAACTTACATAACCAGCCTCCTTCTGGTGTCTTTTAAAATTTGAGTTACTCACACCAAAGAAGTGATCTAGTCTGCCTGCAAGTACTTCCACACCTTCCTGAACAATCAGTGTAAATCTGGAAACTCTCTTTCACAATGTACAGGGAGAGAAATAGGACTTTTCATCTTCCTTAGCATGGGAAGTACATGGACCTATTAGAGTGGAACCTTTGAAGGGCCACAGAAATTATCAGAGAGATGGCACACCTCTCCTATGAGGAAAGGCTGAGAGAGTTGTGGTTGTTCAGCCAGAGAACTGAAGGCTCTCAAGACATATTTAAGGGAGCTTATAAGAACCATGGGGACAAACTTTTTGATAGGGCCCATAGCAAGAGACAGCAGAACAGTGGGGGCTCATGGTCTACCTAAACAGGAACAAGCTCTACCCTTCTTCTTGACATTGAACCACCACACAAACAGAAATTCAGGAGTCATGATGCCCTATGCACAGCAGGCAGAATCAAAGTTGGACACTGAGATGGAAAGAGAATACTCTGCTGCTCTGGATCCTGCCCACAGGGAACATTTTACATCTGCCTCCTTCCAGAGGACTGGCCAGGTCATCCAGGCAGTCAGACTCCCTCTAATCTGTTCTGCTTTCACCATCTGATTAATCCTTGTAGGTGTAAAAATAAGAGCTTGCTCCCACAGAATGCCAGGGGCTATGTAGGTAAAGTACCCTCAGGCTCAGTGCTTTCCTATCTCATGGACAAATGCTGTTCTCACTATATTATTATGCAAAACGTTCTTCCCACCTTCAAAATTAGTTTAGTTGTAGTCCTGATCAGAGATAATATTTCAGTCTTTTCTGTGGACTTAGGCAAAGCTTAGCTAATAACTCCGAAAGCTCAGTCTGTTGATCAAGTAGGAAAGTGCCTGCTCGGATAAATAGCCTTGGAAAATAAGGAAATTGGACAGCTGTCCGAAGTTGAGGTGAAGGTTTAAGCATCTGCTGTCCTGAGCAGGGGTATTGCCTTCTACACAATGAATTCATATTCACTTCAGACACAAATTCAGTTTTATAGATGATATAGAATGATAAAACTTCAGTGAAAATTGGCATAACCTATATGGTTACTTAACAGTACACGCAGATTGTCAAGTTTTGTGAAGAAAAGAAAAGGCAGTGCACTTCTCTCTACTGCAGTTTCAATGTGTATTGTTAGCAGGTAGATCTTGACTACAGAGCTAGAAAGCAGCATGAATGTAAAGTCTCTGAAGCAAGGCTAAGGACTAAAAGTTGCTAAATATCAAACAACACTCTACAGCACCCAGTTCCTCCTGGAAACATGGGAAATAGCTGATGAAAGACTGTACTTTCTGTATCCACTTATTTTTCTCCTTTCTTTCTAAAGAGAGAAATGTCCTACTTTGAAGGTGAGAAAAACCTTCTGATCTAAACCCAAGAAAAATGCTAAGAAAATATATGTAACTAGAAAGGGCAGTCTGTCAGAGAATGGGATGCACAAATCAGGTCAACAGAAAGGTCCAGTCAATCAAACAAAGAAAAAATTCCATCTGTGTGGTTTTTAGTTAAGTTTTTTATGCTGATAGTATAATTACTTCCATGATTTGTTATGATCAGTTTAAATAATTCTGGAAGTATCTCCTTGTCATGGATTTGCTATCCAAAGGCAAGATTCCCATGAGCAAGCCTTGTTCAAAGACAATCCTAGAGGTACTTATATGTACATGTGTATATATATATATATATATCTATGTGTATATATATATATATATACACACACATTTTGCTTTGTATTCACTGAATTTTGTACCTGTCTGCTTTATGAAATAATATTTTCAAAACCTGAATTTATTAAAGGTACAGTGTCATTACTTATAACAGACATATATAAACACTTCTGCTTGAAAACAATCAGAGTAATTATTTTGATACTTTGAATTTGCAATTATGCATAATACAACAATTTAATACTTCTATTCACAGCATGTCAATATGACTAAAACACCTACACTTAGCTGGCAAGCAAAAATTCCTACTAATTGTTCCAATTGAGCATGAAATTTCTTGGCAATTTTATTCAACACAAATAATTTCTGTAGTTATCTGATTATGCAATACATGTGCCAAATAAATTTTGTGAAGTGGAAAGATACATTTTATCTAAAAACATGAACAAAATCAGGTTTTCCAAACTAATTGTGAATATACAGATCCTACAGCTCATAGGTTAAGAAGCAAAGGCTTTTCTCTCTTGTTAGGATGAAATATTAGGACATCACACTCCATATAGACAAATATCCTATACATCATGTTTAAAGTATTCTTACAATGTCTATTTGCCCATGAGGGTAGATTGACTTAATAGAAATAAACAAGCAAACAAGAGAATACAGGGATTGAAAATATTTTTCCTGAAAATTTAGAGACTGGATACATTCCAGAACTGGTCTAGAATTTTAAAAAACTTTTGTTAAGTTAAGGACTCATGCAAAAGGTTTTAAGGTGTTAGTGAATATTTTAGCAATAACACACACACAAAATTGGTCTAAATGAAAAAAAACATGTGGCTTATTCCAGGTAACATTTCTCAGACTATTTTTAGATTACCCATATGCCAGAGAAGAAAAATATTACTTAAGAATCTTAAAATACCATTAATGTGATTCTGTGCAAGAAATTGAACATCTATACACTTTACATTGAGTTAGTATACACAACACAGAAAAAACCTTAGCTGTGACCCGTATGGATGATCAGCTGGATTTTCTTTTTTGTTTTTTTTTCTGATTTTTTTCTGAATCACAGGCTCAGAACATTCACACATTGCTAGACGTAAATTTAAAGAGAAGCAACAAAAATCTCGTGCAAATGTAAAGATACTTAACTGGACAAAACTACACTGTTGTATATAACCACTGAATGAGGAATGAAATAGTGAGAAATCTAAAATTCTTATTTTGTGAAGAACAGTTCATATAAGGAAGGAGGTTAATACAAATCAAACAATTCTGCTTTGGGGTAAATACTTTTCTCTAGTGGAAGAACCACCAAAGGTGAATTTTGCATATGATATAACATCCCTTGCACATGGTATCACAAAAGAATACCCAAGGTGAAGCAATCAACTGCAAAGATTATTTGAAAGTAGGATTTAAAATACAGTGACTCAATAGTTTAGGAGAAAGTTTTCCAGATGAACAGGACTGAAGGAGTGGGCAGAGAAGGCAGTGAGCCATCAAGGTCAAAGTGAAGCACAAGACAATGGAGTTCTTGAGGCAGTGGACAGCAAATTTAACATGATCTTTGAGTAACACAGAAAAGCAGAAAATGTGATCCAATATAGATTCTTCTCCTCAGTGTCAGGTGTATCATCTAACTACAATTTTCTGAGATCTAGTAGCCTAGGATGCATGGATTTTTGAAAAGCTATAAAAATGGTAATGCACTGGTTAAGACAAAAAATAATTACATCATTAATACAGACTTCAAGAAGAATATTGAAGCTATTCCAGAATGGATGGATATCATGTTTGGCAGGCCTACAGTCAGAGAGAGACTGGGGTCAGAAATGACTTAACAGTTTCTGATCTTGCAAGAAAACTGAGGACATAAGTCAATGAATATAACAGCAAAAGTGAAAAGAAGGGTCATAAATATTCAGTAACAGAAAACTAACACTGCCGTGGAGGTAATTAAAGTGTTCAAACAACAGAAATGGAACATTTTCAGAGAGTATGAAGAAGGAAGAACTAGGCAGCAATCAGAATAGTAATAAAGACAGAGCTGAAAGGAGGTAGCTAATGCAGCTATGCTACATGGTACCTGAGAAATGTTTGTCCATACTGTTCTACAAAGCTTCCAATAGAAGAAATTCCATCACCTCCCCAGGCAATTGCTTTCAGTGATTCAGCTTTAGTATGAGAAACTTTCCCTGATACCTTCCTAAACCTTCCCTACTACAATTTAAGTCCATTACACCTTTGATGCCTGCAGTGCACGCCAAGGAGATTGTTGCCCTCCTGATTGCCACTAACCTTTTGCATATTTGGGAGTTATTATTTTGACTCCTTTCAATAGTCTACTTAAATTTTCTTGACTTTTCATTGTAGTTCTATTTTCTAAGTCTCTGATTGCTCACATTGTTCTCATCTAGATTCTCTCCTCTGGTCCTCCTTGAGCTACAGCATATAGCTCAAGGCTCTAGCATGACATTTAAATAAGCAAGACATGAAAGTATAATGGTCTTTGATTGCTCCTATTGCTAAATACATATTGCCTTTATGGTCACTGGAAACAAGCTGACCATTCTAGGGACAATTTCATCGTTATCTTAAATAAATTACTACTTTCTTACAAGCGGAGAGAAGTTATCCTCTGATACTGAGACTAAAATTAGGAACTGAGGATATCAGGGGGCAATCTGATGACCTGGACCAAAGAGCTGGAAAGAGTCTGTTCCTTGACATGAGACATTATGTCATCAATATAATGCAGGTGCAATCCTGATGAAATATATAACTAGCTTCTTTTTGAACAAAAGAATGAAGCATGCTTAGGTTGCATTTTCAAAAATTATTCACTTTGATTTATTCAAATTATTCAAGAAAACGAACCCACCTTAACTGGTTTTATTTGTGAACCAAGCTAAAAAGAAGCTAGCAACACAGCCTATTAATATATACTTCAATTACTTAAACTCCACAAGCTTCTAGTACAGGATTTTAATGTGTTTTGGTAAGTCACTCTGATTTCCAATAGCCATTCTTTGTATAATGATAAGTGCTGGTGTCAGTGTACACCTTCCAAATTTTTTACTCAAATAAATGAAAAATAATGGCTGATCTTTGCTTCATATTTATCAAAAGTGCCTGGAATTCAAAACTTATTTAATATATCATAAATTTTACTTACTAGAGAATATTACTTCCTAGAGAAACAAACCTAGAGCTTTTTGAAATTCAAAATTCTTGGCATCATCTTACCTTGTCAGAATTAGAGACAAGTCTAATAACTGTAACAATTCTAGGGGAAATGCAGTAACTTGATGGGAAAATTATTGCAAGATTTACGTGTGCTTTTCTGCAGAACTAATTATGAAAGAACATTGATTTGTAAAAAAAAAAAAAGACATCCAAGTAATACTGTAAAGATATCAAATGGCTGATCATCATAAGAGTAAATCTGCATTTGGTTCTTGGTTCTTATGCAGGCAAGGACACATCTGTCTTCACTCAACAGATGTAGAACAGTAGATGCTGCTGTCCAGAGACTCAGTATGACACATGTTGGAGTTTACAGCAGTGCCTACCTTATCTTGCAGGCCTAAAGAAATAATCTGTCCCTGTTTAAAAAAGAAAAAAAAAAAAAAGCCCATTTTTTTCTGAAAGAACAAAAAAATACCCAGAAAATTAGGCAAAGGGGACGGAAAAAACATTTGTATTACTTTTCACTAAACATATAGATTAACTAGAATGACTGTCAGCAGCACAGTAGAAGGAACTCTTCAAAAGTGATTTACATTCTGAGAAGAAAAAAATTTTGCCTAAAGGAGGCTTAAAATATGAAGATAGCTTAAATGATTTAGCTTTTGGTATATACCAAAAAGTAAAAAGCAACCAGGTCTGGAAATGGCTTAGATGTCTGGAAAAAAGAAATTAAAGGAATAAAAAACATTTGAACACTGAGGGCGCTGAGGGTCAAGAAGCTCAGCAACGAATACCTATTGGTCTCTGATGCTACTTTGATTTTTTATGATTCTGGTACTGAAAATAAATTATGGTGGTATTACAAAGCAGCAAATATTCTCAGACTCTCTGGACAGGGTGTTTCTGCTGTTTTCTTGCTCTGCCCTTAACAGTCTATGCTCTGTGCAACTGCCAACAAGGGAACCTTGGGAATTCTTTCTCTTATGTTCCCCTGGGACACTGGCCACTTCACTACAGCTGTGCTTGACTGTTCCCCTCTTAGGATTTAGAGGGTCACTGCCTTCCAGAATTCCCTTACCCTTCTCCACTAGAGGATCTTTAGACTGCTTTTGTTCTTGCCAGGAGGGAAGAGGAAGAGTGAGGAGTGGACTGACTCCATGCTCACCTTCTGTTGTAAGAGCTCACACAGATTTCATCACTTCTAACTAGGGAAATGGCAATCATACTGGAAGCAGATGAAGATGCAAATCAGGTCTAGCATGGGTTAAATATGCTAATTTGCACAAGATTAACATCATGAATATCAGGACAGAGCAGCAGTGGGTATTGCTTGGTAGATTTAGAATTAAGATACCAACACGCTGTCAATATTATTAACAAGGTAGTGGTGGTTGTGATACCAGGAGAGAGGGTGGGCAAAGGAAAAACTAAGTTTGATTTCTTATGTATTAAGTTTAAACTGACAATAGGACATTTAATAGTTGTTGTAAAGACAGCATGACAGAATGGATGACAAGATGAGACTTGCTAATGTCAGAAAGGTGACCTGAGGAGGTAAAGACTGATGAATAATGTTTAAATAGGTAAGAACAAAGGCTATTAAGAATGCATAAAACTCCACACAGAGAGCAGGAAAAAGGAGCAATATTATGCTGATTAAAGTTTTTTTAAAGGGGTTAATATCAAGATACTGTCATTTTGTTGGTAAAACATTAAGAAAGATAGACTAGCTGATAGAGAGTCCAAAATTCAATTCCCTTCTGTAGTGTTTTCTGGATTTTATTTTAATCAGTTGCAAATTGCTGCTAACTGGAAATAGACCCAAATATTATCAGTTGTATTGCAAGTATCTAAATTAGGCAACCATTCTAAGTACAGCATTAGTACTCTTGGGGGGTTTTTTCATGCTTTCCGAACACCAGGTAAAAAGTGCCTTATAACTGCAAACTAAACCTCTCCAGTGAAACAGCTGCTGTGGGTATTTACAAATAAATGCAAAATATATAATAAAAGTTAACCAAACAGCATGCTGGAATTACCATGAAGACACTCATAGGAATACTGCCACGTACCAGACCATCAGTATTAATGTAGAACACCAGCTGTACAAAACCACCACCATGTAAGTCAGATGACGTTCATGAACAGCAGTCTTATTGTGCAGCTGAATGGGAGACCTGCAGGCATGTCTGGAGGAGTTCAATGACATTACACTGTGCCCAAAGGACCCAGGGATCAATACAATGTCACTGGAAGTGTTGGAGTTATTACAACGTCAATAAAAGTATAACAACAATGTCCAAAGTATCAGTGAGTAACACACGATGTCCATAAAAGTGTGAGGTGAGGGAATGCAATGCACCATCGTTAAAGTTGGAATCCCTGGTATATCAGTGCAAGATCTTTGCAATGCCAGCAGAACATTTTAAAGAGACTTACTGTATATTCTCATTTTTACCAAAATATCTCTAACTTTAAACCTCCCAAAGGGTATCAGATATGATAGAATTATAATGATTTTAACTTAATATAACAAAATGAAGTTTACAGCCATTTCATACTATTCTATTGCTTAAGCACTGCATCCTGGAAATATATGTGTGACCTGAATTCCCCTCAGTCTGAAAGAGCAGACTATGAAGAACAGAACAGCAACTACAACTTTTAGTGTCCTTTCACAAATTGACAATAGACTGGGACTAGAAGCTCAATATAGCTCCCTTTTTTTTACAGAATATATACTAAAGGACAATCAATACTCTGAATCCTCAGCACAATGCTTTGTTTGGATATAGATCAGTATATTATAATTCTCAGGAAAGTTTGAATGGACTTCATTCTGTGTATAACTACCAATTAATTAGGAAAAAATCACTATGGATGCTGAATTCTAAACAATTACTAGAAAATGCTAGGCTAGGAAGAAAAAGCTAATAAAAACTGTAAAATATAATTAAAATATTTTAGCATCTAACTCTTTTAGTGCTAAGTAAAAGATATGAGAAACAAAATGTGGCAATTAACTTGTGATGTTTACTTCTAAAGTTTAATTAAATAATCAGTATGTACAGAATTAGAGTTTGGACGCCTCAGCTTTTACTCACTGCCTCCCTTTGAAAAGACAACAGAGAAAATGTTACCAGATACCAGTTTGTAGAAACAATGAAATCACATTTCAAAACAGTTAACTTTTAACTGCTGTGTAATGTGTCCTCAGCCTGGGGAGCTGCAGAGGTCTTCTCTTTCAAGATAAGAGGAGACAGAAGTATGGTGATATTGGTGAAGAATGTGAGGGTTCTAGTATTTGGTCAGAAAATAACAAACCTTCTTCAAAGAGATATGTAATTTTTATTCACTAGCTAATCCAAGTATTTAAAGTGTGACAGTAAGAACAACTGTGATTGTTTCCTGTACAGTAGCAGGACAGAACATCTCAGTTTGACAAGTAGTCAAGATCTGATTCTTTCTTTCTGGTGTGAATCTGTTTTTCACATTGCTTATACTTCTCCATGAACCTTAGAGATTTGATAGATTGTATTTAATCTTCCATTGAGATATGCTATTGAGAAAAGAAAGAAAAGCTTTGAATTTAACAAGAATTGGCAACAATGAAAAGAAGAGTACAATCTTGAAAGATTTCAGAGCTATCACACCTCATTCCCAGGTCTGACCATAAATGGGATAAAGTAATAACTGTAAACACAATATGGTAAATAAAAGTAAAGGAATAGAGGATTCTGATCTGCCAAAAGCCCAGCCTAGATTAGATATTCATTATTATCCTCAAACTGTAATTTTCCCTCTATTTTCAAGTAAACTTCCAGAATCCATTCCATGCATTATTACACCGTTCCAATATCATTTTGCTTTGCATATTATGATTACTTTTCCAATGTACTGCAATTGCAGTAAAAGATTGCAGTAATGTAGCCATTACCTACAAACAAAACTATGTGGTATATTCTGTATGCTTTAAACCTGTGCATATAAAAGACAACACTAAAATTCAACTCACAGTTGCTTTATTTATTTATTTGTTTGTTTGCTGTAATGTCTGTTAATTAAGATAGACGTTAACTAGGTGGCACTGTGTGCTTGAAGGACTGAGCATGACATTTTTTCCCTCCTTAATGCCCACATCTTGCATTCCTTCAGCTCACATCCACCAGGAAAGGACTGCCAGGTGAGCTGACTGTCACTCCAGACCAGGCTAATAGATTCTCCAGTGGCTTTTGTTACAGCTCATGTCATGCTATTAAAAGTCTGTGCCTTGAAAATGACATAACATACGTAGCTGAGACTTGTCAGCTCCAGGTAATCAGATGCTGCTTGGTTTCAGAGGCAGATGCAGATGAGACTGGCAATACAAATATGCAAATCACAATGGTCCCTTGTCAGCACCACTGTTCCTACCTCTAATGGCCCTCGTAGAAAGTCTGTTTGCTCAGCTCCTACTTCCAGTGCTACATCGACAGAAGCAAAGGGGCGGCTGGCCATCTGCTGTCGCTCCCGCATAAGTTGCTGATGAGGAAAAAATGATGTTTTAACAAAACATTAAAAAATGCACCAGATATTAGTCTGCCCTACTATACCTCCCATTAAAACATAAGAATGCAAATAGCATGCAAATAGTCATATTTGTAACATCAAAGTGAGAAAAGTTATACTAAATCATCATCATCTATATATACTCGAGAACTGAGCACAGAAGGCTATGATGCCTACAAATGGTCTTTCAGCTTGAACTCTGACAAAATCTCCAAATGAAAGCTTCCCTAACTGACTGTTCTCTCTAAATAACTTTGCTATTTGTGCAAGTGGCAAGCAAATATGGGCAATGGTTGGTAAAAATAGTTGAAATCTAATTCCACTGGTAACGCAAGCATTAGAACACCTGCCAAGAACAAGTCCACTTGGCCTTCAAATTTTCATATTTCACAACTAAGCCAGATGGAGTTAATAGTGTCAGGACTCAATTTTACACAGTATCTTTTCTGCAGCTACTTTTATATGAAGAATAATGTGTCAGGATTGGGAAGGCTGCATCAGTGTATTAGGAATAAGCTCAGCTACGCTCAGAGAGCTTGTATAATCCCTTCCAATCATACTAGTGTGCACAGAATTCCCAAGCAAAGCCATAAAGTTAACTCATATTTCTTCCTCAATCTGTAATTATAATGCTTATTAAAGCATGATGTATAAAAATGATGACCAGCACTAGATATTACACATCTTACTTCACTGGTTCAGTGCAACTAATAAAAGCATTATTAAATATTTAAGGTGAATGAGTCGTGCAATTCAAGTCATGTGTTCCTTCAGCTGAACAGGATGTCACAGCATCTTGAAAAGACAAAATGATTGCAAAAATGTTTTATTAGAAAAGATCTAAGTTTCATTTTCTTAGTGTTTTCCTCCCTATTATATGTCTGGGAAGTTTAAAACATTAGAAAGTGGTATTTGAATGTAAATGACACTATCACTGTGACATACTGTTCATAAAAGCCTTTGAAAGAATAACAGGTATGCAGGCAAATATTTGCTGGCAGCTTACTAATAAACACTCTTGATTTAAGGTCTGTTACAAAGCAACAAACTGGTTTTGTAATACTTCTCATGCATTTTGCCCTGACTTGCTTTTTAAGATTGTCTACAGTAATCTAAAGACGCACTCATAAGTTTAAAATCAAACCAGTACAGTGGTCTCTCAGTGTATACCCAGTATATTCCTAAGGCCTGGTTTTTATAACCATGCAGTGTGTTTGTCAGCAAGCACCTGCACAAATGGGCCCCCAGTATATCATACCAAGAGGATAATCAATATGTCTGTGGGTGAAACTGCATGTTTTATATTGAGAATAAATAAAAGCCCAGTATGAATATCTAGATGGTTAAGAATTATGTTTTTTAGCCCTTCACTTTAAAATGAAAAGGGTGGTCTCTGTCTAGGATTTACATCAACACTGATTTTCATCAGTACAATATACTAATAGATTTTACAACCCGAAAAATACTGAGTCACTACATGCTAAAATGCCTATATCTAGCTCATTTTCTTTCTAAAATAACAAAAATAAAGAAAACACTGTTATTAGAGCAGTCCTGCCACATGGAACTCATTAGAGTATTGAAAGTCTGCAGAGCTATTGGCAAGTGCTTACTCTTTAATGGGAAACCAAGCACTGTTTTAAACAAATAGAATTGCTTGAGGAAAGTACTTAAATGAACAGAATAACCTACGACCCAAATGTGCAAACCATTATTTAAAAGATTTACTTAATGTGAATCATAAAGATATGCATATTTGATATGTTCACTGGTTTTTTAAGGCTCATGGGTTTCTTCAGCTCTGCTCCTGGTCAGGCATCCAGTAAAAACTTCTCACTCACAAGACAGCCACTGTAATTTTGATGCTCTGTCATTTGAGAAGAGTACTATGAAGATTCTTAATTAGCTCAGTAAACAAGAATGAAAACTTTAAAATGTTCAGCTGCCCATAAAGCGCTGCTGAGTTTGGCAGCTGAGCACTTTCACATCAAAGATAAGTGCTCTGTTCAAAAAAAAACTGCTTTCTGTTCAGCATTTTAAAACTCCCTGTAAGGTGCAGAACAGGAAAAATGAGATACAATGAGGAGAAATACAGGAAGATATTATGATGCTTAAAATCAATTTTGTGGCTGGAAAAGGTCACTACCTCCCACCATCTGCAACTGTCTGTGTATCAAGACTGGGAAAAGACAAAGTTCCAATTACAGAACATCTTGTGAGACAGATTATTGCATGGTGGGCATCATTCAGGTGTGACACCATGTGCTCCACTTACGTGCTGTTTTCATGCAGCCCATATGGTTATGGGGAATTCCTGTAATTCACCCATAGGCCAAGAAACATGAAAACTCTCTGAATATGGGTACTATGAGAAGAGTGAAAAAGCTCTTCCTTGCCTTCTCAGCAGTCAAAGAGATTTAAAAAAAAAATCACAAAAACCCACACACAAGTGAGGCAAAATAAACATGAGATGGTGGAAAGTGGAACTACAATGCTGTTACTTATATACTTATGTCCAAAAAAATGACTGCATTTAAAAATCATACAAACAAAAAATAGACACGTACTTTCTCAGGAATTAGGAATATTTACTTGAAGACATAGTATAGAAAGACATTATTATTATGCAATATTTTGAATATTTTGTCCCAAATTTAATTAGTAACATTAAGAATGCAGACATATATCTCAATATTCACTTAAAAGTATGGGAAATGATAAACATTATTTTCTCAGTGTAGGGAGTTTCTCAGCGTCAGGACTGAGAAATTAAATAAGCATTTATTTGACTGAGACGACAACTGATTTCAAGTTCAACCATAATTTAAAATCTCATTAAGTAGAAGATTATTGACAAGATTAATTTTTCTAAGCATCTCTATTATTTTGCAGCAATTTCAAGGTATTAATTTATATCCTATTAAAGAGTTTTTCTTTTACAGTGTAGAATTATAGCTGTCATCAGTGAAGAACAGTAAGATGTTAGGATACTATAAATTAGGTCAATTTCTCACTCAACACCCATATAATTTGAAAACATTTCTTAAAATCCAACAATTTTGGCATAACTAGTTCCCTATCATGGAAATATATATTTCACCTGACTCTCCATGCACACATAGACATCTTAGACTTTGGTAATTTTGAGTTTTGGTGAACTAGTCAAATAGCTTTCCCATCTAGAAGTATATCATAAGAAAGTATTTGCCTAGGTATGCAATTCAATTTTACTTTTGATGAAAAAAATTCTCAGGGGGGATACTACTCCTCAATGCAGTTTGGAATAAATGAAAATGTTCCATGGTATTTTGTATAAGCTTCTATAAGGAAATGTTCTTACTTAAGTAGAAATGTTTTGATTCTTTTTTTCTTTTGGTTTGATTGTTATTCAGACTTGCTTTCAAAATATTTTAATGCCCACACTGTATTCATGTACAATAAAACACTCGATGTAAAATATATATTACAGTGATTTAACATTAACAGAATGCAATATTCCAGCAATTTCAGGCAGATGTGTTTCAAATATTTTGTATTTTAGGAATTTCCCTTCCTCTTTCCTTTTCTTCTCCTTTTCTTTTCTTCCCTTTTTTTTTTTTTTTTTTTTTTTTTTTTTTTTTTTTTTTAAGACTTGGTCTCTCAAATGGAATTTAATACTGTTCTTCTGACTAGCATTGCTTTCTCTATGCTACTGTCTTCACCTTCCAGTGGAACTGCCCTGGAAAAGCCCTAATTGGAAAAATCTAATAAAGTGTGTGAGACATTAGGAACTAGGACAGGTACACTTTCTCTTTGTTATACAGTAACAGACATTCTTGAGAGACTGATAGATTAGGATAGCTCAAAAGGATGAGGCCATTTTAGTGTCATAATAGGATGAATAGAAAAAGCCTTTCAAAGACCTTTCTGTCGCTGTTTGGCACCTCTAATGGGCTACTTTAGCCCACTGGCAAGCAAGGTACATGCTGGAGTGTGCCATGGAGGATGCACAGACAGGAGTGTATGCCCAAGTCCATAGGGAGCTTGACAGCTGGAGTGGGGATAAGAAGTGGCAAACACCAGTAAAAATGTTCAGGATACTTCTGACTGCAAAAAAAAAAAAAAAGAAAGAAAGAAAGAAGAGTTTTCCTTTTGGCTTTTCACAGCCAGGCAGTGTCAATACATTATTCCAGAAATGAGAAATGATAGGGCAGTTGAGGGATGCCTGTTATTTTAATAACAGCAACAACTGCCTAGGTTTTCTAGCTTTTCTTCCTTCGCATCTTAGATGTGTTTGGTTTTTTCCTAGATCAGATCACTATCAGTAATGTACCAGGACATCCATGTCTTTGTCAAGGTGAGTATTCAAAACCACGAAGGATGGCAATTCTGCATCTCTCTGGAAACTGCTGTCCAGTCCAGTGCTGCACGACCCTCCTTGTGACAGAGATTTTCCAAACGTCTCATTTGAAATTCCTATTCTGCTTAATCATCCCTGAGCTCTGACTTTACTGCAGTTGCAAGTTGGTCTCCTCCTTTCCTGTTTCTGTGCTGTCAAAGCGCTGATGTGAGTAACATCAAAAGGCTACAACAGACGCGTTAACAACGCCATGCATTAAATCTGAGTTTTATAGGAAAAGTATTGCAATGAGAAAAAATGCCAGAACCTCATGCCATTGACTAATTTCCGATCACACTGCATTTGACAAGCTCCAAAACTTCAAAAAATCAAAAATGTATGTAAGTGGACAGCCCTGCAAAACCAGAGCCTCCATAGGAAATGCAATCCAGCCACTCATCACATATTTTTGAGGGTTCTTACTGCCATATCAAATCAACAGAAGTAACTTATATGGGCTTATATGACTACACAGATCTGAGTGGATCACAGGCATTTTAGTTAGAAACACAATTTAATTACCTTCAAAAATCTTAAGTTCTCATTTTCAAACCGAATTATACATAGTGATATTTCAATGAAGCTCTGATTATTCACTTTAATTTGCAGAAAACAAACCTTGGCTTCTCTGTAACTTTTCTTATTGTAGCTCTCGGTGTTACAAATGTCTTCAGATTAAACTGGCTATTTACATAGCTGGAAAGGAGAACGATTTCTCATTTATATGTTGAATAACCTATTTGACTTGGTTAATTCCAAAATCAGCTGCTTTCACTGGAAAGGCATATCATGGTCATTAAACTATTTTGTGGGTTTTAGGTGAAATAAGCTCACTATTCCATGATTGCAAGAGATAAAGTGATTTTAAGAGATGAATAAAAGTTGGCATAGGAAAGCAAGCAGCAGGAATAGCCATAGTTATGACAGTAGTCGGACAATCTGGATTCATTCATCCCCTCCGTCATGAACTTCCTAAACAATCATTTCCCTCTGCCTCATTTCCCACTCTCCTAAGTGGAAAGTGCCTTGACACAAGACTGCATTCAGGTAGGCAATGAGATATTACAATGATGGAAATAGTATAACACGTTATTTACACTCCAAAACAGTCTATGGAAACTTCCTAAGATATCAGGGTCTATTCCCTGCCACTGTCTTTGAAAATTGCCTGAAGAAAAAGTGCTCTCAGGCATGTGCAAAGGTCTGCCATGAGAAAAAATGAGAGGAGTTACACTTCTTGTCCTAGCTTTATACTGAATAAAATGAAGGGTTATTTAAACTAGAAGTAGTCCAGCAAACAACAGCTAAGACATACTTAAAATATAGTGTACACATCCCCCAAAAAATAACAGTTCCAAAAGGTCAAGTTTTTATGTATCCCTTTTGGAAACTAAATACCAGTCGTCTGCAATTTCCCTTGAACAAATCAAAAATGAGAAAAAAAGGTGAGCCCTGAAAAGGTCATTTTGTTGCTAGATCCACGGAACAGATATTTAATGTATTGCACATTAGCAAGTAAAGAACAAAATATGAATCTATGGTGACTTCAGATTTTGGAACTTTTTGATTCTGGAGTAGAATTCCCATCTCCAATACTCCGAGTATGAAAAGCTGCTTATTACAACCTGCTGTTATTACAATGGAAATGGCACCCTGGGTGTAAATTACAAAAAAAAATTACCAGTAATTTACGGGGGGATCATGTTACTATAAAGTTGTGATTGACCCTTCATATTTTTTCCTGAAAGATTAATTTAGCAGAGGGAGAATTTTTGGGTGCTGAGAATCAATAATAAGCTCAAAATTCAATTCACTGCTTTAAAATTTAAGAAGCACTATACAAGACCAAATCCTATTATCTCTTTCACTTAGATCACTGTGAATCCATGTTGCACATCTACACAGTTCTGTAAAGAGGTACTTAAGTCTCTCTGTAGGCCTTGCTAACCCCAGAACTGTACTCTTATCCCTAATCAAGTGCATTATCCTTTCAGCCAACTGTTGAATATTTTGCTGTGAGCTGGCAGACACATTTTCAGTTGACAGAAAATTTCTAAAAGTGCTTGTTCTGCAAAGTCATTCTGTGTACAGAGAAAAAGAGAGCCAGATCCACTAATTACAGATGTTGAAATGTTTCCACACAAGACATTCTATCATATTTGTATTTGCCCAAGGACAGTTATTTATAAGTGAATATAAAAAAAATATGTCTTAAAAATTAATTCTTTTAGAATATGAAAGAGCAATTCAAATATCATATTATGCAAACTACTCCTTGGAACTTGGTCATTTACAATGGTGCCACATAAATAATGCTTTCAAAATGTCTTCTAAAGAATTATGAATACTGACAGTGTAGTTTTAAAACATAAGTGCCACCTTTATAAGCGAAATAGAATAGACACAGTGTGAAACTTCCTTACATTAACAAAATCTCAGTCCATCCTATCAATATCATTAAGCTGCTGCTTTTGATATGAGGCACCATGAATATTATCCATTATCACAACCATTAAAAAACAGCTTTAGTTACTTATCTTAGACAACAGGTGTCAAGATGACAATTCCCAGCTTTTCCTAAAGTGATTCAAATTGCTTTAAAGATAGCAAATATGGTCTAATAAAAGAAACTGGGTATAAGTGGTACCCCATGAGATCACTTTGTCTACCTCTCTTTGCTGTTCCTACACAAAGGCAGGTTGCAGTGTGATTATGATTCTTCCAGCAGATGTGTGTTTCTTTAAAAGGCTGCAGTGGTGGAGGTTCCACAGTCAGCCCAGAAGTCCAGAGCACCTGGTGATCCCCATGCTGGAAAGGTCTTCTTTAAAATCTAAATTAAATCTCCATGCTGACATTTAAGCCAATTGCTTCTGGTACTGTCCACAGTGGAGACCATTCTCTGTCTGCAAGCAAGAAGAAATCCCCACCAAAACTCTCTTGTCCTTTACAGGAGCTCTTTATAAATTTGAAGTTTTCCTTTAACCTTCTCAACTATAAACAAACGTGGGTATATAAATGTTTCCTCAACACTCCTGCTCCCATTTTCAGTGCTTCCCTTTGTCTGTTAAACCAACACCAGAATTAGATCCCAGCAGAAGCCCATTTGATGCACCTTTCCCTTTTTGTAATGAGCAGCTTATAACTAACTGCTCCAAGAATACACTTTTAAATTCACTTCCTATTTATCTGAAAGGTCTGTTAGTCTGTTGTATCTAAAGATTAGTTTGGCTTGACACAACTTGTGCTAGAAAAAACCTCCAACATTAAATGCCTCTCATATCTTCACTTTTTTCTACATTCCTACATGGTATATAAAAATTGTTTATCCCAGTACCTCCCTAAGAATTAAAGATAAATTGGCTGATGTCTAATTGCCCAGCCCTTCCTTTTGCCTCTTCTTTTCTAAGATGGGAATTAAAATCCTCCCTGGCTTGAACCTCATTTGTCCTACCTGAAGTCTCAGAACCCTTTCAGCTCTGGGATCATATTGTGCTTAGGCAATTCTCTAAACACTCTAAACTACATTTAATCAGGTTTTGCAATCTGAAAATACTTGGCAAGTAGTCTCCTACCCATCTTTCTACTTTACGGCTTGATATTGTATCCGTTTTTCATTGTAGATGCTTACAAACTTTTAAAGAGGCCTTAATTAAAGAACTTTTTAAAACAGACTCTTTCATAGCACAGAGATAGTCAGAAAGAGGGGGTGTATGTACTATTACTTTAAAGAGAAGTTCAAGTGCAGGACAAGTATATTTTAGTTTGCAAATAATGTCAATGCATTTTTTAACCTACAAGACAACAAAAAGGGTAGGCACCGGATTTGTTTCTTATGTGAACTGATGTGGAAATTTGCAGTCCAAATTATAATGACTGAATTGAAGCAATGCCAATTCATAAAAAGGTAAAGTTTCTGAAATATACCTGGACCCTAGACCACATAGTGACTTCAGGTGATCAAAATCTTCAGACTTTTTCTCAGATGACTTGGAATCCAAGCCCTATATTTATTTATCTATCCTCTATTTTTTTTAAAAAATTAAGTTTTTACATGTACAAAAACTATGAAAGAAGATAAACAATAATAAGTAGAAAAACGGGCTATACTTCAACAAAGGTGAAGTTTGCCTTTTTTTATTACGTCTGCTTCTTTAAAACTATCTATTGAGATTACTGGTACACTGATGAAGTGCCAATGCAAATGAAACGTTTTAAGTGCAGCATCACTGCCAATTATACAACTATTCTAAAGTGGTCCTTTAGAAGCTACTTAAAACACAAATGATGTTACCATTAAGGAAGGTAAACTGGTGATGTACCGTGACTGACTGATGTCTTTAAATGCTTTCAAGCTTTAATTCTTAGAGTATTAAGGAAAATAATCATCATTTTCACTGCCTTGCCAAGGGGACCAAAAAGAGGTACACTTACCAGTATTCCTGCCTGTCTAAGGATGGAAATGTCCTGATCCCCATGAATCCTCACTGTAAGGAGCTGAACAGCCTTGCTATTACAAGCTTAATGGGCATGCCACAGTACCGTGTGTCACTGTGTTGAATGAGTAAAGGTCTTCCTTACAATCCCTACAAAATTTGACCCTGTGTTAATTGTTTACCAACTCCCTTTTCATTAAAAAATGAGACTCATCCTCACACTGATAGCTTTTTTAGCTCAACTGCCACACCCAGGAGAAGTGTTAATACCCATTATTTTTCACATCAACCATGCAAATATGAATCGTTAGTAAAGACATAGTTTTAAGATATAGCCAGGATCAGAAAATGTGAAAAAAAAGTCTGGCCACTAAAAATGTACAGAAAATCTTTGCAACTAATCGCAGCATTTTCAGCAAGAAAGGGTTTAGCTAATGGACATAAAACTAGGATACTGAAATCTTGTCCAAAAAAATATTCCAAACTTCACAGATTTGCTCACCATACGTAGCCCATTCAGGTCAGCAAGATTTTGGCACACACTGCTAGAGAGAATGGCGTGTGGCCACAGCTCATTTTGTGCAGGGGAGGGAACGGCTCTGAAACAGATGCAGTTCTGCTGTCTGAGCAGAGTAATAATGTGCATTAAAGCAGCTCTCCTTTGTTCATGTTGTGTCTAAGTTTTGAAACAACTGATTTAGCAGATGTAACACTTTTAGTGGTGGTTGCTCAAGAATACTTGAACAATAAGTTGATGGCAAAGCATTCCAGTCCTGCTATAGAACTAAGAAAGCAAGGCCATTGACCATCCCTTACCTTTGAAAGAAATCAAGGAATCAAAACGGTTTGCTCTGAGTTAAAATTTCTTGAACAGGAAAGTATGAAAACCAAGAAACTGCTGATATAAGAAAGTCTGAAACTTGTAATATTTTAATGGAGAATTATTTTAAGAGCTGAATTGCTACCTAGTAAGCTACAGGTACTAAGGGAGTAGAACCTGTCTAATATCCTAAAATATTTAAGCTACATCAGAATTTCAGAAACAGAGATTTTTCAAGCATTAAATACCCTAATCCTACAGTTTAAAATTCAGTTCTGAAATAAGAAGCACAACACTAACTCCAAGAGACTACCTTGGTAATATCTGTAGCAGCAGCAGTCAGTTTGCTATTCTATTCATCTTCATAATAATTTTGTGCACAAACCTGCTGCAAACAAGGAAATCTGACTTTCCCAGTAGTGTTTCTACAAGGGGTTGCACCAGTCTGTGTGTGTGCATCCTCTACAGATTAGAAAGAAATACTGTGAAAAAGTTAATCCCTCACTGCTGCCACACTGAGACTTTCAACAGAAAAGTGACAGAGTGTAAATCAAAGAGCACTCTGGCATTTTGAGCTCCAGTCAGACTGTTTCAAGAGAGAGAAGTGGGACGATTTAGAGTTCATCAATTATATCACATCAAATTAGCCTCCATCACTGGCTTGGCTCGACAGCTTTCATCTATTCTAATTTACAACAGAGAGGACAGCCAAGTACAGGATTGTGGCAATGACACAGTCAGAGAGAAGCACAGCACTTTTGTGTGGCAGGAATGGAAGGCCTTTCTGGACAGCCACTTCAGCTGGGTCAAATACTCCAGCCACTTCTAGTTTCTTTCATTTGCTTTGATCCAACAACCCTCACCATCCTTTAAGGAAGCAATGTGTTCAACATATTTTTAGCAGTTCTGCAATTACTGCCTTTCTACACTGTTCTGTGTATATCTGCCTTACACAGTGATTTACCTTTGCAGTTAAATCCTTAAAATAGATGAGTACACTAGTGGAATGCTATTGTAACTGTATGTGGTTAGGACATAGGTTAGCTACCTTAAAGTAAAATTACTATCAGTAAATTTTTGGAATTTTCCTTCCAACTGACAGACTTTAAATTTGAATTTGCTATGGTTATTTGAAGACAGTGACAGTGTAATAACTTAAATCACAGTGAAACACAGGAAAGCATTGAAGAACCTTACACAGATATAACTTCACAAAACATTTTATGTTAAGAATTCATCCCTTTGCTATGGATGTGATCACAAGCACGGTGTATCATTTAAATTGCAGTTTAGAGGCTTAGATGGATTGAAATGGAAACTGGGTTTTCTGTATAGTGGGGAATTTGCACAAGGATGAAAAGTCAGCTCTACTGTTTCTACCCACAGTAAATACTAAGAAAGAAACAAAAAGAACAAAAAGTTTTCCACATAGCATCCGGTTTCCCACTTCTCATAAAACCCTTCCATTTTTTTTAATACAGGCAAGTGAAAACAGTAATTTTAAAATGCTCATATTGCAATGATTACTTCACCAGAATGTGCAGGGACTTCCAAAAGTGTATTTCCATACTCTTCCATCTCAGTTTCTGTGCATATTTGCATTACATGCATATCACTTTTACCTGCTCTCGTCTAATATGGCCTGTTTCCAAGTCAAATACTGCAAGCCTTAGGCAAGTCAAGGTCATCTTTCCCATTCCTTTACTTCCTCCACAAGCTCGACTTCACTGGTAGGATTTAAAGTAGTGAACTGCTAATAGGATTTTTATGGCAGCCTTAAAGGTTTTTTTAAAATAATTGTATCAGATTAAAATGCTTAGGGACAAGTAAATTATCAGAATTTCTGACTGCTGCTTTTTAGAGGCCCTCACGTGATATTAGGAGCGATTAGTTTGAGCAAAAACTTAGAGACAGTATTATCTTTTACCTGGAATCTTAATTGGCTCCTTTTTATATTCAGTCTTATACAGTTTGTATAAAGAGCAAATGAATACAACACAATGCATTCATGACTTTCCTCTTGCAAAACTGAAAACATTAGACATTTTTATATTCTTCTACAATATGCCCCTTTCTGCATAGGAATCTTTTACCTGCATTAGAGAGAGCCCTAAATTTCTCAAGAACGTGGACTAGTTTTCTGTTATTTGTTCCAGCTGGAGACATATTGGTTTAAAATGTCAGGGAACCTGCCATGTGTTAATGGTTTTTTGTATGGGCATCTGCTAAATGCTTTCAAATCTACGCCACCATAATGTGTGAGACAGCTGGAATTTCATTAATTGAAATTTATTTACCAAGAAAAAACGCAATAACATCCTTAATTGGGAGACAAAAGAAAACAAAGATATTATGTATGAGTCAAAGGTGCCACACATCTCAACGATTTTCCTCAACAGACCTATATTTATCACAGTGCATGCAAAGCAAGGACTTGCCCTCAGGGGCTTCTTAAAAAGAGCATGACAACTATGATCTGCCTAATTAATTTTCCCTACTTATTTGGAGTTGAGGGAAATATTCTAAAATGTAATGCTCAAACCCTTCAACATAAGTTTTGATTTTCTTACCTGGGGCTGTGGTGGTTGCTTGATTATTAACATGGAAAAAGATATTTCTTGATTACACGAACTTTGTCATTTGAATAGATGCATTTTAAAAACACATATGAATTAAAGATGATATTCACCTCTGCAGGGATACATTTATATCCTCTCTCCCATCTAACTGGGGACCAGCAAACTTCCCATATTTTCATCTGGATAAGGATCACTCTCAGCATTAGCTCTAGCACAGGTTCAATGCGCCAAATGACAGCAGGTAAGCCCTGCACACTGCAGAGGAGGCAGTTCCTTTATGTGAAGCAAAGATCAGACTCCTGTTTGGAAAGGTGAGCTGAATAACCACAAAAGTGTGAAGTACAAGAGCAGTGGTGGGGTGTGATGATAATCCTGAAAGGATTCTCTGATCCTTCCCTGCCACACCTAAATAGAGGTGGACTACAGAAGTCATTAAAGGTACTACAGGAAAAACTTCTGGATAATATCTCCATTGCAGTTTCCCTGCACTGGTGGAGAACTTTCTGCATTAGTGTTCAGTGCTTTTGACAGTGTTTAAGACAAACTGTTCAGATTTGGCACTAGGAATCCAGTACACTGCTAATAAGTCCCAATGGACTCAGCTCATGCCATCAGAAGAGAAAGACGTTTTTCCTCACAGGTTAAGAGGGGTTTGCAGCTTCTCATCCAGTAGGAAGTCTTGCTTTGATTGCTCAATATAACTATCCCTTCTGCCCAAACTGCATACTAATGTGGAAGACCCAGTTTGGAATCAGAGACTGGCAGCTTGGCATTGTTGGGCTACGGGTCTGAAAGACGAGCATTAGCTGTGATTTTTCTCATGTGCAACCTTAATGTTTGTGTTAGGAGAAGGGACCATGAAAATCTAACAGCAAAGAGAGACACTTTGGTGATAGGAAAAGGGAGACTGAACAGTCACATGAAATGGATTATTTCAAGAATGTACACAGCCACAGGTTACTCTAATCATATTATGTTCTTTATGTCCTATATGGCCACTTTTGAGGGTCAGTTCATAGGAGCTACTTTTACCTGGGTAAGAAGCTCCAAAGAGGTTCCTAAAAATAATTTGGTTACTTCTGGCAATTGATAACAATAATTTTTCAAACTGCTACATGGTTCAAAATGCAAAGAATCATATTATCCCCACAGGTTATTTCTTTAACATTTTATGAATGCTCAGGTGAAGTAGGAAAAATTTTAATATTTTGTTTTCTGACTATATATACATATTTAGCATGAAGTTATAATTAGCAATGTCCATGATTCAAATACAAAACTCCACTCTATATAAAGTACTCCAAAATGGCTGTTTGACATTTACTGCTTTATCCACGTTCCAACACGAAAGGTGGGCAAACTACACTAGCAAATTTGGTTTCATGCAGGGACACCCTTGCCCCTACAAACCATTGATTGTAAGACTACAGCCTTATTAGAAAAGAAAAATAAATAATTTGGGGAAAGGATTTGAATATTTGCCTTGCTTTCTAATTTATCAGCATTTTGATTCCTTTCCATTTGAATTCTGATGAATGAATCTTCTGATTTCAACAGTAAAGATTTGCTTGCAGTTATATTTCACTGGCCTTTAAAATAATGTGCTTTCATTCCTGTCCTACAGGCAAAAGTCATTTCTGAGTTTCTCAGTCTTTGATGGAGGGAAGTTTTGACCTAATTTTCTGACTCTTTAAAGGCAAAAGTTGTCAACAATTTTTAAACATGGCTTTTTAAATGCAACTGCAATAAAATGGGATCCAATAAAATAAATAAATTAAAATTTAGGTATATCAAATTATTTTCTTCACAAGTGAAACCAGTCCCATCCCACAACCTTTCATTTGACTGTACCAATATTTTAGACACACTATGACTATACTGATTAAAAAAAAATTGAGAGTAAATATGTTTTTTTATATAAGTTGGTATCAGAGTCCTCATGGGATTTTTTTCTGATTAATGTAAAAATATCTAAAATATATACCTTAAATTGTCTTATTATCTGTAGTATCTCTTCCTACCCTGAAAATAAAATTGGTCCCTTGTTGAGCACCCAATATTTCTGACAGTTTACGTATGCTCCAGCATGGATTTAAAAATACAGTTTTATTTTAAAAATTCTGTCTTCTTTGATTACAAAAGTACAGTTTATATGATTTAGTAGTCAGCTCAGAAATTAATGGTTTGTGTCTGAATTAGTTCAGAGAAAAAAAAAGTCATTGGAATTCACAGATGCTGGAACACAAATTCATGTACACTAAATACTTCAGCTGCTTACTCCTCTTTTCTTCATTTATATTCAATGAGTCAAGGCTTACTGCAGCTGAGTATCTCAATTATTATTATTTTTTTCAAGTCCCTGAATTCTGAATGCACACAGCAGAGATCAGGCACTTCCCTAATCAGGTTCTGCCCAATTTTCAGAAAACACAAAACATACAGTGGGAACCAGACTGACAGTGAGAGTTGGTGTCACTCAGACTGACATTGTCCAAGATATGCTAAACCAGAATCAAGTACACCAGAAATAAAGTTAATGAAGAAAAGCAGAATAAAGGAAAATGCTCAGCACAAACTGAAAAAAATGTCACATTTCTTTTTCTCAGATGTTTACCTCTTATGTACCAATGTGATTAAAAAAAATGTGATCGCATTTTATACCTAATCAATGAAAGATCTGTTTTAGTTTTCATTTAATGATAAATTCTAAATTGTTTTTCTGAAAAATTTTAAGTTCTGTTTCTGCAAATATTTTTGCCCTCAGTCATGTGTAGACAACATGGAAACATGTAGATATTATTCTACATTTTGATTCACCTTGCCTTAAACACTAACATAACAAAATATTTAACAAGTTAGAGGGATTTGCATAAAGGAACACTCTACAATATTTAGAAGTACATAAAAAACAATTAAATCCCATGGAATAAAAATGTTGCCATTGTGTTTTCATCCACTACCTATATTGTGCATCTAAATAGTTTTTATTTGGAATAATTAGAACACTTTAAAAAGAAGTATTCGATCTAATGTAAAATGTGTATTGAATACAGTTGTTTTAGTGGCCACACCAGCACACATTATAATTATACCAACACTTACTGCAACTACAAGTGGGAAAGGATGGCAGGATATTGGCATTATTCTTTCCCACAGGGTCCAGTTGTTTCAAACACCGTTAGGCCTAAAATATATTACATGACTCTTTTTCAGTAAGTCAAAGTGTGGCTTAAGCAGAATGAATGCAAACAATTTACATACATATAAGTGTCCAAAATTTCATGTATTCTATTTAATTCCAATGCACATTAGGCTTTCACTGCTGACTGAACAGGACTTTGTAATACAGCTGGAAAGTCAACTGAAGAATCGTATTGGCCACAATCTGCCAGACAAACCAAAGATACCTGTAAGCCAGTTTCCTCTTCTGCAAAAAGAAGAGTCAAAATACACAACGGAGAGCAAAAATGGGGGAAAGCTCAGGCTAAACCATAGAACACATTCTCACATTGTGCATGACAGTGGGTAGTAATGCCAAGCTCTCTAGTCAGTCAGTGTGTGACAGAGAGAAATGCCCTCTTTTGGATGCAGGGAATCAATCACATTTGCTGTACACAGTACAGAACTGTGGCATCTGATCCAAAGCAAGATATTGTACCAACATGCAACCCAGCTCTGGATGATAAAGAACAACACTTCATGCTGCCTGGAATTACAGGTTTCAGAAGATATAGCAGCCTCCTGAACATTTCAGAGATCAATGTCTACCTGGCCCAAAACAAAATAACTCAATTTTTCATCCACTCATTGGAAATTTTCCCTGAAATTTAGATAAAGTAATATTTTTGAAAATAAAAAATGTTATTTAGCTTTAGTAACAAATAATGAGAAACATTTAGTGTAGGGATCACTTGCCATCATTTCAAGGATTTTACTCATTCTATACACAGTTTGAAGTCATTCAGAAACGTTTCTGATCCTAATGAGCATCAAAGAATTACATGAATTGTTATGCAAAAAATAAACAAAACTGACCTGTGTGGAGTAGCCAAGATGAGAGATTACACCCACTTTACTGAATTTACTCTGGGATTTTTCTACTAATCTTGTAATTCCATGCCATGTTTTGGCCCTTTAACATAGAAACTGCAGATTGGTAGCTGTGACTCAGCTGTACAAAACTGATCTCATATTTTCCTCTCCTGGGGCACTTCTTCTCCAGAAGCAAACTCATTTAATGTCACCTCAGCTGCCACTGGCAAATTCACCAGCAGCGCAGAAGAATCTAGCTGTGATGTGCCATGAAGCAAAAACAGAGGCTGGACCTACAGTTTACTATATGCAAAAAGAACTTCTAACACCACTTCACCTGGACATAAATTACATTTTCTTTTCAAAGAGTAACCCTCTATCTAAAACCTCAATGTGGGCCAGCTGTGGTGTCAGCTGCATCTGTCAAAGTAAACTTACTTGTTTAAAAGAGATGTCATCAGTGATGGTACTATATATATATATATGTGTCTCAATACAGAATGCTTTTTCAACAGTTTCATACAATTTCTAATAAAATGTCCAATGATTGAGCCCCATTAAGAAAGCAACCTGCATACCAAGTTGTCACAAATTCCTCAAACAACTGGGCAGTACTTGTGGGCATATTGCTAAAAAACCAACAAGGCTCTGGTGCAAAGGTTTGCAGATATCAACCAGACTTAGGATATGTGAAAGCCCTCTTCAATATCTGGATTTCCACAGAGGTGGTTTTGGAGGGCTGTGGTTTAGCTTGATACTGCAAATGCTTGAGTGCTGTTAACCTAAATCTACCAGTGCACAATACAGAGCCTGGCTGCCGTGTTTCTTAATGCAAAATGACATGGTACATTATTTGCCACATCAGGAAAGGCTGAAACTATGGCCTAAGGCAAAACATCCTGAGTCATAATTATTCAATTATGATGTTTAAGATCATCCACTGTTGTGTGAGCACTGTGAAAATGAGGCATAATGAAGTGGGTTACACCAGATCTGATATTTCACCCTTCTGTCTGTCTTCAGGGGTTTAACTCAGTTCTCTTGTATAGCTCTGTGAGGCTTATTATTATTTCCATTTTAATATTAAACTAGAAAATGTCTGAATATGTTACAGAAGTATTTCATGCTATATTAAAAGAAATATTTACAATCTATGCAAAAGAAACACACATATAGTTAAATACTCAAAATTATTTTTAATCTAGGGAGCTAGAGTAATAGAAGAATTATTCATTCATTATAATTGTCAATAAAACCAGCACCTACTAATCTGTACAAGACTGTTCATTTTTTTATTACAACCTACTACTGTAAATACAATCACTGGGGAATGCTATGAAGAAGAGAAATAAAAGAAAAACTAAAAAAAAAACCCCAGCCAACAAGACAGAGATTATAACCACAAGAATGTCTCTGCAAAACAAAAACAGTAACAAATAAGAAATGAATGGAAAATGTTTACAAGATTCTTTCTCAGCTTCCCCAGCTCTCTTATACCCAATTTAAAACGTATTTAATATTGTACGTGGCAGAATTCTTAGGTAGCAACATGGCTCTCAACTAATCACCCTTACAGAGCAGACTGGAGGAAGGAGCCATTTCCAGCCTGAGTGCAGCCCGAGTTCAGTGTTGCAGCCATGGGGAGCTCGAGGGGCAGGAGACATCCACCCACCCCCTCAGGAACTTGAGCTGACCCTCCTGTCCTCCCTCATATGCAGATAATACAGTAACTTGCTTTTCTGCCATAATGCCCTGTCTCTTTCTCTTCTTGCCCTCAGAAAGGGCAGATTTGGGATGGTTTTGCTCTTCCCTTCAGAAACAGCAGACCCTGCTCAGGGGAGGCTTTCTTTGTCTTCTGCCCTCCCAGCTTCAGACAGACAACATGTGTAGGAGCACCAATTTCTGCTCTCCTTCACACCTCCACCTCCTTGATGGCACCCTCACAGGGCAGAGCCACAGAATATCCTCTGAGTTGGAAGAGACCCACAAGGATCATCAAATCCAGTTCCTGGCCCTGCATAGGACAGCCCCAAGAGTCACACTATGTGCCTGAGAGCATTGTCCAAACATTTAAGCTCTGTCAGCCTTGGTGCTGTGACCACTGCCCTGGGGAGCCTGTTCAGTGCCCAACCACCCCCTGGGGGAAGAATTTTTTCCTAATATCTAACCCAAACATTCCCTGAAACAACTTCATGCCATTAAGGATGGTACAAGGAAACCAAGCTTTGCACTTGGTGGTGGTACACAATTCAGCAACTATTCCCTCAATTTAGAAATAGAGACAAGCAGAGCATCCTTTGTTGGATCCCATCTGGACCTGTTGGACCATGCTGGTAGTTTACTCAGAACAAAACAAAAAAGAGGAGATTTAGTCACCTTCATAAGAATGGTTTGACTAGCAAAAAGAGAAAAGCTAAAATTTCCCATTCTTCTACTGCAAATATTGTGAGAAAATACTTTAAAAAAATAATAAATCCATAATAATATTTTTCTCTTCATGGATAGTGCTCAAATAGGAAATAAATACACTGCAAATATATATAGATTTATGGATTGACAAGCTTTTCCCAGGATCCACATACAGCAGTAAATGCTGCTCAGTGCATACAGATACACACATAGAGCAGTAACTCTCCAAAGAAAATAATGCTTTAGAAAATTTAATCTGGTTTCTTCTTAGCTGTGGGACAGAAACTATGTGGATTTTAATAGAATGCTGAGATAAATTAAGACTACAATAAATATATGTACAGGTAGGTGTCTCTACATTAAAGTAGCACATAAAATGTAAAGCCAAAAAAGGGGATAAAAAGCAATTTAGCTGAAGAACAAGGATTTCAAGTATAAATTTACTGCCACTGATACGAGCCTACAACTAGCACAAACACAGAAGAGTTCCTATGCAAATAAGCAAGACAAGCTAGTCTTACTTTCCCTGCATATGTTCAATAAAAGGCAAACATAATATCATGGGATGAGTAAAAATCTACTCACCAATTTTTATAGTGTAATGCTTTAAAAAACTACAAACATTTAAAATCCAGCACTTACAGTACAGAGAAACGAACTGGGACATGTTCTTAAACGTGACAAGATAGTTGCCTCTGACATTATCCTGTGAAACATTTATTCAGGGTCTGTGGCTTTTGATAACAGCTCAGCATACTGCTGCTGTTCTCCAATTCATTCTTCAGGTTTTTGATCTGCCTGCTGATTATCTCTGAGCCAGTGATTCAGAATCTGAGTTTTCCCATCCTGTACATTACCACCAGTGAATTCCTAATGGAGAGAGGTCTCAGTGGATGATCCCACCTTCTTACAGCATCCTACGTGTTTTTAGCAAGACCAAGGCTGCTACAGCAACACAACAAATGAAGGCTTTTATGTCAGAATTCACTGCTTGCAGGGATGGAAAAATGACTTTGGTTTTATATGCAACAAAGAAATAAGAATCTTTTAATATCCAACAGTGGTTTCAGACACAGAATTAAACTCAGTGCACAAGTGCTTATCAAGGGACCCTGCTACATCAAGTATTACTAGGCAAAAGAGGTGCAATCAAATTGCATGCCTCCTTGTTTTGGCATGTGTTACACAAAAGCAGAGGACTGGTTAAACCCTGGACTCTGAGGAAAAGATTAATTTGCATCTGCCTTCACTTTGGGAATGTGCATGACCTTGGGCATAAAGAAGGTGTGGGTGCCCCCAGGTTAATGAGGAATAAGTTGAAAAGGGAGAAATACTGGAATTAAAGTCACATTATCGTGTTGTTTGAAGAACTTCAATAAAAGTAACATGGATGGTGTGCCCTTGTACCATCCATTTTGTGGCACCATCAGTATTTATTTAGACAGCCTCTAGAGAAATTTGTGTTAAATAAAGTAATTCGAAAGAAATCAGAGCAGTAAAGGGCAATTAACAATCCACAGAGGCATTCCTCACTCACATATTTGCAGATAATAAAAAGAAAAGTGAATATCTATAAAACTAGCATAAAAATCAGCATCAAAGCCTCCTGCTTTTGAAAAGCTAGAGTACTAATACAATGGCTTGCAGCAGAAAAAGGAGTAGATTAAGACTCCAATAATAGTCCAGTACTTTTTATTTTGGCAAAGCCAAATAATTACAATTTCTGTTGATCTCCACTGTATATTATCATTTGTTCTTTTTCATTAGCTTTGCCTCAACAGCAGTAGCAGAATGGGAAGCAATGTGTGAAGGCAAGAGAAATGTAATTCTTCTAATAAAATGAAAGTAACTACCATTTCACCTAACATGTCTGCTAACAGAGGCAAAGCCCCTCGTCATGGATGTTGACTGCACATAATCTATTCGCTTTAAAGTTCAATTTAATTATATTATTATTTTTATATACAGTATATTGCTTAAAAGCCATGAGCCAGGACTTCTCTGCATTAGCTGCTGTGCAAACAAAGAAAAGAGAGGGTTTATGGTCCAAAGAGTTTATATTACAATTTTTAATTTTTTATGAAGAGTAGAAGATAATCTGAATGAGGTGTTCAGGCATTCAAAAAAAGAGAAAGCATTTAGTTATATAATGGAGCTACTATTACAATTCTCAGTCTGTGTTCAGAAAACACCATTACCAATACACTGAACATTGCTATAAACTGACAGAAAAGAGGTTAAAATTCTCTTCAGGTATAAATGTCTAAACTGCTACTAACCTCAATGAAATGATGCCTATTTATAACAGAATTTTGACCCACTATCAGAAACAAAGTGGCAGCAGGAAAAAAAAAATAGAGCCAAAGCAAACCCACACACAGAGACAACAGACTGTAAATTACTAACATCCATTAAAAGAATGGTTTTTTCCTATAACTGCAAAACTAATTTTATTTCAAACTTAAACAGAAGTAGTAATTACCATTACTGCTCAACTGCTATTTTCTGGACCCAAAGTCTCCCTGAAGGTTCTAGCTTGGTAAAAGAGAAATCTGGTGGTGTTTACTGTGATTTTCTAAGAGTAGAAATACTGAATCATGTCCCTTTGGCATCCCAAGATCCTTGCTTGCTGCCTTTAAAGGACATCTCTAAATTTGAAACACAACACATTATCCAGGTATCAGTAATTCCTTAAGTTACTAAGCATATAATCAGGTAAAATACATAATCTCAAGTTCTACAGCCTTACATACTACATTTATATAGACATAAGGTAGACATTATTTTACATTAATATGTAGCACATGATAGATATTTATTGTGTCATCAATATTTAATTTTAAATATAGCACTAGAATTGAACTCTCTTATAGATCAATAATCAGATTCCCAAATGAATAACTACTGCAGGAAGGGGAATTGCAACCACTACAGAAACCTTGTGACTAGTGAGATTGTCAAAATTTCAAATATTGATGAAATATTTTTGGAACTGAATCTGAATTTTAAATGTAACTCCACTATTAAATGAAAATCTTACTGGTCTGATTCTGCTCCCCTCATGACAAATAGTAACATTTCTTTAAACTTATTAAAATATATTCTCAAGATGCCCTGTAGGAGGAGTAAAGTGCTTAGGTGGTCACTATTCCCATTAAGTAAACCCTTTGAGCAAAAGAGGAAGACATATTTTCAGGAATTAAAAAAGTAATAGCAACTTTTAAAGCTATGGACGATAGAACTGGATGTAATACAAAAAATATTATTTTAATAATAAACCAATAATTTTTTTTCATCACTTGCATGCAATAGTTTTGAGATTCATCTTTAAAATTATTTTAAGATTTAATAATTATATGTAAGTGAAAATGAACTTGCAGAGTGCTGTGATAACACCACCACTGGGTGATATCATCTCACTCTATTATTCAGCAGAGAAGAGAAATGTCAAGAAATAATTGTCCTGAAAATTCTCATTTTAATTGCTCTGCACAGCTCTGGAAAGTAAGTTTGATGTCTCCAATATTAAGGAACATATCCAATTCTGAAAATGAAGCAAAAAGGATCAGACTGATCATAAAGAATTTCTAAGCACTGAGCCAGGGTACGCTAAACCAACGTCAAAACAAAGGGGAACGATTTTGTTATATCAAATGACAACAAAAGAAACATCTCACATAGGCTTGTTTAGCAGTAAAAGAATATTTAGGCTCAGGAGCAAGATATGGAGAAGTTGTTCAAGGTTGGAGTTCAAGGTTGGAGTAGATCAGGACAGCCATGAGATTTAGGGGATGCAGCAGGTGGCAAGGAATGTGAGAAGACACTGAAGGCTTTCGGTTTATACAGAAAAGGATCAGTATTCTGCCACTTTCTAAAACACAAGTGTGATTACAGGTAACAATGCTATACACAGAGGAACCTTTTCTAGTATCCTCTTCTTCAGCACGTTTTTCTGTATCTCCAATCAACTTTCCACCTTATAAAACCAGCTACAGTCAAAAGATGCAAAGTCAATTTACATATACACAGGCTTTATTTTATCTTCTCAAAAACATCCTGTGAACTTTCCAAGAAAAAGTTTTAAGAGTCTTCTTAGTTCAAGCTATGGGAAAAAAAAATTGTATTTCTCAGCTCTAATTTTGTGATACCATTACTTTCCACTTCTCCCAGGGTCAGACTGATTTAAAAATACCCTACAACCTTCCCTCAGAGTGCTCAAGTTTTTAACTTCTTTGTATTGGTTTGATCAAACTTCTCATGAAATGTCTAGTCAGTGATAAAAAAAAAAGTACTTCCCCAATTTTCAGAAGCTTAGTGTCTCTGGGGTAATAAAGAGTTCTTGAAGTCAATCAGTGCTATAATGGAGAACTGGCATCAATGAGAACTTCAGGAGTGACTCTTGTCTCCTCGCTATAAATACCAGAACTGTCTAGAGACATAATTTTATTTCATTATATGTTGTTTGCCATGTCAGAATAAAAGTA
The DNA here is from genome assembly GCA_035041135.1 of Platyrinchus mystaceus. Lineage (NCBI taxonomy): Eukaryota > Metazoa > Chordata > Aves > Passeriformes > Tyrannidae > Platyrinchus > Platyrinchus mystaceus. The sequence continues at coordinate 28,668,358 of JAWWLV010000180.1, read as the reverse complement.
CTAGCTGCAGAACAGTAAATCTGGGACTGAGTGATTAATAAATATGCTTTAAATTTCACTATGTGAAAAGTATTGTTGCAATTGTTTTTTCGTCTGAGTGCCTGTTGTGTGAAATCTTGCTTTGTGCATGTAGAACCACTTGTACAAGACACATTTTTAATGACCACGGTTTCATAAAGGGAAAAAGGAAGAAATAAAGAGATACATTATGCAAAACCCCTTGAGATTTTTTTTAATACAGAAGACACCACTGTTTCTTCCCTCATTCACCGGATTCTACAGCATAGCATAAAGTTGATTTAAGAATTCAATTTTAGACTGGTAATCATTTTACATTCTGAAGGAGGGACAGGTATTTTTTAAGCCCACTGGGCAAAATGTATTGGGCTTGATGCCTTGAAAAAATGACGGGAAAAATGGATCCTGCCAGGATGAACATATTACACTGGCATGAAAAAAGGACAGAACAATGCAGTTGACACTGGATTAACATCTGGGGTTAACTGCCAAAAACAATGCAATGCATATTAGTATCCCACTGAAAAGCTCATCCACTGTCCTGGGACACATTATTCATTTGCTTAAGCCAAACAGCCTCTTCATCAGCTTCTGTCTTGCCTTATGTTCTAATTTCCCTGGAAATGTATGGTAATGAAGGTCCTTCTAACAGATGTTTCTTTAGACTCATTAACATCTGAATCTTCTTGTTCATTTTATACACCAAAAGTTAGTTTATTAGAACAAACAATTAGGGGAAAATAGAAAATCACAAAGAGCTTTCATCATGATACTTAACTCTAGATACTGATATAGAGTGAATACATGCAGATGCTAATAAAGTGTGATACTTAGAAATTGTCTTAAGTGATGAGGGAGTTCCCCACATCTCAAGAGACAATGATATCCTGTATGACTTCCAGCAAAACATCATAAATCATAGCTTACCAAAGACTCAAATAACAACTGTCCTGGTTACTGACAATAACTAAAGGCACAAAGAACTTTGATCATACTTGCCTGAGGGGAAGTTATTTAGTGAGCTAAAATAACACTATAGGACTATATAAATAGTACTGTAGAAACCAGCTTTGAGGAGAACATTAAAGGCTTGATGATTTAATGAAAAATGCAAGAAATAAAACCATAAGAAGAATGAAACACAACTATGCACAGGATTTGCTTTATGAGACATGGAACATCATAAATGGCAGACATTATTAAATACACATATGTATGTATCTATAGAATTATTTTAATATTTCACTTCTGTGGTAGGAAAATTAATTTAGACTTATGTGTTGAATTACTATTTGAAATTCTGATACTGAGTGATACTACTATTTATTTAACAAGAAACAAACCAAAACATCCCTGAAAAGGTATGTCATGACCCTTCATTACCATGTACAGATTTGGAAAAGTTCCATGTTGATAAAAACCCTGAGAGTTTTCTCAATATTCATTGAAATATTTTTCAATATGACAAATCAGATTTAAGGAAATGTAAAATGTCTTCCCTAGCATGAAGATTTTTGAAATCACATTTGTACTTCTATCAGCCCTCAGGTTACAAAACTTTTACAGGATCTTATCTGAAGACTCACAGCCAAAATCTGCATAAAAAAAGAAGAAAAGGTATCTTTTCCAACCAAGGGATGAGGCAGGTTTTAAAAACTAATTATTTTTTAAAAACCCTAGCTTTAAAATATAACATGCCAACAGCTGTGAAATGCAGCTACAAAAAGAAAAGCAGTATTTGTAACTTGCTTCAGCTCTTCTACTTAAAACCAACACTAGTCACAGTTTAAAGGTTCTAGTTCTAAAGGAATGTATTGTCAACCAGTAATTCTTTGGATTCTGTTCAATAAGAAATATTTATGGGATGAGAAAAACAGTGCAAGGATATATAATCAGAGGTAACCTATCACCTCTGGTCAAAATATTCCATGGACTACTGAATTAATTGTCTGTCAGGCTTTACTTGGAAATTAAAAAAATGAAAGAAAAAAGTCTTTTTGACAAATAACAACTTCCTTTTCTACCGTGTGTCTTGGTTTTGTTTACCACCTGTAATATCCTCCAATTGTGTGCACCCAACAGTTTTCTAATATTTTATTATAATAAATTACTTTTAGGAAAATCCATCCTTAAGTTCAGAAGAAGTTACAGTATGGACTTCCACGCCCCAGCAGGACAGCAGACTATTATATTTCTGAAGCAAACGAAAGTCTGTTGAAAGCAAGAAACAGTTTTATATATATTTGACAATCATGAGTAAGGGTGAAAAATGCCATGTAGGTGAATGTCTGTGATGTATTTTGGAGTCATGTAATACTTTCTGTATGATTAAGTCTTGTTAAACAATCAGCTTTTATGGTTTGGTTTATGCATTTACATGAGCTTACTTGTTCTTACCCTGAACAAGGCAGTATTGTGTTATCCTCAGCTACTAAGAATCACATGCAGTAGCTTTTCTCACTTGAATGAGGTAGAAGAAGATTGTGGGCCAGATGCTTTTCTTTGAAATACACAGAGCGACCATACAAAAGTGCAAAATGTTTTACTGTCTCGGTTGATCATCAGCTGGCTGGTAAGGTCATTGGGTAGAGTTAAGACAAGGAAAACAAATGAGTACTGTGTCCTAGGGCTAACTCATTCTCTCTCAAGAGATCAAGTTCATGGAATTACAAAAATGTTATGCCTGCCAATGACACTGCTGTATGTGAATAGTGCTAAGAAGAAAGACTGAAATAGCCCATTCTTTCAGAACTCCTGCACAATATCTGACAGTTGCAGTCACTACCCCAATGTGAATCTGGTTATATACAGCTGTCAAACATCTTTGCAGGGAAAGTATCAGGATGACTTATTTGAAGTATTTTGTCCCACCTTCTGTTCAATTAAAATATAAAAAGGCATTCACATTTTACAGTCAAGAACAAACTTTCAATCATAAAAAAAACCAAGCAGACCTCATTTTAAGAGCATTCTTATACTAGTTAGTTAATTTACTTTGATTAAATATAGCAATTACTTATAGTTATTTTATCCTGGAATCATTTCAAACAATGCTTTGCCTTTCAGAGTCAAAAGTGTATGAACAAAGAGTTAGGAAATCAAATTCTTTATGTGGGAATTAGAGAATCAATTTAGCTTTTACTTCACAAAAGTATTCACCAATTCTATGTATTCTCTTGCTACAATACATCAGGAAAATGTAAAAACGAAGTTGTATCAAGGATGAAGAAATGGTGTTCAAACATGAGCACTCAGAAGAATGAGGGTTTGTGATCCAATGAATATACAGATGATGTTTTTCTTGGCAGTGCTTCAGGACAATTGTTACAAAATTATGACTGACCAGCAACCCAAAATTATAGGAATTATTTTATGAGTGAAAAGAAATGGAAACACACCCATTGGAGTGCAATTCTGAATATCAAATGTTCACAAACTAAAACATCCCTAGTGAGGCACAGTATTGTAATGACAGCACCCAGGTAATGGTAGAACCTTTAAGTACCATTTACAAGCCCCAATTTCCTTTCCTCAACATGTAGTGTCTTACAGACCCAAAAGTAAAAAGCAAGTCCTGCCTCAAAGAGCTCCCAATAAAGGCATAAATCAAAGAAAACAGGTGAATATCACTGGATCAAACATCACAACTGGTAAATGGACAGTAGGTTGGCAGAGTTACCAGAACTGAGTCATGAAAGCATCAAAGTGTAGCAAAAAAGGGTATGTAAATAATATAATAATAATAAATAATATAATATAATAAATAATATAATGTGGAGTTATTCAGAAGAAATTCCTTCTCCTTTTTCTTACAGTAGGATAATTGTAGACATTATGAAAACACAACAAATGCACATGTATATAGGGAATTCTTACTCTACTCAAAATTTCCTGCTTTTTGCTTGAATGTAAGTGCCACTGATCAGTCCCCAGACTTACACATACAAAGAATAACAATTTAAACCAGCAAGCCTAACTACCACTCAGCATGTTTATGGGTACACACAACAGTGAAGAAAAACATCTGTCTACATCTTTTCACTTTAGAATCATCTTTTTATACTGTGTTATGTATAGGGAGAATGTGTATGTTTAATTTCTTTTTCATGGATGAATGTGTAATATCAGCCATTAGATTGTTAGCTTTACTGCCTGACAAAAACAAAACACACCTCACTGATGAGCAAAACACAATGTAAGATTTTGTTAAAAATCAGGCTGTGAAAACTGATGGAAACTTCCCTGTTCAGCACACTGTCTTTGTATCAGTAGGTATCGTGCTGGTAATATTCTGGAAATTTGGCCCATCTGCATAACTTCTTTTCCTAGTTGCAGAGTGATTAAATAGAAATGCACATTATACCTTCCAGAATAAACAGCCAGATATTTTCTCAACTAGCTCATTAAGCTAGAAACCTTGTAGAGGCATTTCTCAAAGGCAAGATTTAAATGGAAGTCATTTTAATGACAAAAGAAACTTTAAGGTCAGATCAGACATTTTAAGGACTTATTTTAAACTGTATTCCGATATTTGTATAAAATCACAGAGACTTCTGTAATTAACGATTGCTGGGGAGAAACTATTTCAGATTAAAGTAATTCTGTTTATTAAACAAATTATATGTTTAGTACTGAAAAATACTTTTACTTCAGAATGCATTTTATAACTCATATAAAATTGGCTGGTAAACAGGTGTGGCAGTAATAGGATTAAACTCTGCACTCCCTTTTGGCTATCTCTAATCACAGTTAAACCTTACTTCCTACTCATCTACTTGCAGCACACATATTAATCTCTCAGATTAGTTGCATGAGAAGGTTTGGTGCCTAACTTCAGAAAACTGGGATCATGCTGTTAGAGGTTGGTACATTATCTGTGATGCCATGTTGCCTCATTTAGGCAGAAGTCAAGGTACTACAGGTCTGGCCCTGAGATAATTACAAACAACACTAAAGATTTTAGGAATAAAACAGAAAAAAAAATTGTAGTTAACATGAACACAAAACTTATTTCTAGAAGTATATTATCCCACAGTATGTTAAACCAG